>CM057151.1:31849576-31991877 GCA_029962745.1 Echinometra lucunter
GTGTGTGTACTCGTGTGTGAGATCGGGCCAGAAATTTTCTGCAAATAATTCTGATCATCACCCCCACTCCTTGAAACAGTTTTACGCCGGTGAGTCAATAGGTTTAAATAGTGAGTATACTTAGATAAATTATAACTTCAAGTCAAATCAGATTACAATTGCCGTTTTTCATCTCACGATGAATTACTACAAGTCTACTATTTACAAAAAATATCTCATAGTTGCATCCGATGATCCTTATATCATGAACCTTTATTATGTTTTTAAGTGGTATACCATGTGGTCGTTGCTATTTTATGACGCTAAGCAACCCATAACTGCATTCGAAATAATTATGTCAAATTACACCTGACAGGTTTTCTTGTTCTGCAGGGCTTCCTGTTATTACGTTCTTATTATCATTATTGTTTTCATTATATTAGACATTGTATAGTTATGTATAAGTATTGATGTATATCACACGATCTAATCATTGTCAAGTTTTTTCTTTTTTAGTGTTGGGTTTTATATCACTTTTGGAAAGCGCTTCACAGCAACAAAATAAATATCACGTTCTAAGTAAATGTTATATTCATGTATTCAAGACAAAATTCCAACTCTTTTATTCGCCTTTAGCATTGTCAGTAGCTAAGGACTGTTTGCTGAGCGATCAATGCAGATTTACAGTCCGTGACACACAGTAAGTTGTAAACAGTTGATATATTTACAAACTGACTTGAAATAAACAATACTTACCGCTTGTCTCACATCGTGATCCAGTATAACCAAGAAAACACTGACATGACACGAAGTTACCATTTTCGTCAGGAATACAGGCACCGTTACCATTACAATCCTCATTACAGCTCACCACGGACACTTAGTGGTAAACAGAAAAAAGGTTCAAGGCTATATTAGAAACTAGAACTCTACTGCTAATTATTAGTTATAATAGAAAGGGCGCTACTCGTTATTTCCAACACGCTTATATCGCATACCTGCAGGTTAGTTAATCATTTATCCGAACATTTGTTGCATTAATCCGAAGGTTCATAATTCCGACGGTTCGTTATTCCGAAGGTTCGTTTTTCCGAAAATGAAATAGGGTTCGTTAATCCGAAAATGAATTATGGTTCGTTTGTCCGAAAATTGAAAAAAAATGTTAATTTTCGGAGAATTGAACCTTCGGAATAACGGACCTTAGAAATAACGAACCGTAGGAATAAAGACCCTTCGGAGTATTCGAATCTTCGGAATAACGAGCTGTAACCAACAGAAAGAGGTTGAGTATTCGATTGTTTTTTTCGACAATTGTTAGAACCTGTTAAACCCGACCCAAGGTACTTTTTATCATTGATACCTATAAAAGTTAAAACTTACATTATATTATGTTCCACTTTTCACATTCTAAAGATGAAGGATGTCAAATTTATTTGGAAAAAGTTCTGCATAATTTCCTCAATTGCCAATCTTTGAAATAACGTTAGGAATATTTGATTATAAATCAAAATCCATGCTGCAAACTCTGTGTGCATCAGTAATTCACTCAGAACAAAACAATACCACAGTGTATTGCATCTGACATTTTTGGCATTTTTTTTACTATGGGTTAAAAGGGGACTCTGGATTTCAGCTGCGACACAAAAATGCAATGAATTTTAGCTTCGATTTTTCCAGGAGCTATTTCTACTAATTTAATTAATTTCTTTATTCGCCTATAAAAGCTCATATAAGATGCAAAAATGTGCAAACAATGAACAACAACAACAACAACAAAAACTAACAACGTATACTGTATTCAACAACAAAAACAAAACTGTGGAAAGAGTCTTAGCTTACCATAAAGAATGCCAGCATCTGGCATTATACAGTATAAGTTACCTAAGGAAGATTTGGGAAGATCTTAATTTTTCTTCAGAGAAAAATATTCACCTGGGATTTCACACACATCTCCGGTATAGTCGCTACTGCATTGACACGTAAACGAATCTGCATTTGATTGGCATATTCCATTATTCCTACAGGGGTTGCTGGCACATGGCTCCTCTAAATAGTGATATAAAAAAGAAAGAGGAGGGAAATTCGCTTGAAAGGTTCTTATTTTGAGGTATTTTCACAGGTTCAGATGAAATATTTAGGCTAATGATGAAAGTACATCATGCGAGTACCTACGAACTATTGCAGGGCATTATAACTCTGACAACAGTTAAATCTAGTATTGTAAAATAAGCTTACTATTTAAAGTGATTTCTTCTGCTGCTTGATTTAGATATGACTACAATATAAACACAAAATTTTATGGTGTTCGTCGTATCAGTCAAACTGAATGCACTCGTATTTCAATCATTTCTATTTTCTGAATGAATTGAATAGAAGTAAAACACATTTAAGCAACTTTTTCGGGAATCAGATAAGTTATGCTTCAGCTCATTGGTAAAGATGGTATATTTCTATAGCAACAAAATTTACATTTCCAAAAATTGATCCATTCATTATCAATTCCAGTTCAAATTCATCTTAGTATAATAGGGGCTGTCTTTGTAGTCTTTGTAGAAAGTCATACTTTTAATTGACCATCTCAAACAATCCGTCAAAATGATAATATGAAAAACGTCAATATATCAGTAACCTGAACATGTCCTTATTATAATCCCTTAGTTTTCGACAAAATTAATCATCCCTTGTAATGCTATCTAATTAAAGAAAGATAAACAAATGGAAAGAAAAAGAAATAGGAAGAATAATTCGAAAGTAATGAAAACAACCCCTAAAAGCAAAACACCCCCCCCCCCCATAAAAAAAAATGAAGAAAATCCTCCCTGTATAGTTCTAAGAAAATCCATGACTTACGTATTTCACAGCGGGATCCAGAGTAAAGAATCGGGCAGTCGCATAGAATCTCCGTGCCCGCGGCATTTACCATGCATTGCCCGTTATTCCGACAGGGGCGGTTTTCGCATAGGACAGCTTTGAAAATAAAAAAGGAAAGATTTATTGTCAACTTTGAGTTCTAAAAGAATGGCACTAGACTGTTTTAGGCGAGGAAATAGAGAAACAGAAAACAGAGATATGGTGAGAAAAATTCTCTTATAAGAAACTGGAAATTGAGAATGACACGTTCCGATAAATAAAAATGACATCGTTTTTTCATGTAAATCAGTATAAGGGGTTTTGACAGTAAAGGATAACAGTGGAGTCATTTTGATACGAAAATAAGGCTTGAACCGTACACAAATTGCAACAGAAAATCTAATATCTTTTCAGTACAAACGAAGTTCCTCTCTGTAATATATAAAAGTCCCAAGGAATCCTAGAGTTAGAAACGTTCTTTTTAAAAAAATGTTTTTCTCGACCATTTTGGTACAACTTTGCGTGCGCTATGTATTCTTCCTCAATCGTCAATTCTGACCTGTTTACATATCCGAACGAAGCTAAGTGATGTGCGTACATGCGAGTAAAAAGTAACTCCCCCCTAATTTAAAAAAAGCATAACTTCTTAACGAATTCTTCTTAACACATTAAACAGTAAATTTTCAGCATTTCTTGCTTCTTCGTTTGCAATTTTGTCACTCAACCATGGCACAACCTCGAAGAACATCAACAATACTTAAAAAACGCCAGAAAATTCTTGTTTCACAAACCCCCCAAAATGAATCTTGTGACTTTTGAAAAGTGACATTTTTGCCTTTAATGTCTGCTCACTCATGCATGACAGATCAATCTCATTTTCAAACAGAAGTTAGTCAATAAGTGTAGGAACACTCCTGCCAGATTATTTTCCTAAAAACGTCTTTGTTAAAAATTTATGCTATTTAGTGAAACATAGAATTTTCACCAAAATAAATTAGATGAATTTTATGATTCGAAAAAAAAGCTTTACATCTCGCTTTAAACATATTGAATATTCGGACATGTTGCTGAGGGAACAAGAGCACTTACCTCCTGATCTTGTTTCTGTGAGCGAGCGGAGCGAGCGAGCGAGAAAGGGCTTTTTTTTAAATACTGAGAACAGTTTCTAGTGCACTGTTACTCCAAGTTTATGATTTTATAACCTACATTTTATCAGCACCCTCCTTTCTCATATTTGGTAAGATAGGAATAGACTACCGGTCACAAGCCATTATCTCATGAAAATTCTTCTGTTATGGGTCTTCTTCCCATTCGACTCCTTGCAGTTATATTGTAATAGTACATAGTAATAGTACATGACAACATTCGATAGAAAGACAAGAAGCAAACCAGTTTCATCTCATAATAAACCCTGATTAAAAATATTTAATAACTGGCACTGGTTAAGATAACAAAAGATATTAAATGCAAGTAGAACAACAATAGCATACTATGTGATACAAATAAAAGATGCAAACCGATTTACTTTTATAAAGACAGATTATAACCTCATTGGTTGGGATACTTAAAATGCGAGCGAGAGAAGCAAGCGAGCGCTGAACACCTTTTCCTTTTCATTTCCTTTTAAACAAATTATTTCTTTGCTCTTTAGTCTCTTTGTCTTTGTCTTTCCTTTTTTCTCGAGGATTATAGGAGGCTATATGGCTATATGCATTTTTTCATGTTTTTCATGGTGAATTATTGGGGGGGGGGGATGATTGAACAGGCCATCCCCCCTGACCAAAATATTCAAAATATTCAAAATATGGGGGGGGGGGGGGATGGGGGATATATCCCCCCCCCCCATATTTTGAATATTTTGATATATCCCCCCCCCCCCCGGGACTGACACCCATGGTAATGGGATTTTTTAGGACAATTACATTTTGAAGAGATATTGTCAGTCTTTATGACTATTAATAGATGAGGTCCATAAATTATTTAAACATATTCATATTGATCTAGAATCAAAATTAAGATTATATCCTGGATACAAAACATTTTATATGTTATAATGTGGATATCATATGAAACCGAAACCGGTAAATTTAACTGTTGCAATTAGTGTGAGGTCATAGTCCAATAATTGCTCCACTATGATAAGATCAGAAAACAAGGCAAGAATGCAACTGTATTTATAATGATAAATATGATAATAATAACTGGATTTATATACCGAAGCGCCTTTTCCAGAGGATACAAAGGCGCTATCACTTAAAGTCTAAGAGCAAATCAAGAATTATACAAATATGTTTTCAAATGTTACTTAAAGAGGTCAAGTGAAGTACTATTACGAAGAAATGCGGGGATTTTTTTCCAAAGACGTGGGCAAGAGATTGAAAGGATTTGAAACCAGCCTGTTTTCGGGATTTGGGAATGACATAGGAAGGAGCAGAGGTAGAACGAAGAGAATATGATGTTCTCTGTTGCTGAAAGTGTGAGGAGATGTATTGAGAAGTGTGGTTGACAGTAATTTGTAAGTTTGAACAAGTATCCGGTATTGTATTCTCTCAGAAACCCTACTCCCTAGAGCGGATAAAAACTGTATAACGATAACGGCCATTATTATGATGTTCTCACCATCTTGACATCTTGGTCCACTGAAGCTGTCTCTGCATATGCAAGAATAAGTGCCTTGGTCTGTAGATTGACAAGTACCTCCATACAGACAGGGGTTCGAAGCACATGGATCTCCTGTTCCCATAAAAAGTACATAAATAGATGTAATAGAAAGTACTGGTGATTGAAAATTCACATACAAGCAAGCTATCTCAAAGATAGACATGTATGTATTCCATTTCAAGTTTTCAGTTACATATATGTTTGAATGTTTATGGGGGAATATTTGTTTCGCCAAAATAAAGGGTGAAAGTTGGAAACAAATCGTAGCCTTTTAGAAAAATGTGCAAGTTAGAACCCTTTTGTCTCGTATAGAACCCTACAGAAAAGGGTTCTATGAAATGGTTCTTTATGTTTTCATGAACCCCAAAAGTTTCAGTGTAGAACAAAAAAATGGTTCTCAACACTCTTTTAGAACCTTTTAGAGAACCTATATGGGCTAGTAATAGTTCGAACCTTAAAAGGTTCCAAATGTGGGACAAGAAAAAAGTTCTAATCAGCACCATTTTCTAAGAGTGTCTATTCACAGACCGTAACCACAGTCTGCATATAAAAATGTACACTTAACTTTAATACGCAGTTTCTTATAAAAAAAATGATTACCTCTGACCTTGAACTTTAGCTCATGGTAAAAAACAATTTAGATTTTATCAAAAGTACCGTATTGAGCATTTGGTCACAGTACACGAGAAAATGTCTACTACAAGCAAAATTTATGCCATCCTCCCAGTAACGCCGATGCAATCTTGATTTTCTCCGCAGGTGAGCTTTTTTTCTTTGTATTATTCGCAGTGGCACTTTATTTACGATGTACTTGATATCAAAATCCGTTTCAAACTTATGTTGTACTTATAAGGAAACGTACGCCACCCTTGTATTTCCTTAGCTTGTGGTAGTGATGATCGATTTCATGTGCAATTTGAGATTACTACCTCATGCAGGCGAGATTGGTGTGACTAATAAAGAAGTTTGTAGCATATTAAAAAATGAATTTGAATACAAAAATCTTTAAATTGTGTAATAGCGTTGCAAAGGCTCAGATCAGTTGAAACACTTCTAACATGCGTGAAAATGTAAAGATTGTTTACGGAGCGACCAGAATTGGGCATTTTTAAAAAACTTCTACAGCATAATATTACGGAAAAGAGGAAAAAGTGCTGCTCAATATTAAAGGGATGAAATGCAACTTAAATTAACGAACAAATACGACAGCCATTTGCGTCATCTGAACCTCAAAATTTAATATCATGTGCATTAAATTAGTCAATATGAAAAAAGTCATTGTTTCTCACCAATGCTGCAGTGGCGTCCAACCCATCCCTCTGCACACCGACATATATAGTCATTATCACCGACTGCTGCACACGTTGCACCATTCTGACATGGTCCTGTTGTGCAAGGTCTCGCTAACAGATGGGGGAAAAATAAGACAGTGAAGAGCAATTCGACTGCGTGCTATCGACAATTATGCCTGAAACTCCCACGCAATTTTCTACAACACATAATTATCTCAACAAAAGCCAGATAACCATTACCTCTTCCACCTTTATGATTTCATTCATCTTTGAAATCCTGCCATACATATTCGAAGTTATCATGGAAACACAATATTTGTGGAAAATTTCAAATACTTTTCTAAACTTATGACCTTCGACCTACATACCCCCAAACCTAATCAGATCGTCTTTTTTTAGTGATGCATACTGGCACCAAGTTTAAATTTCATACCTCAAATGGTTCTCGAGATACCGCGTTAACCAGGATAAAACCTGACATTTTGAAATTGACCGCTGTGACCTTTGACCTTACTACCCCAAAATCTAATTAAATTATCTTCCTACGGTCATGGTGGCGATGCAAACTAGCGCCAAATTTGAAGGTCATATCCAAACGGTTCTTGAGACACCGCATAAAAAAGGCTACATCCTAAAATTTCTGAATTGATCTCTGTGATCTTTGAGCTACCTCCCCCAAATCTAATCAGATCGTCTTCCCATGGTGATGCATACCAACACCAAGTTTGAAGTTCACAACTCGAATAGTTCTCGAGATATCGCGTTAACAAGGGTAACACCTAAAATTTTGTGAATTGACCTCTGTGCATGGTTCTCTGCAGTACACAACACCCATAGTTCCAATACCATGCGTACAGGATTTCAGGCAAGGAAGAACCATGTGTGAAATTGCTGAACCATGCGTGGCGACAAGGGTAAAACATATTTGAGTATATATTCCTAACAATAAAGATAAATGCCACATATTTTTTTGCTTTTTTCGCTATGACAACTCTTGCTCACCAAGAAGTATTTTTCATCCTTTTGCTATAGCATATACTGCCGCCACATCTAACTTTATTCAGCAACACTTCCGAAACTTCCACGCTTTGCGCAGAGGGGGAACCGTGCGTGGATTTTTTTTTCCAGTGAGAACCCTGCCTCTGTGACCTTTGACCTACTCACCCCAAAATCTAATCAACTTGTCTTCCTGTATTAATACATACTAGCACTAAGTTTGAAGTTCATACTTCAAATGGTTCTTGAGATATCGTGTTAATGAGGCTGACACCTGTAACTTCATATATTGACCTCTGTGATCTTTAACCTTTGACCTACCTTCCCCAAAATCTAATCAGAGCATCTTCCTATGGTAATACATACCAAAGCCCAGTTTGAAATTCATACCTCGAACGGTTCTCGAGATTTTGCGTTCACAAGGCTAACACCTAATATTTGGGATTGACCTCTATGACCTTTGACCTTTGACCTACGTGCCCAACACTTTATATTTGAAAATTTACCTCTGTGACCTTTGACCTTTGATCAAAGTACCCAAAAATCTAACCAGATCATCTTCCTGTAGTGATACATACTAGCACCAAGTTTGAATGTCATACTTTAAATGCTTCTTGAGATATCGTGATAACGAAGCCAACACCTGCAATTTCATATATTGACCTCTGTGACCTTGACCTTTGACCTATCATACACCAAAATATAATCAGATTGTCTCTTTATGGTGATACATACTAGAAGCAAATTTGAAGTTCATACCTCAAACGGTTTTTGAGATAACGCGTCAAAGAAAAAGCGGGACGAACCGACGGACAACCCGAAAAAATAATGCCTCCGGCACCACCTTCGGTGGACGTAGACGTAAAACATGGCATCTGAACAAACTATTACTCTTCCATTATTTTTAGAGTTTTAGCCAATGAATTATACAAATTTATACGAATTAAAAGTATAGTTCCTGATGGAGCTTGCACAAAACTAACCTTGCATCTAGTTGTGTATGTAAAGAAAGTGTACAATATGATAACGAATGGTATTATATGCATTTCATTACGGTGTATTATGACCAATATTCCGTCAAGAGAGAGAGAAAAAAATCAAATAAAGGATTAAACCTATCAAACAGTGAAAAGGTACTGTCAAACTGTGTAGCATAAAAGCAGAAGTAGAAAATAAAAAATATGTGGCTTTTTTGTCTTGTATCTTTTGAAAGGTTAAGAAGGTGTATTGTATTGTATTGTATTGCATGTGAGTTGTAGTTGACACAATTTTTGTCAAAAACGTACAGCTGATGAGAAGTAGAATAACATAGATCAAAGTTATCAAAAAGAGAACAATCACCGTCAATTCTTAGCAAGTGGCATACAATGTGAATGACTATATAAAACGAATAAAACGTTGAAGCACAGCAAAGGAGATAGAGAGAAGTGAAAAATTAACCGCTATTAACCTAAGTAGTACTTACGTATTTGACAGAATTCGCCAGAAAAGAAGGAAGTGCAGTCACAACGAACACGTTCTCCGGTGACGGGATCAGAAACACATGTACCACCATTCTGGCAACTGATCCTGAACACCCACCAGCTTCAAGCATTAAGAAGAATAAGTAATTGATATAATGATCAACATCTAAAATTGATATTGCATTCACATTTGCATAAAACGTACAAAATGTATAGGTTGCATGCTACACAGAGCCAGTTTTAATGAAAATATAAATATGATCTATTTAATCGTACTCGGTAGCATGTTTTATGGCCGATTACAGATCGATAGAAGCGAGTGGGCACGAAATTATAACATTCACTCATGCCGATAGTCAACGGCTGTGGAGCATGATTTAGTTAATGTATCAATTTTAAAAAAAAAATTAACGGAGCCAAACAATTGCATTTTGTTTGAAGCCAATCAAACCATAGCATGTGGTGCCAAGTGCCAACCATTCAAAAAGCATGTATATGCAGTTCCTTGTTAAATAATAAAAATAAAAACCAAACAAATATACAAACAATAAAAAAACAAGAAAAACAACAACAGCAATGATTTGATAATAGGAACCTTCTTGCTTACCGATCTGACAATTAGTTCCAAGCCATTCGTTGATACATGCACACGAGTAGACAGGTGGCATCCCCACCCCTGGTTGACTATTAGTGCAAACCCCGTCGTTTTGGCATGGATCAGAGTTGCAGGGATTTTCTGAGCAAAGAAGAAATGAAACAGATCGTTAGAACTGGGAGCAGAATGCGACGCGCTTTCGTATTCACAATAATAATCATGATTATAATAAGAATAAGAGTAGTAGTTATAATAATAGCGATAATAACAATGACAAAGATTATATCAATTATGATGATAACAATAAGGTACCTACAAATGAAATCATGCTAAGGATATGCTTATATTGTCGCAATCAAAAGAGAAAGTCTTGTGCTATCGAAAGCAATTTTTTAAAGAAATCTGTAGCATTATGAATAATGGAGGCAGGCCAGCGGAAAGACAGGAATGAAAATGGACAGAAATGGACAAAATGGCAACTGGAGGGTCATGCGACATGGATGAACTTACCGAACTGACAAATTTCGCCGAGTCGTGTGGATGGACAGATACATCGGTCAAATCCTCCCGTGGCACTGTTGTGTTCGCATGTGCCTTGCAAACATGGACTGGGATTACATCCTTGAGCTGTTACCAAATTTGAAAATATTACACTCAAAGATCGTGATTCAGCAAAAAAAAAATTAACAAAGTTTGGAACGAAAAAGTCCCTAAGGTTGGTCGACAGCACATATGCTTCTTTTTGCAAGTGTGCAATGTACAAGAATTTGCCTGTTAGTATCTACCCCTGTATACGCAATGGCTAGAATTTAACGAAAATGTTGCAAGGGGTTAAAAATAAGTCAGAATTAAAAAAGATACCTTCAAACTGCTCAACTTTTGGTACACGTATACTTACGTATTGTGCAAAATTCTCCATTCCACATATCAATGCACTGGCATGAGTGCGCAGCACTGGTAGATGTTAATACAGTGGTACACCCAGCGTTATTTCGACAAGGGTTGCTAGAGCAAGGATTCTCTGTAACAACAGAAGGATGAATAAAAATGCGAGTTTTGACATGAGCATAACACATAGTTACTTGAACACTCTAAAAACTAAAATGTTAAATCACTACTTAAAAGGGCCGAGGAGTGACAGCATTTTCAAACATGGTAGATTAACACTTTGAACATGCTGGATTCAACATCATAAATGGTGATTTGATATTTTATATTGTTGAATCCAGCATGTTCAAAGTGTTGATGTACCATTTTGAAAATGTTGTCACTCCTCGGCTCTTTCAAAAGAGTGATATAACATTTTAGTTTTTAGAATCAATATTCAACAGAATAAACCCCCACTCTTAAATCGGGCTTGCGGTATCGATTCTTACCATGGCTCTCTTTCAGTCTGTCTATTAATTTGTTTTAAATCACATACCCCAGTGTGATGAAAACTTCTGTAATTCGCCGACAATAAGACATATCATAATATTTATGTCCAATACAAATATGGAGGCACAAAAAGGATTTTTTAGAGATCAACGCAAATGTATCCCCCGATTATCAGGAACAGACCAACGCCATACAGAGACGAAACATTTAGGACAGTATCACACCAAAAAATAAAAAGAATGAAATAAAGAAACTTAAGACAAAATAAATAAAATGAATGCATAAATAAAACTAAAGAGGAGCTCATTTACCTACTCACTGCCTTGAGGTACATTTATTTTAATATTTGTTTATGGCACGGCCCTAATGAAAATCAGACCTTGCATCTGTTTGGGTTTTTTAACCATGTAATAAATTCTATCTATCTATCTCTCTCTCTCTCTATCTATCTATCTGTCTGTCTGTATAAGGATGATGGCAGTACCATACGGTCTGCAGGTCTATGTGCTAATGAGCAAACAGGCAAGATACATCCAGATGCGTTCGTGGATAAAATTTTTCACCCAATACTATCTCACGAATCAAGATTTCCTTTATGGAAGAATATACCCATTTTGTCATCAAGTGAATTCATCGGTTATTATATCACTGAAAGGCCAAATGTCAACTTCTTTTGAGATGAAGTAATGAAGCAGATTTTTTTTTTCTTACAAGGAGAACAACATCATTGTGATGAAATGTTTATGAAGATGTTCCATTCTATTTCCTATTAACATGATTAATAGCTTACCATTTCCGCAAAAATACTCCATAATATTCAGAGGATGTTCAAAAAGTAAGAATAATTACTTTGAAAGAGCTTTAATTATAAGGACTCTCTAACAGAAAGTTAAAAACATAATTCATGATTATTCCAGCACCACATAAATTACATGTTGATAATATTGAAGACATATCGCACGATTTACATGCGTCATTTCAGGACTGACTGAACACACGGCCAAGAAAAAAAATAGATGAATCCTCGACCACGCGTGGTCGAAATTTATGCCTCCGCCATTACCAGGTCAGAAATATATGGCACTTCATGTTGATTTATTTTCATTTAAACAATGACATCCTTGACCTTGACCTCTGACCTTTGACCCCCCAAATCTAATAAGACCACTGCCCTTTCCATATTCATACATGAGCCAAGTTTGAAGTTGAACCAGCACAGAGTTGTTGATTTATCGCAAGAACGAACCATTTCTATGTACAAAATGACCTCTATGACCTTTGACCTTTGACCTTGAGACCCCAATATCTAATCAGGTCATTGTCCCTCCCATATGCATACATGAGCCAAGTTTGAAGTTGATCCGTCAAATGGTTACTGAGTTATCACAAGAACGAACCATTTTTATGTACAAAATGACCTTTGACCTTTGAACTTTGACCTTGAGACCCCAAAATCTAATCAGGTCATTGTCCCTCCCATATGCATACATGAGCCAAGTTTGAAGTTGATCCATCAAATGGTTACTGAGTTATTGCAAGAACAAACCATTGCTATGTACATAATGACCTCCATGACCTTTGACCTTTGACCTTGAGACCCCAAAATCTAATCAGATCATTGTCCCTCCCATATACATACACGAGCCAAGTTTGAAATTGATCCGTCAACTGGTTCTTAAGTTATCGCGAGAACGAAAACGGGACGAACGGACGGACGGACGGACGAGCCGAAAACATAATGCCTCCGGCACCCAACTACGGTGGGCGGAGGCATAAAAAACAATTTGTTGACACCTTTAAAGTTGAAATTTGTATGAAAAGTCTTGAGAAACATTCAGAGGTGTAAATGAATTTCTTAAATGGTAATCAATACTACACGGTTGAACATGGGATGATGATGAAAAAAGGAAAATAAATATAATAAAAAATAATAAAAAAATGTCATTGCTGCTAAGACATTCATTTACCTGGAAATACAATAACAACTGCTCTTCTGCGTTTGCTACAACAATTATGTCTTATCCTATCAGACTTGCCCAGTTAGCAAATAATCTGGGGCCCCATGTGGGTTAAATCTGATCACATTAGGCTTGCATATGGGTACTATCTGGGTTGTATGTGGGCATTATGGAGCCCACTTTCCCCACTTGGGACCCATCTACCGTTTCTGTCATGTACCCATATAGGTTTTTCAATAGGCAAATGGGCGCCAATTAGGCCTTCGCACCCGGAACCCACTAAACATGGGTTCCACACAGACTCCATGTGGATCACTGGTGGAGAAAATCGTGATCTGGTGGGGGTAATTAGCCCATGAGATAAAAGATCTCTTTACTAACAGTCCACGTGGTACCCATACTGGGCCCAGGGTACAAACGGTACGTGGGTCCCAAGTGGGAAGCCCATCTGATTCCCCATATGATTTCTATATGGGACGAATGAGACCCGAATAGCCCAGATGGGCCCCAGATAATTTGCTGTAGCTGGGTGGTTATCATGCCTTAAACAAGAGCACAAGCAAACCAGCTACTGCTTCGTACTACACCCCTCCCCCAAAAAAGAGAATGCTGCTTTACTCTTTTTTGAGCATAAGCAAATCTAAGTCGAAATTTATTCCTGTCTGGACTACTTACGAAATTGGCAGTTAAAACCAACATATGTTGAAGGGCAGTTACATGTGTATGTTAAGGTAGCTTCGTTATCCACGCATGCTCCCCCGTTGAGGCACGGATTATCTTGACAAGCAAGTCCTAGAAATATATGAAAACAACCATAAAGAAATAAGTATCATTTTACACTATATTCTATTACTGTCAATATTTTTCTATTTATTTAACATTTAATGCACACTGTTGGTACTAAACCATAACAGGAAATTACACTCCCCCGTTGAGGTATGGATTATCTTGACAAGCAAGTCCTAGAAATATATGAAAACAACCATAAAGAAATAAGTATCATTTTACACTATTACTCTGATTATTTTTCTATTTATTTAACATTGCATGCACACTGTTGGTACTAAACCATAACAGGAAATTATTCTTTACCCCAGAATTTTTGTTGAATGAATAGCTAAAAAACATAATAAATTTATATGGTAACTTGCCTGATGATACAGGAAGGACGAAATTGCAACATTTTATTCACTGTTGACAAAGTGGAACTAATTACAAGCTGCAGGTAAAGGAAATCTGTTTCCCTCAAGGGTAGAAGGGGCATCCTTTTCACCATCTCCTTTTACTTCATAATTATGATTACGCTTACTTCCAACCAAAGTCACGTTGTCCCTTTATACACCTTTCGTGAAAACATACCCTCTTATTTACGAAATATCGGGTAAATTGAGTGCAAGTGACGAAGCACCACAAAACCACCAAAAAATTGCACTGTGTGATTTTTTTAGTTAGAGCTCAGCAAATTTGTTTTGGTTTGCGTGGTTAGATTTTAGTTTTGGGTAGTTCCTTTAAGGGTATACTTTAAAACAGAGTTTTCTTGTACTGATACTTGTGCATTGTTATAAGCAGGATGTGCTTAATAAGTATGCCAAGTTTTACAAGTTTTAGGACAATCTGATAATCCCTTCACAGAAATTTCTATTGAGTTCTAACCCTCCTCTTGTCACGTTTGCACAACACCTCGCAAGTCAGAGCGCTTCAGTAGACTGCAGACTTTAAAGCAAGAGCGAACTGGCACCCTTGTATGGGATTTAGAAATAGCCCCCTCAGTCCTAAACTACTGATTTTGTCCCCTTTTTGCTCCCAGCATGCTCTATTCTGATCAATGAGGGCTTTATTTTTTAGTAACATCTGTTAAAATGTATTTGTATTCATACTAAGGAAATTCACGAGAAGCCACAAAGGATATAATGTTTCTGAGAGTCTCTGGTTTTGTGAAGCCGTAAGTTGGCGCTGTTGTAAATACATCACAATAAGGGTCAGTTCACTGTTGCTTTAAACCCTTATTTCTCTAAAGTAATATTCTGTGGGACTGGGCATTCTACTCTTGGTACAGTGGGTTAGGAACACCCAATGCTAATGAGTTATATATCACTTTAAAGCTGAGAATCTACTCTTTCAGAATCAGACTTTAACTAAAAATTCATATCTGTCGACTTTTTGGTGGTTTTGTGCAGTGCCTAGTCACAAATACACCCTACCTTTCGAGGATTTGTGGTCATTACTCACGAAAAGTCGAGAACGTTACAACGTCTTCTCCCCCCCCCCAACACACACGCACACACCCACACACACCTTATACACATATCTGCAATTTTGCAGTTATTGCAAAAACAAACAGCAAAATCAGCTTCTCTATTCATAATTTTGTATATTTACAAACATTATTGGGTGAAAATGACAGACTGAACTTAACGCGGTGAGCGAGGTTATTGACTGTTGTTGATGTTATTAATTGAGGACATGGAGTTAGAATTTTACCACATAACGAGTCAATTATATTATAAATGATGAAAACAAATATGGAAAAAGGAGAAAACTGTGTGTCAATGTTTTGACACACAGTCTCTCTATGCTAGCCGCACTTCATTTACGAACTATTTTTAAAATGATTTTTTTCAATGCTCCGCAGGCCGGACCAGAAGAGGTCGCAGACCGCAGATTGGCTACCCCTGTTGTAAATGCTAGATCTTGTTCGGGAACGATATGTCTTACGGTTTTGGCAGAGTGATCCCACATATCCATTTAAACAGGAGCACTGTAGAAAACTTCCTGTATTTGTATCAAAAACGCAAGTACCACCATTCTGGCAAGGGCTAGGATTGCATCCGCCAGCTGTTAAAAGAAAAATGAAAAATACAACTGACATACAGTAGATTGATAAATAATTCTAAATGAATGGTATGTATCAGGGGCTGCGAAACGTTTTGCTGTTGTTGTTTTTTTAGTAAGGAGTGGGACTGACAACCAAACAGATAGGCGGGATTCAGGGGGTGGAGCCCCTGAAGCCCTTGGGTTTTTCTGGATTTGAGAGCCCATGAGCAATTTCAATAATTATCCAAATTTTACAATTTGACATTAAATTTTCAAAATGTCCTTTTATCATTATTTTTCTTTTAATATTAGTGAAAATTGTGGGAGGCTGCAGCCGCCAGGCCCCCCCCCCCCCGCTTCCGCGGCCCCTGTGTATTCATAATACTGTATTCATAATACATCAGCGATGGCGATGAATCATTCCAAAATTGCTCCCCCTGTTTTATTAATATGACTAACGACGATGAGCCTTGCAAAGGCCTGGAAAATAGTTGTAGATGGTACTTAGACGAGCATATCTCAATGATTTTATCATCTCACTGAATGAGTTCCCTTAGCTAGCAATTTTCTAAGGACAGACCTCGACATCGTCAAAGCCGTTACTTCAAATGAAATCATGTTAGCAGAGTCCATCATGCTTGACTGACAGAACCCTGACCTATACATCGTTCAGGAGTGATCACTTTTTATCATTATTTACTTTATGTATACATACTGTTTATCGCTGTTAAGGTCGCACCATGATCATGGTAAATGAATAACCAAAGTACATTGTTTGGATAAAGTTGAACACATCCCTTTATAATAATGCCTATATTTTCGGAAATTCACATGTTTACGATTTAGATTTTAACTATTTACCCTTCCACGATAAATTTCTCTTGTTATGACTTGACCAAAATCGATCCCTACAGCTTTTTTTCTTTTTACATATTTATGACAATAAAAGTATCCTTTTCAGTAGATTCATTATGTTAGTACGAATGCCTTCATAATTACATTGCTAATTAAAGCTCTAAACGTCAATAATTCTTAACATAATGATTAGCTTCTGCGTAAAGACACACACAAAAAACCTGGGCAAATATACAAAGTTAGAATATTCGATATCACTAACCTACGGAACAGTCATCTGCGATCCAGGAATTCACACAAGAACACGTTCTGGTTGAGCCATCAGCGCTCAGAGTACAAGTTCCACTGTTAAGACACGGTGTTGCTATGCATGGATTGTCTGAAAAGGAATTGGGGAGTGAGAAGAATTTTGGTTGCAGCAGGAGCTGAGTATTAATAAATCCAAAGTGGGGAGGAGTTATGTGCACTTTGAGTCAGATTGCTTCGGAGATCTCAAGAGGATCAGACTTGTCTGATGTTGGCTGAGTGATGAAGGGAATGTAGACAGCCACGTAGGTGAAAGTTAAAGACTAGGCATGATCCAGGCACAGTTAACTGCCTCCAAAAGGCACGTTCCAGGCAGCAAAGACCAGGGTAGAAAGCCTCATCAGCCCTCACCTCATTTTGCATCATTGATATTAGACCGAAATTTCTGTCTCTAGCTCGTTAGCCTCTTATTTGGGTGGGGTCGGCTCCTCACTACCCAAATAAGAAGCTAACGAACTACAGACAGAAAATCCGGTCTATACTGATCATGATATGAGCGGCCTACTTCGAACGCCGTCGCGTTACACGACATTTCGTGAAATTATTTATAGGCCCTACATTCAAGAAATATATGTGTATGCGCTCATGAAATACAACCCTCTTATCTACAAAGTGTCGGGTTCGAGAAGTGAGTATTCGTAGATTTGCTGTAGCTTCTTCATAAAATGTTTTCATAAAATTCACGAAAGGTATCGCGACGACGTGACGTATGTGGTTCGAAGTAAGCCAATCTAAGCTGTAATGGATATTCTGTTTTAATTCCTGAATCTATTTGTAGTTTGATAAGTTAAGAATAAACATGCTGATATTTACAAATTATTGTCGTCTTTATCACGTTTTGACTATAGAAACATAGAAAATTCAGAGAAGGAATGTTTTTTCCCTTATAAATTGACTTAATTTATGTGAAATTAAATAAGAAAGCGGCTGTAACTTTAATGCAGGCCTATATGAAATTTACAGTTATGAAATGCTGCCATTCGGATGGATGATTTATTTCAAACAGAGCATAAAGAGAAAACTATTTTTGTGTTATGGGATATTGGATATATCTTGCTCATGAATGACGAAGAGCCAACCATGACCAATCAATTCTGCTGAAAATCTGTTAGGAGTATAATTGTGCAAAGACAGGTATCTTATTTTACAATTAACAGAGCAACGATACATTACACAAATACTTAATGTTGCCTGTTTCAACTGACATTTGCCACAGTAACTGAATTATCTCACGAAATGTTATTCGGTAACGGAAACAATTTTCTCGAGATAATTCAATTACTTTGGCAAATATCAAGCATATTGTGAGGATATGCATCTTGACACCCAGCTAGCAAATACCTGGAGCTTAGATAATGTCAGGCATAAAGAGGCAACGTTCTATTGCATTTAATGAGCTTTGGAGAAACTCAGTGGAATGTAATGAAATAACAAGGACAACTGACTTACATTTTCTGGCAGAAGACAGAAAATGCCACTGCCTGAACATCTGGGATATGATAACCCCCGAAGACTTTTACCAGAGTTATGTGACAATTTTTTTTTATTCCCTGATGTCCCGATCACGTTTTGCATGGGTGAGTGCAAGTTTTGGTAATTAGATCTAACACATTACGAAGTATTGTGTTATTGTGACATTGATGTCATATGTGTCATGTTACTTTATATTTTGTTCTGATCAAAGCGCCATGGGGTTTTCCGCTTCACACGGTCATTAGATCATAATAAAATCTGAGACGCAGTCCGTCACTTATTTTACAAAATAGTTGGACTTGGAAATCATATCAGGTTTTCCATACTTACTGTACTGACAACGATTCCCAGTAAACTGTGATAAGCAGTTACACGTGTGAATAGTATCTGAAACTTGGAAACATGTGCCTCCATTCATACAGGGATCCATGAGACACGATTTGGCTGAAAGTAGGAAAATAGGAAAACAAGACAATGACATTTAAAGTTATTGTGACATTATAACACTGATGAAGTCATCTTATATGATAAGCTAAATCATTCCTATGCCACTATATCTTTGAGAAATATAAAGAAGAGTAAAGTGCCATTCTCATAAATTTTGCTTGAAATAGCCATTTTTCTGCAGTCTGAGATGACACTGGCATGTTTTTACAAGTACACAAGATCAAGTTGAATATATTGCAAATTACTTTCATACTGACAACACAAAAGAATACGAGTTTTGAAGCAAATTCGTTGCTTCAGTCAAAACTTGGTACAAGAGGATTTTGGTAAATACTTTCTTTAAAAAGCCTACTGCTCAGTAATACATGCCTCCGTAGCGTAGCTAGGATTTCATTTTTTAGGGGCGGTAGTTAGTATGCGTGTTCATTATTGCGCGCTCTCCCTATACGGGGAGAGTGCAGGAAGCTTCGATGTCTCTGTCATCTCTGTTTCTTCTCTGCTTCTTCTCTTCCTTCATTCTCTCATCCTTTGCTCTTCTGGCTCAAGCGGTTTTTTTTTGTTGTTGTTGGTTTTTTTTTGGTTCGGGAAGGGGGGGGGGACCGCTCCCATCGCCCCCTGACTGACTACGCGGATGCGTCATGGCTCGATATTCTTGAATCATCACACAGAATATTAGTTACTCTTTTACCATGAAATGAATTTCATGGCAAGATAGGTTATATCTCATTTTGATAAGAAGCTATCAAAGTTGCGTTTACGCTTTTAAAAACACATTTTACGACCGGGATGACTAATGTCACTCATTCTTCCATATAAATGCAAAAACGAGAGTATTACAGACCCCTCTAGTTAGTCGACATCTCATTTACACCATATCTAAACATTTTGAAGTATATTTCGAACCCACTAGAAAGGCCTTACCTACGACATCATGATGTGATGGGGAGGAAAATAAAATATCATTACGTATATCTTTACATTATATTGGAGATTATGGGGTATACTTCAAAATGATCAAAGTTACACATTAGACCAAAACAACACTTACGGTTTTCGCAATTAGATCCATAATATTGTTCGGTACAAGTGCAGGAATATGATGGTGAAGAAGGACCATTATCGATGGTATTACAGGTACCACCGTTTTGACAAGGCACAGCATTGCATGGTGACGCTAAATAAATGAGAAATATGATTAAATCAGTTTAGTGCAACAAGTATGACTACCTATCTCGTGACTTCTGCAATATAAAGATGTTGTTGAAGAGGTTACAAAGTTTACGTCTTACCAGGTGCATGAATACACTTGGAAAGAGAGAAGAAATATGCAGGTATATTAAAGTTCATCATTAAATTCGCATTAGTGAGAAAGCAGAGATTTGAACCTATCACCTACTATACATGCAGCCAAGGTTTGAAACAACATGGTCCATGGAAACAATAACCGGCTACACATTAGCGTAGCGAAGGTCTAGATGTTGGCTGCTCCCTATGACTCTTTCTAGTTTTGTGAGGATATTTTGAATTTTTTCATACCAGTGAACCGACTATAGTACTATTGTACTATATAGGACTATAGACATCGACATATTGGGTTTTTCCCTCGGAAGAAATCATTATTAATACAATTATATAATGCGATTTCGGTGCCCCATATACACCGCACTAACACAACTGCAGAAGGAAAAATAATTCTTCGAAGTACTTTATGGAGAAGCAAAATAGTGACGAATAACATAAATACCCTCTCTATAGATAATAAGTAAGTAAAGTATGACGACCACCTCCCAAAAGTCGAGATTAGAATTTCTAATTCCTACAGCTGACAAGGTGAACATATACAATTATATTTGCAACATCATGAAGAAGAAGAAAGATATGTATTACCGTATTGACATGTAGCTCCAAGAAATCCGGTAAGACAAGTACATGTGAAGCTTTGGTCTTGGTTAGTGGATATACACACTCCTTGATTTAGGCACGGATTACGGTTTACGGTACAGGGAATCACTGGAAAAACATGAATGTGGAACATTTGGGTATATCACATCAATAAACAACTGACGGAGAAAAACCTAAATGTCTGAATGTCGTCTGATTATTATCGTGATAAAGAGAAATCTAAAAGATGTTCGAATTTCACGAAAATTCGATCTCTAAAACCTGTTTCATCATCGATTAGCCCTCTGTATCTTCGCTCTTGTGATGTGCTGCCTACCTTTAAAACTCAGATTTAGACATACATGTATGTCTTTCACAGTGCATAAAACTAGCCTCTAACTGAATCTTTCCTGGATAAATCATGAACTGCATACAGTATTTTTTTCAGTCTCATCGGCACCTTTGATTAGGCAACTATATATTGGCGCTTTATAAATACCTGGATTGGATTGGAAAGGTACTGCAAAAAATATTCTAACGACAGAAATTGTAATCAAAAGCATATTTTAAAGAACAAAATACTCACGAGTCTCGCACATGCTACCCGTATAATCCGACGGACATTGGCATGCTTGGAAAGTACCATCTGCGTTTGATAGGCAGGTTCCTCCATTCTGACAAGGGTTTGTTGGTGAGCATGCACCTGTTCAAGTTCAAGTTTTATTTCCAAAATAATATGAAACATAAAATATCTTTTTTGACTGTAATTCGCAAATCAATATACAATATTTTATCTTTTATGACATCAATACAAAACACAATAAATGCCTGCTTAATATATTTAGAAAAGAGCAACACTTGTAATTACGTGGATTTCTCAAGAAGGAAAAGGAAAAGGAAAAGCAAAGAAAAGAAAACAAAGCATGCTTTAGAAATAATACAGAGCTAGCTAAAACAGCAATACGTATTATAGTTGCAAGTTCAATCACACGGCGAGGACTCAGCCAGATGAAGGATGTGTTGCGCATTAAAGACAAGGCGAAAAGGGAAAAGACGGTGGGAAAAGCACGAGACAAGACAAGACGAGACGAAAGAAGGACAAGACAAGAAAAGACACACAAACAAGATAGGAAACTTAAGGGAAAAAATGAGGAGAAAGAACAAGAAAGGAGAAGAAAAAGAAATGAAAGACGGGAGATGGGACACCTGTAGTGTATCGGAAAAAATGTTGCTCAAACAAAGCGTTTAATTGGGTGTAATTCTTTCACTTGAGAAAAGAATTTGTTAATACATAGATCATGCACTGAACATGCTGGTCAGTTTAAGGAGTCACAAAGGTTACCAAAGTATGGTCTGACCTCTTGGCCTAATACGTCATTGTGATAAAACCTTCTCTGATATGACTCATTTAAGTTTGATATACAGGCCAGCCAAGTCAATGACGACTGGTTGCCCTAACCATAGCCGATGAGTCAAGCCCCAAAATTCCCCTCCCGCCTCGGACCCCAGGTTAAGTCGATTTTCTTTCTAGGACATTGAATAGATATTTTTTTAACAAGGAAATAACATTATTTGTACCAAGTGAAGTGAAGTACATAAAAAAGAATAACAAAAAATCGTCTGGAACAGGTTGTAGGGTTATCTACTTTAATAATGTGCCCTCGGAAGCCAACCCTCCCATCCCCCAGTCACAGAATAGGTAGAATTAACATTTAATGCGCTAAGCTATTTTGAGATCAGAGAAGAGCTCGAAATGGCCAAATAAGAGTTAATTCCATCTCTGTTTATTTGAAATGTGTTGGACCTTCGTCCATTCAATTCAATTCGATTTTATTGTCCAGGTTAAAATACTTTTTCTCACAATTTACAAACATAATGTAACTTTACCAATACAGACGTTATAAGGACTGAATATTCAAGTTTGAAACTGTCTCGCAAAATCACGTATAGATAAGTGTGACATGGCCGGGAAAGTACCGAAGAACACGAGATACAGTATCAAAATAAAGTAAGGAGCATTACTAATAAGTGCGGTTTTTTATTTTGTTAAGACCATGAGCTATGTTTCGAATGAAATACTCACCTTCCAAAGGGGGAGGGGTGGGAAGGCAAAAACACTTCGTCCCCACTCATTACATTTATTATGCGCAGAAGGCAAAATATCTAAATCAGGAAAGGATTGAATTACACATTTCACTTTGCAATACTTACCAACTTCACATCTTTGTCCAACCCAGGCTCCTACACAACTGCAGATGTATATAGTATTTGTAGTGCCGATGATTGCATTCCCGCTACATACTCCTCCGTTTAAACAGGGATTCGAATTACACGGATCAACTGTTTATAGAAATAATAGTTATGATAATAAGAATAGTTTATTTTGTGTTTTTAATGGTTCATATTGCTTGTATCCTTGTGTGAATTAGCTTCGTTTAATTGTAAAAAGCGAACAAACTGTGCTGATTGTAGCTGTAATCAATGTAATTTTCGAAAAAAACCCATCAGAATAATACTTTGTACCACACGATTTTAAACAAATGACGCAAAATATAAATGCTGACAATGTCATGTCTGATATTCACTTCAACTG
Source organism: Echinometra lucunter (assembly GCA_029962745.1). Lineage (NCBI taxonomy): Eukaryota > Metazoa > Echinodermata > Echinoidea > Camarodonta > Echinometridae > Echinometra > Echinometra lucunter. The sequence goes on from CM057151.1 coordinate 31,873,117, forward strand.
CAGGAGTCCAACAGTCCACTTAAACTTAACATCCTCAAGGTATGTTATTTTTTTTTATACCTACTGTTGTAATTGCCAGTTATATTTAGAACTAAGAAGTATGCCAATAGATATCGAACCAGAAATTACAGTGACCTGCGCGTGTGTACGTTTTCATTATTATGATTATCTCAAGTTCCCTTTGAAATACACTGGACCTAAGCTTTGGAATTTCCTTTCTGCTGAACCCAAATCTTGACAATCTTTTAACTCTTTTAAAATCAAGCATAAGAAATATATCATAAGCTCCTTATGTCTCTACTGTCATGACCGCTGATCAAATTCTTTCCTTTTTTAAAATTAAGGTTTTTTGCTCTTAGGGTTTCCTTTGTATTTTGTTCGGTTATATTCTGTACAGTTCATAACTGTCTAATTTTAAATGATTTTAAAGATTTTGTCTCGAAATGCCCACGGCCTTCCGGTTCCCTTCCATTTTTTTGTATATACATGTATATATGTGCTACTGATCATATTGTTTATATTCTTAATGAAATGTTGAAGATAAACGTAAAACGTGAAACTTGAAAAAATGAAAGGATCAGTAATGATTTATTTAAAACAAAAGGGCAATTTCTTCCCAAAACATACTGCCATTCTAAAAAAACAGCACTGATTTTGCCTGAAAAAGACGTTATGGAATAAATGGATTATTTCTTCTGATTAAATTGCCGAGTTACTAATTCTCTGAGCTTTGACTGATTATTTCAAAGAGAATATCATTTTCCATATATAGGAGAAACTGGAAAGCAAATAAGGACTATTATAATTTCAAATCTTTGGTCTTCAATGTAATTACTGAACGCTACCTGCTTGACAACTCTCTCCGATGTAGGGGCTTACACAGCTACAGGCGTAATTAGTCAATCCAACGTTGCTGCATGTACCTCCGAACTGACAGGGGCTGCTTGTGCATGGAAAAGCTAACAGCAAAAGAGACAACAATATAAATTTGATTTTCTGTACTCAGTAATTTCAATATGTAAAAGTCTCTTTGAAAACGAGTAATTATTTCACATACCATCTCTTTGGTAATTATTCTTTGAAATATTACTTTAAAATTTACAGAAAATCTCAGCTAGATTAAGGCACATTATTCTACAAGACTTTTTTTCTGTTTTGTTTCTTCACGTAACTGACACCTTGCACTTGGAATATCAGCTATACTCTTTGTGGTACACATCACTTTGGAACCGACGGGTTGTAAATCTGCTAATAATTAATAATCCTTCAAAGGATACAAAATTCTGCAGCTAGACTGATTACCCTAACTAAAAAATCTGAACACATTACCCCAGTTCTACATTCTCTTCACTGGCTCCAGATCCATGAAAGAATTATCTTCAAAGTTCTTCTTCTTGTCTTTAAAATCATTCACGGTCTAGCTCCATCCTATCTTCAAAATCTCATTTCTCTCCGTTCATCATCTTCTTCAGCAACTCAACGTCTCCGTTCTGCTTCCATTGCCCACCTGCAACTATCTCCTGGACCCCGTACCATGACCCGTTATGGTGATCGTGCCTTTTCTTCCCTTGCCCCAAAACTCTGGAACAATCTTCCCATCTACATTCGTGAGGCCTCCACTATAGACTCATTCAAAACACTTCTTAAAACTTATCTTGTTAGGCAATCCTCTACTTAGTTAATGTATTTTATATGTGTTCTTCTACTTTTTTCTCTTTTTCTCATGCGCTTAGAAACACTGTATTAAGCGCAATATAAATGTTACATATTATTATTATTATTATTATTATTAACCGCTTTTTTTTTGGGGGGGGGGGGGGTTTAATTCATAAACGGTTCAAAAGTTGCTTGAATTCTGCGTCCCAGAAAATAGACCCTTTCGAGAAAACAAAGAACAGTCACGCTGTGCTCACAGTAAGTCAATCCGTGTAACTATGCGTAAAACATTAAAAACATCAAACGTTCGGTCAGAGGTTACACGTGTGTACTGCGGTATAACTAATGTAGCTACCACTGATATCAATGAATTATATGTTAGATTTACCAAATTCGCAATTGTTGCCATAATAAATGTTTGGTATACAAGAACAGGCAACAACTGGAGGACTGGTGACGCCATTGGTGTATGAACACGTTCCACCGTTCTGACATGGACTGTTAGTCACGTGACATGGGTCCTCTGTAAAATCAAATTTCCAACAAAAAAAAAAGAGTAATGAAGCATTCAAGTCGAAGTGTGTACCAGGTTTTTTTTTTCTTTCTCAAATAACATGTCTCGACTAGAAAAAAGGAGAATTTGTGGAATTCCGTGGCGCAGAAAGTGATGAAACCTTTTTATTTGTATATAAGAAATGGTCTCATCACAAGTTCAAGAAAGTAGATCATTCATTCTGTTAGACACCCAGTTTATCTTTGATGTTGAACTTTATGTTATTTGTATGAAAAAGAAAATCAAGAAGAAAACAAACATCTTCCCAACAGATACTTTGGCCGAGACAAAAATAATTGTCTCTGGTAAAAAGAAAAATTGCAAATCGATACATACAATGTTACAACAATATGTGAGAATAGGGACTATTATCCATTCCTGCCATCTAAAATTTTGCTTTAAGGAATTTTTTGGCTTCAAAGGGACTATCTTCTTCAGATTTTACTAGGACATACAAATTGCTTCCGCTCTTAGCTGAAAAGATAGATAGAAAAAAATGTCTGAGAACTCGTTCTCAATTCGATGTAGCATGTATAAAAGTGTAGGGTTGCTAAGGTATTGAAGAGAAGCTTGAGTTCTGGGAAATGGGTAATAAATAATTTGAGTTTTCTAATTATTTGATGTCAGTTTGAAAGAGCATTTTATTATAAATATTTCCTGAAAAAGGATTGCTCTACAAAATATGTCCTCATATTATTCGAAATATGATAATACACATCTTGAGTATTTTGACCCGAACACTTGTGTGGTGTAGTCCCCTGTACCCATTCCTGTGTGCAGTGATTGTGCTTTCCAGCAAGATCGAGTTGATTTCTTATCACAGGAATGATTTCAAAACCTCAAGGTATTCACCATCCTGTTATGCAATACTTATAACCTTTCCCGATCGCTCTGAAACAATTTCTTTTATATTGTAATAGCATGATCCGAACTCAAGTTTATTTTATCTTATTTGGAAATTCAACATACCTAACAAAAATAGCGAATGAAAAATGTTTAGGTATTGGTCATATTCAGATAACTTTGTAGGTATGAATGAATCACCGAAGTTGAAACAGTGGATTTAAAGAACATAGCCTTAAAATGTCACTATTCAATGTAGACTTACCATATGCGCATGTGCGCCCGATGTACGGTGAAATACATGTGCATTGATAGGAAAAGGGGGCAACCGTCCCAACATTAGCACAACTACCACGTCCATTGCATGGGTCGTTGGTACATGGGTATGCTGCGTTTGAACCAAATAATTCACATACAATCAATCATACTTGAAAACACAGAAGAAGAAAATGTTGTAGCCCTCTAAAGAGTCGAGGAAATATATTTGCCGTCGGATCTCTTTTTTTTTCAGCTTATACGTAGCAAGGTAATAGCAACTGCATTATAGTACAGTCAAAATACGAAAAAAGGGGTCAACCTAGAACTAATTGCAACAGAAACGATTCCACTTGCATATAGTCAGAAAAACACCTAAAAACAACATACTAAAAATTAACAAAAATTGAAGTGGTGGATCAATGCCTAATTTGCATAAATTCAAAATGGCCGCCATTTCAGACTGCAGTAGACATGGTGAGACACAGAGAACCTATTTTATCCTATATCTCTAGATATAAGACACGTAGAGAGCTAATTTTAGTGTCTTTACCTATGTTTTCGGGGTCAAGAAACATGATTATGGCATTATTACCAGCTTACAACTACTCCTTAACTCCTAATTTGCATAAATTTGCATAAAATTAGCCTTTTTGAAATTCAAAATGGCTGCCAAGTTGCATTTTAGCCGATATCTCTAGATCTGAGACACGTATAGAGCTAGTTTTAGTGCCTTTATCTATGTTTTCGGGGTCAGGGAAGATGATTATGACATTATTACCAGCTTACAACTACTCCTAAACTCCTAATTTGCATAAAATTTGCCTTTTTAAAACTAAAAAATGGCTGCCAAGTTGCATTTTAAAAACAAAATCTTATCTGATACTCATGGAAAGTTAATTTCAGTGTCCTTATATCCATGGGTAGGGGATGAAGAAGATTTATCAGTATTACTAGCAAGTTAAAACTATCTACGGACTCTTAATTTGCATAAATTTGCATACAATTAACCCCTTTCCACTTCTAAATGGCCGCCATGTAAGACCACAGTATACATGAATAACCTATTTTAGCCTATATCTCTAGATCTGAGACACACAGAGAGCTAAATTTAGTGTCTGTACCTATGTTTTGGGGGTCTAGGAACATGATTATGGCATTATTACCACCTAATAACTACTCCTTAACTCCTAATTTGCATAAATGGGCATAAAATTAACCATTTTCCAATTCAAAATGGCTGCCATGCTGCATGTTTAACATTCTGTCTCATCTGATACTCACAGAAATTCAATATCAGTGTCCCTGCCCATGGTTAGAAGGGGATGAAGTAGATTTAACATCACTAGCAAGTTATAACTATCCACTGACTCTTAATTTGCATAAATTTGTATATAATTAACCCCTTTAGATTAAAAATGGCTGCTTTATGGCCTGTCCAAGACCGATATAATATAGTTGGTGACACGTAATAAGTTTATTTTGGTGTTATTCTTGGGTGAAAGAACTTGACTGTTAGATACAGCAACCTACTATACCGGGTGTCCCAGAAAAAGCGGAACGGTGGATTTTCGGTACTTTAACTTCAGAAAGTAGATAATCTTTTGCTTTAGTAGGTAAAGTATCTTCTGCCAAAGAGAATGATATCAAGAGCATTAAATTTGATGAAGTAATTTTGATTATATGCCCGTTTCTTAAAATATTTAGAATTTCGCGTGTTTTTCGCGACAGTTGAGAGCAGAATTGTGGGGTGGGGGGATGGCCTTTCATATGGCATGTGTATTAGCATGTTTTGTTGCTGACATGCATCAGTGGACATCCCTCAATCATGAAAGGCCATCCCGACACAAAGCTACTCTCATCAGTCGCCAAAAATTTGAAATGACCGTATTTCAAGAAATGGGCATAGCATACAAATTACTTTTCCAAATGCAATGATCTTGGTATCATTTTCTTCCTTTGGCGATACTTATGTAAAAACGTTATCTACTTTTTGAAGGTAAAGTACTGAAAATCCACCGTTCCGCTTTTTTGGGGGGGGGGGGCCACCGGGTATATACTGTACTAGTCAGCTAGATAATTTACAAACCTAAATATTTCTTTGCGAGGATTTTTTTTTCATTAATGATGATAATACAAATAATAATGATAGCGTTGGCTTCTTGCATAGCGCCCAGGTCCGTCATGTCTGACGGAGACGCTCATGGCGCTCCAAACATTATTACCCCGGTCATAGCTTAGCGATTTGGGTTCCTATGTGGTTAATGAACATTTTCAGCTTTGTTGCCCAACAACAACTTTGAGTAAGTTTCATAATTTGCATTAATATATATAAATACAGGTTATGCCGCCCAAGACAACTTAAATCTATATACAGAATGTGTAAAATGATCCCTGTATGTTAATTGTTTAAGTGTGGTGATACAGCATTTCAATCTAACTTAATAGTGCTGTTCATCTATAGTGAATTCAGCCTGTGATGAAACGTAAGAAGGTAAATTCATGTATGATACTTCCATATAATAGAGTTTTGTTGAGGTTTATGAATTTTAAATATATTTTGGAAATTATAAGGAAGTCCCCTTCCACCATGCCCACGGTGTGAAGCTTTTTTCTTTTTCATTATGAAATTATGTGATTTGGTGCATACATTATATGCCGATTTGTATGTACTATAAGGAGACATATTATGATTTTGTACTCTAATAACTATTTTGTAGTAATTGCAATATGTACCTCAGAAATATTGAATCAAGTATACACATGTTGCTAGCAAATTATATTCTACAATAATAGACAGTGCGCAGTACACTCACGTCAACAGTATACGCACAACAACCAATATGATATATTTTGGAGCTACAGTAAACTGAGCGACATGATACGGAGCCCACCAGGTGACATGAGGAGAATAAATTCTCCATGGATTATTGTATTCCCTCAAAATAATCATTTTGTTCACTCTAAATGATCATTTCACTCCCTCCCAACATCACTGCCTTTCCTAATAACTTTTGTGATCCCTCCAAATAACTACTGCGTCCCCTCGCACTATTGTTGACAGCCGTTATATTGGGTGGGCGCGGATTTGCTGTATAAGTACCATTATTTTGGGCAGGGGAATGGCCTGTATGACCATCCCCCAATGATTCACGATTAAATATGACATGGCCCTTTTTAATCCCCTCAAAAGGCGAAATAAAGAAAGAAAATGGGTAAACAGTTAAGAAAACTTAATGAAGAAAACAGAAAACCCTGGGAGCGCTCGCTCGTTTTGCTCGCTTTCATTTCACGTATCTCAACAAATGCCGGTTATGATCCTAATGAAAGTAAATCGGTACACATCTTGCCTTTCTAATGTTATACTAGGGAGGTGGAAGGGGAGACCTCCCTGGTTATACTATCCTTCTACTCATAAAATGTTTGTCAAATAATTGCACACACTTAGAAAGAAAAGTTGAGTGTTGCACCCTAAATGCAACACTTCAGCTCCTTTCATGAAAAAGGTGCAAAGATGCGTCATTTTGTACTTGTTTGCTCCAGGAAATGCCCGTCTGCACCCTTAAAGATGCAACTTCGCGCCTTTAAGAATGCAGAAATTTTTGCATTCAAAAGGGTACAAATTTGCACCTTTCCTGAAGGGTACAACTCTAGCCACTGCACCTTAAAGGTACATTTTGCATCCTTAAGGGTGCATGGTTGTACCCTTAAAGGTGCAAAGTGCTTTAGGGTGCAAAGTTGTACCCACAAAGGAGCTCCCACTGTTCCATTTGAAGGGTGCAAAATTGAACCCGTTTTTTCTTAGTGCAAGTCGAAGGGCATGACCTAAAACAGAAAAGAAAAATATTTTTTCAAGAGATTATCGCTTATACTTAATTGCCTATTAATGTCATACCAAGTATGAGAAAGGAAGGTAAAAATACATTACTAAGATAATGAGAATGAAGTAACAATACACTATAACCTGTTCTCATTATTTGAAAAAACATTTTTTTCCTCGTTCTGCTCGCTCTTAAAATATAAATATGGTCGAACACCAGGCACTCCTGTTCCCTCAGCAAGATGTCCGGATATTACAGTAGTTTTGCAGAGGTGTGCAAGTATTATCGAATTCTGTGGGAGGAGTGCGTCATACAGTCATCTAGTTAATTTTGTTAGAAGATCGTTTCTATCGCTTATAAAACATGAAAACTAATAGTTTCGGGTGCCAAACAATTACCCAAATAGCCACATATTTGGCAATTAGGTGATCATATACTACACGTATTCAGATTTCTTTGAGGCCCATGGAAGAGTACAAATTGTTCTTTGCTTGCTGCGCTCACTTGAATAACATTTAGACAAACGATAGTAAGGAGGGCAATTTGGACATGTACGCGAGTTGACTGAATAGATAATTTACATACTTATAGGCAGGCCTATGGTGCATTTTGAAGACAAAATTTATTTCCTCGCTTGCTTGGCTCGCTCGTCATATTTCTAATCGGGGTTATATTGAACAGGAAAAAATAATTGGACCATTGAGGTGTTAGAATAGAGTTATATTTGAAAGGGAGGCGACCGATTATACCATTGAACACAAAATGCTAGTTTTTCATCAAAATAGGGGGGGGGGGGGGTTTGGGGGGTTTGGTTTTTTTTGTTGTTTTGTTGTTGTTTTTTTGTTGTTGTTTTTGTTGTTGTTTTTGTTTTGTTTTGTTTGTTTGTTTGTTGTTGTTGTTTTTTTGTTGGGGGGGGGGGTTAGCTCGTTTCGCTAGTTCGTTTAAAGAGTATGGTTTAGACGGTAACAAAGTGCCGAAAAGTCAGGTTGCCAAAGTCCTCATATGTGAATTTGATGACAACCATTTGCCAGACCCTTTCCCAGCTTGGTCGCTTCGCTTTCTCGCCAAGAATATTCCATAATTGGCAGTCAGAGAATATTCCATCATCCCCAACCACGAACACAAATCAACACCCCTGCGGTGTTAATGCAAGGGAACACAACATGGCGGCCATTTTGAATTGGCTTAAGGGTGAATTTTATACAAATGTATGCAAATTAGGAGTTAAGGAATAGTTGTAAGCTGTTAATAATGATATTGTTCCTTTGGTCCCTAAACATACGTAGAGACACTAAAATGAGCTTTCTATGAGTCTCAGATCTATAGATGTATGCTAAATGGGTTTTGCTTGTCTACTGTAGTCAACATGAGCGCATAATCCTTAAGGATTATGTTTTTCCCCTCATTTTCCCCCTTGTTTTCTTTCTCTATTTTGCGTTTTTTGCGCCCCCTCAAAGTTCCGCCCGGGGCACTTGCCCCCCTTGCACCCCCTAGATACGCCACTGATTTTATGCAAATTTATGCAAATTAAGAGTCAGTGAATAGTTGCTAGTAATGCTATGATAAACCTCTTTCATCCCCTACCCTTGGATAAGCACAGTGAAATTAATTTTCTATGAGTATCAATTGAGGTAGAGTTATAAAATGTAACTTGGCAGCCATTTTGAATGAGAAAAAGGCAAATCTTATGCAAATTTATGCAAATCAAGAGTCAGTAGATAGTTGCTAGTAATGCTGTGATAAATCTCTTTCATCCCCTAACCTTGGATAAGGACACTGAAATTAACTTTCCACGAGTATCAATGGAGGTGGAGTTTCAAAATTCAACTTGGCAGCCATTTTTTAATTTAAAAAGGCTAATTTTATGCAAATTTATGCAAATTAGTAGTAAAGGAGTAATTGTAAGCTGGTAATAATGCCATAATTATGTTCCTTGACCCCGTAAACATAGGTAAAAACACTATAATTAGCTTCCTATGTGTCTCAGATCTAGAGATATCGGTTAAAATAAGTTCTGCGTGTCTAATGTGGTCTAATATGGCGGCCATTTAAAAGTGAAAACAGGGTTAATTATATGCATATTTATGCAAATTAAGAGTCAGTGGATAGTTATTACTTGCTAGTAATAATACTATAACAATTTTCGCTCATCCCCTAACCATGGAAAAGGACACTGAAATTAACATTACATGAGTATCATATGAGATAAAGTTTTAGAACATGCAAAATGGCAGCTGATTTGGTATGAAAAAGGCTAATTCTATGCAAATTTATGCAAATAAAGAGTTAAGGAGCAGTTTTAAGTCTGTAGGTATGCCACAATCATGATCCTTGGCCCTAAAACATGGGTAAAGACACTAGATTTAGCTATCTTTGTGTCTCAGATCTAGAGATATTGGCTAAATTATAAGTTCTGCATGACATTGTGTACTGTGGTCTGATATGGCGGCCGTTTAAAAGTGAAAAGGAATTAATAATATGAAAATTTATGCAAATTGAGAGTCAGTGAAGAGTTATAACCTATTGCAATGATAAATATTCTTCATCTTCTAACCATGGATAAGGACACTAACAATAATTTTCCATGAGAATCAATTAAGATACAGGTTTAAACATGCAACATGGCATACATTTTGGATTGAAAAAAGGCTAATCTTAAGTAAATTCATGCATATTATTAGTTAAGGAATAGTTCTAAGCTGCTAATAATGCTATAAAAATCTTCCTTGTCCGCCAAAACATAGGTAAGAACGCCAAAATGTATTTTCTATTATTTTGTCTGATATCTGAAGATATAGGCTAAAACAATGTCTGTATAGCAGCAATTTGGAATTGTTAAGGATTAATAATAGGCAAATTTATTCAAATTAAGAGTCAGTGGATAATTATAACTTGCTAGTAATACTATAATAAATCTCCCTCATCCCCTTCTAACCATGGACAGGGACAATGATATGTACTTTCTATGAGTATCAGATGAGACAAAGTTTTAAGCATGCGGCACGGCAGCCATTTCGAATTGAAAAAAGGGGTTAATATTATGCATACTTATGCAAATTAGGAGATATGGAGTATTCATTTAGTGGTGATATTGCCAGAATCATGTTCCTTGACCCCCAGACATAGGTAAAGACACTAAATTTAGCTCTCTGTATGTCTCAGATGTAGAGATATAGGCTAAAATAGGTTATGCGTGGATACTGTGGTCTGCAATGGCGGCCATTTAGAAGTGAAAGGGGTTAATTTTTATACAAATTTATGCAGATTAAGAGTCAGTGGATAGTTGTAACTTGCTAGTAATGCTGATAAATTTTCTTCATCCCCTACGCACGGATATAAGGACACTGAAATTAACTTTCCATGAGTATCAATTGAAGAGTTTAAAATGCAACCTGGCAGCTATTTTGAATTAAAAAAACAACTAATTTTATGCAAATTTATGCAGATTAGGAGTTAAGGAGTAGTTGTCAGCTGGTAATAATGCCGTAATCGTGTTCCTTGACCCCTAGAACATAGGGAAAGACACTAGAATTAGCTTTCTACGTGTCTCGTATCTAGAGATACAGGCTAAAATAGGTTCTGCGTGTTTACTCTGATATGGCCGCCATTTAGAAGTGCAAAGGGGTTAATTGTATGCAGATTTATGTAAATTGAGAATCAGTGGATAGTTACAAATTGCTCTCCATCCCATGATAAATCTCTTTCATCCCCTTATCTTGGGTAAGGTTACTGAAATTAACTTTTAATGCGTATCAATTGAGTTAGAGTTTAAAAATGCAATTCGGGAGCCATTTTGAGTTTCAAAAAGGTTAATTTTATGCAAATTTATGCAAATTAGGAGTTAAAGAGTAGTTGTAAGCTGGTAATAATGTCATAATCATCTTCCCTGACCCCGAAAACATAGGTAAAGGCACTAAAACTAGCTCTATGCGTGTCTCAGATCTAGAGATATAGGATAAAATGCAACTTGGCAGCCATTTTGAATTTTAAAAAGGCTCATTTTATGCTAATTTATGCAAATTAGGAGTTAAAGAGTAGTTGTAAGCTGGTAATAATGCCATAATCATGTTCCTTGACCCCAGAAACATAGGTAAAGACACGTGTCTCGGATGTAGAGATATAGGCTAAAGTATGTTCTGCGTGTTTAATGTGGTCTGAAATGGCCGCCATTTCGATGTGGAAGAGGGTTAATTGTATGCAAATTTATGCAAATTAAGTGTCAGTGGATAGGTATAACTTGCTAGTAATGCTTATAAATCTTCTTCATCCCCAAACCATGGATATAAGGACATTGAAATTAACTTTCCATGAGTATCAGATGAGATTTAGTTTTTAAAATGCAACTTGGGAGCCATTTTGAATTTTTAAAAAGGCTAATTTTATGGAAATTTATGCAAATTAGGAGTTACGGAGTAGTTGTAAGCTGGTAATAATGCCATAATCATGTTTCTTGACCCCGAAAACATAGGTAAAGACACTAAAATTAGCTCTCTACGTGTCTCATATCTAGAGATATAGGCTAAAATAGGTTCTCTGTGTCTCACCATGTCTACTGAAGTCTGATATGGCGGCCATTTTGAATTTATGCAAATTAGGCATTGATCCACCACTTCAATTTTTGTTAATTTTTAGTATGTTGTTTTTATGGCTATTCCAGATTATATGCAAGTGGAATCGTTTCTGTTGCAATTAGTTCTGGGTTTTTTCATATTTTGACTGTACTATTAATTCATCCTTTAGTATATCAGTACATGACAGACTGAATATTTAACTTCAGCAACGTGCATGTACAACGGATGTAATGTAAAACAATTAGTTTGAGTTTGCGGAATGCTTTTATACGGACCCCAAAGAAAACTTAGAGGAGGAACTCAATGAGGAAGGATTCCAGCGTTATAGGCCCACGATCTAGAGTTCCTGACAGGTATGCATGCTAAAATCGGTAGTAATGGACGGAACATGAAAACACCTTCCAGCAGATTTTTTTTTATTACAAGGAGAACAACATCACAATGTGATGGAATGTACACGTAGATGTTCCATTCTATTTCCTATCAATAACTTACCATTTCCGCAAAATACTCCATAATATTCAGAGGTGCATTGACAAAAATCGAAACCACCAGTGCTTGGATCGGTAATACACGTGCCGCCATTCGCACACTGGACATTATTACACCCAGAAGCTAGAAAAAAAAAGTGATTGAAAGGCTTTTAGATACAAACGATACCGAGACTCATTATTACTGACTATTATTTTAGTTAAATGTTTAATCAAGACTAGGCCAGTTGCACTCGAAGATCATAATATTGGCTATAATACCACATGAATAAGGTTTCTCATAATTAGAGACAAGAGTGCATCATATAGTCATACGTGCTGTATTGGACTGTATTTATTCATTGAATGTCATTGACACATCACAGTACATCACTATTTTGTTCGAATAGTCAAAAAGGTATAATGATAACAATAACATGTCAAAGTACAACACCCTTATAACATTTGTAATAAACACATACTTTTAAACGAGTGTGCTCTTTCTTAATACATGTATATACATTATCAGTGTAAGTACAAGTAGCGCAATACACTCTCAGAAAAGTTGGTCAAATATCATACCGACCAATTGTTGGCTAAAAATCCCAACTGCTGGCTAAAAAAAATCCCCTTATGTTTACATACAGATTTTTTAAACCAACAGTTGGTCGGTTCATATTTTAACCAACTTAATCTTTTTTTTTTTAAGTGAAGGCAATGAAAGAGAGTCAAGATCCTGCTCTTAAAACACAAAGCAAATAATATAAAACAGACATTTCAGAGAAATAAGCTTACAGGTTAGCATGTTGATCCCTATCCTGTGGAACCTGGCATTATGAATGCGAGTGGTATGATAACTGACATGATACTCACGTATAGTGCAAGTGGGTCCACTCCATGCTCCCGCGCATGTACAGGTGAACATGGATCCTGTGCTGTCAAAGCCAGGATTACAGGTTCCTGAATTTTGGCAAGGGTTTACTGGCACACACGGGTCATCTGAAAAGCAAAGTGAAAATAATGAAGTGTGCAGAGAAAGAGAGGAATCCGAAACTGGGTAGCATTCCATTTTTACATGAAACTGTATGTCACCCTAATGTACTTTATTCCATCATGAATAGTTTGCAGACATTTTGGACTGAAATAGGGCAAGTCCAAAGTATTTGTTCCCTTAGATTATTTCACTCCATATTTGGTCATGATCCAAGGTAACTATGGCTTTTACTAGTAATTTACTACCATGATGAACTGTAAACTAAGCAAGGGCGGCGCTACAGGGGAGGGGCAGGGGGCGACCGCCCCATGATTTTTCAAGCGATCAAAAAAAAAAAAAAAAAAAGAGGAAACCAAGAAGGAAAAGAGAAGGAAGAAGGATAGGGGAAAGGAGAGGGAAGGGTCATGCAACTATAATTGTAATACCCCCCACTTTTCATTCAAAAGGTTAAAAATTTACCTTTGGTTCATCTTGCCACCCCCCCCCCCCCTATCAAAATACCTAACAGCTATAAAAGTTTATGCAAGATTTTCGCACTGGCACTTACGTAAAGGCATCGTAGTTTGGTTTTCACGACATTACTTAATCACCCCAGCCCCTCCCCCTCCCGACAAAAAATGAAAAAACAAAACAACAAACAAAACAACAAAACCCGAAACAAAACAAAACAAGACAAAACAACAACAAAAACAACCAACAAACAAACCAAGCATTGTTCAGTAAACTTACAACTGTCCTTTGTATCCTTTACATGTACTGCCCTTCATTTTCCCTCCCTTACAGTCATGACAGTCGCTCCAGTTTGTCTTATATCTTACTTTATTTCCCTCTCTCTTCTCTTCATATATCACTGATGTTTTCCCTCCCTTGAATTTCTTTGATTCCATTCTCTCCATTATGAATTTTATGTTTTAGTGAAATGATTACACTTGCAGTAAAAGTATAACTAGTTCTCGCCGAGCGATTTGGTCAAGTTGTCATGAAGATATAGATATTTTTTTAAAGGAAGGTCATAAGTCCCTTCCATCCCAGTTTTGATAAACGGGAGAGTCAAAGAACCATGGACATGACGGATTAAAAAGAATTTTGTTTTGTTTTTCTTCACTGACCTGTAGAGAAATAGTTTCATAATCAATGACTTTTGAAATTGGAAAACGTTTTTTTTTTTTTTTTTTTTTCCATTACTGATGCCCAAATTCCGATTGCAGGAAGGGGGGGGGGGGAGTCGGGAGTTCGATCCCCGGCACGGCACTTATGCCCTTGAGCAAGGCATGTTATCTACCTTGCTGTTTTATCGTATATCATATCAAATAAATTAATGTGCTATATATCGATACCAACGTGTGCATGTTTTTGTTTTTGTTTTTTTTTTCAAAAAAAGTATATATATTCTTACCATATTCACAGTTAGTGCCGATGAAACCATTCAGGCAAGTACATGTATAAGCCTGCGTTGATCCTACTTGATTACATGTCCCACCATTCTGACACTGCAGTGGATTATTGCATGGGTGAACTGTCAAAAAGAAAAAAAAATGGTGCATCAAAGGTGGATTTCAACATTTTGTTCCTAACTTTCTACTTAATTCGTTGTCCCACCATTCTGATACAGTAGTGGATAAATGCATGGATGGACTGTCTAGAGAAAAGAAACGGTGCATCAAAGGTGGATTTCAACATTTTGTTCCTACTTAAGTAGTCATGTTAGTTGTCGCACTATTCTGACAGTAGTGAAATAATACATAAATAGATTGTCAACACACACAAAAATAGTGTATCATTCATTTTCATTTATTCATTCAATGGTTTTAATCATCCTTCTCATCGCGACAGTTGATAATGTCGTA
This sequence comes from Echinometra lucunter, assembly GCA_029962745.1. Taxonomy (NCBI): domain Eukaryota; kingdom Metazoa; phylum Echinodermata; class Echinoidea; order Camarodonta; family Echinometridae; genus Echinometra; species Echinometra lucunter. The sequence goes on from CM057151.1 coordinate 31,888,127, forward strand.
TGACGAATATATTTACATGGTAAAAATAGACAAAATAACATTTAAAAATATAAATTTCCATACAATAAAATGTAAAAATGTCCAACGATCATACATCATATTACAATAATTACAAAAAACAAATAACGTTCACTATACTTCACCACTGAATATAGTCTAAGAAAAACTAAGTAAAACCGAATTAAAATCGAGAATAGTCAGAAAGGGTGCATTAAATGTCTAGGGAAAATTAATATCACACAAAATGGAATTTAAATTTCTTGATTACGATGTATATTGTGAATGACGCTGTATGATACGACAACAATGATATATAAGATTTAATCTTGCTGTAGGTCATGCGTCATGAGGTTGCCTCCTTTTGCGTTACATGGTGATTTGACCTTTACTAGTGTACTTCTAACTTTGAAAACTGCCATCTTCTAAAATATTAACCCTATGGTAGCAAAAGCATATATTTTAAGAAAGGAAATTACAAGACAAATCTAAATATGCACTACCAAATATCTCAATGTGTAAAACAAAAGAGTAATTGTGTGACCATAATTTTTTTAAAATAATTCCTATTATCTAATTGTTTTCACCATAATTGTTTCTGTGGCATTCCTAGGGCTATTCTAATGTTATATCATTGTAGGAGACATGCAGACCTTTAAACAAGGTATAATTATCTAGGGTTATAATCATATAATCATAGGGGGCTGCCATCTACAAGCTAAGCTTTTCAGCAGTCCCCTCCATTACCAACCTTTTTTCAGGCTCTTGTACACGGTGAACTATTTATATTTTCGAATCTACTGTTAAGTTTCATTGTTTTACCTTGTACGATGCATACTTTTTATTCTGTTTATATTATGTTGGAAATGGAAAATAAACGAAATGAAATGAAATATATTAACTAAGATATCACATTTATTTTTGGTCCAAAAAATATCAAATACATGTATTCTTTAATGAGCCACTGCACATAATATGCTATTATATTTCCATGACAGCCACGCTTATTCTTGAGTCATAAGATAGCAAATCTGAGTATGATAGCTTTAATTTGGAACGAAAATGTAGACATGTCGCAAGTTTTGACCAAACTATTATTTGAAAATATAAGTTCTGTATTGACTTTGTACAGGCAATGCCAATTTTGACCTAAAATTCCAAGAATATCAGTTTTTCACAAAACCATTGGTCAGGCAAAGTCACTTTTTAATCATAAAACACGAAAGTGGAGTGTATAAGCTTCGATTTGGTACAAAATATGAAGGCATATGCCAATTTTTGACAAAGATACTACCATTTTCCAAAAAAAAAGCACTAAAACTGAATTTCCCCATTCGTTTTGTACACGTGGAGCCGCTTCCGTCGTCACCGCTTCCGCCACCACCCCTGGCCTCCTAAATTCAAAATATTGTAACTCTAGTTTGGTGCTGTACTGAGAATACAGAATAATCATAATTAGTCATTGCTGATAATACCTATAGTCGCAATTAATCTATTGATTAATCTATGAATAAATTTCTATTTTTAACCTATAGTTGCAATGAATCTATGAATAATTTTGTATCTTTGCTCTGGTTTTTTTTTCACTTGAAAATTGTATTTGTACTTGTATTTCAAATTTATCCGATGTAAAGAGAATTTCCTTTCTGGAAAATAAACATATGCAATTCAATTCAATTCAATTCAATTCAGTTCAGTTCATATGTTACCTATACATATGAAACTTTGCAGGATATTGGCATACTAATACAGCTTTAATACAATATCAAACTTGTTATGGTACCCTCTATGGTTCTGACAGAAATCAAGAAATACTTCACTTTGAACGCACAAAATGTAACAAAACCACCCTTTTTAGGGGGCGAGTGTATGACACATGACCCTGTATAATTTGGGCTCCCCTACAGGGAGTGAAAAATTCAAGAAGAAATAAGAAATAACTGAGAGAGAGAGAGAGAGAGAGAGAGAAGGGAATTAAAAGGAGGAAAGGAGAGAAAGGGTGAGGAAGGAGGAATAAATGAGAGGTAGAGAGAAAACGTAGTAGGAGAAGTTAGAGAGAAGTGAGAGTGGGAATGAAAGAGGAGGAAGAGAAGTTGTAAGAGAGAAAATTGAAGGGAGTTATAGGAAGAATGGGGGGGGGGGGAAGAGGAGATCATGAGGCAAGAGAGAGAGAGATGAGAAAGATGTACAGGGAGTGCATAATTATTTAAGAGTATCAAATGTGAAATTTCAACATTTTGATCCTACTTTAATTAGTTGTCCCACCATTCTGATACAGCAGTGGATTAATGCATAAATGAACTGTCAAAAGAAAAGAAATGGTGTATAAAATGTGGATTTCCACATGTTCTGTGATTCAACTTATCATGGTATATTCAGAAGGATGTTCTAACTTTACTTGTCGCATTTTCAGGATCAATGCCAAACATTGTGACAATTTTTTCTTAGTGGCAATGTAGTTCCGTGACATTTAATGCTTCCTCGCCGTCTGAATGCAAGCGCACGAAAGTGACGGATATTGCTGAATCGGCAATTTCTCTCGAGAAAGGCTAGTACGGAAGGAAGGCATTAGCCATAATTGTTTGTAACGATGTTTATTAATAATATTACCAATTTCACAAAGTTGGCCAGTTACGTAGGGGTTTGTTGTAGAACACTGGGCGGTGAAGGTACTCGTAAAGCTGCAGGTACAGCTATTCAAGCAGGGGTCGGGCAGACACGGATCATCTGAAGAAAAAGATAAATGTGATAAAATAACAACTCGTCAAAACAGATAAATATCTAAATATGGATGAAAGTCTAGTTTACATACTTTATGCAAGGATTTTAAGTTAAAAATACCGACTTGTAATGACAGGTTAAATCAAATATTTGACGGTTTCTAAAAGGATACATAGTAATCAGTGTGGAATGAGTCAAATACTCCCATGATATCTTTTTTTAAATACCAGTTTCTGCAAATACTACTCTCTTAAAAGAATTGGGGGAAAATGCCCAACTTTTAACCGACACTGGGCAACATACTTACCCACATAAATATTGGTTAAACATGTTAAAATCTGCCCAAATGAGGTTGGGTGATCAGTATGCTATGCGGTTGAGCAAATTAAATTGCTCACTAGTTAATGACCAATCAGATTCTACCCAACTCTGGCATTGCCTAACAGTGGGATATATTTTCAGTTGGGTATTTACCAAACCAATTTTTCCCCTTTCCTACAAGACAGGTTTCGAGTAAAATACAGATACATCCCGAATATCGTTCCAAATCAGTCTTTAACCTAACCTATCCTATCCTATTCAGTAAGTCAACTTGAATGCAAGCTCTTATATATCTATTATAACTTTATGTTGCTTAGTGACGGTTAAGTAAGTTGGGCCTAGCGAAACCATACGCAAATAGAAATTCCTAAAATATATATATTTTGCTTTACCACTGTTGTGAAACTTTTACCCAGCTTGTGGATAAGTACATCCGATATTTCCATAACGTCTAATTTTTCAATCTGATAGCAAATTGCAACCCCTCCCCTCACATACAAACACAAATAGAGACCCCCTCCCCCCCCCCCACACACACACACAATATTAGGCGAATTTCTAACCAACCATTAGTTGCCCAACAAAAATTCACCCAACTTGCAAAGGGAATGTGACCAAATTACACAACTGCATGTAACATGTACCAAACCCTTATGTGCAAAGTAATGGTAAATTTCTAAGCGAATTTCTGCCCAACCATCAGTTTTCAAACGAAATTTATCACTTCGCAAAGGGAATGGCAAAATTAAACATCTATGGCAACAAGTTCCCAACTCTCACCAATACTATTGGTAAATATCTGCCCAATATTTAAGTAAAAATAATTGTCCAATACTGATTAAATCACTTGAATGCTCAGTTGTGTAATAATAGCCAAGAATTAAGATTTTTTTTTGAAATTTACCCAACATTTTACGAGTGATAGCAAGTACTCCCATGCAAGATTGGATAACTATTCAAGCGATTTTCTCTTTTTAAATAAGAGAGTCTGGAATATTTCAGCTCCTACCAAATAACCTACAAGCCTAGCTTTCTCTTTAGGCTCCGATATATTTCACTATCGATTAATATTGTTTTTACTTATATTTATATGGGGTACTTTTTTAAATTTTTAGTTATTTTTTTCTGAATTTACTATACCCTTATTTGATTTGTACCACTTATATTGCTTGTTTGTATACTTTCTACAAGTTGTCAAAACATTGTCAAATATTCTCAAACTAGGAAATATGAAAACAATAAACTTCAGGAACTGAGGTAAAACTGAAAATTTGATGCCTTTTTATCCAATTATATATAAACAGGTCTTGTTCAGTTTTACCTCAGTACCTGAAGATGATCTAAATAAAGGTCGAAAATTTGAAACTCAACACCATGACTCTCATCGGAGTTTTCTTAATTCCTATCTTTGTATATTCACATCATCTATGGTAATTATGGATATCATTCTAAGGGGATACAAATTCAGAACAATATAGAACCTTAAAAAAAGAATAAGCATACCATATAGAGGCCTACGAAAATGGGATTTTTTTTTCGTGTGTGTGTGTTAGGGGTGAGGGGTGTGCGTGTGGATTATGTACATTCTAAAAAGGGATTGGTCAAAATACCCAATGTGTTGGTGAATATGTGTCTGACCAAAAAATTGGTCAAAATCGACCAAAATTTTGGTACATTAATTTCCAACAAATAATTTGGTAATTATGACCGTCATATTGCTCAATCTTCACGAAAATTTATTCAAAAATTTATTCAAAACTAAGTGAAAAAAAACCACCCACATTGACCCCAAGCTAACTAAAATGCAACGATTCTTTTAAATTGAATGCACTTATTTGGAACTTGGTTGCCTTTTCACGAATATGAATGACCAAGGAGATTCGGTCGCCGGCTTAAAATGAATTTGACTGCACATTTATCAAAAAGCATGCTCCTACTTTGAATTTGAATGACGCAAATGAACAATTGGTTGCTCGGATAGTGAATCTGAATGACCGAATTTGAATTTGAAAGCCGCTTCAGAGCTGCGAGCGTGAAATGTGGGAAATTGAATGCTCGGAATATGAACTTGAATGACAAAATCATGAAATTGACCGGGAAAACCTATAATAATAATAATCATAATGATAATAATAATAATAATAATAATAATAATAATAATAATAATAATAATAATAACAATGATAAATATCATAATAATGATAACAATACATATAATATAATAAAGCATCGTAGTCTTACCGATATTGCAGGCCGGTCCAAGCCAACCAGGAAAGCACTGGCATTCAGCAGCATTGTTTACAACGCTACAGTCACCGTTGCCATTGCATGGGTCTATGGTGCAGGGTAAGGCTAACAAACAAGAATAAAAAAACAAAAACAAAAGCATAAACCGGTAAATGATAAAAGTCAAGAAGAATAAGGAAAACAGCAAGAGAAAGTCGAGATTTTTTGTACCCTTCTTTCCTGACAGTATTATTTTGCAGTCGAAAGGAAATCAATGATACCTTAAGAGGCATTTAATATCCATGATGGGGTGACCAAACTTCACGGAAGCCGCAGTATTTAATACATAATTTCTCGAATTGTATTAAAAATTATTCTGATTGACAGGTGCCAAAGGTAAAGGAATTTCTCAGACTGCGAATGGGTGCAAGGAAAAAAATACTTTCAAAGGATTCCAGCGATATTACAATCGCCAAAATCGATGTTTTATAGCAATGAGCTCCACTAAAAAATAAAAAGTTTATCAAAACTACGCACACACCTCGAGATTCATCAAAGGTATAATATTATTGCATCACTAGCAATGAAAAATACCATAATTAAAAACCATTGATATCACTTTCATCATATAGGGGTGAGGACATCTTCTCTCAAAATGAATATTTCCAGACCACTGTCGGTGTATTAGTTCAAATATTTGACGTTTGACACCCAAATAACATTGAGGTCACTTTAAGGTATCTACCATCAAAGTATGGTTACAAACGGGCTAGTGGTTGAAAGGTTACTAAACCCAGTGGAAACTGGCAGGTATTATTTAAGATTTGACCTGATTTGGCCGTTGAGGTACATACATGACGTTTAACCCATATATATATATATATATATATAGAGAGAGAGAGAGAGAGAGAGACAGCATCTACCACCCAAGTTTAGTTACAAACGGGCAAATGGTCGCAAAGTTATTCAAGTTTTATGAGCGTGACGGACGGACGGACGGACGGATGGACGTTTAGTCTCGTTCCACATCGGTGGCTCGACTAAACAGCATTTCAGGTTTGTACGCGCCAAAGATATCATACGCGTACATAATATCTCTTTTGGGAATGGGTTATCACTTTTTAATGGCAAATTTGTTGCACACTCGTGAGGGTGAGAAAGATAAACGCCCGCCCACTAGTTGTCAACTGATCAATGAAAATGTTTACATTGTAGAACCTGTTTTATAATAAAATTATTTATTTCTGTTCATATAAAACCGCATTACTCAGTGCCAGTGGTAGTAAAAACAGATGTAAATTCGTTGCCAGATACCAGTACATAGTTGCCGATTAAAACAAACAAAAAAAATATTCCTTTATGAAGACAATCAACAAACATTTTGAATATGTTTGAAAACCTTTATGATGGGGAAGGGGAAGGGAAGGGCAAAACAAAGCAATTAAATAATGATGATAAACAACAAATATCAATTATATGTGAACATGTACACGGTATCAATATAAGCAATGATATAAGGTTAAAGTTGAACAGTAGAAACAACGAAGAATTGGCATTTCTTCGATTTGTAGGCAGTGACAACCTGTGAAGACAAAGAAGAAACAAGAAAAAAACATTTAGATATGACAAGTGGAAAAAGCATTTAAACTGCAAATGATCCAATGAATCATTTCTTAATTAATGACTGATTTTAATCCCTTTTTTTAATCCCTTTAACCTGGAATTCAATGCTTGGTGTACCTTTTTTCTTCTTCTTCTTTTTTTCTACATCAAAATTTCATCATTGATTTCAAGTCTTTTTAACTGTAATTTTAATTTATTATATCCTTTATTTCATTATTTTATGTCATTTTATTTATGTTCAGTCACAAGGGAAAAGACTACCTATACGGGTTATAGTTACTTATATTTTACTCCGTTTCATTGGTTGTCTTTGCCAAATAAAATCATAATAATGACAATAATAATTTACAAGTAATGTTTCTCTTAAAACCGAAGAACGCCTTTACATAATACAGTTTGCTTTAGCACGTTTGAATATTATTTCTTTCATAAGAGTGATTTTTTTTTTTTTTGGGGGGGGGGGCGGACATTTGACAAATGTGCTTCCACATGAACACAATTCTTGAGCACACCTTTTATTAAAACAGTGCCTTAACCTCCGATTTTTCTTCTTTTTTTGGGGGGGGGGGGGGAGGTTGCAACGAAAAATTGTAATTGTAAAGATCTTAATCGCATACCATGTATACACTTGCTGCTTTGAAAGTGATCTAATAAACAGTTAAAACAAGCTGTTCTGTGTCCGTACCCTTCCTGTAACGTGTTAATGCCTTGTTTTCCTCGAACAGATGTCAGTGTTTAATTGAAACTAAAACAGTTTCATTCAAGTTAAAACTGTTTTATAGTAGTGTGCAATATGTTTATCATAATCACTGTGTCAAAGGAAAGAAGAGCTTTTCAATAATACAAGTTTGAAAAGAAAGCTTATTCCAAATGTTTTCCTTCTTTTCCAAAACCACCATAAACCTAATTTTGAAACTTTCCATTTAATTAGACAACAGTAACAACACCACAACAGACGATCTGAAATCGGTAATGCGTCAACCTTACTACATATATGGAACGAAAATGAGCTTTCCCACCATGAGAATTATGCGAATATCTGTAATGAATACTTTCGAATCCTTGCGTAATAGACCTGTTTACTATATGTGTTCAAATTTTGCACTTTTCTCTCCAGAACCCTTGGTTACCAACTATTCACTTCACCTGCTGTGCATAATGGCAACTGAATAAATGGAATCCAGGCTGCATACATTAATTGCTGCCATGTCGAGCAAACCTCTGGCAATTTTCTTGGTTGTCAAGGGAAACTTTTGTTCAACAAGTATTGCACAAAATAATAAACAGGACTATTTGCCCATGAACGTTGGTTTCCACTTTTCAGGAACACCCTGCAGAACAAATAAAATAACACGACAAATGTCAACTTTTCCAGTAACTTACGATTGCTACAGAATTGACCTTCCCATAGATGATTACACTGGCACGTGTAAGTGTTGAATCCATCGACACAGGTAGCTCCGTTTAGACACAAGTTAGATGCACAGTCATCAACATCTATATGACAAAAAGGAGAGAAATTTATAGGCGCACTTGCTCATCAAAATAAAATAGTCCTACGAAGATTTGCTGAGGCCATTCTTTGGAGGACGCTACCCTATTCATGATTATCGAGCTTTTGGGGAATTTGGAGATTTTACGGTCTACCATAGCGGATGAGCCTAGCCTCCACTGCATTTGCCAGTCGACCAGTCGACCCATGAAAGGAAAGTACCAGGCAGGAATCATTTCCGATGACGATCAGAGCATACTGATCCAAACGTCGAGTCATCTCTTTCTTTAAGGAGAGTTCATTTCAGAATTAATCCCAAAGATCTCAATTTTTATTTTAGTTCTTTTAAGAACTATTCATTTCAAGAAAGATTAAGGACTAAATGGTGTTACCATTAACCTGTGACTAAGGAAATGCTCGAGAGCTGTTTTGACAGTTGGGCTAATGCCGGAGTACTGATAATTAAACGCCAGTTATTATTTTCTCATGATAATAGTAATAATAACAGTAATGATAATATCGGATTTCCCGGCCAAATTCGCAAGTTTGTCATTTAAATTTAATGAATAAATGTTCCCTGATTTGATTTTCCTTTTTACAATGTAAGGTTTCCAGGCATCACGTGGGCTTAGTGACTGTATGAGCATGTTTCAAAGTGAAGTTGCGCAGTATTTTTTTTAAAACGGGAAATTACATTACACCATGTACACGGCAAATTTTTAAGGCAAATCATGCTGAATATTAGCCACTTACGGTGCAATTCCCCCTTTCCCTTTTCCCCAATACTTATTTCCCCTTTCCTTGTCAGAATACATAAGTACCATTTTCCTTCCCAAAAGTGGCCTCTTTTAAATTACAATATTCATTTTGCTTATGAAAATATGCCCCAAGAATCAAGAGCCTTCATAGAGATTCACTAGATGCTACCGTAATGTGAGGAGGGCGCCTGGGCGGAGACGGAGTGGTTTGATTGGATCCAAGAACGTGCTATATTCCATACTTTTCTTGGAATTCTTGATTTTGCTCATCATTGGGAAAATCAAAAAGAAAAGTGGTTACGCTGTTGATGGTAATCATATGAATTATAATCATCATCGTCCTCTTCATCATTTTCATAAGCCTTATTTTCCTCTTCCTCATCATTTATATGTAATCATGTCATTGTTAATGGTGAATTATGGGGGGGGGGGGGGGGATGATAATACAGGCCCCCACCTGAAATACTGGAGGATATATCCCATATCTCCTCCCCTACCAATCGACATCCATGATTTGTGAATTTGTAAATCGTTTTTGACACGTTTGTTTCGAGTGATTGTTGAGATCGCTATTGCTGCTTTTGATGGGCTAGAACATGTAGAATCTGCGATATCAGAGGTATAACATCGCCAAAGTGGCTTGTGTATACGCCGTGTTCAAACGAATATTGGAAGCTTCTAAAAACAACTGCTTTGACTTGCATTTTCACAAATCAACAAAACTGTAAAAGACTGACCTGCAACGTACAAAATGTTGAAACCACGTGCATTTTCCCATGCTGGTCCGTTGTTTTTGTCCGATTCAAAATAGAACCAGGCGAAATCTCCCTCGACGACTAACGTAAAGTTTGATATGACTCCATCCAACTCGCCCATTGCTTGAGTGAGGTTGTGGTAAGTACCGTATTGTAAGAAGTCTTTATTCAGCTCAAGCTCGAAATCAAGAAAGTCAAATGTGATGGAGGTAGCACCATGAACCCGAACAAGGTAATAATTCCTCAATCTTGGAGAGTACTCGCTTGGGTAGTTTGGACTCTGGATCAAAGCAGAACTGGCTGTGAAGTAGGTGATAATCTCGCCAGCTGTCAGGATATAGTCATAAAAAATAAATTCTGTTTTCGTCGAAAAACCCAGTGCTACTATGAATGATATAAATGGGTCTAAGTTTCATTAACATTATCGACATTATGTTTTCAATTTTTGCCTTGAGCACCAAGCATTGGGGCTCATACCCCTGTTTAAAAAAACACACGCTCATCCACACACCCACAAAAATACACAGACGCACCCATACGCTCTGCACAATACTCATATACATACATTTCAGAATCAGGGGCGTGGCTCGAGTGTGGGTGTAAGACCTAAATTTGCCGACATTTTTTTTTTTTGATGGTGACCCCGAATTTGCAGACAGTTATGCTGCATTCTAAGTCTAATCCCGCAAACGTAAACAAATACACGAGCAATTACGTTTAAACAGTATCGATGTAGATTTTTATTTCTACTGACGTGAAGCGCTTTAAAGAGAGAAAGGGGAGGGGGAGAAGGAGATAGGAAGAGACAGATAGAAAGACATACGTACTTATCAGTTGATATTCACAGTTTGTTCCGTAAAATTCGTTTGTGCATCTACACGTGTAATAACTGTAGGGATCATCAATGCATGTGCCCGAGTTTTGACATGGATTGGAGAAGCAGGGCTGCGAAGATGAGATTACTGCGAGAATGAACAATAACGAAAAACATGTGATTAAAGAATGATCTTATGTACCTCCTAAATACTAGCTACGTATTATTGTATCGATAACAATATATATGTGGACAAACACCTTGTCCTAGGGTGGAAGCACCGAGGACTGAAAGTGAGATCTCAAGAATGAAATTTAAGAGCCTATACCACGGCGCTCACACATAACATTTCATGCTGAATGGAGCTGATGTAATAACTCTAAACTTGAGAAATCAGAACCGGCATTCTGAAACGTATCTTTCAAAAACATTTTTGAAACGCATTTTCGCAGTTCCCTGTTTGTATAGCTTTTTTTCTTTTGGTTCTTCATCTGGATTAAGAACACGACCAAACACTTACGGATTTTCAGGTGAATCGGGAGCGCATTCATATGATGTCGTCAACAAGTTTACAAACGGCGGTGTGTCTAAAGCTCTCAAATTTTACCATATTTCGGAAGAGATTTTTGGAAGATTTCTTCACTAAAAGTATATTTTCAACTTAATGCATACCAAAACGCAGATTCATTCTGGACTGAAAAAGCTATAAACACACCCTAAGACCTCTCCGTAGGGTAAACTAAACAACAGAAATAATCACGGAAGTTGTAACATATAAATCCACTATGAATCTAGTTTAGCATGTGGCTTGATACTCCAGTCACACCGACTAGAGCGATACGAGACCGACTGAAAGTACGATACCTCGCATAGCTAAGAATCGATAGCAAAAATACCTACACCACGGATCGACAGAACCCCCCCCCCCCCAAAAAAAAAAAAAAGATTAACAAATAAATGAATGAATAAATAAATAAAACGAAAATGAAATGAAAATAGATGAATGAATAAATAAATAATATGTAGATAAATAGATAAATAAATAATAAAAATGAAAATGAAATATCACATGATAAAAAATAAAAATTGAAGAAACAAAAAAATCGGTCGGTTTGAAATCAGTCTGGAGACTATATGTTATAGACGTACAAGAAAGGGAAAGTCTGTCAGCGACTGAAAATGTAATAGTCGAATGCCATGGTCTAAAAAGGTTAAAATACATTTGCGTTTACAGCTGAAGTCCCCGCCCCGAGTATGATTCCCAGCCAGAGACGGTTTTTGCCATCCTGAAGCCCTTTTTAAAATGAGAAGTGCAGTTAAACAGGAAAATGAAAAGTACGCAAATGCAAAGAAATCATGCCATCCAATTCCATTGTCATATATTGATAACTGTCTTGTGGATTATGGAATTATAATTAATCCTCTACCAGCCAAAGAAGACCATATTCAACTTTTAACAGAATTTGAAAGAAAATTTAATTCCAAACATTTTGACATTTCATTTGCTGAAATCGAATAAAGAATGTGAGCACAGTGACGATTCATATGCAAATACCCGCAAAATAAAAGTTGCAGCAATCCCTGTTGATACGGCAGTCTCTATTCCCAGAATGGATTTCTGGTTGTCAGCTTCATCTCTTTGTTTTTCGGACAATAGGGTATAAACAAAAACACAGAGGTGGTCTATGAATGACAGGCAAAACATGTGCCGATCAAAGTCATTCAAAATGCATGAGGCAATGGATGTCCGGCAAAAGTGATAAAAGGATGCCTAGGTTGTCTGTCCGGCAAGATGCCATCTCTCATTTTTAGACAACACAGGCATCCTTGTGGATACTGACATTATTCCTTGCCGGACATCCATTACCTCATGCATTTGGATGACTTTGACTGGTACATGTTTAGACTCATTAATTTTATAGACCACCTCTGTGTTTTTGTTTATACCCATTGTCCGAAAACAAAGAGATGAAAATGACAGCCAGAATCTATTCTGTGAATAGAGACTGCCATATCAATAGGGATTGCTGCAATTGCAATTGCATTAAGTCATCGAGGCCGCAGGCCGAGGTGAGATATAGTGTACGAGAGAAATGCTGTATCTATGGATGCACATTTTATGGTATATTTGACGACAATGAGCATGAACTCTGCGGTATATATAAGATGGGAAACTGCTTGTGAGATCGGAGCTGATCACCAAACTATTGAATATTGCAACATCGAGCACAAGTCATAAAGTGCAACGCCTTCCGTATTATCAATAATTCGTAAGTTATCGATATCTTGGGCTATGGGCTATGGGAGGTGCTGTGGTCAAGTGGTCTAAAGCGCTTGACTGGAGATGCAAGGATCGCGGTTTGATCCCCGGCACGGCACTTATGCCCTTGAGGAAGGTATTTTATCTACATTGCTGTTTTATTGTACATCAAATAAATGTTATATGCATTACTGATACCAACGTGTGCACGTGTTTGTTTGTTTGTTTGTTGTTTTTTTAATGGGATTTTGTACACAAAAAAGCGTGCAATATACGCCTTATATTGCCCGGTCGTGGCCATACAACAAATTACGCAATGGCAAGAAAAACGAATCTGACCAATCAGAAACCTTTCAAGTAACCCATCTTATATAATTATAAACCACTGCAATAATTATAGAAGACGAAAAAAAAAAAAAAAACACCACCAAAACAAAACAAAAAAAAAACAAACAGTGAAAAACCATTCAAAGGAGTAATGGAATCGTCTATTGTGCTTTGAGTCCTCCATCTGCCCTAACGTTGACTGGAGAAGCGCTAGGTGAGCAGAAACGCGCGTTGGAGAAAACGCTTTTACGACCCGTCGAATCATGTTTGAATGGCCAATGTTTCTTTATTCCTTATTATTATGTAAGGTCATATACACCATTTTGAAATTAAAGTGATAACAAGGTGCGTGAATGGTATAAATCTTACTTGATAGGCAGACCACATTGTATTATCACGGATGATCACTGCAGTGAATACAATCTGGGCTACCACAAGGGTCAATCCTCGTGCCCCTTATTTTTTTTTCGTTTGCATACATGTATAAATGACATTAATAATATAAAAAATCAGATATCACTCTATACTAACGATACTGTCATTTTAACAACTCTTGTAATTTTGCTAAAGTTCAAGAAAATTTACAAAATGAAAACCATAATTATGTTCTTTGGATCAAAAACAAAGGTTGAGAACAATCGTCTCTCGACTGAATTAAAATGGTAATTAATAGCTTGCGGTGTGTCAATTTTCCTTTTCCTTTATTTTGTAGAATAATCAACTTTCCCTCTATCTACACACATATGCCATCAATACACATCTATAACACAACATAAATACACAATGAATACACCAACAAGACAACACTGCTTTGAAAATTTACGGAACAAACACACAATGCAATTTATTAACACAGAGTTAAGCTTAAGTTCAGAGTCTGAGACTATGTTACTACGACAGATTACCACGCAATACAAAAAGACACACGAGCACATACAGGTGAGCTTTACTGTTTAGTTTGTATGTTACCATGTTATGGAACTTTGCGGCAAAGAAAGTAGGGTATACTTGTATAATGATTTCTCTTTAATACAAAACTAAACACAACAGAAAAAACACCCCCCCTAATTCAAAATAGCATAATTTTTTTAAGGAAAAAGTTTTGAGCAAAATAAATTGGCAGGAGTGTTTTTTCACTTATTGACTTACTTCTATGTGAAAATGAGATTGATCCGTCAACTCATGCATGAGCTAGCAAACATTAAAGGCAAAAATGTCACTTTTCAAAAGTCGCAAGAGTCACTTTGGGGCTCTGTGAAACAAACCTGTGGCGAATTTGATTTTTTCCATTGTTTGATCCAGTCATGCCTATCCCTGACACTTTTCATGTTTATCACAGTTGGGTGAACACAGTTTTTTGAGAAAAATGATGTTTAGCCCTCCTAAATCTGCAAAATCCATTCAGTTTGTGGAAAAAAACTGGCATCGACCAACATGAGTCAGCACATTATGTGAAAATACCAGGTATTCGTTTTTTTTCGGGCATTAAACAGTAAATTTTCAGCATTTCTTGCTTCATCGTTCCCAATTTTGTCACTCAACCATGACATAACCTCGAAAAACATCAACAACACTTAATAAAACGCCAGAAAAATCTTGTTTCACAAACCCCCCAAAATGACTCTTGTGACTTTTGAAAAGTGACATTTTTGCCTTAAATGTCTGCTCACTCATGCATGACTTGACAGATCAATCTCATTTTCAAACAAAAGTTAGTCAATAAGTGTAGGAACACTCCTGCCAAATAATTTTCCTAAAAAATGTCTTTGTTAAAAAGTTATGCTATTTTGAATTAGGGGGAAGTTACTTTTTTTGTTGTGTTTACATACAGATGGCTGCATGTTAGTTCAATAAAATAATAGTAAAGTGTTGGGAATCTGGGAAAATGATAATGAACATTTCAAACTTTGCAATTGCTTAATAGCAACGAAATATTATCTAATTGAAAAAATACTGTATTGGCGAAACCCGCCCTCCCCTAAAAATATCGCCTATACTATATTTTTTCTTATTGTCGATTTCCTATAGACCAATTTCACCTCCGGTTTATGTATTTGGCCCTCTATCGGCGACGCCATTGCTGCGGTGGGCAAGCGCGCTGACCGCCATTGGCTCTGTGTACAAAATGAATGTAAGATATGAGATATGCCCTAATACTGTTCCATTTATTTTATTCTAGATCAATAAAATAAAGCATGGATACATGGGTACATGAGGTAAGACAATGGCCATGTCTGACAGATGAAGGTATGATGTATTTTTGTGCTTTCGATAGTTTTTCAACTTAGTTTTGTCAGTATAAGTTCGACTGCAGCATAGAAGCCGTAGTAAACGGGAGCCCTCAATCTTACCCTGTTTACAAAGTCATGTTTTCACTCATTAAATTTTACGCCAAAGTACATAATGATAATGTTTCTTGACTTCAAAGTCCTTTCTGTTGATATTTTTACCCACTGGCGACGGATTCCTTCGCATTGCTTACGGAAACGTGTGTAGGGAGTACGGCTTCTCACACAAAAGGCTTCATGAGTCAAAAGCGAGTGAATTTCGCACTCAGTTAGCTTCCAATTTTAAAACTTTCTCCAATTCGTGTGGCATTCGAGCACCGCACAGCTGCGACCTGAACTTCCCTAACAATTTCTCATTGCAAATATTAAAATAAATCTGCATATATTGGTCAAAATAGACAAAAAATCGAACGAATGTACATAACGCACTATTGACTTGTGTACTTTAAAAGTTGGAGCGCCCACCGCAGTATATCGAACTGTGTCGAACAGTCTGCTGCCCTCTTGCGTTGTGAAATTGGTCTATATGATACCCTTATCAAAGCTTTTAGGAGGGGGTAGCAGCCATGAAATAACTCATTAAAATAATATGTGTTGAGTTTTCATTTTTTAAAGTTGACAACGAAATTGTCAGATATTGAATTTAGTTTTCTGCATGGCTGTACGCAGCGGCGAGGGGGGAGGCAGGGGGCAGTTCCCCCCAGAAATTTCAAGACTTACGTTTTTTTTAATGAAAATTTTCCAAAATTCCACCAAAAGCGTGCACCAGATCCTTCAGTTTCAAATTTCTAAATTGATAAAACGCCCTCATGACCAGGTCTGTCTCTTTGCTCCCTCGCTTCAAACATTTTACTTATTCTACCCCCCCCCCCCCCCCGGAAAAAATATCTGCGTAAGGCCCTGGTTTTCTGTTATAAAAAAAACTGATACCAACGTGTGCACATGTTTGTTTTGTTTT
The DNA here is from genome assembly GCA_029962745.1 of Echinometra lucunter. NCBI lineage: Eukaryota > Metazoa > Echinodermata > Echinoidea > Camarodonta > Echinometridae > Echinometra > Echinometra lucunter. The sequence continues at coordinate 31,904,667 of CM057151.1, forward strand.
TTTAATGGGATTTTGTACACAAAAAAGCGTGCAATATACGCCTTATATTGCCCGGTCTGGCCATACAACAAATTACGCAATGGCAAGAAGAACGAATTTGACCAATCAGAAACCTTCTTTCAAGTAACCCATCTTATATAATTATAAACCACTGCAATAATTATAGTAGACGACAAAAAAAAAACACCAAAACAAAACAAAACAACAAAAACAGTGATTTCCTTTTTAAACCATTCAAAGGAGTAATGGAATCGTCTATTGTGCTTTGAGTCCTCCATCTGTCCTAACGTTGACTGGAGAAGCGCCAGGTGAGCAGAAACGCGCGTTGGAGAAAACGCTTTTACGACCCGTCGAATCATGTTTGAATGGCCAATGTTTCTTTATTCCTTATTGTTATGTAAGGTAATATACACCATTTTGAAATTAAAGTGATAACAAGGTGCGTGAATGGTATAAATCTTACTTGATAGGCAGACCACATTGTATTATCACGGATGATCATTGCAGTGAATACAATCTGGGCTACCACAAGGGTCAATCCTCGTGCACCTTATTTTTTTCGTTTGCATACATGTATAAATGACATTAATATAAAAAAATCAGATATCACTCTATACTAACGATACTGTCATTTTAACAACTCTTGTAATTTTGCTAAGGTTCAAGAAAATTTACAAAATGAAAACCATAGTTATGTCCTTTGGATCAAAAACAAAGGTTGAGAACAATCGTCTCTCGACTGAATTAAAATGGTAATTAATAGCTTGCGGTGTGTCAATTTTCCTTTTCCTTTATTTTGTAGAATAATCAACTTTCCCTCTATCTACACACATGTGCCATCAATACACATCTATAACACAACATAAATACACAATGAATACACCAACAAGACAACACTGCTTTGAAAGTTTACGGAACAAGCACACAATGCAATTTATTAACACAGAGTTAAGCTTAAGTTCAGAGTCTGAGACTATGTTACTACGACAGATTACCACGCAATACAAAAAGACACACGAGCACATACAGGTGAGCTTTACTGTTTAGTTTGTATGTTACCATGTTATGGAACTTTGCGGCAAAGAAAGTAGGGTATACATGTTTAATGATTTCTCTCTAATACAAAACTACATACAGATGGCTGCATGTTAGTTCAATAAAATAATAGTAAAGTGTTGGGAATCTGGAAAATTGATAATGAACATTTCAAACTTTGCAATTGCTTAATAGCAACGAAATATTATTTAATTGAAAAAATGTTGTATTAGCGAAACCTGCCCTCCCCTAAAAATATCGCCTATACTATATTTTTTCTTATTGTCGATTTCCTATATCAAAGCTATATTCCCTTATCAAAGCTTTTAGGAGGGGGTAGCAGCCATGAAATAACTCAATAAAATAATATGAGTTGAGTTTTCCTTTTTTTATAGTTAACAACAATGAAATTGTCAGAAATTGAATTCAGTTTTCTGCATGGCTGTACGCAGCGGCGAGAGGGGGGAGGCAAGGGGCAGTTCCCCCCAGAAATTTCAAGACTTACGTTTTTTTAATGAAAATTTTCCAAAATTCCACCAAAAGCGTGCACCAGATCCTTCAGTTTCAAATTTCTAAATTGATAAAACGCCCTCATGATCAGGTCTGTCTCTTTGCTCCCTCGCTTCAAACATTTTACTTATTCTACCCCCCCCCCCCGGAAAAAATATCTGGTTTTCTGTTATCAAAAAAGTATGTATAAGTTTCCAGTATATCGGTTAACGCACACCATACAGAATGAATAACACACACATAGAGGCACATCTACATATATATATATATATATATATATATTCATACATATATATATATATATATATATATATATATATATATATACACACACATATATATATATATATATATATATATATATATATATATATATATATACATATGTACAAATATTTCAGTGCAAGACTAAATGAATGCAAAACAAATGCAGTGAAAATTAACGAGTATTAGTTTATCCCTTATCTGCTTTTGGTGTCATTATTTTGACGATGAAACATACTCGTATATTTTGCCTCTTTTACTCAATCACGCTACGGGCATTAATTAATCTTTTCTAAGGTGTTACCTTATCACATTCAAAGGGACTGTTATGATTACGTTTATGAAGACACTATTATAAATAGCAATTTACACAATATTTCCATTATTTTAACAGATTTTCGAAGTTCTAAAACTAATGGTAGTAGTACATTATTAGAAACCAGGCGATAGGTGCAAGGATAATAACAGCAACAAGATAAACAACTTTGCATTGCATTGCAGTAAACAAATTAAGACTATGCTTATGCAGAAAAGATTTAAGGAGATAAGAGAGGGCTGGGGTTTGTGATAGAATGCCTGAAAGAGAAGGACTGTTAATTACAGAGTTTAGCAAATACTAAGTTACTAATCTGCAAACAGGTACATGTACGCATTTATTTACCCTGTACCTACACGAAAGTTAACACGGGTTTAGCTGTTAATTTCAATCTCACCTCAACTCCTTCAAAACTATCTTCTTCAGCTTCGGGTATCCCTCCTCCTCCTGAACTCCTCTGACACCTGTTAACTTAATCAACTTAAAAGACTGGGAGGGGATTGGGGGTAGGAAAGGAGATGGAACTAGAACTAGCACCCTGACACGGAATTTCAAATAACTTTTAGTTTTTCCCGTCATAACAACAATCAACATGTCAAGACATGACAGAAACTCTCTTTGAACAATTCGTCTCCAACCTGTCCCTATCCTAGCGAGGAAGAAAACATATACAATGAGGAAACGCAATAAATACCCTGACATAGGAAAGTATGTACAAAGCCTCTTCATATAAAACGAAGCAAACAGGCAGGATTGATCCTCGAACTCTCGTAGCCTTATTCTTGATCCTGAGAAGGCAATACAATTTTTCACAATACAATTGCACCTCAAGAGCGTTCGATATTCAAATTGTAGTGTACTGTATACTGTTAATTCATGTAAAGTTTAAAAGTAATGGTTTTTCTATTCTATTCCTACCCGTTTGACAAAATATCCCCGTCCATCCCGCGAAGCAAGAACATCTAAATCCGTTGATTTCATCGATACAGTTTCCATTGATGCATGGACTAGATGCGCACTCGTTGATATCTGTAATAAAGAAAAATGATACATTGACAGTACTGATGATGACGCCGATTATAATAACAATGATGGTATTTAATAACACCAATGATAACGAGAATAGAATTCGTCATAGACTCGTGACGAATTAGGTGGTCTGTTGGCATCTTTTAGGTTTCGACATGGATTGTGATAAATTCGTTGGTAAGACGTTTGATAAAATTTTTACGCCTCGATAGGAGACTAACGTCATAGAAATTGGATGGTTTGATATCGCAGAATACTTAAAAGATGATCCAAAGCTTGAATTCACCCAAATCAGATTTTCTATAGGGTTATACATAAACTACTGTGCGCTGCATTGCTATTGTCATAACGGGCCAAAATCAGCAGTTTATTTCATCGACTGTGACTGTATATGTAATCATATAGTTAAAGAGGATAGTAATATAACATGTAAAAATAAAGCAAACGGGAAAAAATTGCCCCCTTCCCTCCGGGACTCGAGCATGTGAGGCAAGTGCTTTGAAGGTATACCTGAAAACAGCTCATAGAGATAACACGTTGATTCAAAACGGAATTCTAATATCAGGTTTTCCACTCAAAATTTCACATGTTTTCGACATTTGATTAAAAAACATATGAATGCTTAAGATAGAGAATTTTCTCAGCTGCAACATACTTAAAGATGGGCGAAAATCAAGTAGAAATAAGGAAGATGTTGATCAAAGAAGACGAGAATGTAGAATCAAGAATTACATAAAAGTCATGTTCCATAGAGAATACACGTAAAATGAGAAAAATTGACATGGTACCTTTAATCGTGAATTTAGACCATGATGTCGTCATCAAAATGAGTTATTATGAATAACATATTTGTAGAGAATTGTCTCAGCTACAAGATATCGAAATCTCAGCGAAAATTGATGAATATTAAGCGAGATAGTCTCGGTTAAAGGTAAAAAATATGACGTCATTAATGAAAAAATGAAATTTTGACTTCACCTGAGAATATGACGACGTTCCGACTGCTCGACCCTCAATTTTTTTTCGTGAATTCAAATCTTGATTTCATAGGCTTTCAGAAAATGCAAAAAAATTGGGGGGTCCCCATGCTATTTAATGAGCTATGGCAGATTTCAAAAGGGCATGTTTTTGCATGTTTTTACGTTATTTGCCCCATAGACGCGCGCACGGATTTTGAAGTTTGACGCGCGCGTGCGGCCTTATGAGGAGTTGAAATCGACTTTCAATTGTTGTAAATGGTTAAGAAAAGTATTAGGATTGCAAATCAAGTGAAAAAACGGTGTTTTTACGTTTTCTTTGGAGTGCGCGCGCAAATATGGCGCGCGCGGACGCGGACGCGCGCAAATTTTTGAAATGCTTAAAATGGCCTGAAACGTGTGCAAAATGAATATGAGTCGATTCTGAGCATTTTTAATTTTTGCGCGCGCGCTGACGCGCGGACGTACGCGTACGTGCGCGTCTAAGTGAATGAAATTATTCAGATTGATATGAATATTCATCATGCTAAGTATGAATGAGAAATGATATTCCGTTAAGAAGATATGATCATGAAATGATATTTACAAAATGGCGCCTGGATGACGTCACGATGATCTGATGAACTTGAAAATGAGTAAAAAGCCGAGATCTCGTAAGGACTGATAATTCATGAAAATTTAACAAAAAATGACAGGGCCAGTTCTGAGATTTCGACTGCACAAAAAATGGGAACCAATAAAGAGAATAACGAGAATAGAATTCGTCATAGACTCGTGACGAATTAGGTGGTCTGTTGGCATCTTTTAGGTTTCGACATGGATTGTGATAAATTCGTTGGTAAGACGTTTGATAAAATTTTTACGCCTCGATAGAGACTAACGTCATAGAAATTGGATGGTTTGATATCGCAGAATACTTAAAAGATGATCCAAAGCTTGAATTCACCTTAACGAATCAGATTTTCGATAGGGTTATACATAAACTACTGTGCGCTGCATTGGTTTTGTCAGAACGGGCCAAAATCAGCAGTTTATTTCATCGCCTGTGACTGTATATGCAATCATATAGTTAAAGAGGATAGTAATATAACATGTAAAAATAAAGCAAACGGAAAAAAATTGCCCCTTTCCCTCCGGGACACGAACCAGGGACCTTGAGCATGTGAGGCAAGTGCTTTGAAGGTATACCTGAAAACAGCTCATAGAGATAACACGTTGATTCAAAACGGAATTCTAATATCAGGTTTTGCAGTCAAAATTTCACATCTTTTCGACATTTGATTAAGAAACATATGAATGCATAGGATAGAGAATTTTCTCAGCTGCAACATACTTAAAGATGGGTGAAAATCAAGCAGAAATAAGGAAGATGTTGATCAAAGAAGACGAGAATGTAGAATCAAGAATTACATAAAGATCATGTCCCATAGAGAATACACGTAAAATGAGAAAAATTGACATTGTACCTTTAATTGTGAATTTAGACCATGATGTCGTCATCAAAATGAGTAACAATGAATACCATATTTGTAGAGAATTGTCTCAGCTACAACATATCGAAATCTCAACGAAAATTGATGAATAGTAAGCGACATAGTCTCGGTTAAAGGTAAAAAATATGACGTCATAATTGAAAAAATGAAATTTTGATTTCACCTGAGAATATGACGATGTTCCGACTGCTCGACCCTCAAATTTTCTTCTTGAATTCAAATCTCCATTTCATAGACTTTCAGAAAATGCAAAAAAATTGGGGGGTCCCCATGCTATTTAACGAGCTATGGCAGATTTCTAAAGGGCATGTTTTTGCATGTTTTTACGTTATTTGCCCCATAGACGCGCGCACGGATTTTGAACTTTGACGCGCGCGTGCGGCCTTATGAGGAGTTGAAATCGACTTTCAATTGTTGTGAATTGTTAAGAAAAGTATTAGGATCGCAAATCAAGTGAAAAAACGGTGTTTTTACGTTTTTTTGGTGTGCGCGCGCAAATATGGCGCGCGCGGACGCGGACGCGCGAAAATTTTTGAAATGCTTAAAATGGCCTGAAACGTGTGCAAAATGAATATGAGTCGATTCTGAGCATTTTTAATTTTTGCGCGCGCGCTGACGCGCGGACGTACGCGTACGTGCGCGTCTAAGTGAATGAAATTATTCAGATTGATATGAATATTCATCATGCTAAGTATGAATGAGAAATGATATTCCGTTAAGGAGATATGATCATGAAATGATATTTACAAAATGGCGCCTGGATGACGTCACGATAATCTGATGAACTTGAAAATGAGTAAAAAACCGAGATCTCGTAAGGACTGATAATTCATGAAAATTTGACAAATAATGACAGGGCCAGTTCTGAGATTTCGACTGCACAAAAAATGGGAACCAATAAAGAGAATAATAATAAAAATAATAATAATGAAAGAAAATTCTGACGAAATTAAAAGGTGATCTGTCAAAGATGACAGACCACCTAATAATAATAATGAAAGAAAATTCTGACGAAATTAAAAGGTGATCTGTCAAAGATGACAGACCACCTAAAAAAATAATGACAATAATATTAATTCTGACAGTGATAACACATGTAATAATAAAAATGATAATTACAATGATAATTTTTCAAAAGATAATACTGTGAAGGTGTCGAGGTGTGATAAAAAAATAATGACAATAATATCATCAATAATGATAATAATAAGAAGAAAAATGATGATTACAATGATAATTTGAAAAGGATAATTCTGTAGAGGTGTCGAGGTGTAGTGGTTCATAGAATCTTAATCAAAGAGTTGAAGGCTCGCATCCCCCCCCCCCCCCCCCCCCCCCTCCCCGGCAAAAACGTCCTTTGGCTAGACATTAATCTCCTTTGTCTCCGTTCTCTCGGTGTTTCTTTCTTTCTCGTCAGGTTTTGTCTATCTTGTCTAGTTTAGGCAAAATATCCCTATCAATACAAGGTCAAGTGAAATCTACAATGTAACAGGAATAACATGTATTCCAGTAGCTTGCAGATAGTGCACGAATCTAATTATTTGAATATAAATGAAATGCTAGTATAACAAGCCTTATGAAATGATCTGCAATGTTCTTCTTCTAGATGTTTAATGATTACCATAATTCTTTGTGTGCTGGAAATAACTTTTGTTCAGAAGATTCTTCAATTTACCTAACAACATTCATTCAAGTTCCCACAAAAAAGAATTGTGGTAGTACTAAAATTTCTTTTTAGATTCGTAGACGAAGGTAAGGGGTTTGCAACAAGTGGTCAGAAACTGCATCACATAAAAGGTATTGGCTAGGGCAAGTATTGATTCGATGAGCTCATGTAATTCCCTAGTCTTGATCTTTTGTTTGCTTTAAGAGGAATCAGTGTGTGTCAGTTATGAACTGGGATATATCTTATGTCTTCAGATTGATTTTATGTACATTGTAGTAAGATCGAAAGCGGGTGAATTTGTTCCTCCTTTGTCAAGAGTGTATGGTAGGATGACCATGCTGAAGATGTCAGTAAGATGGCGGTCTGGGATGACGGTCAGGAAGTCCCGGGTTTAGGAAAGAATTGCGGTGTTACGTTCAAGGTACATTAATTTACAACCTTATGGGATTAAGTCTCAGTTTTCAAGCTGTAAAGTTTTAAGAGTCATAAGTGTATTACACAAAAGTTATAAAGACCAAAAATGTGTTGCACTATGAGTGGCCAAAGTATAGTGTATGGTGTGTGTTGCAGTGCACACTTGCAGCACACATAGAATTTTACTCGGTGGGAACATGTTCGCTTCATGCATAGAAATAGAGAGTTTGACTTTTTATCAGATTCTTTGATATTGTATAATGAGACGTAAAGTAAGAGTAGACTGTCGGGAGGAATCGGAACTGTGAGAGGTATCTGTCATGTTATTTGAGTTATTTTTGTAATATTTGGATAGTGACTAGTGATTAAAAGTTCATGGTGAAGCACATGGCCGAAAGTTGCATCGCATGCAAGGCTTTGCTGGTTATGTACACAGTGGATGATAAGTAGTTTAGGTGTCAGACATCACTTGATCGATCAGAAATCGGTTCAATATTGTTGCACAAGTAATAATTGTTATAGGCCTGATCAGTTTGACACGGACGGACATTTAACGAATTTTTAAGATTTAAAGGCCTGTAAAAATGAGCACTGAAATGGTTTCACTATTTCATGTTTCACTGTGAAGGGCATCGCTGAAACATTTGAAATTCAATAAAATGTGGTTACCCTGCTTGTCTACTTAAACTAGAATCCATAAAATTGTTAATGTCACGGACAGATAGATTTAAAAAAAAAAATCAGTTTTTATTCTTTTCTCTCATGAAACAAATTACAGTCACTGTACAAATTACAATCATCCTATATAACATAATTTGAATATTGAAAAAAAAATTTACTACACAAAAACTGTGGATAAATTAATTGATATCCTTAATCATAGTACATACTCTTAATTCTCAAAATGACAAGCTTTTTTTTTTTACAAGTTTACAAGATTACTTTTCATACCTTATAAGTTCCTAACAAAAATTCATTTTTCCAGAGATGAAAAATAACATAAATCTTCTTGAGATAAATATATGCAATTGTTTGTATAATCCAACAATTTTGTTTATATTGTAGTAACTTATACTGCATATTTTGTATTGTTGTCCTGAGAGAAAAGTTGTTTTTTTTACCCTACCCTACCCGACCCCCCCCCCCATCCCCCCATCCCCCCCCCTTACCGGTGGACGACTGGCTCTGGGTTTCAAATGTTTGTGTAATATTCAGGTTTTCCCATTTAGAGAAATGGATAGTAAGAGTCCCCCCCCCCCCCCCCGGCTGTTGCCAATTTCCTTTCTTCTACTTTATACCCTAAAATACTATTCTTTATTTTATTAAATGAAGGTGTTTTTTAAGTTCTCTATTTCTATAAATCAGATATTTAACCAGCAATGTCACTCTTAACCGATCAGGATCTTATCTTTTAAGTTACCACTATTTCATATGATAACATCATCAATAGAGATATTTTGATTAAGTTTTAAGAATGAATTACGTACTGTAGTTGGTAATTGGAAAAATAATTCATTTAGTTGATACAACCGGGGGGGGGGGGAGGGGAGGGGGTATGCCTCATTGAAGCTTGTACATCATCCCCGTACATCACTTTATGACAGCATCATAAATGAGGATTGAAGTAGGAGTAGTTGTGATACCCTAAACAGGGAAATCCATCTAACATCTCCGCTTTTTGATACCTTAAACCGGAATTTTATATATTGCATGGTATTTCAAAGTTCAAATTCTATTCAAGGATTGGATCATCACCTCTAAATTTGATACCATTTTTTCTTGATTTTTGCTCTTTCAGACACCCTTTAAATAACTCGGGTTATGTGCCTGATGCTGAAAAGTACCTTTTAACGCCAGAGGGTGTTTCATAAAGTTGTTCGTAAAGTTACGAATGACTTTACGAACGACTTGAATATGAAGTGCCAAATGGGATACCCAAAGGTTTTCCTGACGTTTTAACAAAGTTTGACTGCATTCCCCATAAAAATCTCATTTAAACTGTGGCAAAATAATAATTCGCAATAAAAATGTTTCTAAACAATAGTAATGTTGATGTACGTCTGCATATTTCACCTTTAGCTGATGCGATTTATTATGACTGAGAATCTCATTTGGCTTGCCATATTCAAGTTTTTCGTAGCTTTACAAACAGCTTTAGGAAACGCCCCCAAGCCTCAATGAGACATAGCGTAGATGCTAGATGACTGTTAAGTGTGTTCTGTATTTTAGAAGGTCTGCAGTAAGAGACCTGTGTAAACTAGAGCAAGTTACTGAGTTAATGAGCTGGGTCACACCTGAAGGGAAACATAATCGAGGTATGATTTGAATTCTCTGGTATATTCAGTTGTTCGTGAATATGTTCTTAAAAGGCAAAAAATGGTCGTACTGAATTATTGATACATTAATGAGTGACTGAATAATGATTACCTTGTCATGGTACGTATACATGTATAGCAATCGTCATGCTTCGCGTGTTTTGCCATTAAGATCTTAATACCTGTATGAAATGCGTTTATATAATAAATATTAGGGTTTAGCTGCTGAAGGAGTCAGACAACAGACTTTTTAACAAGTTGAGATGTATTTGATATGTGTTACATGTAATAATGATAATGATAATAATGATAATAATAATAATAATAATAATAATAATAATGACCATAGCGCTCATATCCGTCACGTTATGAAGCTCATGGCGCTTAGACATGATTGAAGCCAACAAAAACATATTGGATTAGAGAAAGGAACCTTGTATATTCCTTTAATGTGCATTGATGGGGGTAGCAGATGATTGATAATAGTGATCAATGACATTTTTTTTCATAAAGCTTTGTATTTTTTTTTCTCTTTGTTTTGTATTATGCAGGGGTTTACTTTTGCTTCACCTTTTATGCCAGTTGTCTTCATTGAATGTAGTAAACTCCAACTCACTCTGTGTATGCTCTGATTGATGTTCTGTGTTCTGACAAAGCGGCCCCCCCCCCCCATTGGGTAGACTACGACAGAATGGTTTCACTTATTTTAGTTTTTTAACGAAGGTAGGCAGAAAAATAAATACGTGCAGAAAAGTAATGTGATAGCAAAATATGACACTTACTCATATTACAATTAGTCCCCTCCCAACCGGCGTTACAAAAGCACTGATAATTGCCACCAGCCGTGTTCACACAGTTTCCATTGACGCAAGGGTTAGAACTACATCCTAGGACCGCTATAAATTATGTAATTGAAAACAAAACAAAACAAAGACACATGGGTAAAGAAAATAGAGTGGCAATATACATGTAGGTTATCATGACAACATCCATTTCATTATTAACTTAGGCATTTCGGAATAACTGTGTAAATCATTCGATAAATCAAAATATACAATATGCATTTATTCTTGTCAAGCAATTAGATATATTGACTGCTGTGAGAAGCATAGTAGGCTCAATGAAACCTCACATCATGCTATCACCCGAGGCTTTCTGAGGTATGGTATTATAGTATTATCTAATTGATATTCGGATTGATAAACTTTTCCCAGTTTGATCAGTGCAATAAAAAAAAAAATTTCCTGTCAGTGTTATATAAATACCTTTACATCCTGTTTTCTCGCGCATTATTAAAGAAATTAGAAATGTTAGGCAAAATAAATGGCTCGCATATTCTGTGAATTGATTTTACCAGTTTGGAAGTGAATATACATCGAAGAGTTTTCTTTTCTTTACTTTCCTTTTTCTTTCTTGAGGAATCCACGTCACTACAAGCATTGCTTTTTTTGTGGATTTCTCTTTTCCAATATCATTTTTTTTCTTGTAATTACACTATGTCAAGCAGACATTTAATTTGTTTTTTTATGTTAATTAGAGGGAAAAAATGTTGTATGTTTGTTTATTTACGATATTTCTGCTTAAAAGAAGAAAAAAATTATTATGTCTTGTGTTATATTGGAAATAAAAATCTGAACTTGAAGTACTTGAAGTACTTGAAGTACTTGAAGAGTTTGTCCTATTGCAAAATACTGCGAAAAATAACTTTCGTATGAAATTTTGATTCACATGCATTTTATGATAAAATATTTCGATCTTGATATAACAATTCAATTACTTTACGTATGAGTGAATAAAGGCAATGAAGCAGGGCTACCAAAAAGTTGTTTGCGATATCTGAATTTCAAAGAGATAATTACAATTCTAGAAAGTCCATTTGTGCCCTTTCATATGGCACCTCGATCGGGTAAAAATGAGCCAGGGGTGACAGAGATATCTTGAATCAAAAATATTGATTGCATTTCCATGTATATTAAACTAACCGTTTGCACTGGCTGCCTGTTCTAGCCATAAATAAATAAACAAGACAAAAGATTTCAAGCATAGCTGACTGTCAACAAAATACGTACGTTGACCTGCTTGACCATGCAGTTAACAACAGAGCAACTATTATTTCTGGTAACAGAATGCGGACGATCTGGGAGCCCTCAGCAAGTTGCTGAAGAGGCTTTCCAGTATCACTTCCCTGACCGCGAGGTTCCAGCCAAATCAACTATTTGGTGGAAAATTAGAAAATATCAACAGGAGGGTACCAGCCTGAATCTGAACAAAGGCAGATCGGGACACAGAAGAACAGTGAGATCTCCCGAAAACATCAACAATTGCAGGCGCATGAGGGAAGAAAATGGTGTCTACCAGAAGGAACGGCATGTGGATATTATGGTGGTGCTGAAGTATGCTCGACAACAGGTCAGATGCGACGTGAATTTCGCGGCCAACTTTGCGTCAAAGTCGCGAAATTCTCGACCCATGGCGCGAACTTTGAGTCCCAGTCGCGGATTTCGCGTCCCAGGTCATGAATTTCACATCCTGGGTCATGAATTTCGCGTCCCGGGTCATGTATTTCGCGTCACGGGTCGCGAACTTCGCGACTGGGATGCAAAGTTAGCCGAGAAATTCACGTCGCACATGACCTGTTGTCGAGCGTAGGATATCAAAATCATTATTCCAACGCATCATCAGGAACGATACGATATCCGGCAGTATCCCTACCACCCTATAAGCCAGCATCAACTTCTGCTCAGAGACCCGGGAGGGGAGGGGTTTCAGCACACAAATTTTTAATCCACACTGGACAAACTTCGCATCCATTCAAGCGAAAAAAAATCAGTCATTGGTATAAAAAATAAAAAATAATGATAAAAAACATATGATTTTTTTAAAAACCACGGAAATGGAATCAGTACTTTAATTCAAGATATCGCTGTCAATCCTGGCTCATTTTTCCTGATTGAGGTGTCATATGAAAGGGCAGAAAATGAACTTTCTAGAAATGTGATTATCTCTTTGAAATTTATATATCGTTGCGCAAACAACTTTTTGGTACCCTGCTTCATATTGTGTTTATTCACTCAATGACATGTGTGAAGTGTGTATCAAATGAGTAGTATCTAATGAAAGAAGAGGGTCTAAGCTTTACACATATGTGTCATTGATTAATCACAATTCTGATCGATAAATCTCGGTTTCGTTTTTTTCTGGGACGCACTCTATATGTGTAATTTGTCTCTCCTTCCCTCTTCTTGCTGAGACTGAATATAGCTATAAAAACTTGTATACGTTATGAGAACAACACTGTTAAAACTGAGAATGTGGATGGAATCAATAAAATTTTAACTGAAGTGAAGTTCATTTGTAGACTAGGGAAGACAATTTGTCCCCTACGGATGACCTAGAAATTATTGCTGTCACGAAAAATTTGCAAGAATGGAATTAGCTTTTGGAGTATGGGTTGAAAATAAGAACAAAATTAAAACATATTAAAATTGCTATATTCCTGTATTCTCAAGGCACATTACATCTAATCGAACAGTTTCTGTTGATATAGTAGCTTATCTGGAGAGGGAGCGTGGCGCCGGAACAAAAATGTAGTTTTCCGTGTTATCAACATTTTGAATGCATAAGTAATTTTTAACACACAGTCTATTTCAACATTTCTGATTTATTTAGAAGATTGCTTATAGACATCCATCATGAACGCTGGCCTCTAATCAGTCTTTAATATTTAAATTTCGAAATAGAGCGTCCTTGCAAGCAAGCAAAACCAGCGAGCTAGGAAATTTCTTCTTTTTTGTGATAATTTAGTACATAGAATACGTTTATGCACATAGGAAAGTCACATTGGACTCCCAAATCATGACTTGAATTAGCAATAGTTCGACTCTATTGCTAAAAAAAAAGTAGAAGAAGATATTCATTATCTTGCGAGCAACTGAAAATCGTTCTGGGTGGTATAAAAAAAAAATCACTACCAACAAAAGAAAAAGTTTTGCTAGGGTATGATTCACTTTCTGTAAACAATTTGAAAATCATTTTGAGACAACCGGGTTCGAAGGGGATCAAGAGGAGCCCCATAGTGGATAAGAATTGCTTACATTAAACTTTTTCTTTTTAAAAGTTTCTCAAAAGAATGGGCTATCCCAGCTTACATGTTTTAAGTAAAGATTCCATGCTCAAAATATACAACAGAGTAGCCAGGGTCTTTATAAAAGTACAAAGGCCTATTTAATATGCAAGGGGGTGTAGCGACCAAGCGATGGCAGATTTTGGAATGATTATATTTTACACTTTAAAGCACAATCTGTAGAAACTGACAAACTTTTAAAGTGGTGAAGAGGTTTTTGTCTCTTGAAGAGGGTTAATTTAATTTTATTTTTCCTACTCTGTCTTCTACTTTCGCCAGCTTGTAGCTCCATGAAGCCGGCAAAGACGAAAGAGTTGAACAAATTTAAAGTTCTCTGATATATCGAGGTGCAACAAATAGCTATCTGCATTTTTCGGTCGAAATGAGGTTTTGATATCAAATGATCAATAAGAGACCAGGAATCCATTGGTAATAATGGTTTCTACAGCAAACTTTGCTACAGCAGAGAATCACCCAAAGTATAGGTATGGTCATCTGCATTTAACCAGTGTTTACAACATAACTCCATTGCAAGTTTTCTCAAAATGGCCAAAAAAACACAGATAGGCCTTTGTTGCACTAAACCCTCGATATGTTGCTAATTGTGAGGTTTAAGCATGTCCCTCCATTAGGACAATGATTGGTATCACACCTGATCTCTAAATGATGTACAATCAAACGAATAATTTTGTTTAACTTACGGTTTTGGCAAGTGTCTCCTTCGAAACCATCTGGACAGCTGCAAGTATGGGACGAGCCGGATACAGAACACGTACCTCCATTCTGGCAAGGATTTGAGTTGCATCCAATATCTAGAGAACAGAATGTTTCTCTGATACAAGTAGGTTCTTATCATTAGGAGCACGATTGTGTTCATGCCATGGCATAATTGCCATGATTGAACAGCAATTTTTTCATCGGTCGGTCCTCTTTCTCCGCGGAAGAGGAGGGGGGGGGGGCATGGTTTACCTTCTTCAAAATCGATATAATTTTCCCCGGTGCGACAAAAGAGACCTTCCAAGGGAGTTGGGTGTTCTTATTTATGAATAGGGTCTCTTCTATCAAAATAATGACACCACATCTAATGAATTATTCACGCTTGAGCGAGCAAAAAAAAAAAAAAAAAAAAAACTATTGTGAAATTGCGCTACAAACCCGTGGTTGTTCTAGCTATAGCATCACCAAAGCTGTCAGTCACAAGAAAAAAAAAGGATTAGAAAATTGTATTTTCTAATCGTTAAAAGGCAATTTATGAAAGAATAGGGTTTTTATTCTAAATGTTCTGATAAATGCGATTAAAATTTTCATGGTAGTGTGAGAATGTCGGCTTGAATTAAAGACTTATTTTATCAGAATATAGCGAAACACTGTATAAACTACCTTCTGGTGATGCTACCTTCTGTACAAATCAAAACTTTGTACAGGATCGGAATCAGTGGGTGTGTGTGAGAGCGTGCACTCATTCCCCACACAATAGCCATGGGCTTAGATGAGAGGCTTGCTCACTCGAGCTTGCAAAAGGGTATTCACAGCTACTGTCAATAGCTACTGTGTGATGATTGAGGCACACTCTATCACACACCCATTGACTCCTGTAAACAGTTTTGATTTGTACAGAAGGGAGATTGAGCAAAATCTGAACCCTAACTTCAAAAATAAACATGAATTTCATAGGAATGATTTGTGATGTATTCAGGTGCAACCCATATCAACTCCAGTATTATCTGATGTATAGTTTTGGGGCTTTTACAGATCTAAAGTGGGAAATATTTTTAAACACCTAGTACCATAAACAAAACAAATCCTTTCAAAAGATTTCCTGTTATTGATTAAAATATGACCCCCCAAACAAAAAAAACAAAAACAAATTATAAGCCTTTGCTGATGCCTCTGCCAGCCAGAACAAATACCAGTTCTTGCCAAGTTTTGATTTTGCATCCTTTCACAAAAGTGACTTGCGCCCGCTGAATCATAGAATATCAACAGAGCTCCGATAGTTTTTTGATAGAAGAGACCGGAACTATACATGCTAAAGGTATTCTGAAATTTTTAATAAGGGAGACTCTTTTCCTATTGTTAGCCTTTTCTGGGAAGCCCTGTAGACAGTAACTTCAGCCAAAAAAAGTAAATAAAAAGAAAAAAATAGAAATAGAAAAATAGGTTTTCCTTCTTTTTTGATAATACACAGCAATACTGACACCTTTTGACCAAGTTTCATACTTGGGGGCTCTAGGGACAATATCCTACAATTAGGATGAATACCTTCCTGTCAATGACATAGATGGTCAAATAACTTTATGAAGTCAAATCCGTAGGGCTTGATAGGGTTACTATTTCGGGACAGAATCTGTGCCTATTAGGTTTGTTGTAATTTGTGACTTTGAAATGCATTCCTAAATGGTAAGAGGTGCATCTCCTTGATCAGAGTAGTCTTAATTGTAAACTACTCTGCGGTTGGCAGCTAAGGTATTATTTTCTATCCTTATAAGAATATCAACTTGTAAATAATGTGGAATCCGTCTTGAGTATGAAAGATATGTCAAGGTCTGACATATAACAACTGTAAACTGTACCAATATTTCTTGTTCTCTATTGTTGACAATGGTATGCACTTTCGGAGTATCGCTCTTTACACAAGAAATAATATCCCTCTGATAATAAGAATTAAAAGTTCTCAATACATACATTGTTGACACCTGTCTCCTCCCCAAGGAAAAGAACAAGAGCACGAGGACACAACTGCTTCAGGTGGGCCATTCTGAAGAACGAAGCTGCAAGTGCCTCCATTCAGACAAGGGTTATTTGCAGAGCTACAGGGGTTAGCTTTAATAGAGACAGTGAAAGAAGTTAGATATACAATATAAAAATATACAGTATTCAATCTTATTGTAATGATAAAACTGCATTTTAACCATTAATAATAATATTAAAATCTTTGCTAACTTGCTTTGCTCGCTCGTACACTGTAAACAATATCGGGTAAAATTTTAACCAGCACGAGGGTAATTATAATTATGTCCAATCAACTTTGGGCCATACTTTTACCCAATGCGGGAAGCATATTGTCCAGTTAGGGTAATTTAGAACCTCGGAAGTTGATATTCTGGCAAGTGATATCAACACCTCTTGACTATATCCTCATAGCACGCCAATGATTTCATCCCTATACATTTTATGTCAATATCACAGTATAATGGGAGCAAGAGAGGAAATAGGCAGACTTTATTTAAACATTTAATACCATGTATCTGAATCCTTAGAAAAAACCACGAGATTGAAAAAATATATACTTAGGTGGTCAGATGGAACAGTTTACTTCACATGATACCTCCCCATGATTCCCAAGAATGCAGAAACTTGAGGGCAATGGGCCTTATGAGTCGCGAAGCTAAAATAATTCTTAGATAGCTTCACGACAAGTTTTTTTTTAATAGATATTGCAACAAGAGACGAAATTTTCCTGCTCACAACTGTAGGAAAAAAAGGGGTATAAAATTTAAAATGAAGTTTTTCGCTTTAATCCAAGCATGATTTTTTAAAATCTTTTCTTTTTCATTGGCTATTGTATTTGATAATACGGTTTTGTCAATAATACAAAAATGCTTTAAAACCATGGAAGAGTAAAAAGATGTCAGCGAAATATACTTTTGCTCCTGGCTTGGGAGCAAGTGTCACCACAGCATAAGGATTTTAAAAAAATAAGAAGTCACTTTTCATGCTCAGAACTATCGAAAAAGGGTAACTGAAATGAAATGTAAAATTACATCTCTTAAAGCCACTGTAGACTAAGGAATTCGATAATATAAAACAACATATTGCTGATGCATAATCTGAAGAACTTTTATTAGAAAATTTAAGGATCCCGATGTTTTCTGGCTGTACTTGGACCAAAGGCTGTTTCGGGTGATAATGAGTTCATTGGAAAAGGGCAACATGTAAAAAATAGGCATTGTCAAGTGGCCCTTCGTTGATGGATAGCATGAGGGAGGTGTTGCCCAATGTTCTGACTCTGGAAAGGCCTTTACTGCAGATTTTTAAAAAGTATTGTAGTATTTACGATCATTTGCAAAAGTTTAAGACCACCTAGAAATTTGTGGGTAGTTCAATAATTCGGAATACATTCTACATGATTGCATAACATGTGTACCACAGTGGTTAGTAGCACAAGAGTAATGGTATAAGCCCAGATGAATGCATCGAAATTTATGATTGCCTGAAAATGAATATGTTTAACTTTGTTTTTCTTTGAGTCATTGCATTTTGGAAGGGTGGTCTTAAACTTTGCAAATGATGGTACATCATACAGAGAGAAATTGGTTGACTTAACGATGAGTTGATAAGAGTAATAAATAAGGACTTACCCAGTTGACAATTGGTGCCAACAAAGCCTGGATTACAGGCGCATGTGTATGATGAGGCAGCACTTGTACAGCTACCCCCGTTTAGACATGGGTTTGAAGCACATACATCACCTTTTATGAACAGAAAAGCGATTATAACCTTTAAACATCTGAATGAATCAAGAAAAGGGTGTACAGTGCGATGTGCAGAATCGTTACTGAATCTGATGAATGAGGTAACAGTACCGTGGGCACTTCAGTCGTTTACTTTGCAAATTAAGATGTGTCATGCATATAGGAAACAGCTATCATTTTCTTCTTTTCATTTACTTTTTCTTCTTCCTTCTTCTTCCTTCTTATTATCTTTCTTCCTTTCCTTCCTTCTCTTCTACTTATTCTTCTTCCTTCTTTGTAAATTATCATTATAATTATTATGTCGCCAAAATCGTGTCCCATGGAATTCAAATTCGACCAGTGGGTTGGCATCTCAGATTTTTTTTTTCATTGAATTCCATGATTAGCATATATTTTGATTTCGGTATCATGCAAGGAATTAGATAAAATATCCTTTCTGAGTAATACTGGTACAAAACGTCGATTTCATTTTTTATCAAAAAATATTAATTCCACGCTTGAATGTGAGGCATAGTTGTTTCTATAGGCTCGAGGGGACCTCACGTCCTGCTATGACTACGAGGCAATGGTGAATTTTGCAAGCATAGTTAAAATCACGACTTCACTTTCAACCAATCACATGACGGATGAGGATTAAGAAAGATTCTTAAAGTCAGGTATATAACTACTTCTATTTCTAAGAATGTTGGTATACTACACTCTTAGAAAAACATGCCATTTAGAACCTTTCCCCCCGTATTTAGAACCTCCAGAAAAAAGAGTTCTATGAAGGATTCTTTATATTTTAAAGTGATTACACAATGGTAAATTTTTTTTTGATATATGATCGAGAATAGAATTCTAAGAAGAATAACATTAAAAATTTGATGATTTTCAGTCGAAATCATTGCATTTTGGCTAATTTTCTCATAAAAAGTCAAGAGTTGACCCAAAAATTTGAGTATGAGGTATGACGTAAAAGTGGGTACCCAGCTTCGCGCATTGCAGTTGTGCTGCGCGCTGGACTGTACAATATGTATTATACCTTGCGCGCATTTTGCTAGAAGTGCGCGACAAGGTACCCACTTTGACGTCATTTTGACGTAAAAGTGGGTACCCAGTTGAAACTGGGTCACAGCTGAGGGGTCAAAAATATCCTGAAATCTTACCACATTTGGGGGTTTCCTTGGCAACACGACTTTTAAAAAAACTTTAGGCAGATGATTTTCTGCTAATAAAATCATGCTCTTTTAAATGAACTAACATTGTTTCAGCATTGGGTACCCCCTTTAAGGAACCCCGAAAGAATCCCTTACAACCAATAATTGTTCTAGCGAACCCTTTAGAGAACATTTATAGGATATTTTCGCGTGCGCGCAATGAAACAAACATGCGCAATCAGGATTACAATGTGCGGATATGCAATACACGCAATGCACAAACGACACTTTGATGACGTCATAAAGAGGTAAGTCAAACTTGTGTGATCTTGTGTGATCAAAATAAATGTACGATGGGAGCCCTTTTAGTTGCTGGAATGACATTTATTGAATTTTAAATCCCTTTCCTGTTTGGTATGGATAATAATTATATTGGATGTCTTTATTTCATGGAATACCAGGAATATTCATGGAATACCAGGAATACCAGGAATATTCGTGGAATATTCTCTGGTATCCCATTCAGATCCATCCAATATAATATAATTATTGATTCTTTAAAGAACCTTTAAAGGTACCAAATGTGGGACAAGAAAGGTTCTAATCAGCACCATTTTTCTAAGAGCGTATATAAAGTAAAGAGATATATCTCTTGTAAAGCGCTCATTATACTTTATGATTCATTGATATTACCTTAGACAACATATTGCATTTTAGTACGGGCCACCAGCAAAAAAAAAAAAAAAATCAACTTTATTTACTTATTGCATTAAAAAAAAGAAGCTCTACGCATATGATGCAGTTCACCATATCTATCTCACACCAGACCTATATTTCACCAAATGAAAACCCTATTTGACACAAATTCACTACAAAGTTTACTGTATACTTTAAACAATAACATTCACTCCTACCCTACTCGTATAATTCCTCTAATTTTCATCTAGTCAACCCAAAGTTACTTATTGCCCATAGATCCATAACACACCATGGTCCAGATCTATTGTATTCTCTCCGAGAATTCATTAAATCCTGTTGTTCCCTCTACTCATTTAAAGCCAAATTTAAAACGATGTTATCATCACAATATCCAAGGTATTTATTTGCAAACGACACTAGTGTCTTTTTATCCGATGAAAATATTTATAGTCTTGTCCTTGCATTTAATACTGAATTGATAATCATGGCTGATTTCTGATAAACTTGTTTTAAACATAAATGAAACCCATTATATAATTCTCACAAATAAGTCAATCAGTTATGATAGAATAGATGTTTTCCTAGATAACACTATTATTAGTCGCTCTACTTCACTGAAATTTTTAGGTGTAACTAAAAAAGTCTTGGAATGATCACATTGACTTTATTTGTACCAAAATTTCAAAGCACTATGGCATATTATACAAACTTAAATACTTCCCCAAAATATATCATTGATGATTTACAATGCTGTAATATCCCCATATCTTCAGTACTGTAATGTTGCATGGGGTTTTTCAACCAATTATTCAATGTCCAGATTGCTCAGATTACAAAAATGGGCTATTAGAATTGTTTCTCATGCCAGTTTCCTTGCTCATACTAATCCATTATTTGCTAAATTAAAATTATCAAATGTATTCGATCTCTCCGATTTTAACTTGGCAGTTTTCATGTATTTATATCCCACTTTAATCTTTCAAATAAATTCTCTAGCAATACCCAGTTTCACTCGTATAATACACGTAGTTCCTCTCACTTTCACTTTACCGTCAGCTAACGTCGCAAAAAAATCTACTTTTTTCAAAGGGCCCGTAGTTTGGAATAACTTACCTTCACACATCAAATCTAGTCCTTCTCTAATCATCTTCAAAAGGATACTGAAATTACTTTTACTGAATTTTACTTAATACTTTGATTACTTTTTTATGTTCAGGCTTTACCTTTACCTTTGTATTTGTTTTTTTTTTCTTTGCCCTGCTTTTGTTTTCCTGTTTGTTTGTTTTTTATCTATATTTTTTTTTACTTTAAGGTGGCAGCACCAATAAGGCTCTTGCCTTCTCAAGCTGTTTCTCCTCATTCATGCACCATTTGTACTGTGATTGTTATAAGATGTTTGTAAATGTGCTTTTTTATGAATGGAAATAAATGGAATGAATGAATGAAAGAAAAAGGTAACAAATTGTGTCAACACTGCAGTCTATTTCATAATGCCATCCCTTTTATCATTTCAGTCATTACCATCCTCCTCCTCTCCTCCTCCTCCTCCTCATCATCACCACCATCATCATCATCATCATCATCATCATTATCATCATTTCATCATAAACCTTATAATCATTACCATTTCAATTCAGGTTTTCAGCGATTTATCAGTTCTGCTGATAAAACATGTTCATCTATTTCATAATATTTGTTTGGGGCTGCCACATTTCAAGCAAATTGCTTACAATGGCATTCCTTCTTCCACAAATGATTTTATGTTAAATGATCTATAATAATTTGACAAGTTGTCGTTCTGTGTTTGGCTTTGAAAAATGAATTGCTACATATACTTGCTTCGGCTAATTGTCAAGAAAGCGCTATTGTGTATATCGGAAAAATGTTGTACTTACATGAATGCAGAAGAAAATCAATCAGATCAAAATAAAAAAATCGCATTATGTATGCCCTTGTTTTTAAGAACCATCCAAATCTGAATAGGAGTATATTTATGTTTGTATTGAACGTACCGTATTTTATTTATTTGAAGCACATGCACGCTTTCTGTGAACCGTCTTTATTAAGTGAGTAGTATGAATTGCGAAAGAAAAAAAATAAACTTTTGTTTAAGCTGAGAAATGACTGTATAATGATGGCTTTGAAGCAAATATTTTTGTTATGTCACTTTTAAAACTTAAAAGTTCACCCTTTCCATCTTTTCAAATTTCATCCATATACATGTATTGAAGAAAGAGCTTAATAGATAAACTGAAGTACCTTATCTTTTTGATAACCTAAATTGACTTCTTCAGATCCCTTGTAGATTCAACTATTGCATTTGCTTTGTGCAAGTACAAAACTGCAATTTGATGTGACTGTCAACTCTATTTCAAACTTTAAGAAATTAAGAAAAAGAAAACATTCAAAGTAAAAAGACACCTTATAGAATTTGCTTTCGAACTGATTAAATAACCAAGTAAAGTAGCTTATGACTGGGCTTAAATTTTCATTGTATTTTTGCCCTTTACATGTTTCCTAACGAAATTCCTCAATGTCTAATTTCCTATCTGAATCTGTATAAAAGCATGTAACTACATATTTCCCTAACTTCCATGTACATATGAGACACCCTTTCCATGAGGACAATGCAATTCAGAATACACAATGCACTGGAATTTCATCAATGACTATATTTGAATGATTTCAGGTAATCAAACGAGAACACTGCTCAAGGTCGCAAATGTATACGTAAAGATTATAATGCTATTTTCATTCGTTTTGTAAAACATAAATGTATTACATTTATGTTTTACAAAACGAATACTTTTTTTAAAAATGTGCTTTCCCTTAAAAATGTAGGTGGAAGGCTTTCCTGTCTATGAGTTTCCACTTTCTCATGTAATATTTGAAATCTATCTCTTTGCAGGCTTTAACTAGGATACATAACTGATAATAAATCACATATACAGTGCGTCCCAGAAAAAAGTGAACAGCTGGAAAAATGATTGCTATCTGAGCATTTCAAAATATTTTGGGAAAATTGTCATACCAATGGAAAGCCCAAAGACTCTTCTATCAAATCCTACCAACATATCTCAAAAGAATTCACGCTTGAGCGAGTAAACGTAACTTTTGTGAAAGGGTGCAAAATCCAGACTTGACAAAACTGGGTATTTGTCCTGGTTGCTACCAGCGAAGCGGACAGTAGTGTTAACTGTGGAGTCGTGCAGTTTTAATATTCTGAGGGCTTTTTGGCGATTTATGAGTGGACATCACTTGTTATGACTATCCTATCAACATGTCATTCTTGAGTGAGCAATTGCATACTTTATTTGTTGTTTTGTAATGTTAATTTGTGGTATGTTTTAACATTAAAGCTGACATTGGATGCCTTTAAAATGGTCGTGCTGAAAGATCAGAAAATCAGTAATTCCAAAATAGGCAAATAATCTTTCCATCGATGAGAAAAGCAGTTAACCAATCATCATAAACTCATTCGATCCAACGGACATGTGGGATGGCACAACTGAAAAACTGCATTATGCAATGCAAAATGCGTAAATTTCATGTTTGATCATGTTTGATTTGATCATTTCTTTGATAGAAGATACTTCATACTTCCATACTTCATATTTTGTCAGTTGTACTTACCTTGCTCTTTCGTTTGGCATATGGAAGAAAGACAAGAACTTGTTTCATTGCATTTTATCATTGAAGTAAACAAGAAAGGTAGTGAAACGTACGTTTTTGCAATGCAGATTGCATTTATTCATTTCTGTCAACTCACGTGTCTTTGGAATTTAATGAGTGCATGATCTGTTGGTTATTTTTTCTTTTTTTTTTTGGTTGATTGATTGGCTTATTAAATAAATGATTGAATGACTGACTGATTAGCTGAAGTTGTTGGGTCTGCATGACTTCATGCTGGTATTCTTTTTCTGATATCCAAAATATGCCAGCTTTCAGGGTAAGAATTTTTCCTAAGATTACTATCAGTAAAGTATGCAATTGCTCACTCAAGCATGACATGTTAATATGATATGTTATAACATAAACACAACGGTGGATATCCTCTCATAAATCGCCCAAACGCCCCCAGAATATTAAAAATTGTATGCCCCCACAGTTAACACTACTGTCCACTTCACTGATAGCAACCAGTACAAACACCAATTCTTGTCAAGTCTGGATTTTGCACCCTTTTACAAAAAGTTACTTTAGCTCGCTCAAGTGTGAATTATTTTGAGATCTTTTGATAGGATTTGACAGAAGAGTCTTTGGGCTTTCCACCGGTATGAGAATTTCCTGAAAATATTTTGAAATGCTCCGATGGCAGTTATTTTTTCAACTGTTCACTTTTTTCTGGGACGCACTGTATATGTATACATATTCAATTTAGAATCCAGTACAAAATGAGTAATCGTATATTACAACAATGATTTTATCAAACAATACAAAATCATTCTCTCTGTGAATACAAGCATAAAAACCACGCCTAATGTTCAGTAGAGCGGCATAGCTTAAAAATTGTGCACTTTTGCCTAAAAGCACCAAATTTTGCACATTGGTGAAGTAACCCATACTTATCGATATCTGATATGGAAAAACTTTCAGAAATGGTTTCATGGTGCAACTTTCTATGATAATGTGATTTATTATCAACACCTCGATGATTAACTATTTCGTCCGTCAAAAAGTTCGTACCCTACCGCTGCGTGTTACTCGGCCGTAGAGATCAGTTAAAAAGCTTCTCTATTCAGAACGTGAAATGTTGGCCGGTATTAGACGAGTCTTTTGTGGTGGAGTTCGAGAAGTTTCACTCGATACAGCTCGTCAGAACTGTAAGAACATGTTGGCCAACTACAAAACCCTTACAGAAATTTCAGGCGTGCTGCAAGCTAGTGACTAGCTAGCGGCTAGCTAGTGACTAGCTGCCAAGCTTGCAACAGGCGCGGGCAGAAGTTTTTAAGTGAGTTATTAGTAAGCAGTTAGCGTGCACGTTAGGCTATGGTCACAAAGCCCCAAATCAACCTGCTCGGCGGCCGGGCGGCGAGTTTTTAGTCAATTTCGCCCGGGTAAAGAGCAGCGGCCGCCCTGACATTGCTGTTATTGTGGGCATCGCTCGGTCGCCGCTAAAGTTTTAGCACGGAGTTAAAATTTCGGCGGCACCTGCTGACTTTTCACTCGCCGGCCAAAATACGCTCGGTGCCCCAGCGGTCAATGCCCGGAGGCCGACCTAATCGAGCGGTCGCCGTCGAGCGATTTAGGTTAAAAATCGAAGACGCCAGATGAAAGGCCTGCCGAGCGGTTGCCGCCTGTGTATCGCTAGGAGATCGGTCGGTCACCTGTCGGCTAGTTCAAAATAGACTGGCGTCCGGGCGGCGCCTATTTTTACCAACATCCTCTGCCAAGCCATATGCAAGGCGCAGCTCAGCCTATTGAGCTTGTGGATCTCGCTGTCGTGGTCGTTGAGGTGGAATCAACGGCATCGTAGACCTCGTTGACATGTCAGATGCAGAGCATAAGCGCTTTTGTTGATAGCCAAGGGGTAATCACATAATACCCAGGTTGTTCGTGAGAAATTCCCGGCGAAGACCAGTGGGCCGCCGCCGATGCACCTACGGGACACCAGCAGATTCCCCGTCGATCACCGTCGGCGCCCGAGCAGGCTGCAAATCGGTCGGTCACCGTTGGCTTTTGTGACCTTAGCCTTAAGTTGTTCGCAAGCTTGCGATTGTTTATTGAGCTAGCTGCCAGCTAGTACTAGCTAGTCGCTAGCTTGTAGCACTTCGAAATTTCTGTAAGGGAATGGCGTAGCGTGGGTCTTAATACTAATAGGGGGCATCGGAGTCATGGGAAGGGGGGGGGGAGCTACTGAACAGACGAAAATCCAGAGAACAATTCCATGGGGGGGGGGGTATCGTCCTCCTTCTTCCTTTGACTGCTCTTCTTTTCTTTCATTTTCATACCATTGATCAAGGGGGATTTGATTATCATGGATTTGGTAACATAATGATCATAAAGACATCTACACCATCGGCGCAAATTAGTTTCGAGGGGGATGGGGTGATCGAAATCTTTTGCAGAATATTTTAGCGCGAACTCACACAAAAGTACACTTTTTTGTTTTTCCATAGTTTTATTAGAGATGTCATTCGAAACAAATCATTTCAAATAACTAAATGTAATTCCATACACACACACTCCCTCACTCACCCGTCCTCACATCCCCACACATACTCTCTCATTCTATTTTTCAAAATTGTATTTCAAATAGTAATTTCACTACTATAACCGTCGTTTATGATAGATTCATCAAAATTTCAGCACATGATTGATTAAAATATTTCTTCTTTGAAAAGTGTGAGGGTACATTTGTACATGCCATCCCTCTCTCTAACTCCCATCCCCCACCCCCCCCCCCCCCGGATTTACAGTGTACCATGAGAGAAAAGAGCATGACAGACCTTTTTCAATTGCATTTGAGACAGTATTATGAGTATTACTATACTAGTGCCCGTTTAACATTTGAATTCGAAAAAAGGGAATCTGCCTCAGTCATGGAGAGGAGAAATGCGATTAGGAGTACCGTAGGTATCAATCAGGATTATATATATATAGATAGATAGATAGGAGAGAGAGAGAGAGAGAGAGAGGGGGGGGGGAGGACGGAGTCAGGGTATTCTGATATGGGCAAGATGACAAACAGGTGAGTTTATTTACGTTTGAAATGATTAAATAAGGATATAGTAGCATGATCCTGCCCTCTCTCCTTCTTTCTTCTTCTTCTTCTTTGTTAAATGTTGAACCAATAATTGTTAGTTTTATTTGGTGAGAAACTCTTTTCATATGTGATTTGTTTAGCGTAATCTTAGGAAGAAATAGATCTCAAGTGTGATCTTGCATTCTAAGTATTGGTTTGGGAAGTTCAACCTGCTCGATCTGATTAGACCTGACTAAGCCAGGCCCTATCAGCGACTACGCCTAAGCCTACATTAGAACTATAATTTTCTTTCAAAAACTTTTCTAGTTTCAGTTTTTTGGTCATATTGCCCTGTCCGTGAAATATGGACATCCGCGAAGTTGAACACACAGCATACCTCCGGCGGTAGCGTGGAGGCAACGCCGCGATGTTGCCTCCACGCTACCGTAGACGTAGTCGGTACAGGCCTGGTTTAACCAACAAAAACATCCGAGTGTCTCGACAGTTTGCACAATCATTTTGGCGGGAAAGTTGGGAATACTGTTTTTGATTAATGTTGGTTACCAACGAGATTAAAAACGATAGTTTTGATCAACAATAATTTTAACCAACGCGAGATTAAAAGTCATAAAGCAACACTCATTTTATAACCCATGTTGAGCGATTTTTAATAAACTTTTTTTTAAAAGCCATATAGTTTTTTAATACATGCTTTAAGAGTGAACACCCACTCCTGATCATGAAATTATGAGTGGGTTTTTTTCTCGTACTTTCATATATTTAGCGACATTCTCGGTATAATAACGATTTCAACGTAATAAACTCTTTTACAGGGATACCAGCTTCATAATTATTACATCAAAGTGTCGAGACCGAAGTTGTCATACATGAATATTTGCCAATGGTGACTTTCTGCTCTCTTAACAGCTGCTGCATAGGGCCATTTACCCGAGAAATATACATTTTATAAATAGTAAGGTGTTGGTTTATATGCTTCAATAAAAAATTCCTCATGTAAAAGTCATATATGAAGTGGAGTTTTACTTTATATTGTTCTCTTTCATCCTAATGGCATTATTTTCTTAACAACTTCTACCACTTATCCAGGTTCGTTTCTTCGTGATTATTAGCCCTATCATTTCCTTATTCATGTTTTCATTCTTTAAAATATTTTAGTCTATCACTGACTCTTCTCCTAATCCTTCACGCTGTCTGCTACAATATTATTTTCCTTCGTGTGGTATTCGTTTTTCTTTCTATCTCTCCACCTGTTTCCTTAATTTTCTTTGCCCCTCCCAATTTATCCCTGTTACTAGGTCCCTACTTTTTCTCAATCCAAGTGAGAAGTGTAATATGTGATAGCGCGTCCTCAAACGAACGCCTTAACATGCAAATATAACTTGTTTTTATAAACAACAAAGATTTACAAGAATCATACTTAACGCCAATTTTAGCCATGAAGGATTTCTGTACAGACGACACCCACTACCGTTCACTATACCCTTGTACAATTCGACCAACATGATTATGCGCCTTTTGTTGCATTGGGTTGCAAAGGCCTCTGTTAACAATGAGGTATTTGGAACATTACAGCAGGGTCGGAATATGCAGGTGAGCAACTTAGTATGGGGAATCTAGAATTGTTATTTCTGTAATAATTAGCCCTACAAAGTTATTTTTGAAACTGTTTCCGTATCTGATACTGTTCTATATGATTCATTTTAATACCGGTACCAAAGTCGGTGCTTTCAGACGCTAACATTTCATGTTAGAGGATGTAATTGGAGTACAATGGAAGTTATCTTTCTCAGAATCTAATCTCCATTCAGCATGTTAGCATGCTATCACATCCGAAACAATCTCAGCTTAATAAAATATTTCAAAAAATAAAAAGCAGGTGTCATTTTATGAAAAACAATTTTCAATTTTTCAGAAAACAAGCTGTAAAAATGGAAAATTTTTACATATTTGTGGTCAACTGTTTTTTCTTTATTCTGAAGCTGACATATTTTGCATAAGAAAACGAAAGGACGAATCAGAAAAAAAAATGCTTTAATTGCCCCCAAACAATCAATTAAAGTAATCAGGATCTTACTCCGTGATATTTTTGTTAAAGCAATTTCTTGTGTGGCGTATGGGAGGGGGCAGTTTAGACTTACAATGCAACAAAACTGTCGGCAAATATACAGTAAGTCTTACACATCTCGCTTAAAATGTACTAGCTGTCTCTATGCTATACCTTGCTCAGTCGGTCCTTTCCGTTTGACTCCCCCCCCCCTCCCCGCTCTTTCGCTTTGTTCCCCCATTGAGGATATTCGGCGCCAATCATCCCCCAACCACGAATACAATTCGACACCCATGCACTCTTAACTGACCAAGATCTTGTATAAAAAATGGGGGCTGACAAAGTCGGCATTGACTTGATATTAAGCTATTCAGAGTGAATTATTGATTTGGATGCTACTACGAAGATACAGTGCTATATTAAATGTATGTTCTGATCACATCGAATGGGATTTCGACATGTGCATATAAAAGTAACGTCATCCATAGAACGATTAAATGCCCGTAAAAAAAAAAAGAATATGTAACTTACCACTGAAAGACAGTATAGCAGTCTGCACGTTCGTGAAGTATATGTCAGAATCTACAGCAACTGTCGATCTAAATGGAGAGCGAAATGATGTAGATGTTATTGGCAACGACCGCAATACAACAGCCAATACATTTCAAGCATTGATGATGAAATTATGTTTGGGTTTTTTTTTTAACCGCCATAATGCAGTAATCAAACTAATGAATGTTCAAAGGAAGAACATACCTAATATCTGTAAGATTCCGGGATTGCCATAGCCAAGTTATCTTACACTAATTGTTTTAAACTATCTTAACAGTTGACAGAGAATTAATCAGCTTTATTCGATAATAATTGTGTCAAGGTTAAGGGAGAAAAAGAGATTTTCTTCTGCTTTATAAGACTTTCACCTTCGCTTCAGAGATAATACATGTAGGTCTCGTCACCTTTTCTGAACCACAAAAAAATCACCGAATAGCATTACACAACATTATGACTGGGTATTTGTGGGCAGAAGTGATGAATGTTTTACTTTATAGAATCATCAGATGACATGAAATGCAGTGATTAGAGAGAAACCGCCAATGTATGTTTGTGACATTTCATCTTGCCCCCTCCCCCCCCCCCCCCCGCTCGTCTCGAAAAGGCGTGTATACTATATATATCAGTCGTTTTGTAATAAGTTTAATATTAATATATAAGAATTTATAATTTGTACATTATTGTTTTATCAAATATTTTGTATGAATATCATAAATTACAAAAATAAATAAGAAGCTTATCTTTGAATGAATAAAAATACAGAAATGAATTATCAGACGTTTTGTAATAAACATATGTTCATAAATGAAAATTCCACTATATGACTCGTCGTTTATGACATTTCTATGAAAAATTTCACCAAATGATTAATTACAATATCATTTTTTCTTAAAATGAGGGGGATATTTGTACACGCCATCCCATCCTCTCGAAAAAGTGGGGGGGGGGGGATATATCCCCCATCCCCCGGGATTTACGCCAATGTTGTATTCTATGCCCGTTTCTTAAAATACAGTCATTTTCAAATTTTTGGCGACTGATGAGAGTAGCTTTGTGTCGGGATGGCCTTTCATAATACGATGTTTGAGGGAAGTCCATTGATGCATGTCAGCAACAAAACGTTGCCATACATTTGCCATATGAAAGGCCATTCCCGACACAACTCTGCTCTCCACTGTCACGAAAAACATGCGAAATTCGAAAATTACTGCATTTTAAGAAACGGGCATAGAATCAAAATTACTTCACCAAATTTAATGATCTTGCCTTGGTATCATTCTCTTTGAAACTAAAGTAAGAAAAGAAACAAAAATCTACTTTCTTTACTATGTTTATTCCAAACGACTAATATAAAAGTCTAAATAACGCTCTGTTTCGAGGGAAGTTGGGTGAGGGGTGGGGGCTTGTGTCGAAAGGATGCAATGATCCTGGCGCTCCTTTCCTCTCCGACCCGTACCCTTTCGAGATAAGCCGTTTGTGATACCGCAGCTATACCTCAAAGAAGTACGTGATATTGATGCTTGGAAATTTCAGAATAAGAGTGTATGGCTTAACATGATGTTACTACACATTCATACTGATTTATGTGAAATGATTCTTAAAATTAACTGCGTCCTAGTATTATAAAACTTCAAAAATTAATCTCCTTTAACCACTCCTGTCTACCTTGGAGGGTTGGACATCAAGAGTCGAAGCATTTATTATTCAAACGTTTGCTTTTATTAGAATTAGTATAGAATCCCTTGTAATACCTCTTTGGTCATTCTAATCTATGTCAACAATGAATGCATTTTTTTTAGAAGCCAACACTGAGAGCATCTTATTCATCACTGAATTCACTGGAAAGTGACGTATCATAAAATCGATTTTAAAAGATATTCGTGTTCGATTTTTATGTATCAAGTATACCAGTTATAAGTGAATATATATTTGTTGGTACTAATTTTGTTTATAAAGTCAGGATCAAAGTTACTATACTGTCAGTATGACAATATACCACTGAAGTAAGTATACTTTATTGTTCTCACAGTTAGGAATTTTCAAAAATTCTCAGAAGAAAATTTTTATAAACAGTTCTGTTTGGGAAATTTCTCTTTTTGCATGTATTTCACTATAAAATGTACCCTCGTATTTGCCTCTATTTATTTATTTATTAATTTATCTATTTATTTATTTATTTATTTATTCATTATTGATACAGAGTAGCCTAATCAGCATAAAAACAAACATACAAATGCAAAACAGATCTAAAAAGCGTAACATGATAAACAGGCATAACGAAATAGAATAGCATAATATAAAAACGGAAATATTATGGGATAAAAATGGCAAGATATATACGAAACACGCTGACATTAAAAACAAGCTGGTCTTCCTCAGGGCTCTGTCTAGTTCTTAAGTAAAATTGATGAAAATAGAAAATAACTCTTAGTATAAGAAATTACATGAAAATGGATGAATAACATGCAGGATGTCGAGAGGGATGGCGGTTTCATTACTCACGTAAATTGGATATTGTCATAGGGCCTATCCGCTTGCCAAGTGAAGTCCATGCGACCCATTTTCAGATCCGCGTTGTTGTGAGTTATCATTTGATTTATTCCGGAGCAATTCCCATATCGAAAACCACCAGATGCTAATGAAGTAAAGATTCCGATAGCTGGTTTGGTGGCTGATTCCGAGCCTGGCACGACTGTCACGGCTTTCATTGCAAGACCTCTGAAACTATCGGAAGGATAGGTCCCAGGTAAGGTGTTCCGAAGTACTGACACTATAAAGATATTAAAGGCATCAGGAAGATGAATGAACATTTATAGAAATGCATTGCCCTTCTTGACAGTTGGTACGCAACGGACAGGGCTAATTCGTTGGAATAACCTCAAATTAAACGACCTTGCGCATTGGAAAAAAACACACCCAAATTCTTGCACACAACCAGCGTCGGCGGGATGGGGTGAACAGAAGAAAATATATCCCAATTTGTAAAAGTTATCTACATCTCTCTGTTTGCCTTGGTTTTAGAATAGATCTTTTCTTACATCGAACGAATGCTTTTCACATGCTTTATTTCGTTAATCCATCGTATTTTGTTCAGTTTTGATAGAATACAAGCGGAATCTCCTGTTTCATTGCAGACCTTCACTACCAAATCTGCCCTTTACCAAAGCTGCTGTAAATGAAATCTTACTCTGAAACACTTCATTTAAAAGAAAATGTTTAAAAAAATTTGGAAACTCCTAAACTTTACCTGTTACAGGAGATCTGGTATCATATGTTGTCTGACTTCCTGTAAAGAGTACGTAAGGCGATTGTAGTCCGCTTTGGGGCTCGATCAACACGCCCGAAATGGGGTCACGGTGTCCAGGAGCAAGATCTGTGCAAGCTGAATTAGGTGCTCCTGTAGGCATTCCCGTCACAAACACCCCAAAGAGAAAAGTCACCGAGGAAATTATACCGAGCCATAATTTCAGAAACATCTCCATATTCTTCGCCTCCCAAGTAGACTATAGGATAGAAATCCTAGGCTATATGATTAATGTGTGTTTACAGTAAAGCATTAATAAGAGCAACTTGTTAATAAATCCATTCGTAGTTATGATCCGAAAGTCCACGCCCAAACCTTGCCAGCATAGTACACTCGAGTTAACTGCTCCACCTTTATACAACACTAATATTAGGTGTGTTTCCTAACTGAGCACCAGCTAACACTACGCAATACGTAAGCCCTATTTCTCTTCTCTCTCCCTCTCTCTTACACACACACATACCAAATATAACCGTGAACGGATGCCAGAATAACAATAGTTATTCAATCATAAAGAAAAATGGATAGCATATTTCTTTTTGTTAGTTTGTTTGGCGCACTATACATGGTTGGGTGATTCTATTGAAACGAACCCACTGATTTTCCCTGAACCTTGCATATATTCTTCTTTTGCATTTTTTTTTTTTTTGGGGGGGGGGGGGGGTGTTAAGAGAAAAATGGAGCACAAAATGGTTACAAGTTCGTTAACTCTTGGGTCATTATGGTTACACCCACCTGGAGATAGTGTTATGAATGGAGTGAAAATATAGAAAATGCATAATTTGTCGTGTTCGTAAACTATTTTATTCAGAACCACTTTAATGAAAAGATCACATTAAGGAACTGCAATAATTCCATGATGATTACGCATCCATCTACATATTGAATTGAATGAGTAAACCGTACAATCATATCTCGAAAGGGAGCGGCGCGGAACGGAGCACCGGGCTTTTGTTCGTTATTATTTAACAAACATGGTTAAGTTGTATATCAGTCGTCTTGTAATAAACATAGTGGTGATATAAATTTTTATTTACGTTATTATTCAACTAACATTTTGGGGGTAATTGTATACTATTATCAATAGTTTATTGTTTATTACAAAATGATTGATAGTTCATCTCTTTATTTTATTCACTCTAAGATAAGTATCTTCATTATTTTTGTAAATTATTATCATATCATACAAAATATTTGTTAGATAATGTACAAAATGTTATTGTTATTATTATGCGTATTACAAAACGAGTGATATACAAGTCTAGTTAGCACACCCTATCGAGACAAGCGCGTTGGGCGTGCCCTTCGGGCGTGCCGCTCCGGTCTCAACGCACCCTTTCAAAGATGTGTGTTCTGGGGGGTGTAACATAAAAAAATATCTTACGATTGATATCAATCGTAACTCTATGGCAAACGATGTACTAAAGAGTTACAACTGATCGTAAGATTAATTGTACCTCTTTATGTTACACCCCCCCCCCGGTCAGGTCATTACATTATGAAAGTAAACAGTCTCCAAGCAACTTGCGAAAGCAGATTAGTTGATGACAAACACAGGTATCTAGTGTGAGATTTTCGAATGATCATATTGATAAGAAATTGTCTCGCTTTCCCAAATGGGCACATGCAATGCACACAGAAATGAGTACCTGGCACCACATGGCTCGAACCATTCAGCCGTTTCTTGTCCTTTTCAAAATCATATGAAGGCATTTGAAAATCAATCCTTTTCATGGGACCTTTGAACTATGATATTCTTTGTGACATTAAAAAGAATGAGATAGCTCAACTATTACTGAAACTTTTTTCCCAGAACTCAACCACCTTTGAACCGATGACGAAAGCAATTAGAAATTGGTTATCCTCCACAGAATATTTGTAACAATAGTCACTGCCCTGTCAACACTATTGACACCAAAGATTATAAACGCTCACGGAGTACGCTATTAAAGATGAATTACTCGCAGAAAAAGCTGTAGTACGCGCATGGGTCGGTGCCGGCACCATATTTTTAGAAAGCAAAACTGCTGGATTCACCGCGCTCACATTACGGAACTCTAAGGAGTAAATTTTCTCTCCCTTTCATTTTCTCCGTTTTGGGGGTATACAGGGGGCACAGGGGAATTAGGACCGCATCGGTATACAAAAGCATCATGCCTGATATATTCCTGCCTAAGCATGAAATGAAATTGAAGAAATGCCCATTATTTTCAAGTCTCTTTCTTCAAAATTCAAGGCTATAATTCCGCTATATCCCTGTATGCTCCCAAACGGAGAAAATGAATGGGACTCCATAGGGTCCTGAAGTGTATACTGTAAGCGCGGTGAATCCACATAAATATAAGACGTTCTGTGGGTGAATCCCATAGACATAATAAATCCAGTGGTTTTGCTTCCTAAAATGGCGACCGTTGCGCTTTATGGCATACTACACGCTTTTGTGTGTGAAATCGAGTATTTCATATTAGCGCACTCCGTGCGTTTTTAATAATGATCTTTGATTGACAACGGATGGTTTCAAGTTTGGTTTTGGAGGCTGGTGTTGGTGTTGGGAGAACCGCAACACCAGCCCCAGTACCGAACTTGAAATCAGGCTGGTGTTTGGATTGACCTTGCAAAATATGACGCATTTCTGATATTCAATGTTGCCCGTTGGCGTTGAATGTCGTCTGCCGAACCGAGTATGACGGTTCGTGTTGGCGATTTACATGTAATTTCCCCTTTCACCATCACCAGAACCTAGGGATTGGGAAATTTATAATTTCAAGTACGGTGTTGGTGTTGGTGTTGTATTCATTACAATTTTGTTAATGCTGCTTGTCCTGGCGGAAGTGCGGAACGACCTGATGCTTCGACGACTCGTCACATGTTGGCGGATAAAAACCCATTTTATAGTCAAGATAACCTTTTCCTATGGAAGAGTAACATTTTTCCTTTTGGATTCTTCAAATGATAATGCACTTCGAACCCAATATGATGGAAGTTTATTAGAATTTAAGAACGAAAGTGACTTCATCGCTGACATTTTTCACCGTAGAATATGACGTCACTCGGTTGTTTTTGTTTTTGTTTTAACAACACATACATTCGTTGGTATCATGCATATAGCACACTAATTTATTTGATATATGATAAAACAGAAAGCTCAAGGGCATAAGTGTCATGCCGGGGATCGAATCCCCGACTTTCGCGTCTCCAGTCAAACGCCTTAAACCACTCGACCACGGCACCTCTACGGGACCGTTGAGTTCTCGATAAGGAGATCGGTATCGTCCACCTAAACTGACTGTCGGTGTTGGAGCTCGGTTCAGCATTCTTTCTACGCTCTCAACACCAACACCAAAACCAACACCGAACCCCGAACTTGAAATCACCCACTATATTCCCTCTTGCACTGACGTCAGATTGAAGGAGTGGAGTGATTGGCTATCAGATATTGTCGTTTAGGCCGGTCGAACCCCCCCCCCCAAAAAAAAAGCAAACAAACAAACAAACAAAACAAAACAAAACAAAAACAAAAACAAAACGAAAACAAAACAAAAAACACAATAATATTGGCAGCCGAGCGATACCAACCAGATAATAAAGTTGGTGACAGGGGCTCATAATGAAGCATAAATCGTTAACGTTTGTCTGATCTATTGATCTGCCTTTATTCAGTAACTGTTATCACTTAATGGGCCCTACGTTCGGGCAACTTCCATAATTCGGATAGCGCCGTGGTCCATTGGATCGTAGACCTTATTTCGCATATAATTACAGGATAGATATTTTCAAGTAAATATTCGGAAAAATACGTCAGCCCTCATACTAAAGCTCATATGGACAATCTTATGAAATCAACTGAAATCTATCTGTTTGCAAATGTCCTCTCTCTCCATCGACTCCCTCGACCCGACCCCCTCGACCCCTCGACCCGACCCCCTCGACCAGACCCCGAAAGTGGTAAGTATGTGCCGCTGGCAAGACCAAAAAAATAATGGGGTCTCGGAATCAGCTCATCATGAAAAGGGTGGTCCTTGGAACTACTAACTTTCGGGAAAAGGGGGTCATTGGCCGGGGTCATTGGAACTGGATTTCAATACAAATATGATGCCACGGAATTGAAATACGCCTCGTCGGTGTGTCTGAGCGTACATTATGCAGCCAGTGGGCGAGGCTCCGGGGTCGGGCTGCCCGGGGTTCGTATGCGTGCTAGCCAGGATAGCACATCTGGGCCCCGTCTTACAAAGAGTTGCGATCGATTCGGATCAATCACAACTTTGAGATTGATCTCAACTCCTATCTCTTAAGCGCACATTGAGATCAATCTCAAAGTTGCGATTGATCTGAATCGATCGCAACTCTTTGTAAGACGGGGCCATAGCACTGGCGTAGCTAAGGGGGAGGGGGACTCAAGGGGGTCATGCCCCCCCCCCCCGTTTATCGGTGAGCAAAGAAAAAATTAAATTTAAAAAAAAAAATCATCCAGTCCACTTCATATAACTTTCCCCTACCCTGCAAAATGAAAGTAAAACAAATATGCCACTTCTCATATAAGTTCCCCCTAATACTGAATTTTGGTGTGCAGGAAATGCCATCTTCATGCACAAATTTTCAAAAATCTCCCTACCGTGGGAGGGGATGCCCCCCTCCGACACCCTGTCCCCGCTCCCTAGCTTTGCTCCCTAGCTTTGCTCCCTCGCTTTGGTCGTTCCTATATGCCAGTTCTCATATAAGTACCCCTGTAACAATAAATTTTAGTGTGCAGAAAATGCTATTTTCACGCACGAATTTTCAAAAATCTCCCTACCTTGGGAGGGGGGTACCCCCCCCTCCCACACCCTCCCCCTACTCCATCGCTCCGCTCCCTCGCCTTGGCCGTCCATTTATGCCACTTCTCATATATTAAGTTCCCCCTAATACAGAATTTTAGTGTGCAGAAAATACCATTTTCATGCACGAATTTTCAAAAAATCTCCCTACCGCGGGAGGGGGATGCCCCCTCTAACACTCTGTCCACGCTCCGTCGCTTCGCTCCCTCGCTTTGGTCGTCCCTATATGCCACTTCTCATATAAGTACCCCTGTAATACTGCATGCTGCATACTGTATAGTTAGTGCCCCCCCCCCTCCCGGGAATTTACCGCGTGTTGAATTCCTCGGAGCAATTGTCGTATTTTTTGCATTCCAAAGCATCTATCTTTTCATTTATTTGCAAATACATGTATCTAGACTACAGCATTAGCAAAGCCGGTAATAAATGTCCTGGCTTGAGGAACAGTTGGAGCAGGAATGTGGAGGCAACGGGCTGTTGCCTGAACACGCAGAGGAAGGAAAGGTATAGCTGCGGTATATTTCTAGTTATTTTTACATTCTAGTGCAAACGTTTTGGGGGGAAAGAATATGGTAATTCATGAATAGCTTTCCTTTGCTGAATTTCGAGGTCAGATTCATGTTGAGATGAATTTTCATAATTTCATAATGAGTGTTCTTATTACCTAGTGAGCTTTCGCCTACTATTAGGCGCTGTTCTACTGGGAGGGGCCTTTGGGGGCTGAAGTCCCCCGAAATCGCTCAAGCCCCCCCCCCCAAAAAAAAAAAAAAAAATTGACGACATAAGTGCAATTTTAATCTCATATAGATTCTAATATAATGTCCTTGTTTTAAACCCGTATATCAAAAAAGAAAGGGAAAAAGAAAGGATAAAGAGGAAAAAAGCTAAAGGAAAAACCCGGGAGCGCTTGCTCGCTTCGCTCGATCGCATTTTAATGATCTTAACCACAGAAAATTTCTGTGATCTTAAGCAATACCGGTTATATTACTATTCTTAAGAAAGGAAATAGGTTTGCATCTTGTCTCGCTATCCCAAGTTTATGCAATTCTTCTACTCATTAATTGTTAGTTAGGCCTATATAACTGCAATGATTCCTGAGCGGCAAAGTTGACCTAAAATAGATGAATTTTCGGGAGATAAAGGCATGTGACCATAAAGCTATCCGCAATACCCTCTGTGAGAAGGGAAGATGCCGATGAATATCATTGTACGTTACTAAATCACGAGAAGAGAGTAGTATAACCCTTATAACCCGGTCTCAGTATGAAGAAATAAAAACACTTTTGCTCACTTATTTAAATTCTAGAAACGAAACAAGATGTTTTCGATAAGTAGTCATTGTTAATCCAGCAGCAGTCTATGCCTGCATATCATAACATTTTTGCAGCGACGTGTCCGACTATCCTCGATATAATTCTGCAGGGAGTGTACATGATAAGATCAATTAGTGAATTTTGCTCGCTCATATTCTTTCTTCGCTCTCTACGCTCGCCCATATAAAGAATTATTTGGAAGGAAAACGAATTGGACATGGAAGGGAGGTGACCGAATATAGGCATATAATGTATTTTGATGTCGAAATGACACTTTGTCATTGTGTTTTTCCTTGCTTGCTTCGCTCGCTCATTGTATTTAGAAAAGTTTCTAAGTATGGTTTTGAACAGGAAACAATTTACTGGACCAGCGAGGTTATCATAATTTTTTAGTAAGGTGACCAAACTAGCTGAATATCTTATAGCCCTACAGTGTATTTTTAAGACAAACTAAGACGTCTTTTATAGCGAGATGTGGTTATTTTTGGCTCGCTCGCTCGCAAAATGAACAAATAGTATGTATGGGGGACGGTGGTGTGCTGGTGACAAGAGGATGGAGTGTGAACAAGAAATTTAGGCAAAATTTAACGATCCATTGGCGTAAATCCGGGGAGGATGGGTTGATATATCCCCCACTTTTTCACGAGGGGGGATGGCGTGTACAAATACCCCCCCCCCCTCCCCCACTTATGAAGAAAGAATTGATATTTTGATCAATCAGTAGGTAAAGTGTTTGATAATTTGTCATAAATGACCATCATATTTTAGAATTTCTATTTGAAAATGCGATTAAAAACCAGAACAGTGGTTATTTTTGGCTCGCTCGCTTCGCTCGCTCGCAAAAAACAAACTCAAATG
This sequence comes from Echinometra lucunter, assembly GCA_029962745.1. Lineage (NCBI taxonomy): Eukaryota > Metazoa > Echinodermata > Echinoidea > Camarodonta > Echinometridae > Echinometra > Echinometra lucunter. The sequence continues at coordinate 31,944,713 of CM057151.1, forward strand.
TGTGTAAGGAGGTCTGTGCGGTGGGTGAGGGTGTGTGTTTATACTTAAGTGTGAGTTCGACAGAAAAAAAATCGGCAAAAAAGTCGATCATCCCCTCCCCCACTCCTCAAAGTGGATTTACGCCGGTGTATCGATCACTCCCCCCTCCTCTTCTCGAAACAGATTTACGACTGTTTTTTTTTTTTTCTCGCTCTCTGCGCTCACTCAAAATAATAGCTAGATTTGGGAAGGCAAACGAATTGGGCATGCAAGGGAGGTGACGGAATGTATTTTCTATATTTTATGGGCCTGTGGAGTCTATATTTCCTTAATCGCTCCGCTCACTCTTTAGGAACAGGATAGTTTTGGACAGCAAAAAATTTGCCAGCGAGGTATATCTAGCGAGGTGGCCAAATAGACCATTTAAAAATGTCAGTCTAGGGTGTATTTTGATGACAATTACAGCAAGAAATGCTTATCTTTTGCTCGCTCGCTTCGCTCGCTTGCAAATTAAAAAATAGTACAATATTTATTTGAGGATCCACATTCTACAATCATTGCTTTTTAGTCAGTGTTGGATCCGAGACAGTCTCAGACGAGACAGACCGACCGAGACCGAGACAATGTTCCCGAGACAATGACACCCAAGACCGAGACCGAGACCGAGACACTTGTGTCTAGAATCAGCTGAGACCAAGACCAAGACCGAGTTCATTCCTGATTTCATTCATCATGCCATCATCATATCATCATCATCATCATTTCATTTTATCACATTACCATCATCATCATCATCACCACGGTTGTACCACCACCACCACCGCCACCACGTCCTTACAATCTACTATCATATTCTACTACTGCACTGTAACCATTCAACTCGAAACAATTAACTTAAAAATAACATTTAACACAATATTGTTCATATAACGATATGGTAATATTTTAGGTGGATTCAGCATCAATCAGGTTTAGCATGAAATGTCTAAGACTTTTGTAACAAATTACATGCAAGACAAAATGCTTCAGTATAATGCGGCGGGGGGGGGGGGGGGGGAGGGGGAGGGCTTACATATGTGGGACTTCTGCCACTTTTGTAAGATAGTCGTTGGGCGCCCGGCCGTCAATTCTGAATTTTGTTTACTTCTAGTTTTTTCTGCGTATTTATTTTGGTATGTATTCTCTGATTGTTAAATAAAAATAAAAAATCTACATACTGTATTTCAAGGTATCCAACTTTGAATCTCTACTCTCTTTCGGGTTCTTTTTACTTTCAGAATGAAAACAATGTGATTTTATTCTACAGACTGAAGTAAAGCAGTGAGATTAACTCGTCAGAATTGAGCTCTTTTTCAGTGTCTCGCCGATGTCTCGGCCTCCGAGACACGAGACATTTCCCTTCGAGACAGAGACCGAGACGAAGATATTAGCGTCCGAGACCGAGAAGAGACACGAGACACACAATCACTGTCTCGAGACATGTCTCAAGACACAGTGCATCCCTTCATTTCCAAATATACTGTATATATTCTTTTGTTATTGTAAAAAAAAAAGTATATGAATAGTTAAGTATGTTTGATTTTTTTTCTTCATGATTTGGTATATGTTTTTTGAAAAGAAAAATAAACTCTTGAACTCTTGAACTCTAAAAAATAGTAGCTGTGTATTATCGAAAGTCCCTATCGCTCTCGCACCTGTGTGTGGGTGGGTGTGTGTGTATGTGTGGGTGTGTGTGAGAGTGTACCCACACAATAGCCAGGGTATGAAAGCATTATCAATTATTCATGAGAAATTACACTGTCACAGCTAGCCTTCATCCCCACTATCTGTAAAATAATGCCCTTAGATGTCTTCAATGGATTTTGAAGCAATCAAAGTACTGAGAAGTGATTTCATTCATTAAAATGGCAAATAACAATATTGTTGCTGATGTTGATGATATTGATGATACTGATGATAATGATGACAATAATAGTGTATGCAAGCAACATGGAAGCATATGCTCGCTTTTTCCATGTGCTTGCATTTTACCCTTTCTCCTGAATGTAGACTAGCAGTGGCCAAGGTAATTCATCATGAACAATTAATAAAGCATTCATGTCCCCTGAACCTATATTGACCAGAAGCTTGCTCACTGGAACTCCAAAGAGGTGATATTCATGTCCACTGTCCATGGTCATTGTAATCATACACTTTCATACACACCCACTGACTCCTGTGCAAAGTTCAAGTTTTGTACAGAGGGTTGGAAATTGAGCAAAATCTGGAACCTAACTTCAAAAATAATCGTGAATTTTATGAAACTGATTTATGATATCACATTCAAATCACCTCCAACAAAACTGTATACTATTCAGCTATACCCAATATCAATGAAAGTATCATCTGATGTATAGTTTTCCATTTATTAAAGATCAAAAGTGGGATTTTTTTTTTACACCTAGTATATATATAAATATATATATATATATATATATATATATATATCTATATATATAAACACAACAAAAAGGTAACTCCCCCTAATTCAAAATAACATAACTTTTCAACGAAGAAGTTTTGAGTAAAATAATTTGATAGGAAGGTTTTTACACTTATTGACTAACTTCTGTGTGAAAATGAGATTGATCTGTAAAGTCATGCATGAGTGAGCAAACAATAAAGGCAAAAATGTCACTTTTCAAAAGTCACAAGAGTCTTTTGGGGATTCTGTGAAACAAGCTTTTTCTGATGTATGTTGAAGTGCTGTTGATGTTTATCATGGTTGTGTCATGGTTGAGTGAGTACACTTTTAACGATGAAGCAAGAAGAGCTGAAAATTCACTGTTTAATGCCAGGAAAACGACTACCCGGTATTTTCACAAGTGTGCTTGATGCCAATTCTTTTCATAAACTGAGCGGGTTTTTAGTTTTGGGAGGGCTGAACATCACTTTTTTTCCCAAAAGAATTGTGTTCACCCAACTGTGCTAAACATGAAAAGTGTCAGGGATAGGCGTAACAGGGTCAAACAATGGAAGAAACCATATTTGCCAAAGTTTTGTTTCACGGACCCTCCAAAATGATTCTTGTGACTTCTGAACTGAAAAGTGATATTTTTGCCTTTAATGTCTGCTCACTCATGCATAACTTGACGGATCAATCTCATTTTCGCACAGAAGTTAGTCAATAATTGTAGAAACATTCTTGCTAAATAATTTTGCCCAAAATTGTTTCGTCAAAAAGTTATGCTATTTTCAATTAGGGGGGGGGGGAGTTACTTTTTTGTTGTGTTTATACATACACACATACACACGCGCACACACACGATTACTAAATCCTCTTCTCTTTTCTTCCTCCTGTTTCTGGTTTGCTTGTTTGTGTATGTTCTGTTTGTTTGCGGGAGGGGGGGGGGGGCTATGATTTATAATATTCGTTCAGTGTGATTAATTTGAGTATACTTTGTACTATGTATTTTTTGTATTATTTCTCATGTCTGTATAATTTTCTCTATATTCTGATATGTTATGTACATCAACTAAAATGAAGTTGTATCCTTTTTTATTTGTACTGAATGAATGCAATAAATAATGCTACAAAAAATCAATTCTGACTTGGCTACATATTCAGATGTGCTGCACCTTCTCTGATCGCACCGTGATTACAAATTGATCATCAATGTACAAAAATATACGGGCTTTTGATGATATCAAATTCAATTGTCGTCTGTTTAGGTCCAGAAGGGCGTTAAGTCTGTATGAAAAGATATGAGTTAACGTTTTTCTTTCTCCAAACAGTCGTTGTGATCGTAAATGAAAAAAAGAAAGAAATCAAAACTTAAACTGGAATGGCAGAATTATTCTCGCGCTTTATTCCTTAATTGTAGGAATGCCTTTAACACTAATTTGGTTCAAGGGAAATCACACGATAGGAAGAAGAAGAAAGCAGGTTAAGGTATCCAATATCCGGCATGTCCGGAGTTTACGGGAAATATTATTTTTGGTACCTGACATAAAGTTCCTGTTGCATACTATGAAAATTTTTGTTTTTTATATTATTTGTAGAAGGGAATAAATGACTTAAACAAAGAGATAGCAAATATGAAGGAAAACTAAGTATATGAACATGGACTGATTTGTGGTCTCAGCGCACTTTTCTTATATTATTGTTAATATCGTTTTAGTTACCTAAGATTCCATACTTCGTAGTATTCAACTTTTCTCTTATTTATTTCCATGTTTTCCAAACATCCCAACGTGGAAAATGATGGTAATCACTCAGAGAAAGATCAAAAATTTTGTCATTTGGAGAGGGGCACAAATCTTTGAAAATTTTCTGACAGGCAAAAAAAAAGGGGGGGGGGTCATGAAACATCTTGGGGTCTCTTTGTCCTCCTTCCAAAATTTCTGACAAGGAAAATAAGAGTCGTCAGATCTAAAGCCCCGTCTTAACAGACACTTTTTTGACCGAAATGTCGGGGTAAACTCCTGCTAATGTCAGGGTAATGTTTTTTACTTCTTCCTGTTAAGCCGCTCCTACTGAGGTAATGTCCGGAAGTTGTCGTGGCAAAATCTGACTAAATTTGACCTGGTCCGACTGGGGTAAAGTGTCACATTTACCCCGACATCGTCGATCTAATGTCGGGGTAGCGTTTCTGTTAAGACGCGATCGAAGTAATGTCCGGCCGAAACAGCTGGTAATTGCGCAATCGAATCGCGCAAACACGTGCATAAATGGAGAAACCCTGTATTCTTTACCAATTACGTAGCCGGATTGAAAATAAATATTTTAGACCATGAAACATATTAGAATTCTCATTATTATTGATTATATAAATTCAATATTTACATTACCACCTTTTTAAAAAATATTTTTTAATCTATATATTGAACTGATATTTTTTGTGATACGAATATTTTCATATTCTCAAAAATGTAAGCAATAGGCGAGTTTGACCATGTCGACAGTGCAGTATAAGGGACAGGGATATATAATCGTGATACTAGTAAGTGTTTGTTCAGCTCAGTAGTTTGTTATTTAAAATTATTTTCGACATTTGAAGTATACACAAGAACTTGGAAGCGTTACCATGGAAATCTAACCAGGGTAGGATTTTAGCGTGTGTCTGTTAAGACGGTGCGCTGGGCGGACCACCCATGTTTTTTTTTTTTTTTCTTTTCTTTTTCTTTTTTTTTTTTTTTTTTTTTTTTTTTTTTTGGGGGGGGGGGGGTTTCACCGTTTAGGAATTTTACCCCGCTTTTTACCCCCTGACATTACCCTGACATTACCCCGATATTCACCCTTCGCGGTCTGTTAAGACGGGGCTTAAGTTAAACAAAGGGGCTGGGGCACAGTGTACAAAACTGTGGGGTGGGGCCAAGATGAATACGCGATTGATCAGTTAGGGTTGCTTTCTACATTCAAGCTAAAAAGGGGCATCAGTGTGACCATGTTAATTCGTTTATTTATAATTACGGATTGTACTCTCTAAGACAACACAAAAAGGAATCGATTCGGAAATTGCCCTTGAAGATGAATTTTATTAGTGTGTATAGTGATTACTCGCAGTCACCGAAAAAATGGATTTTATAGACAAAACCGTGTTTACCTTCAAAATTTCATCACAAAAGAAGTTACGTATAATCTATATAGAGAAATCTTAATTAAGTACATTTTAACATTTAAAAATCAACATATCCACGTAAGCATCCGCATCCGCATTTATGGGGGAGAAACATTCTAATGTCATTGATTTTGCATTATTTATCAATCAAAACATGATTGCATATACAAATGTATTTATTTTGCATGTAAATAAATTCAAACGCATACAACAATCCATTTTATAATGTTTCTCCCCCATAAAACCCCCTAAAAGAAATAGAACAACCCGCATAGAATTAACAAGACAGTGATGAATATTCACTAGCAAAAAGGCCAATCACAGAATGAAAAAGCTGCATGTAAAAAAGTGAATGGGAAAATGAGGTGTCAGAAATGGGGTGTCAGGTGTGTCAGAAAAATGGGGGGTCATGTTATGGAAACACCCGGTTTCTAACACGCATGCATTTGTTTCTGGGTAATTCCCAAAAGCCCTCAACCTTTGTTTAAAATGACTTTTCAGACTAATGAACGACTACTAAATATACATTAAAATGATACAATGTTTGGTTTAAAAAATAAGAATATAAATTCATGCTGTTTCTACAAGCCTTCTGAAAACTATATTTTGGAGAGAAATTTCAGCAAATATGTCAAGTTTTCGTGTTTTTATTTTGAGAAGTACAAAGAAGTCTACAAATCTGCATTTTTACTTAAAATGCACAAAAACCGTTTCCCTGCTTTAGAATACAAATTTCATAGATGAAGAAGTTTTATCTCTTTTAAACCTAATCACTGTAAGCAGTCAAAATAGAATTCCATCATAATGTCATGTATACATCTGCAGCAGCTAAAATTATCCATACTGTCTACCTCTATACCCCTCTTTCGTTTTATACATTCAAAGTAGGTCATCGCCTTACCGCAGCCTAGGATATTTAGCTTATCTACGTACGCCATGTGCTTGCATCATTTCAGATGGTGCAAACTAACACACACTCATTAATTCACATCAGAGAATCAAGATTCCCTTCTAATATCACTTCAGTTATAGAAACAATCGATACAGAAAACTGCGATTAATTATTCCACAGGCACTTTTTCTGTCCGAAAGCCTGGAGGTTGTTGCTCTATCTCCGACAGTTCTATCTAATAGTAATTGTGCTCGTAAGCCTGATTAGTATGGGACAATGAAGACGACGGCTCTGACATGTCTGAGATAGGCCTAGAACCTCCGGTCCCACTTGTAGGTCGAGATCCTGGTGTCTGTCCTGAAGTTCCTTGGGATCCTGCGCTACTATCTTCTCGAAACAGTGCACAGCAAAGGCAACGGCGCCACTGCGCTCTGATGGTAGCCTTTCGAAGACAGTAGAGGACGAAGATGAAGAAGCCTTGCAAGGAGTTGGACACGATGAAGAGGATGTCTGCAAAGTCCACGTTTATCAGGGTCAGGTACCCAGTGGTCCAGGTGAAGCCAAGAAGGACCAATATGGCGATGCCATTCTGGATCCGTTCCAGGGTCTCCTGGCGCTGGGCCTTACAGTCCCTTTTCACGCGTCCCGCCAAACGCGCAGAATGCTCCAGACGACACATCGCCAGGATGAAGACGGTGATGTTGACGATAAGGATAAAGGCCATTGGAATTAGGAGACCACCGATCAGGGGCCACTGTTGGATGTAACAGCTATAAAAAGAGATGAAAGGATACAATTTTTCTCATGGGTTTTGACGGTTTGGAAAAGGGTAGACCACATAAATTTTGCGTAATTCAGTCAGTAGTTTTATTTGCTTGTTTGGGGTTTTTTTATTGATGGCATTTATCCCTTAAAAAGTCTCTCCAGAAATAATCACCCCATTTAACGTATCAGATTTGAGTCCATAAAGTTACTTTATGGACCATTCATCTCATTCTCGAAAAAGCTTGTCAGCCTAAAGTAGCCGCCGGTGGGGGGCTGTCCCTATAGGGCCTCCTGAAAGGGCCTCAAAGTAGATCAATTTCACCACATTAAGATATTATGCAACAAACATTGTCGGAAGGATTGTGTATAACTTTTGTTACGAGTTCGAGTTCAAAGATAATTCCCCAAAGTCTGGGGTGGAGTATATAGTGGTTTTTCTGGTAAAAGCAACGATCAGCCTTCTTGTAATTCTATCGTGTGAACTTCATCTAAATGCATCCTTAATAAGTCTGTAGGTGCAGAGTTAAGTAAGTAGGAACGTAACACTATACATTACCCAAAGCTTTTGTGAATGAGATGGATGGTCTCGGCAACTTTAAGGGGTCAAATCTGATATGTTAACTGGGGTGACTATTTCGGGTCAGGCTTCCGGACTAAAAATTTCCAGAGCTTTGCTGACGATGTCTTTAGCGCAATTATTCTTTAATTCTAGAGCTGTACTATCCATGCAACATTTACCACCTGAAAGAATATCCATTTTTCGAACCAATTTCTACAGTAGATAAGCAAGTGTTCCAAAGAAATGCAGTACACTTTTACCGTCAACTGAAAACAGCAATTTTACAAGATTTCTTTTGTACCAGAGTGTACGGAAAAGGATATACGTACTAATCTTCGATTGCATATGTGTTCCTAGTGATACCTCCTGTTATACCAACAATCACAGCTGGGATACCTAACGGAAAAGAGAAAAATAAAAGGTTAAGGAAAACAGATTAAGACTATTTCCCCCAATTCTGAAAAGTGAAATATTTGAAGAAGAAAAAAGTACATAATCAAAGTTTACACTGAGATTGATTAAAATCACCCAAAGATAACTTTGGGTTCTGGTCATGCTCCACTAACTCGTCAAAGTCGGCTCCAAGAAACAATCCATGTTTTTTATACGACCCAGAATTTAGTGTAGTACAACTGTACAAGGTAAATTCCTTTGCCGGTTTCTCTTTAAAAGCTAAGGGGAATCCATGTCATGTAGAACTGAACTTTTTATTATTCTCTGTGTGTTTGCTTTCCTTATTTTGTTTCATCCCTCCTTTTCTGTTTAGAATGACGGTCATGATACCTACCCCATCCTACGAAGGCAGCTTTGATCATGTAATGTCGGATATGAGTATCAAACACTCGGATGATAACCAGGTACGTGTTAAAACCCTCTATGCCCATCCACGTGAGCGACGATAGGACGAAGAAGTGAACGAGTGCCGCCAGGACGGTACACGGTATCCATTCGAGCTCGGCGTACTGGTACTCCCTATCGAGGGCGATGATGGCGAGGGAGGCGATGTACAGACAAAGGAGTGTGATGCAAAGGCAGATGAAAATCCTGTGGGTCTGGGATCTTCTCACCTTCCTGTAGAGTAAATACGTTTGTATTATTAGCATGGGCGGAAACCCCTGGGGTTTCATACAATTTTTTTCCCCTCTGATATCAATGGACTGTAGAAGTACAAAAGGAGTAAAGTTAACATAGGTTTTCAGTAAACTCTGGATTTTATTCCTTGTTTGCTTGCTTGCTTGCTTGCTTGCCTGAGAATTTCCTCCTCACGATTCACAGTAGACGGGTATAAAACTCAAGGTGGGGGTACATAGATGCTCTAACGACATTTGCCTCAGGTTGTGGGGTTTAGTGCTGCTGCACACGTGTTCTCGTTTGTTATTGGGTTATGTATAGTGTTGGGTCCAGGGTTGATTACAGGACATTGACCGCCGAGGTATCACCGCCGAAGCATTAGTCTTAGAACCATATGCGTCCAGAGAAATGTACGCTTGGTTTGAAGTGTAAAATCCCACCTTTACAGAAGGTTAGAGTAATCCTGTTATTACACTTGACCAAAACCCCTGACAACGTATGGATGATATCACTAATTCAAATAAAGGATGATAATGCTATACATATAATGACAAGTGTAAACTTGACATTCAAAATGCCAAAATCTGTGTACTATTAAGAATCAACGTTCATGTAACTTTACAGTCATCTTTATCGCTTTTCAGTAGGGGAGGGGGTTTTGCAAGGTTGAGACCTACATTTAAAAAGTGATTTTGCTTACTTCACACTGAGATAGGAGAGGATAGAGATAACCAAACACACACAAGATATGGCACATCCAATGATGCTTAGTAGACGTAGTACGGGTTTCGGAGGTTCATCAGCCGCATGTATGTCCTAACGTAAAGAGAGAGACATGAAAACACGTGCTTGGCAACAATCAAATTAACACCAGATTAGACAGAAGTTAAAAAGAAATCTTTGGGGAGGTGAAGGGGCAGAGTTTTGGCCCCGACAAAGATTCACGAGTTCCGTAGATGGTACTTTTCAGTGAATGAACCGAAAACCATGGCCCCATCCGCCTCCCCTGCATGCCCTGTACGTATATGAGATAAGCAGTGATAAGGTAACCATAGTAACTGCTCAAACCTCTTAGAAAACCACACGACATAGAATAAATACTATATTATGCACATGCCAGTAAATCGTTTAGAGACTGTGAGAAAATTAATTAGATCCGTTCGATTTTTCTAACAATTCTAAAACATTTTGAAAATTTTGTCAAATTTTTTTTTAAAATAGAAATTCTCTTCAGTTTTATGTAGCGGAGCTGCGTGATTCAGAAACACGTTGCGCCCTTCTTTACTGTAATACTGTTCTACAACCCGGTCTCTGATTCATCATGTAATCCCAAAATTAAAGAAATTACCTTGTATATGGTCCGTCTCTTTCCAAGTACCCCACTGAAAATAAGTTAATTTTCAGCAGGTCGAGGCATATTCTTTCATCATTTTATTATCACACCTTGTGTACAAAAAAAAAATCCATTAAAACAAATCAGCATTACTTGTCCCAATTAATCTGTAGGCGTATAAGTCCCATTTGAAAGGTTACTTTGAAAGAAAAACCCATACGTACTACTAAAACAGCAAAGTTGGTCAGATGGTCGCAGGCACATGTGTAGTATAGATCCTCTACGCTGTTGACTACCCTGATGACATCAGGTAATAGCTGACACCCCACCATAGACCATTTGCCAAGACCAAACTCCCAGAAATTGCAAGTTGGATCACGAGAGCCAGGCTGATTACAATACATGAAGATGGTTAAGTAAACAAAAAAGAGATATAAAAGCATACGAGAGACATTACATTTGTCCCGGCTGTTTGGTGCTATTTAAATATGATTCCGTACACGCATACATGGGTATTCAAGCAATTTTAAACTACTGATTTCCCTAAAATCACTAGTGTAGTACACATCAATGTTCGTATGAATCTTATGACATTATAATCTTCAAAAGATCCCTCTTACAGGTTGGGCTTTTTTCGATCCCGTTGACGTGACAGTCTTCCAAACCTTTTGCTTTGGAAATAATTTATTCGCATTTTGTTCTCAAAATAATAAAATTCCATAGCTGAATATCTTTTTTTTTAAATAATTCAATGAAAAACATATTGATTATCTGCTATTTTGTCCACTCACTGGTCATTTCTGGTAGTGACATTACTTTTCCTGATCAAAATGCAGGTCTCACCTCGAATCGAGAGAAAGTGATGTTGACACGCTCCATCAACGTCTCTATCTTCTGCCCACCAACTGTTAAAGACACCACTGGAGTATTGACCTGACGAGTGACGCCCTGTGACTCTCGCTCCCGGTTGAATCGGGTAAGACTCGAAGAAGGAAACATGGCATCATTGACATACACGGCAAAAGCGATCCTTAGAGTATCCATGGTGCTTGGACCAATAGTGTCCCTTAATCCACTGGTCACTCCCGAAGCTACGGTTGTACCAAAGATGTTTCCATTTGAAGTGTTGTTAGAACTTGATGGGCCTTCCGTTACCTCTGGAGTAGTAAAGACTGAAGCAACCTCTATCGGGACAACTACCCTGGCAAAGGTGTCTCTTGGGACAGAATCAAAGACTGTGTCTTGGTGCGTTCCCACCCTGAAGTCGCTGTTTCTGAGGTCACCGGTGTCCATACTTAACATGGTGACAACTATGCCATCCGCAACACCGTCTGGAGGTACGTCAAGTACCTGCATGCATGAACCATGACAGTAAATATGCAATAACGAAGTCGCCGACAAAGGACAACCACCGGGGCTACAACCATTCAAAGGAAAATAAAACCCTCGAGATATTTCAATTTTAATATCAAGAGAGAGAGAGGATAGAGAGAAACAATGAAAAAGAGTTTTATCAATAAATGAGAAAGTTATGAAAGTTTGAAAAGTCTCAATCTACTTTCTAAGGCAATCCTCAAATTGGCAATATCGCTTCAATTCACAGTGGCATGTTTTGTGGACAACTCTCCATATGTTTTGTACATAAAAATTAAGATTTTCTCAATCATTTCTCCAGGTGCAGCTTGTCTCTCTGTGAACAGTCAGCATGTTGTGTCAGGCACATTTCCTCAAGATACATGTATATCTTCAGATAAGAATGAGACAAGCTACACGTTGAGGGATATTGGAGGAGAATCTGATATTTTGTGTAGGAGAGTTGTCCATAAAAACCTGCCATACAGAAGTGATACTGTCAATTCGAGGATAACCATAGAACCTAATTCAAGACCTTTTTCAAATTTTCATAACTTTCTCATTTTTAACTGATTTTTACTCGTCTTCGGGGTTTGCTTTTCCTTTGATAACTTCCCTCGGCATCCACCACACTAGGCCTACTAACTACCTCGGACAAGTAATACATTCAAATGGCTAAATGGTTGGTTATTTTACCTGACTGCTAAGTATGCTTGTAAGTAAGCAACCAGGGGACCTTTGTAATGAGGACTGATAAGCGCATCCTCTTGATTTCGAACCCGGGTACTTCCGGTTACGAGACCACTACTCTCCCACTGAGCCACAGCGCCTCCTCAAGAAGAAAGTTACCCGGTCGGTAGACAACTGCTCTCCCAACATCACCAGGGGATGTTTCATGAAGCTGTTCGTAAAGTTACGCACGCATGACTTTACGATCAACTTGAATATGAAGTGCCAAATGGAACGCCCAAAGTTTTTCCCGACGTTTTTACAAAGTGTGACTGCACTTCCCATAATTTCAATTAAATTGTGGCAAAAAATATACCTCACAATAAAATGTTTGTATACAAAAGTAATGTTAGTCTCTGTCTACATATTTCACCTTTAGCTGATGCGATTTATAATGATTGAGAATTCCATTTTGCTTGGCATATTCAAGTCGTTCGTAAAGTCATTCGTAACTTTACGAACGGGGTCCGCCAACTTGACCGAAGGCCCGCGAGACCGAAGGCCCGCGAGGCCGCCTTTTCTCGTATCGTATTTTCCTTCATCACAGGTAATGCGCTATCGGTATATAAAATAAATATGTCTCCTTTATCATGTATAGTCCTCGTTTCCGGATGTTCCACATCTTCAATGAAAAACATTCGCTGCCCTTTACTACTTATCAAACTTCCTTCTGGCACAGGAATTGGTCAGAGCGGTGTGATATTATAGATTACAATTTGCTATTTCGGCCTCGCGGGCCTTCGGTCTCGCGGGCCTTCGGTGAAGTGGGTTGTCAGCTTACCAACAGATTTATGAAACACCCCAGGGGTAATTCTAGAAAGATACTTAATATCAAGGGGACATACACCTGCAATATCACGGTATCGCAAGTTATTTACCTGAACTGCAATATTGGGATAAGATGTTTTTAGTGTGTTGTTTCCTATGTTGACCGTGTTCAACTGAGATTCCAAGACCTGGACAATGAGGGTCGTGGAGTTTCCCCTCTCTTGGGCAGACGCTAGTACCCCTTCGTCGACGTACATGATGTTATTGACGATTCCCACTATTAGATCTGTAACCTGTAAAACGATCAAATATGATTTTTTTTAAAAGAAACTTTTGCAGTGTTGGGTTATGTGACTTTGGTACTAGAATTTTTTATGGTTTCCAAATGAACAGGACAGATGTTTCAACTTTCGTGATACTTCAAATTTCTAGTTGCACTAAACCACCAGAAGCGATCACAGAGAAGCATGACAAGCAAGTAACATAGAGTAATAAGACTACAATGCAAAGAAAAATGCCCGGTAAATTTCTCGATCGCAGTAGAAGATTTTTTTCACCACATGACAAACTTGGAAAAGAGAAAACGGCAATGCGTATGGATTACTTCATGAAAATATTTTTAAAGATCGACAAAAGGAATGCACCCGAGCAAGATAAAATCTTTTCTTACAGGCTTGTCAACTTAAAATTTTGTAGCCTTTCAAATTTAGCATTATTCCCATAATTGAACGCTAGTGAATTGGTTATAGTTTCTTTTTTCCTTTTTTTTTTTTCTTGTCATTCATGCGCAAAATAGGAAGATCGTATGCTCACATTCGCTTCAGTCGAATTCAGGTCGGCTATAAGCTGTAGGATCTCGTACAATAAAGCAATGTTCCTTGGGCCGATGTCACCGAAGTTTTGGGTTAAGACAAAAAGTTCTTGGGCAACTGCATCTCGATTTGCTTCAGATATCCCTCCCTTGGAAAGACACATGAAAAAAAAAGTTAACGTCAGGCAATAAAAAACTGAAAAGGTAAAAAAGCGAAATAATTCTTGATCTAAGCAATTTCCTTTATTTCAGACATGTCAAGTGAATGCCTAATGACAAGACAAATTGCAGTTTGTTTTTACCAATAACATTATTTCCCTATCTTCCTGAAAAATTGCATGTTGCTTATGTAGACACACTTCTTTACATTGTTGAAAGTTTCATTTTTTTCCTTCATAATATTTTACAAATTCATATTCATTCATTATACGATGTACATGTATTCATTACATTGTTTTATGTACTTCTATTTATGTAAAGTCACATGGATTGGAAAAGAAGACCTTCGGGTTATAGTTATTAAGTTAATCTTTTTCTTTTCCCGGCATCCATATGACTCTCCCTATATTCTACTACTGTTTGTATTTGTCCTTTGGTTTGTCGATTCTGCCGAATAAGATAATAATTAATAATAATAATAATGATAATAATAATAATAATAATACTAATAATACTAATAATAATGATAATAATAATAATAACAATAATAATAACAAAAGGGACATGTGTTTTGTTGTGTCTTCCACATGTTGATATTTCTCTCATTTCTGTAATGTTCCAAATTCATAAAGATGATCTGTTTTACTCTTATGATTAAGTCGAAGGAATCGGAAAGGGGGCTCTCAAATTATTGGATATTCTACCTCAAAAACATTGCTATTTACTACGTGCATCCATATGTCATCACAGATTTATTTTGTACCTTATGCCATTGTCTTAGTACTGTAAATGCAAATTTGTCGTAGTAATGTATGGTAATTATAGAATATAAACACAAAACAAAAAATAAGTTTCCCCTAAAGCATATCCCTGTATTTTTTTTCAATCAGGAACCTTTGATGAAATCTGAATACAGAATCATGTAGCTACACTTCTCAGCTTCATTTCATGGAAAATTCAGGGCAAACCCTTTAGTCACGCTTCAGTGAACACGACAAATACACAAAATTGTCTCTTTTTTAAGTTCACAAGCCTCGTGCCATGACATTGATGCAGTGATATCGGAACATACTTTAAGTTTTCTTGAATTTGATCTAATGCGGGTTAATTCATGTTTTGGAAGGATGTTTGCATCTTCTGCAATTGATACTTATCAATTCACGGTTGAATGGACACATAATAAAAACAAAATATCACCATGTTGAAATTATCCAGTAATTATTGCCTCATTTTTGTGCACTAAAAATCTTACTGATAACATTTTTAGCATTTTTATATGACCGGTATACATGTATCAGTGATCTCATGGCATTTAACTGAAAGTTCACGCTTCAATAGGCACGTGGGAATGGAAAAGCTTTTCTGTCATCTATCGACCAAAATTCAATTGCTTGATGTGGTTAATCATCTTAAGTCTTCTTGGGGAGTTCCTCTGATTTGATTTTCATCAAAATCCCGATCTCTTACGCTTCAGTGAGCAAAAGAGACGGGAAAATTATGCAAATGAGCAAAAGGTTTAGGGCGTTGTCCCTGCTCCGTGCCGCATTGGATACTTAATTTGGTGCAAGATCCTGTAAGTTAATGACCTCCTGAAAGTCTGTGCTAATTTTCATGAAATAACTCCCAGTAGAATGAATAATAATCATCCTTGAAAATGAGCCAACTTTCACTTTTGTTAAAATTCTGCTCTCAAACTGTAGATAGTGTCCATGTGAGGGGAAATAAAAAATGAAATCTGGCATATTTTCATCGATGATTATTGTTCAATCTTCTGCGAGTTTTTGCATGAAACTCGGCACATATCTCCCTGAGGTCACCTAACTAAAAGGATCTTACGCCAAATTGATTATCCGATGCGGCACGGAGCAGGGACAACGCCCTAAAATTTCATATTTGCAGAATTTTCTCGTCTCATTTGCTCTCTGAAGCGTAAGAGGTCGGGATTTCGACGAAAATCAAATCAGACGAACTCCCCAAGAAGACTTATCATGGTTACCCGCATTAAGCAATTGAATTTTGGTTGATAGGTGAAAGAAGAGCTTTTCCAGTCCCACGTGCTCATTGAAGCGTGAACTTTCAGTTAAATGCCATGAGATCATTTATACATGTACACCGGTCATGAAGACATGCTAAAAATGTTATCAATAAGATTTTAGTGCACAAAAATAAGGCAATTAATATTTACTGGATAATTTCAACATGGTGATTTTTTTTTTTATCGTGTGTTCATTCAACCGCGAATTGATAGGTATCAATTGCAAAAGTTGCAAACATCCTTCCAAAACATGAATTCCTCCGCATTACATCAATTTCACCGCGCAAAAGATGTCAAAACTGTAGTTTTTGCCATTTTCACCTCTTGCTCACTCAAGCATGAAATTTGGTGCACAACTCATTTGGCATATTTTGGTAACGAATAAGATTTATGTTACATGCCTTTAAATGCAGAAAACTTAAAGTATGTTCCGATATCACTGCATCAAAGTCATGGCACGAGGCTTGTGAACTTTAAAAAATAACAATTTTGTATATTTGTCGTGTTCACTGAAGCGTGACTGAAGGGTTTGCCCTGAATTTTCCATGAAATGTAGCTGAGCGGTGTAGCTACATGATTCTCTATTTAGATTTCATCAAAGGTTCCTGATCGATAAAAAAAAGACAGGGATATGTTTGGGGGGGGGGAGCTTATTTTTTTCTTTTGTGTTTAGATTAGCAAGTTTCAATGATAGTTAATAAAATTTCTTAGTACTACAAATGCATAATCATCATAGTAAAGAGCGGGAAGAGAATGTAGCTAAGTACATGTGCGTGCATGTAATGAGCATTCAGTGCTTTCTGTAATGTTCCTGTATATAATCATTTGTAGTAATAGTAGTAATAGTAGTAGCATCACTGTCATTATTAGGGCAAATCCACAACATATGGGACACAGAGCTCAAAATTTGAAGTCGCACTTTGCCCTGTTAATTCCCAAAAATCTAAAATCACTACAGAGTCTTCTTTTTGTTTCAAATAAACATTTAAGATTTTAAAAATTTGCAATTCGACCTTCTTACGGAGAATAACATAAACAAACAAAAAATTGCACATATGGGACTATGATCAGGGAAAAGTGCTTGAAATGCTTTTTTTTCTGATATTTACTCATTTTTCTCAGATCTGTTTTCATTTAGTTGGTTTTAATGGATTACTTTAACAGATTTTCGGTAGTTAATGAATGAAACACTAATGGAAATGTGCAAAACCTACGTTGAATTTAAGCGTAACGTCATTTACCAACATGTCTTCAGTAAATTTTTCATGGCACTAAAACAAATTATTCAAATGGCTCATTATTTTGCACATCTCCTCCCAGGAAACCTTGGTGTAATGTCAAATGAATTTTATAATCCCTACTTATCTGAGTCATGAGATATATAAATTTGATTCGACACCATCATTTTCCATGTCTTTTTGCGTAACGTCAGTTACCGCCCC
Source organism: Echinometra lucunter (assembly GCA_029962745.1). Taxonomy (NCBI): domain Eukaryota; kingdom Metazoa; phylum Echinodermata; class Echinoidea; order Camarodonta; family Echinometridae; genus Echinometra; species Echinometra lucunter. The sequence goes on from CM057151.1 coordinate 31,962,209, forward strand.
CCCCCCCCTTTTTTTTTTTTTTTTTTTTTTTTGCTTGCTGTGTGATAAGAAATGCAGTTTGAGATAAAAAACTGTCCATGTGTTTCTTCCCCATTATCAACTTATTTATCTATAGTAATTAAAAGCATTTAATCAAAACTACAATATAAACAATACCACTAGTACTCTATCTTGGTAACGTCAGTAACCGTGGAATTGCCCATTAGTGTTATTATCATTATCATTATAATCATTATCATTATCATTATAATTATTATTATTATTATTATTATTATTATTATCATCATTGTTAGTAGTAGTAGTAGTAGTAGTATTACTATTATTGTCATTATTATTTTTGTCATACTACTGTTGTTCTTACTATTATTACAATCATTATAATTATCGTCGTAGTATGTTTTCATGTTGTCCGCGTTCTCTTATTACTTGTTGATACTGAAGTTTGTCATCATGTAAAACATTTCATATGATTTATCTTTTATTGTTTAAGACTTCTCGTGATGAGAAGTGAAATATGAAAATATACTCAAATGGAAATGAATATGTAACCAAAATCATTTCATTAATTCAATTGTGATTTGATCTTGCCTGTAATATATTCTGCAGTTGTCTTGTCAAACTATCATCACAATAAATGCTGGTGTTCCAGTATGTGGTTCCATTACTGGTCATTTGACAAATCGCTCGAATGATTGGTGTATCAGGGGCTAAACAAAACATAAAAATAAGTTTTTTTAATTATTCAAAACCTTCTTCATATGAGCTAAGGTGCAAATCATCCATCAAAGTTCCGGTGTAATATTACAAGAAAAGTAATTGGACGGTCAACAGAAATTCATTAATTTCCTCACATAATTTATTTGAGTATATGAATATAAAAACGACCCAAGCCCATGGAGGTCATTTTGAGTGAATTGAAAAAAAAACTGAATATTTTTTTCAATTTGTCCAATAACATTATATTTGACTATGATACATAAGACAGCACCATAAATAAAAATTGAAATGTACATTTTTATTTTAATTAAGCTTCACGTTACTTGTGGGCGGGTCCTTTTGTTTGATGGACTTGGGACGTTTTTAGAATCATATGGACTTGGGTCAGTCTTTGTATCATACAGAAAATGCAACATGGTGCTATCGTAATAGGTCGTCTAAAAAGATTACATAAGAAAGTTGTGTCATATAATACATAGTACAATGTCCTCATCTCCTAGCATGTTAGTTTATTGGATAGCATGTGTGTGAGTGTGAGTGTGGGTGTGTATGTGTGTGTGACTGGGATGCCAGGGGTGGGGGACAGAGGCGTCGATCCATTTTTAGGAGGGGGGACTAGACGACCAAGCGAAGATGAATCCTTTGCCAGGCCCGTAAGCATTTTTTTTTCTTGGAAGGGGGGGGGGGGGGGGTAACATGCAAAAAGAATTTCGGGGCGGCAAATGCTCCCCTCTCTACTTCCACTTTGCGTACAGTCATGCCCTCGTCTACAGGTTTATAGACACGTGTATATAATTTGGGGGAAATTGCTTTTGCTGGCTAGATTATGAACCACCAGGGTTTTTAAATTTTGCGTGGCAGTGAAGCGAGCGAGCCCAAAATAACAAATAACATATTTCTTGATACGAGAGTAGTATCATTGTATTATCACAATGCAATATGGTTACCTTAGATTTAGTTCAGAAATTGTTGCCCTCCCCCGGAATCGACGCCTCTGGACTAGAGGACTTGGGACAGTTTTTCCAAAAATAAATGTGTTATACATATATAGTACTTACATGTAGTTTGCCAAGATTTTTTTTGTGTGCGCACGCGCACACACACACCCACGCGCGCACCCTCACACACCCACCCACAAACACCCTACGTGCGTGAGTAAACATCTTTTTTACTCTGGCATGTACTGCCCATATGCAAATACACAGTGTCACATAACTGTGATGTTAGACAAGGAGTGATTAGAGGGGGCGCTATAATATGAATATAAGAATGACCCAAGTCCTGGAGTTGGGTCATTCTTCCATTCATACTAGATTTCAGTCCTTTATTTCAGGCACTTCCGGGATGAATTGGGGTGAATCATTTATACACAAAATGAGTCCATGCATGTATAAGCAACAATTTCCTACGTTTAACTCAATTTGCCCCAAAATTGGACTTGGATCGTTTTTATATTCATATACTCATTTCCTTACATAATTCTTCTTCATCATTTATATCATTTTAATCCTACATATACACTGTCACCTTTACCTGGAAAGCTGTTAACAAAGATGTTGAAGCGAAACAGATTCCCGATGATATACTCTGGATATTGGATATTGTGAGTTCAATAAACCCTTTGTAGTGATTATTTGTGCAAGAATTTAATGCTATCTCATGTTGAGTAATACTGAAGGATAGTTTTATGATAAATTAGTTATGTAGGAAAGTCAAAGAAGCAGCCAATTCACGATTAATAGCAAAATATATAAGTCGGACATCTATCCATCATTCTTGCAGTCAGAACAAGTTTTCTAGGAGGTATGACATGGTTTCATACCTTCTGAATATTCAATAGGACAAGTCTCGTTTGAGTTGATACGGATTCCTACATCAGCCACTGGAAGCCGAACTCGCCCGAAATCAGTAGCAACGGTTACATTCAAGCACCTGGCGTTGCTTTCTGTATATAAATAACCATAACAGTTATGATAATGATAGTAATAATGATGATAATAATAATAATAATAATAATAATAATAATAATAATAATAATAATAATTATTATAATAATAATAATAATAATAATAGTAGTAGTACGACTTAGACTTACGACTTTTTTTTTTTTTTTTAAACTTACGTTTTTTTTAATGAAAATTTTCCAAAATTCCACCAAAAGCGTGCACCAGATCCTTCAGTTTCAAATTTCGAAATTGATAAAACGTCCTCATGACCAGGTCTGTCGCTTTGCTCCCTCGCTTCAAACATTTTACTTATTCTCCCCCCCCCCCCCCCCCCGGAAAAAATATGTGCGTAAGGCCCTGGTTTTCTGTTATCAAAAAAGTATGTATAAGTTTCCAGTATATCGGTTAACACACACCATACAGAATGGATAACACACATAGAGCCACATCTACTGATAAATTTATATATATATATATATATATATATATATATATATATGTATATATATATATATATATACATACATATACATACATATGTACAAATATTTCAGTGCAAGACTACATGAATGCAAAGTAAATGCAGTGAAAATTAACGAGTATTAGTTTATCCCTTATCTGCTTTTGGTGGCATTATTTTGACGTTGATACATTTTGCTTCTTTTACTCAATCACGCTACGGGCATTACCTTATCACATTCAAAGGGGCTGTTATGATTACGTTTATGAAGACACTATTCTAAATAGCAATTTACACAAAAACTACACTAAACTAAAACTAATGGCAATGGTACATTATTAGAAACCAGGTGCAAGGATAATAACAGCAACAAGATAAACAACTTTGCATTGCATTGCAGTAAACAAATTTAGACTATGCTTATGCAGAAAAGGTTTAAGGAGATAAGAGAGAGCTGGGGTTCTGATAGAATGCCTGAAAGAGAAGGACTGTTAATTACAGAGTTAGCAAATGCTAAGTTTCATCTGCAAACAGGTACATGTACGCATTTATTTACCCTCAGAGGCGTCGATCCTGGGGGGGGGGGGGGGGGCAGGGGGGGGGCAGTTGCTCCCCAAAGAAAATTTCGGGGGGGCAAAGATATCCTTTTGCCCCCCAATAATTTCCGAACCCCCCAAAAAAAGAAAAACAGGAAAGGAAAAAAGAAAGAGAAAAGAAAGGAAAAGGAAGGAAGGAAGTGAAATGAAAGCGGAAAACAAGGAAAAAGAAAGAAAATAGGACACTGGGAAGCGCTCGCTCGCTTCGCTCGCTCGCATTTAAGTATCTTAACCAATGCCGATGATAATTACTATTCTTATGAAAGGAAATCGGTTTGCATCTTGTGTTTCTATCTAATGTTATACTATTCTTCTACTCATAGGAAGTAATATAACCAAACAAAATATCACTCCAAGAAATCGAGAGGCCAGTTGACCTAAAAATAGATACACTTTCAGGAGATCATGGCCTAGATACAGACAAAAACAAAAAACAACAAACAAAAACATAGCTCGCTCGCTACTCTCGCTGGTAAAAGCTAGATACATGATAATTTCGGGCAGCAATTAGCTTATTATAGCAGCGAAATTACAAAATATCACTATATTTGGGCAGCAAGGTGGTTGACAATTTTTTTGGGACGAATCCATATAATTGTGCCGGGATCGGTAGTTGACTTTGCTCGCTATGGTAGAAACAGAATGGATCCGGACTGCAAGCGAGGTAGCTAAAACAGTGTCATACTCGGCACACAGGTGATCGGATGTATCATTTAGATATCATAGAGGCGTGACAGGTTTTTGATGTATTCTGATGATGATAATAATATTGATAATAATAATATTCCGTTCTTGTATGGCACATATCACATTATTATATATTTATGATTAACAAATAACACTTCTATCATATGGAAAAGGGTATATTTTTCCTCGCTCGCTGCGCTCGCTCGTTTGATATCAATGGTTTTGAAAAGCAAATGAATTTGGTAAGTGAGATGAGACCGAATAGATAATGTAGATGTTTCATGGGCTCACGGTGTAATTTCCCGAAAGGGTTACTACTTCTACCATCAAAAACAGTGTGTGCTTCCTCGCTCGCTCTTAATATTAAAAAAAACAGAGTGGTTTTGGGGGCAGCAACAATGGGCCAGCGATGTGACAAAATAGAGTTCATGTTTGGCAGCGAGGTAACCATATATACAAATATTAGGTATCATATATGCCTATAGTGTATTTCGACCCTAAACCCTTCTCTCATAACAAGAAATTTGTTATTTTTTGCTAGCTCGCTTCGCTCGCTCGCAAAATTTAAAAGAAAAAAAGGCAGGATGGTTCACAATCTAGTAAGATGCGTAATTTCCCCAAATTAAAAAATGCTTCACGATGATATAAGCCTATATATGTGAGGGTGTGTGTGTGTGTGTGTGTACAAATATATATATATATATATATATATATATATATATATATATATATACATACATATACATATATACGTATATATCAGTAGTCGTGGGTTCATCTCCGCTTGGTCGTCTTGCCCCCCCCCCCCCCCCCCCCCCCCATCCGAAAAATGGATCGACGCCTCTGTTTACCCTGTAACTACACGAAAATTAACACGGGTTTAGCTTTTCTATCTCACCTCAACTCCTTCAAAACTATCTTCTTCAGCTTCGGGTATCCCTCCCCCTCCTGAACTCCTCTGACACCTGTTAAAGGCATTGGCTAACTTTGTGAGTAGCTGATTTAAAAAAATTCTTAAACTAAGATGAAACATGTGTATGAGTACTTGTATTTGTACTAAAAAACCCTGAAACCTACCATAATTTGGAATGAAAAAGTATAAGTAAGACGCAAATGGCGATTTTATTATCCTTCGTCTCACGAGACAATCACTAAGAGGACCACTCTGCTTGAATTTGAAAATGCCGTTATGTGCCTCCCGCCGCGTGATACGCCAATACACACAGTACGGTAAGGCGAGTCATACGCCCATGCGCACTCCTTATGTCTATTCTGTGCAACCGACCCTCATATATTTTTCAAACATTGGTTCACATTCTTAACATTTAAAAATACTTCCTGTGGATATTATACTTTGAAACTTTCAGACTGTCATTTTTAAACTATAACCCTTATGTTTATCCTATTTTCAGGTAACAAAACAATATTTAAAAAAAATCATAACAGTGTTAACCAATGTCTTTAACTTAATCAACTTAAAAGACTGGGAGGGGAGTGGGGATAGGAAAGGAGATGGAACTAGAACTAGCACCCTGACACGGAACTTCAAATAACTTTTAGTTTTTCCCGTCATAACAACAATAAACATGTCAAGACATGACAGAAACTCTCATTGAACAATTCGTCTCCAACCTGTCCCTATCCTAGCGAGGATGAAAACATATACAATGAGGAAACGCAATAAATACCCTGACATAGAGAAGTATGTACAAAGCCTCTTCATATAAAAACGAAGCAAACAGGCAGGATTGATCCTCGAACTCTCGTGGCCTTATTCTTGATCCTGAGAAGGCAATACAATTTTTCACAATACAAATTGCACCTCAAGAGCGTTACAATATTCAAAATGTAGTGTACTGTATACTGTTAATTCATCTTTAAAGTTTAAAAGTAATGGTTTTTCTATTCTGTTCCTACCCGTTTGACAAAATGTCCCCGTCCATCCCGCGAAGCAAGAACATCTAAATCCGTTGATTTCGTCGATACAGTTTCCACTGATACATGGACTAGATGCGCACTCGTTGATATCTGTAATAAAGAAAAATGATACATTGACATGCCGATAGCAAAAACAATACTGATAATGATGCCGATTTATAATGACAATAATAACAATGATGATATGTGATAATGCAAATGATAAACATAATGACAATAATATCAATTCTGATAATGATAATACATGTAATGATAAAAATGATAATTACAATATAATTCTTTTAAAAGATAATACTGTGGAGGTGTCGAGGTGTGATAGAAAAATAACGACAATAATATCATCAATAATGATAACAATAATAAGAAAAATGATGATTACAGTGATAATTTAAAAAGGATAATTCTGTAGAGGTGTCGAGGTGTAGTGGTTCATAAACTCTTAAAGAGTTGAAGGCTCGCACCCCTAGTTTCGGCAAAATATCCCTATCAATACAAGGTCAAGTGAAATCTGCAATGTAACAGGAATAACATGTTATCCAGTAGCTTGCAGATAGTGCACGAATCTAATTATTTGAACAGCTTTAAACAGAAAATATTACAATTCATATAAATGAAATGCTAGTATAACAAGACTTATGAAATGATCTGCAACGTTCTTCTTCTAGATGTTTAATGATTACCATAATTCTTTGTGTGCTGGAAATAACTTCCGTTCAGGAGATTCTTCAATTTACCTAACAACATTCATTGAATGTCCCAGAAAAAAGAACTGTGGTAGTACTAACATTTCTTTTTAGATTCGTAGACGAAGGTAAGGTGTTAAAGTTTGCAACAGGTGGTCAGAAACTGCATCACATAAAAGGTATTGGCTAGGGCAAGTATTGATTCGATGAGCTCATGTAATTCCCTAGTCTTGATCTTTTGTTTGCTTTAAGGGGAATCAGTGTGTGTGTCAGTTATGAACTGGGATATATTTTATGTCTTCAGATTGATTTTATGTACATTGCAGTAAGATCGAAAGCGGTTGAATTTGTTCCTCCTTTGTCAAGAGTGTATGGTAGGATGACCATGCTGAAGATGTCAGTAAGATGGCGGTCTAGGATGACGGTCAGGAAGTCCCGGGTTTGGGAAAGAATTGCGGTGTTATGTTCAAGGTACATTAATTTACAACCTTATGGGATTAAGTCTCAGTTTTCAAGCTATAAAGTTTTAAGAGTCATAAGTGTATTACACAAAAGTTATAAAGACCAAAAATGTGTTGCACTATGAGTGGCCAAAGTATAGTGTATGGTGTATGCAGTGCACACTTGCAGCACACATAGAATTTTACTCGGTGGGAACATGTTCGCTTCATGCATAGAAATAGAGAGCTTGACTTTTTATCAGATTCTTTGATATTGTATAATGAGACGTAAAGCAGGAGTAGACTGTCTGTAGGAATCGGAACTGTAAGAGGTATCTGTCATGTTATTTGTGTTATTTTTGTAGTATTTGGATAGTGACTAGTGATTAAAAGTTCATGGTGAAGCACATGGCCGAAAGCCCGGGCCGAAAGTTGCATCGCATGCAAGGCTTTGCTGGTTATGTACACAGTGGATGATAAGTAGCTTAGGTGTCAGACATCACTTGATCGATCAATAATCGGTTCAGTTGTTGCACAAGTAATGATTCTTATAGGCCTGATCGATTTGACACGGACGGACATTTAACAATGAAATTTTTAAAAATTAAAGGCCTGTAAAAATGAGCACTGAAATGTGTTTCACTATTTCATGTTTCACTGTGAAGGGCATCACTGAAACATTTGAAATTCAATAAAATGTGGTTACCCTGATTGTCTACTTAAACTAGAATCCATAAAATTGTTAATGTCATGGACAGTTTTTATTATTTTCTCTCACGAAACAAATTACAATCATCCTATATCCTAATCATCCTATATAACTCTATATAAACTATATATACTTTTAATTCTCAAAATGACAAGCTTTTTTTTTTTTTTTTACAAGTTTACAATATTACTCTTCATACCTTATAGTTACAAACAAAAATTCATTTTTCCAAAGATAAAAAATAACAAAAATCTTATTGAGATAAACATATGCAATTGTATAATCCAACAATTTTGTTTATATTGTAGTAACTTATACTTCATATTTTGTATTGTTGTCCTGAGAGAAAAAGTTTTCTTTTTTAACCCTACCCTACCCGACCTCCCCCCCCCCCCTCTATCCCCCCCCCCCCCTCCTTACCGGTGGACGACTGGCTCTGGGTTTCAAATGTTTGTGTAATATTCAGGTTTTCCCATTTAGAAAAATGGATAGTAAGAGTCCCCCTCGCTGCTGCCAATTTCCTTTCTTCTACTTTATCCCCTATAATACTATTCTTTATTTCATCAAATGAAGGTTTTTTTTAAGTTCTCTATTTCTATAAATCAGATATTTAACCAGCAATGTCACTCTTAACCGATCAGGATCTTATCTTTTAAGTTACCACTATTTCATATGATAACATCATCAATAGAGATATTTTGGTTAAGTTTTAAGAATGAATTACGTACTGTAGTTGGTAATTGGAAAAATAATTCATTTAGTTGATACAACGGGGGGGGGGGGGATGTCTCATTGATGCTTGTACATCATCCCCGTATATCATTTTATGAGCAGCATCATAAACGAGGATTGAAGTAGGAGTAGTTGTGATACCCTAAACAGGGAAATCCGTCTAACATCTCCGCTTTTTGAAACCCTTAACTGGAATTTTATATATTGCATGGTATTTCAAAGTTCAAATTCTATTCAAGGATTGCATCATCACCTCTGAATTTGATACCATTTTTTTTATTGATTTTTGCTGTTTCAGACACCCTATAAATAACTCGGGTTATGTGCCTGATGCTGAAAAGTACCTTTTAACTAGTTTCTATGTAAGGGGATGATGTACAGCCTGAGGGTGTTTCATAAAGTTGTTCGTAAAGTTACGAATGACTTTACGAACGACTTGAATATGAAGTGCCAAATGGGATACCTAACGTTTAACCTGACGTTTAACAAAGTTTGACTGCATTCCCCATAAAAATCTCAATTAAATTGTGGCAAAATAATAATTCGCAATAAAAATGTTTCTAAACAATAGTAATGTTGATATACGTCTGCATATTTCACCTTTAGCTGATGCGATTTATACGACTGAGAATCTCATTTGGCTTGCCATATTCGAGTTTTTTGTAGCTTTACTTGAATATGAAGTGCCAAATGGGATACCTAACGTTTAACCTGACGTTTAACAAAGTTTGACTGCATTCCCCATAAAAATCTCAATTAAATTGTGGCAAAATAATAATTCGCAATAAAAATGTTTCTAAACAATAGTAATGTTGATATACGTCTGCATATTTCACCTTTAGCTGATGCGATTTATACGACTGAGAATCTAATTTGGCTTGCCATATTCGAGTTTTTTGTAGCTTTACTTGAATATGAAGTGCCAAATGGGATACCTAACGTTTAACCTGACGTTTAACAAAGTTTGACTGCATTCCCCATAAAAATTTCAATTAAATTGTGGCAAAATAATAATTCGCAATAAAAATGTTTCTAAACAATAGTAATGTTGATATACGTCTGCATATTTCACCTTTAGCTGATGCGATTTATACGACTGAGAATCTCATTTGGCTTGCCATATTCAAGTTTTTTGTAGCTTTACAAACAGTTTTAGGAAACGCCCCCAAGCCTCAATGAGACACCCCCCCCCCCGGAGGGGGGGGGGGGGGGGGAAGCTTTACTAGATGCTAGATGACTGTTAAGTGTGTTCTGTATTTTAGAAGGTCTGCAGTAAGAGACCTGTGTAAACTAGAGCAAGTTACTGAGTTAATGAGCTGGGTCACACCTGAAGGGAAAAATAATCGAGGTATGATTTTGATTCTCTGGTATATTCAATTTCGTGAATATGGTCTTAAAAGGCAAAAAATGATCGTACTGAATTATTGATACATTAATGAGTGACTGAATAATGATTACCTTGTCATGGTACGTATACATGTATAGCAATCGTCATGCTTCGCGTGTTTTGCAATTAAGATCTTAATACCTGTATGCAATGCGTTTGTATAATAAATATTAGGGTTTAGTTGCTGAAGGAGTCAGACAACAGACTTTTTAACAAGTTGTCTGAGATGTATTTGCTTTGTGTTAATAATAATTATGAAGATGATGATAATAATAATGATAATAATAATAATAATAATAATAATAATAATAATAATAATTATAATAATAATGATAATGACCATAGCGCTCATATCCATCACATGGTGAAGCTCATGGCGCTTAGACATTATTGAAACCAACAAAAAGCATATTGGATTAGGGAAAGGAACCTAGTATATTCCTTTAATGTGCATTGATGGGGGTAACAGATGATGATTTATAATAGTGATCAATGACTTTTTTCCATAAAGCTTTGTAATTTTTTCTCTTTGTTTTGTATTATGCAGGGGTTTACTTTTGCTTCACCTTTTATGCCAATTGTCTTCATTGCATGTAGTAAACTCTAACTCACCCAATTCAATTCAATTCAATTCAATAATGGTTTATTTAAAACATGCCTCGCAGCCAAAGGCTGAATAAAAACATGTGTACAATTTACAATAGAGAAATACTTAAATACAAACATGCAATGACATAAAATTACTAGAACTTCTTATTGTAATGCAAGGAAATAAATTGTTGCAAGGAAATCAATTGTAATCGGTGCGTTTTCCTATATCTTGATATCCCCAGCTGATGGATTCGGTTCCATACATCTCGTTGGAGCCTTACGGTACATCTTTTGTTTTTACCAGTCATTAATGATTGACCATAGCTATGTAGCTCACTGCTGCTATATCGATAAACAATCTGATCGTTGTCAAATGCTGGGTTACGAGAGGGTCCAGGGTTGGGATTTACATCCCCACAAATTGCTAGGAAAGTCCGAAAGGTAGCACATGAGTTGTGATAGTAAGTAAGTGGAGGTCCAACATACTTGCATTTCCATGTCGATTTCACTGCCACAGTGGTATTCTTATGCAGGGGGTATACAGCATCACATTCTGGTTTAATAACAGCATTGACCCTCCAAGTTGAGCTTAGAGTACACAATATGAAGGTGATTAAAGTAAAAAGTTTGATCCTCTCTAATGCCATTGTCCCACATTGGTTAGTCAAAGGTAATTCAAAACACAATAGAACCACTCAATTCATGGCTGGGATTAAATTCTCACTGAAGACTGGATCACTGAGTCTATATACAATGTAGTACTGTAGTAGATTCAATATGGCTGTAGTAGACTCAACTTTTACCAAGTAACAAAATTCTTTTGCAAAGAATATTACTTGAACCACAGCATAAGAGTAGAAGATGATGGTCTAGCAAACTCCTGAAAGCAAGTAAGGTAGTTTGGCACAGTTTATAGCTGAGGTGAATAGTGATGAGGATCCAAAATCACACATTTTCTGAGAGAGCTAAGAGAGGGCAACCTCCATAGGTGCCTCAAGAGCGTACACACTCCTATGTGTACGCTCTTATTGATGTTCTGTGTTCTGACAAAGCGCCCCCCCCCCCCATTGGGTAGACTACGACAGAATGGTTTCACTTATTTTAGTATTTTAACGAAGGTAGGCAGAAAAATAAATACGTGCAGAAAAGTAATGTGATAGCAAAATATGACACTTACTCATATCACAATTGGTCCCCTCCCAACCGGCGTTACAAAAGCACTGATAATTTCCACCAGCCGTGTTCGCACAGGCTCCATTGACGCAAGGGTTAGAACTACATCCTTCGACCGCTATAAATTATGTAATTGAAAACAAAACAAAACAAAGACACATCGGTAAAGAAAAAAGAGTGGCAATATACATGTAGGTTATCATGACAACATCCATTTCATTATTAACTTCGGCATTTTGGAATAACTGTGTAAATCAATCGATAAATCAAAATATATAATGTGCATTTATTCTTGTCAAGCAATTAGATATACTGACTGCTGTAAGAAGTAGGCTCAATGAAACCTCACATCATGCTATCACCCCGAGGCTTGCTGAGGTATGGTATTAAAGTATTATCTAATTGATATTTGGAATACTTTTCCCAGTTTGATCAGTGCAATAAAATTACTTTATTTCCTGTCAGTGTTCTATAAATACCTTTACATCCTGTTTTCTCACGCATTATTAAAGAAATTAGAAATGTTAGGCAAAGCAAATGGCTCGCATATTCTGTGAATTGATTTACCAGGTTGGAAGTGAATATACATCGAAGAGCTTGTCCTATTGCAAAATACTGCCAAAAAAAAACCTTTCTTATGAAATTTTGATTCACATGCATTTCATGATAAAATATTTCCATCTTGATAAAACAATTCAATTACTTTACGCATGAGTGAATAAAGACAATGAAACAGGGCTACCAAAACATTGTTTGCAATATCTGAATTTCTGAATTTCAAAGAGATAATTACAATTCTAGAAAGGCCATTTTGTGCCCTTCCATAATGGCACCTCGATCGGGTAAAAATAAGCCAGGGATGACAGAGATATCTTGAATCAAAAATATTGATTGCATTCCCATGTATATTAAACTAACCGTTTGCACTGGCTGCCTGTTCTAGCAATAAATAAATAAACAAGACAAAAGATTTCAAGCATAGATGATTGTCAACAAAATCCGTACGTTGACCTGCTTGACCATGCAGTTAACAACAGAGCAACTATTATTTCTGGTAACAGAATGAGGACGATCTGGGAGCCCTCAGTAAGTTGCTGAAGAGGCTTTCCAGTATCACTTCCTTGACCGCGAGGTTCCAGCCAAATCAACTATTTGGTGGAAAATTAGAAAATATCAACAGGAGGGTACCAGCCTGAATCTGAACAAAGGCAGATCGGGACAAAGAAGAACAGTAAGATCTCCCGAAAACATCAACAATTGCAGGCGCATGAGGGAAGTAAATGGGGTCTACCAGAAGGAACGGCATGGGGATATTATGGTGGCGCTGAAGTACGCTCGACAACAGGTCAAATGCGACGTGAATTTCGCTGCCAACTTTGCGTCAAAGTCGCAAATTGGCGACCCATGGCGCGAACTTTGAGTCCTAGTCGCGAATTTCGCGTCCCGGGTCATGAATTTCACATCCTGGGTCATGAATTTCGCGTCCCTGGTCATGTATTTCGCGTCACGGGTTGTGAACTTCGCGACTATGCCGCAAAGTTAGCCGAGAAATTCACGTCGCACATGACCTGTTGTCGAGGGTAGGATATCAAAGTCATTATTCCAACGCATCATCAGGAACGATATCCGGCGGTATCACTACCACCCTATGTGCCAGCATCAACTTCTGCGCAAACTACTTTTTGGTAACCTTGCTTCATATTATGTTTATTCACTCAATGACTGTGTGAAGTGTGTATCGAATGAGTAGTATCTAATGAAAGAAGAGGGTCTAAGCTTTACACATATGTGTCATTGGTTAATCACAATTCTGATCGATAAATCTCGGTTTCGTTTTTTCTGGGAAGCACTCTATATGTGTAATTTATCTCTCCCTCCCTCTTCTTGCTGAGACTGAATATAGCTATAAAAACTTGTATACGTTATGAGAACAGCACTGTTAAAACTGAGAATGTGGATGGACTCAATGTAATTTTAACTGAAGTGAAGTTCAATTGTAGACTGGGGAAGACAATTTGTCCCCTACGGATGACCTAGAAGTAAGGACCTATGGCTGCCACGAAAAATTTGCAAGATTGGAATTTAGCTTTTGGTATATGGTTTAAAAATAAGAACAAACTTAAAACATATTAAAATTTCTATATTCTTGTATTCTCAAGGCACATTACATCTAATCGAACAGTTTCTGTTGATAGAATAGCTAATCTGGAGAGGGAGCGTGGCGCCGGAACAAAAATGTATTTTTTTCCGTGTTATTATTATTTTGAATGCATAAGTAATTTTTAACAAACAGTCTATTTCAACATTTCAGATTTATTTAGAAGATTGCTTATAGGCATCCATCATAGAGCGTCCTTATAGTTTCATGCAAACAAGCAAAACCAGCGAGCTAGGAAATTTCTTCTTTTTTTTTTGGATAATTTAGTATATAGAATACGTTTATGCACATAGGAAAGTCACATTGGACTCCCAAATCATGGATTGAATTAGCAATAGTTCGACTTTATTGCTAAAAAATTAGAAGAAGATATTCCTTATCTTGCGAGCAACAACCGAAAATCGTTCTGGGTAGTATAAAAAAAAATCACTACCAATAAAAGAAAAAGTTTTGCTAGGGTATGATTCACCTTCTGTAAACAATTTGAAAATCATTTTGAGACAACCACAGTTCGAAGGGGATCAAGAGGAGCCCCTTAGTGGATAAGAATTGCTTACATTAAACTTTTTCCTTTTAAAAGTTTCTCATAAGAATGGGCTATCCCAGCTTACATGTTTTAAGTAAAGATTCCATGCTCAAAATATACAACAGAGTAGCCAGGGTCTTTATAAAAGTACAAAGACCTATTTAATATGCAAGAGGGTGTAGCGACCAAACGGCAGATTTTGGAATGATAATATTTTACACTTTAAAGCACTATCTTTACAAACTGACAAAATTTTATAGTGGTGAAGAGGCTTTTGTCTCTTGAAGAGGGTTAATTTAATTTATTTTTCCTACTCTGTCTTCTACTTTCACCAGCTTGTAGCTCCATGAAGCCGGCAAAGACGAAAGAGTTGAACAAATTCAAGGTTCCTTTGAACCCTGCTGGACACTGATATATCGAGGGTTTAGTGCAACAAATAGCTATCTGCATATTTCGGTCGAAATGAGGTTTTGATATCAAATGATCAATAAGAGACCAGGAATCCATCTTCAATAGTGGTTTCTACAGCAAACTTTGCTACAGCAGGGTATCACCCAAAGTAGTTTTGGTCATCTGCATTAAACCGGTGTTACAACATAACTTCATTGCAAGTTTTCTCAAAATGGCCAAAAAACACAGATAGGCCTTTGTTGCACTAAACCCTCGATATGTAGCTAATTGTGAGGTTTAAGCATGTCCCTCCATTAGGACAATGATTGGTATCACACCTGTTCTCTAAATGATGTACAATCAAACG
Source organism: Echinometra lucunter (assembly GCA_029962745.1). NCBI lineage: Eukaryota > Metazoa > Echinodermata > Echinoidea > Camarodonta > Echinometridae > Echinometra > Echinometra lucunter. The sequence goes on from CM057151.1 coordinate 31,977,709, forward strand.
AATAATTATGTTTAACTTACGGATTTGGCAAGTGTCTCCTTCGAAACCATCTGGACAGCTGCAAGTATGGGACGAGCCGGATCCAGAGACAAAACACGTACCTCCATTCTGGCAAGGATTTGAGTTGCATCCAATATCTACAGAACAGAATGTTTCTCTGATGCAAGTAGGTTCTTGTCATTAGTAGCACGATTGTGTTCATGCCATGGCAAAAATTGCCATGATTGAACAGCATTTTTTTTTCATCGGTCGATCTCCTTTCTCCGCGGAAGAGGGGGGGGGGGGGGGGCATGTTTTTACCTTCTTCAAAATCGATATAATTTTCCCCGGTGCGATAAAAGAGACCTTCCAAGGGAGTTGGGTGTTCTTATTTATGAATAGGGTCTCTTCTATCAAATGACACCACATCTAATGAATTATTCACGCTCGAGCGAGCAAAAAAAAAAAAAACAATTGTGAAATTGCGCTACAAACCCGTGGTTGTTCTAGCTATAGCATCACCAAAGCTGTCAGTCACAAAAAGGATTGGAAAATTGTATTTTCTGATCGTTAAAAGGCAATTTATGAAAGAATAGGGTTTTTATTCTAAATGTTCTGATACATGCGACTAAAATTTTCATGGTAGTGTGAGAATGTCGGCTTGAATTAAAGACTCATTTTATAAGAATATTGCGAAACACTGTATAAACTACCTTCTGGTGATGCTACCTTCTGTACAAACCAAAACTTTGTACAGGATCTGAATCAGTGGGTGTGTGTGTGTGTGAGAGCGTGCACTCATTCCCTACACCATAGTCATGGGCTTAGATGAGAGGCTTGCTCACTCGAGCTTGCAAAAGGGTATTCACAGCTATTGTCAATAGCTACTGTGTGGGGATTGAGGCACACTCTATCACACACCCATTGACTCCTGTAAACAGTTTTGATTTGTACAGAAGGTACAAAATCTGAACCCTAACTTCAAAAATAAACATGAATTTCATAGAAATGATTTGTGATGTTTTCAGCTGCAACCCATATCAACTCCAGTATTATCTGGTGTATAGTTTTGGGGCTTTTACAGATCTAAAGGGGAAATAGTTTTAAACACCTAGTACCATAAACAAAACGAATCCTTTCAAAAGATTTCCTGTTATTGATTAAAATATGACCCCCTCCCCAAATTATAAGCCTTAGCTGATGCCTCTGCCAGCCAGAACAAATACCAGTACTTGCCAAGTTTTGATTTTGCATCTTTTCACAAAAGTGACTTGCGCCCGCTGAATCATAGAATATCACCAGAGCTTCCGGTGGTTTTCTAATAGAAGAGACCGGAACTATAATTGCTAAAGGTATTCTGAAATTTTTAATAAGGGAGACTCTTTTCCAATTGTTAACCTTTTCTGGGAAGCCCTGTAGACAGTAACTTCAGCAAAAGATAAATAAAAAGAAAAGAATAGAACTAGGAAAAAAGAAAGGTCTTCCTCTTTTTTGACAATACACAGCAATACTGACACCTTTTGACCAAGTTTCATATTTGGGGGCTCTAGGGACGATACCCTACAATTAGGATGAATACCTTCCTGTCAATGACATAGATGGTCAAATAACTTTATGGAGTCAAATCCGTAGGGCTTGATAGGGTTACTATTTCGGGACAGAATCTGTGGCTATTAGGTTTGTTGTAATTTGTGACTTTGAAGTGCATTCCTAAATGGTAAGAGGTGCATCTCCTTGATCAGAGTAGTCTTAATTGTAAACTACTCTGCGGTTGGCAGCTAAGGTATTATTTTCTATCCTTATAAGAATATCAACTTGTAAATAATGTGGGAATCCGTCTTTAGTATGAAAGATATGTCAAGGTCTGACATAATAACAACTGTAAACTGTACCATATATCATTTTGCCCCCCCCCCCAATAATTTCCGAACCCCCCCCCCAAAAAAAAAAGGAAAAAGAAAGAAAAAAGAAAGGAAGAGGAAGGAAGGAACTGAAATGAAAGCGGAAAACAAGGAAAAACAAAGAAAATGGGACACTGGGAAGCGCTCGCTCGCTTCGCTCGCTCGCATTTAAGTATCTTAAACAATGCCGATGATAATTACTATTCTTATGAAAGGAAATCGGTTTGCATCTTGTGTTTCTATCTAATGTTATACTATTCTTCTACTCATAGGAAGTAATATAACCAAACAAAATATCACTCCAAGAAATCGAGCGGCCAGTTGCCCTAAAAATAGAAACACTTTCAGGAGATCATGGCCTAGATACAGATAAAAACAAAAAACAACAAACAAAAACATATTTTTCGTTAGCTCGCTCGCTACTTTCTTTCGCTGGAAAAAAGCTACATACATGATGATTTCGGCAGCAAGTAGCTTATTATAGCAGCGAAATTCCAAAATATCATTATATTTGGGCAGCAAGGTGGTTGACAAATTTTTTGGGACGAATCCATATAATTTTGCCGGGATCGGTAGTTGACTTTGCTCGCTATGGTAGAAACAGAATGGATTCGGACTGCAAGCGAGGTATCTAAAACAGTGTCATACTCGGCACACAGGTAATCGGACGTATCATTCAGATATCATAGGGGCATGACAGGTTTATGGTGTATTCTGATGGTGATGATAATAATAATAATATTCCGTTCTTGTATGGCGCATATCACATTATCATCACATTATTATATATTTATGATGACGAAATAACACTTCTATCATATAGAAAAGGGTATATTTTTCCTCACTCGCTGCGCTCGCTCGTTTGATATCAATGGTTTTGAAAAGCAAAGGAATTCGGTGAGATGAGACCGAGTAGATAATGTAGATGATTCATGGGCTCACGGTGTAATTTACCGAAAGGGTTACTACTTCTACCATCAAAACCAGTGTGTGCTTCCTCGCTTGCTCGTAATATTAAAAAACAGAGTGGTTTGGGGGGCAGCAACAATGGACCAGCGATGTGTCAAAATAGAGTTCATATTTGGCAGTGAGGTAACCATATATACAAATATTAGGTATCATATATGCCTATAGTGTATTTCGACCCTAAACCCTTCTCTCATAACAAGAAATTTGTTATTTTTTGCTAGCTCGCTTCGCTCGCTCGCAAAATTAAAAGTAAATAAGGATGGTTCACAATCTAGCAAGATGCGTAATTTCCCCAAATTAAAAATGCTTCACGATGATATAGGCCTATATATGTGAGGGTGTGTGTGTGTGTGTGTGTGTACAAATACATATATATATATATATATATACATACGTATATATTAGTAGCCGTGGGTACATCTCCGCTTGGTCGTCTTGCCCCCCCCCCCCCCCCAATATGAAAAATGGATCGAGGCCTTTGGTCCTCATAGCACGCCAATGATTTCATCCCTAACCTTTTATGTCAATATCACAGTATAATGGGAGCAAGAGAGGAAATAGGCAGACTTTATTTAAACATTTTAATACCATGTATCTGAATCCTTTGAACAAACCACGAGATTAAAAAAATATATACTTCGGTGGTCAGATGGAACAGTTTACTTCACATGATACCTCCCCATATTCCCAAGAATGCAAAAACTTGAGGGCAATGGGCCTTATGAGTCGCGAAGCTAAAATAATTCTTAGATAGCTTCACGACAAGCTTTTTTTCTTAATAGATATTGCAACAAGAGACGAAATTTTCCTGCTCACAACTGTAGGAGAAAAAGGGGCATAAAATTTAAAATGAAGTTTTTCGCTTTAATCCAAGCATGATTTTTTTATATCTACTCTTTTTCATTGGCTATTGTATTTGATAATACGGTTTTGTCAATAATACAAAAATGCTTCAAAACCTTGGAAGAGTAAAAAGATGTCAGCGAATTATACTTTTGCTCCTGGCTTGGGAGCAAGTGTCACCACAGCATAAGGATTAAAAAAAAATAAGAAGTCACTTTCCATGCTCAGAACTATCGAAAAATGGTAAACGAAATGAAATGTAAAATTACATCTTTTTAAGCCAATGTAGAATAAAGAATTCGATAATATAAAACAATATAAACACAACAAAAAAAATAACTTCACCCCTAAGGAAAATGCTGTAACTTTTTAATGAAGCGGTTTTGAGGAAAATGATTTTGCAGAAATGTTCCTACACTTATTGACCAGCTTCTGTGTAAAAATGAGATTGATACGTCGAGTCATGGATGAGTGAGCATACATTAAAGCCATTGGCTAACTTTGTGAGCAGCTGATTTAAAAAATTCTCAAACTAAGATGAAACATGTGTATGAGTACTTGTATTTGTACTCAAAAACCCTGAAATCAACCATAATTTGGAATGAAAAAGTGTAAGTTAGACGCAAACGGCAATTTTATTATCCTTCGTCTCACGAGACATTCACTAAGAGGATCGCTTTGCTTGAATTTGAAAATGCCGTTATGTGCCTCCCGCCGCGTGATACGCCAATACACACAGTACGGTAAGGTGAGTCATACGCGCATGCGCACTACTTATGTCTATTCTGTGCAACCGACCCCCGTATATTTTTCAAACATTGGTTCACATTTTTTATATTTAAACATACTTCCTGTGGATATCATACTATGAAACTTTCAGACTGATATTTTTACACTATAACCCTTATGTTTATCGCATTTTCAAGTAACAAAACGAGATTTTTTAAAATCATAACAATGTTAACCAATGCCTTTAAAGGCAAAAATGTCATTTTTCAAAAGTCACAAGAGTCATTTATGAGGGTCTGTGAAACAAGATTTTGGCAAATTCTGTTTCTTGTGTCTGTTTAAGTGCTGTTGTCGTTTTATTATTCAATGTTTCATCGACTCACACTCTCCGCAACAATGTTCCCTTTGATGTATCAGAACCGACCCGCTGCCCAGCCAAGAATAGTAGGTGCCAGAATGAGTATTCTTCTTTTTGAAGAATGCAGGCTAAAGGGGGATATGTCCATATTTGATATGAATTGATATGCCTTGTGAATTGTGAAAGGGTAGCAACTTTCGAATCCTTACAAAAGTAATATGGGTATATTTCATTATATTCCTTTTAAATCTCCATATGTAGGCCTACCTACTCAGGCGTGACATGATTAAAACTGTTTATTTAACAGTATAACACACGTTCAACAAGATAACTGATACTCAATTTTCATTCACCTGAAGTATTGTCATGCTTGTCATGCAGTTAACTTTCCCCATTTCCCGTTGATATCGTGTTCACTCAACCATGAAATTTGATGGCGTTACACATACAGAGCTGAAATTGAATTGTGCATATGCATTAATGCCATATTCACAGGAATTTTTGCAATTCTTGCTTCATCTTTAAGGTGTGCTCACTCAACCATGACACCAGTGCTTCCTCTGATCTTCCTACAACACGTGATGATAATTGTTAGTAACAATATTTCATGTCAATTCTTGCAATAGATTTGATGGATTTTGAAATTTTAGGAGGATTGAACATTGCCATTTCCCCCCCTAAAACTGTGCTCACCCAACCGTGAAAGAGCGTGAAAGGTGTCAGGATAGGTGTGAGTCGATCAAACATTGAATAATAAAACAACAACAGCACTTAAACAGGCACCAGAAACAGAATTTGCCAAAATCTTGTTTCACAGACCCTCATAAATGACTCTTGTGACTTTTGAAAAGTGACATTTTTGCCTTTAATGTATGCTCACTCATCCATGACTCGACGTATCAATCTCATTTTTACACAGAAGCTGGTCAATAAGTGTAGGAACATTTCTGCCAAATCATTTTCCTCAAAACCTCTTCGTTAAAAAGTTACAGCATTTTCCTTGGGGGTGAAGTTACTTTTTTTTATTACTGATGCATAATCTGAAGAACTTTTATTTGACGGAAAAGGATCCCGATGTTTTCTGTCTGTACTTGGACCAAAGGCTGTTTCGGGTGATAAATTGAGTTCATTGGAAAAGGGCAACATGTAAAAGATAGGCATTGTCAAGTGGCCCTTCGTTGATGGAGAGCATGAGGGAGGTGTTGCCCAATGTTCTGACTCAGGAAAGATTTTTTTTTAAGTATTCTAGTATTTACGGTCTTATGCAAAAGGATAAGGCCACCTGGAAATTTGTGGGTATTTCAATAATTCGGAATACATTCTACATGATTGCATACCATGTGTACCACAGTGGTTAGTAGCGCAAGAGTAATGGTATAAGTCCAGATGAATGCATCGAAATTTATGATTGCCTGAAAATGAATATGTTTAACTTTGTTTTTCTTTGAGTCATTGCATTTTGGAAGGGTGGTCTTAAACTTTGCAAATAATGGTACATCATACAGAGAGAAATTGGTTGACTTAACGATGAGTTGATAAGAGTAATAAATAAGGACTTACCCAGTTGACAATTGGTGCCAACAAAGCCTGGATTACAGGCGCATGTGTATGATGAGTCAGCACTTGTACAGCTACCCCCGTTTAGACATGGTTTTGAAGCACATACATTACCTTTTATGAACAGAAAAGCGATTAAATAACTTTTAAACATCTAAATGAATCAAGAAAAGAGTGTACAGTGCGATGTGCAGAATCGTTACTGAATCTGGTGAATGAGGTAACAGTACCGTGGGCGCTTCAGTCGTTTACTTTGCAAATGTAAGAAACAGCTATCATTTTCTTCTTTTCATTTACTTTTTCTTCTTCCTTCTTTTCCTTCTTATTATCTTTCTTCCTTTCCTTCCTTCTCTTCTACTTATTCTTCTTCCTTCTCTATAATTATCATTATGGTTATCATATCGCCAAAATCGTGTCCCATGGAATTCAAATTCGACTAGTGGGTTGGCATCTTAGATTTTTTTTCATTGAATTCCATGATTAGCATATATTTTGATTTCGGTATCATGCAAGGAACTAGATAAAATAACCTTTCTGAGTAATACTGGTACAAAACGTCGATTTTATTTTTTATCATAAAATATCAATTCCACGCTTGAATGTGAGGCATAGTTGTTTCTATAGGCTCGAGGGGACCACACATCCTGCTATGACTCCGAGGCAACGGTGAATTTTGCAAGCATAGTTAAAATCACGACTTCACTTTCAACCAATCAGATGACGGATGAGGATTAAGAAAGATTCTTAAAGTCAGGTATATAACTACTTCTATTTCTAAGAATGTTGGTATACTACACTCTTAGAAAAATATGGCATTTAGAACCCCCCCCCCCCCCCCGTATTTGGAACCTCCAGAAAAAGAGTTCTAAGAAGGATTCTTTATATTTTAAGGAAACCCGAAAGGTTCCCTGTACAACCAATAATTGTTCTAGCGAACCCTTTAAAGAACCTTTATAGGATATTAATGATTCTGTAAAGAACCTTTAAAGGTGCCAAATGTGGGACAAGAAAGGTTCTAATCAGCACCATTTTTCTAAGAGCGTATATAAAGTAAAGAGATATATCCATTGTAAAGCGCTCATTACACTTTATGATTCATTGATATTACCTTAGACAACATATTGCATTTTAGTACGGGCCACCAGCAAAAAAAAAAAAATTATTTACTTGTTGCAAAAAAAAAAAAAAAAAAGCTCTACGCATATGATACGGTTCACCATATCTATCTCACACCAGACCTATATTTCACCAAATGAAAACACTATTTGACACAAATTCACTACAAAGTTTACTGTATACTTTAAGCAATATCATTCACTCCTACCCTACTCGTATAATTCCTCTAATTTTCATCTAGTCAACCCAAAGTTACTTACTGCCCATAGATCTATAACACACCATTGTTCAGATCTATTGTATTCTCTCCGAGAATTCATTAAATCCTGTTGTTCCCTCTACTCATTTAAAGCCAAATTTAAAACGATGTTATCAGCAGAATATCCAAGGTATTTATTTGCAGACGATACTAGTGTCTTTTTTATCCGATGAAAATATTTATCGTCTTGTCCTTGCATTTAATACTGAATTGATAATCATGGCTGATTTCTGATAAACTTGTTTGAAAGATAAATGAAACCCATTATATAATTCTCACAAATAAGTCAATTAATTATGATAGAATAGATGTTTCCCTAGATAACACTATTATTAGTCGCTCTACTTCATTGAAATTTTTAGGTGTAACTAAATATGTCTTGGAATGATCACATTGACTTTATTTGTACCAAAATTTCAAAGCAAAATGGCATATTATACAAACTTAAATACTTCCCCAAAATATATTATTGATGATTTACAATGCTGTAATATCCCAATACCTTCAGTACTGTAATGTTGCCTGGGGTTCTTCGACCAATTATTCAATGTCCAGATTGCTCAGATTTAAAAAATGGGCTATTAGAATTGTTTCTCATGCCAGTTTCCTTGCTCATACTAATCCCTAATTTGCTAATTTATTATTAAATGTATTCGATCTCTCCAATTTAATTTGGCAATTTCAAACTTTAAGAAATTAAGAAAAAGAAAACATTTCTTTGTCCGTCATAGTGAAATCTGTCTGTCGGTCAATTGGATTCGGTCACACCTAACTGCTGGTCCGCCTCTGTGGTCTAGTGGTAAGGCATTGCCGTTTTAAGCCAGTGACCCGGGTTCGATTCCCGGCGGAGGCATTTTTTCAGCCCTTGGTTGATTAAAGATGGATGACAGCTCTGGGGAACATTGAGGGAGCTACGCAATTATTATTCTCCCATATTCATTTCTTTCAGTGTTTATTATTAACAAGGGAGTTGCCAAAGTTGTTTGCATTTGTCCACTTTCTTTATATATATATATAGAGAGAGAGAGAGAGAGAGAGAGGGGGGGGGGGGCGTCGTCAGGGTATTTTGATAGGTGGGCAAGATGACAAACGGGTGAGTTTATTTACAGTTTAATTAAACAAATAAGGATATAGTAGCATGATCCTGCCCTCTGTCCTTCTTACTTCTTCTCCTTCTTGTCGGTTAAATGTTGAACCAATAATTGTTGGTAAGTTTTATTTGGTAAGAAACTCTTTTCATCTGTGATTTGTTTAGCTGAACAAAATCAAAAATAGATCAAGTGCGATCTTGCATTCTATAGTATTGGTTTGGGAAATTCAACCTGCTCGATCTGAACAGACCTGACTAAGCCAGGCCCTATAGTAGATCAGCGACTACGCCTACGCCTACGCCTACATTGAAACTATAATTTTCTTTCAAAAACTTCAGTTTTTTGGTCATATTCCCCTGTCCGTGAAATATGGACATCCGCGAAGTTGAACTACAGAAATAGAAGTGTGAGTTGAATACACAGCATACCGCCGCACAGTGGGCCAGGGTAGCTCCAAAGTGCGCCAAAATTCATATCCACTCAGTTTTACTCTAATATTATGGTTAAATGATGGGTTTAAGGGTAATCAGACACGTAGAATCCGATGAAAACAATTTCAAACACCTGTGACGTCATTAAAACACTGATTTCTGATTGGCTGCCGAAATCAGTGAGAGCTTATGTCTCTATGAGCCATTCGAAGTTCTTCTCAATAAACTTTGCACATTATGTCATTGCTCTTTCCCCCCTCTACATAATTATCTCAGTATAATGTACAGAAAGTCTTTTTATAGGTATGAATGTATAAAGTAATTCTTCAGATATCATGGAGTTAACGAATACATGATACTGAATGATGAAGTCCATGCATTCTTTCAGTCCATTTTTCGTAATAGGCCTATTGTTCATAATGTCAGAAGAATGCATTATTTCGAAGAGTCTTCGAAATTATTTCCGAAGAATTACCTAGAAGAGTATATGCAGATAGATAGATAGATAGATGGATAGATGGATGGATAGATAGATAGATAGACAGAAAGAAAGAAAGATATAAGTGTGTGTAAATCACAGGAGTAAATAGATTGATGAATATGAGACAGATGGATGGATAAACAGAAAGATACCTATAGATATGTGGATGAATAGGATATAGATAGATAGAGGAATACTACGGATATGGATGAATGGATAGATAGACAGAGGGATACGCATAGATAGGCAGATGGATAGAAGGATGGGTAGAGATAGGGATTGTGTAGATAGACAGATCATGGATAGACAGATAATTTATATTGCAGGAGTTTCTACATTTATTGTCAAATCAAATAACAAATTTACAAACAATAGTAATAAATATACAATATAATTGATCAAATTACAAATGTGACAGCTAAATAACAAATGACAACAGAATAAAGGCATGATTATAAGTAGAAATGAACAAGTAGAAGAAAAATCAAGAATGCAGGGGCCAGCTATCTTAAGCAAAATGCTTGAATGAATAGCAGCCGGTGGAAAGGGCTACATGGAAACCATAATGAATATAAATGTCTGTATCATAAAAGCGATGTCACTAACTGAAAAAAAATTACTACAAAAAAAGGGGAATAGGGGGGAGGAAGGGGGTGAGGTGTAGTGTGTGCAAGTGGGTGCACGTGCAGGTGAAAAGATTACGAATAAGTGGATAGCAAATACTTCTTTAAGGAAGCTTTAAAAGAAAAAAGGGATATGGCGTGTTTAATTTCAAAAGGTAAATTATTCCAAACATCTGGACCGTGATGTCTTATCGTTTTTTGAGCTATGATTAATTTTGGATTTGTTAAATGAAGATCTGATGAATGTCGTGTTGGGTAGGAATGGACATCTCTGTTGAAAATAAAAATATTCTGAAAGGACATTGGTGTAGCGTTGGTGGAAAATTTATACATAAATATAGCAGTTTGATAGGTGTGAATATCGTTAATTTTCAATGTTTTAAACTTATAAAATATAGGATCAGTATGGGCTAAATAATGAGAGTGAGAACAGATACGGAGTGCTTTCTTTTGAAGACGCAATATGGCGTCTATATTCATTTTGTTACTATTTCCCCATACTATGTTACAGTACGATATATGTGACAATATAAATGAGTTATAAAGCATTAATAGTGATCTTTGAGAAAGATAATATTTCAATTTATATAAAATGCCTATGCCTCTTGCTACCAACATGCAAATGTTTCGAACGTGACTATACCAAGTTACATTTGAGTCGATCAATATACCTAGAAATTTTGTTTCTTGTTTTTCGGTAACGGGCATGTCTTCAATGAAAATGTTATTACGAAATATATGGGTAGAATTAATGTGTTTAAAGTACATGAAGTTTGTTTTGTTTATATTGAGGGAAAGTTTATTGGATTTGAACCACAATGATAATTTCTTTAATTCTTGATTCAGAGTTGTAACAAGCATGTTTAAATTTTTGTGTGAATAAAATATGTTAGTATCATCTGCAAATAAAACGTATGTTAGTAAAGGTGATGCATTGACAATATCATTCATATATATTAAAAAAAGCAATTTTTTGTGGATGATGTAGATGGATGGATGGATAGATGGATTGATAGATAGATAAGAGGGATACTTGTAGATAGATAGGTAGATGAAAAGATAAATCGATAGAATCGATCAATCATGAGCTCAACACATTGAACTATTGTGTTTTCTTTTAAATACTACTGGAATGAAAACAGATTAGGAAAAGGAAAATGAAAGGTAAATAATTAAGCAACTAAGAAAGGGTTTCAGTTGTATGAAAAATTGCATGAAATAAATATAATAAACGAATTAATGAATAAGTTTTAGGAATCCATAACATGTGAATCGTCACCTTTAGCTGTGAAGTGTAGAATGGAAATCATGTACCATACATATATCGCAGGGGAATGTTTTAGCTTGTAGTTAGTATACCTTAACCTTTGGAAGAGGGGGTTTTTCAGCAACTAAGATATCAAGTCTTATAATAATATTTATAAGTCTTGTTTACTTCTTACTGTGTTTATGGGACCTTGCCGTGTAAACAGTACCACTATAGAGAGCGTCTGGCCAACTCGGTTTCATTAGGCTACAACATGGCGCCATTTATTTTGCATAATGTGCTTGCCTAACGTACAAACAAAACGCGCCATGTTGTTACTTATACGGCATCGCGTGTAAAGAGTCATGCGCGCCCCATGCGCCGCTGTACTGACGGAGAATCCTGTAGCAGCCGCGCGGCCCCAAAGAACGTAATTTTCCGGGTAATGTGCCAAGGAAAATCGGCTATAACATAAAAAGTGGCAGAAGGTGGCAGCCAAATTTGGTATCAACTTAAAGCTGAGACATCAAGAAAAACGCTGGTGATAAAATTGATTTGGAAATCAGTGGAAATCTAAACGTTTCTTATGGATTTATAAAAAAACACGGAAAATCAGTCTATTTTGTTCGATAATTACCCTATTATATTCACGAAGATTGTGTTTCTATCCATTTTAACCCATTCATACAGTCAAATGAACTATCAGGAATATTTGGGAGCAATTTTAGATCGATAAGTTAAAAACTTCATGTTGAAATAACTTATATTTCAATTGGTCACTTTTTGCACTGAAACGCACAATATGTCGAATTTTGCGGTTTGAAGTAGGAATTTCACACCCTTATACATACCGGAGTTAAATATTTTACTGAAGTATTCTTCAAAGTATTGTCTTTCAATAGGGCATGACAAAAATTGAAAAAATCAAACTGCCCAAAATGACTTTTGGCGCACTTTAGTTTCGCCCTGGCCCACTGTGCGCCGGCGTTGCCTCCACGCTACCGTAAACGTAGTCAGTAGAGGCCTGTTTATTATGGTGGCCCTGAAGTACGCTCGACTACAGGTCATGTGCGACGTGAATTTCGCATCCCAGGTCCTGAACTTTGCATCCCAAGTCGTGAAATTCACGACCCGCGGTGCGAAATAGGACCCGTGGCGCGAACTTTGCATCCCAGTCCTGAATTTCGCACCGCGGATCGTGAATTTCACGACTTGGGATGCAAAGTTTGCGCCACGGGTCATGAATTTCATGACCTCGGATTCAGGGCCACCATACCTGTTTTAACCAACAAAAACATCCGAGTGTCTCGACAGTTTGCACAATCATTTCGGCGGGAAAGTCTGGAATACTGTCTTTAATCAATGTTGGTTACCAACGAGATTAAAAACAAGTTTTAATCAACAATAATTTTAACCCACGCAAGATTAAAAGTCATAAACCAACCCTCATTTTATAACTCATGTTTGAGCGATTTTTAATAAACTTTTTTAACCCCGTAAAGTTTTTTAACACATGCTTTATGAGTGAACACCCACTCCTGATCATGCCATTATGAGTGGGGGGGGGGGGGGGGGGGTCGTACTTTCATATATTTAGTGACATTCTCGGTAAAACAATGATTTCAACGTAATAAACTCTTTTACAGGGATGCCAGCTTCATATTACATCAAAGTGTCAAGACCGAAGTTGCCATACATGAATGGTGACTTTTTGTTCTCACAGCTGCTGCATAGGGCAATTTACCAGAGAATATAAATTTTATAATAGTGTTGGTTTATATGCTTCAATAAAAATTACTGATGTAAAATTCACGTATGAAGTGGAGTTTTACTTTACATTGTTCTCTTTCATCCTAATGGCATTATTTTCTTAACAACTTCTACCACTTATCCAGCTTCGTTTCTTCGTGATTATTAGCCCTATCATTTCCTTATTCATGTTTCGATTCTTTAAAATATTTTACTCTAACACTGACTCTTCTCCTAATCCTTTCCGTTGTCTGCTACAATATTATTTTCCTTCGTGTGGTATTCGTTTTTCTTTCTATCTCTCCACATGTTCCGGTAATTTTCTTTGCCCTTCCCAATTTCTCCCTGTTACTAGGTCCCTACTTTTTCTCAATCCAAGTGAGAAGTGTAATATGTGATAGCGCGTCTTCAAACGAACGCCTTAACATGCAAATATAACTCGTTTTTATAAACAACAAAGATTTACAAGAATCATATTTAACGCCAATTTTAGCCTTGAAGGATTTCTGTACGGACGACACCCACTACTGTTCACTATACCCTTGTACAATTCAACCACCATAATTATGCGCCTTTTGTTGCATTGGGTTGCAAAGGCCTCTGTTAACAATGAGGTATTTAGAACATTACAGCAGGGTCGGAATATGCAGGTGAGCGACTTAGTTTGGGGAACTAGAATTGCTATTTCTTTAATAATTAGCCCTTCAAAGTTATTTTTGAAACTGTTTCCGTATCTGATACTGTTCTATATGATTCATTTTAACACCGGTACAAAAGTCGGTGCTTTCAGACGCTAACATTTCATGTTAGAAGATGTAATTGGAGTACAATGGAAGT
>CM057151.1:31992377-32016926 GCA_029962745.1 Echinometra lucunter
TCTAGTCCAGAGGCGTTGATTCCGGGGGAGGGCAACTGCCCTCCCCCCAATGATTTCTGAACTAAATCTGAGGTAACCATATTGCATTGTGATTATATAATAATACTACTCTCGTATCAAGAGATATGTTATTTGTTATTTTGGGCCCGCTCGCTTCACTGCCTCGCAAAATTTAAAAACCCTGGTGGTTCATAATCTAGCCAGCAAAAGCAATTTCCCCCAAACTGGAAATGCTTCGCGCTTATATACACGTGTCTATAAACATGTAGCCGAGGGCATGGCTGTACGCAAAGTGGAGGTAGAGAGGGGAGCATTTGCCGCCCCCGAATTTCTTTTTGCGTGTTGCCCCCCCCCCCTTTCCCAGAAAAAAAAAATTGCTTACGGGCCTGGCAAAGGATTAATCTTCGCTTGGTCGTCTAGTCCCCCCCCCCTCCTAAAAATGGATCGACGCCTCTGTCCCCCACCCTTGGCATCCAGTCACACACACATACACACCCACACCCACACACATGCTATCCAATAAACTAACGTGCTAGGAGATGAGGGACATTGTACTATGTAATATATGACACAACTCTCTTATGTATTCTTTTTAGACGACCTATTACGATAGCACCATATTGCCTTTTCTGTATGATTCAAAGACTGACCAAAGTCCATATGATTCTAAAAGCGTCCCAAGTCCATCAAACAAAAGGACCCGCCCACAAGTAACGTGAAGCTTGATTAAAATAAAAATGTACATTTCAATTTTTATTTATGGTGCTGTCTTATGTATCATAGTCAAATATAATGTTATTGGACAAATTGAAAAAAATATTCAGTTTTTTTTTTTTTTCAATTCACTCGAAATGACCTCCCATGGGCTTGGGTCGTTTTTATATTCATATACTCAAATAAATTATGTGAGGAAATAAATGAATTTCTGTTGACCGTCCAATTACTTTTCTTGTAATATTACAAGGAACTTTGATGGATGATTTGCATCTTAGCTCATATGAACAAGGTTTTGAATAATTCAGAAAACTTATTTTTTATGTTTTGTTTAGCCCCTGATACACCAATCATTCGAGCGATTTGTCAAATGAGCAGTAATGGAACCACATACTGGAACACCAGCATTTATTGTGATGATAGTCTGACAAGACAACTGCAGAATATATTACAGGCAAGATCAAATCACAACTGAATTAATTAAATGATTTTGGTTACATATTCATTTCCATTTGAGTATATTTTCATATTTCACTTCTCATCACGAGAAGTCGTAAACAATGAAAGATAAATCATATGAAATGTAACACATGATGACAAACTTCAGTATCAACAAGTAATAAGAGAACGAGGACAACATGAAAACATAATAACGACGATAATTATAATAATTGTAATAATAATAAGAACAACAGTAGTACGACAATAATAATAATAGTAATACTACTACTATTACTACTACTACTACTACTACTACTAATAATAATAATAATAATTATAATTATAATGATATTAATTATAATGATAATAACACTAATGGGCAATTCCACGGTTACTGACGTTACCAAGATAGAGTACTAGTGGTATTGTTTATATTGTAGTTTTGTGAATGACACTTGCTTCAGCTTTTAATTACTATAGATAAATAACTTGATCATGCGGAAGAAACGCATGGACAGTTTTTATCTCAAACCGCATTTCTTATCACACAGCAAGCAAAAAAAAAAAAGGGGGGCGGGGCCGGTAACTGACGTTACGCAAAAAGACTTGGAAATGATGGTGTCGAATCAAATTTATATATCTCATGACTCGGATAAGTAGGGATTATGTAATTTATTTGACATTACACCAAGGTTTCCTGGGAAGAGATGTGCAAAATAATTAGCCATTTGAATAATTTGTTTTAGTGCCATGAAAAATTTACTGAAGACATGTTGGTAACTGACGTTACGATGTTGGTAACTGACGTTACGCTTAAATTCATCGTAGGTTTTGCACATTTCCATTAGTGTTTCATTTATTAACTACCAAAAATCTGTTAAAGTAATCCATTAAAATCAACTAAAAACAGATCTGAGAGAAATGAGTAAATATCAGAATAAGAGGCATTTCAAGCACTTTTCCCTGATCATAGTCCCATATGTGCAATTTTTTGTTTGTTTATGTTATTCTCCGTAAGAAGGTCGAATTGCAAATTTTTAATATCTTAAATGTTTATTTGTAACAAAAAGAAGACTCTGTAGTGATTTAAGACTTTTTTTGGAATTAACAGGGCACAGTGCTACTTCAAATTTTGAGCGCTGTGTCCCATATGTCATTTTTGTGGATTTGCTGAAATAATGATAGTGATGCTACTACTACTATTACTACTAAAACTACACATGATTATGTATAGGAACATTACAGAAAGCATTGAATGCTCATTACATGCACGTACATGTACTTAGCTACATTCTCTTCCTGTTCTTTACTATGGTGATTATGCATTTGTAGTACTAAGAAATTTTATTAACTACCATTGAAACGTACTAATCTAAACACAAAAGAAAAAATAAGTTCCCCCTAAAACGTATCCCTGTATTTTTTTTTTTCGATCGGGAACCTTTGATGAAATCTGAATAGAGAATCATATAGCTACGCTTCTCAGCTACATTTCATGGAAAATTCAGGGCAAACCCTTCAGTCACGCTTCAATGAACACGAAAAATATACAAAATTGTCATTTTTTGAAGTTCACAAACCTCGTGCCATGACTTTGATGCAGTGATATAGGAACATACTTTAAGTTTTCTGCATTTGAAGGCATGTAACATAAATCTTATTCGTTACAAAACATGCCAAATGAGTTGTGCACCAAATTTCATGCTTGAGTGAGCAAGAGGTGAAAATGGCAAAAACTACAGTTTTGACATCTTTGGCGCGGTGAAATTGATGTAATGCGGAAGAATTCATGTTTTGGAAGGATGTTTGCAACTTTTGCAATTAATACCTATCTATTCGCGGTTGAATGAACACATGATAAAAAGAAATATCACCCTGTTCAAATTATCCAGTAATTATTGCCTTATTTTTGTGCACTAAAATCTTATTGATAACATTTTTAGCATGTCTTCATGAGCGGTGTACATGTATCTATGATCTCACGGCATTTAACTGAAAGTTCACGCTTTAATGAGCACGTGGGACTGGAAAAGCTCTTCTTTCACCTATCGACCAAAATTCAGTGACTTAATGTGGGTAACCATGATAAGTCTTCTTGGGAAGTTCGTCTGATTTGATTGTCGTCGAAATCCCTACCTCTTACGTTTCAGTAGCAAATGAGACGAGAAAATTATGCAAATGAGATGAAATTTTAGGGCGTTGTCCCTGCTCCATGCTGCATCGGATAATCTGGCGTAAGATCCTTTTAGTTAAGTGACCTCAGAGAGATATGTGCTGAATTTCATGCAAAAACTCGCAGAAGACTGAACAATAATCATCGATGAAAATAGGCCAGATTTCATTTTTAATTTCCCCTCCCATTGACACTATGTACAGTTAGAGAGCAGAATTTTAACAAAAGTGAAAGTTGGCTTATTTTCAAGGATGATTATTGTTCATTCTACTGGGAGTTATTTCATGAAAATTAGCACAGATTTTCAGGAGGTCATTAACTTACAGGATCTTGGACCAAATTAAGTAGCCAATGCGGCACGGAGCAGGGACAGCGCCCTAAACCTTTTGCTCATTTGCATAATTTTCTCGTCTCTTTTGCTCACTGAAGCGTAAGAGAGCGGGATTTTGATGAAAATCAAATCAGAGGAACTCCCCCAAAAGACTCTTGATGATTAACCACATCAAGCAATTGAATTTTGGTCGATAGGTGACAGAAGAGCGTTTCTAGTCCCACGTGCTCATTGAAGCGTGAACTTTCAGATAAATGCCATGAGATCATTGATACTCGTATACCGGTCATATAAACATGCTAAAAATGTTATCAGTAAGATTTTTAGTGCACAAAAATGAGGCCATAATTACTGGATAATTTCAACATGGTGATATTTTGTTTTTATTATGTGTTCAAGAAAACTGCATCACTGCATCAGATTCATGGGACGAGGCTTGTGAATTTAAAAAAAAAATGACAATTTTGTGTATTTGTCGTGTTCACTGAAGCGTGACTGAAGGGTTTGCCCTGAATTTTCCATGATATGTAGCTGAGAAGTTTAGCTACATGATTCTGTATTCAGATTTCATCAAAGGTTCCTGACTGAAAAACAAAATACAGGGATACACTTTGTTTTGTGTTTATATTCTATAATTACCATACATTACTACGACAAATCTGCATTTACAGTAATAAGACAATGACATAGGGTACAAAATAAATCTGTGATGACATATGAATGCATGTAGTAAATAGCAATGTTCTTGAGGCAGAATATGCAATAATTTGTGAGAGCCCCCTTTCAGATTCCTTCGACAAAATCATAAGAGTAAAACAGATCATCTTTATGAATTTGGAACATTAAAGCAATGAGAGAAATATCAATATGTGGAAGACACAACAAAACACATGTCCCTTTTGTAAAATATTATGAAGGAAAAAATGAAACTTTCAACAATGTAAAGAAGTGTGTCCACATGAGCAACATGAAATATTTCAGGAAGATGGGGAAATAATGTTGTTGGTAGAAACAAACTACAATTTGTCTTGTCATTAGGCATTCACTTTACATGTCTGAAATAAAGGAAATTGCTTAGATCAAGAAATATTTCGCTTTATTACCTTTTCAGTTTTGTATTGCCTGATGTTTAACTTTTTTCATGTGTCTTTCCAAGGGAGGGATATCTGAAGCAAATCGAGATGCAGTTGCCCAAGAACTTTTTGTCTTAACCCAAGACTTCGGTGACATCGGCCCAAGGGACATTGCTTTATTGTACGAGATCCTGCAGCTTATGGCCGACCTGAATTCGACTGAAGCGAATGTGAGCATACAATTTTCCAATTTTGCGCATGAATGACAAAAAGAAAAAAGAAAAAAAAAAGGAAAAAAGAAGAAAGTATAACCAATTCAATCGCGTTCGATTATGGAAATAATGCTAAATTTGAAAGACTACAAAATTTGAAGTTGACAAGCCTTTAAGAAAAGATTTCATCTTGCTCGGGTGCATTCCTTTTGTCGATCTTTAAAAATATTTCCATGAAGTAATCCATACGCATTGCCGTTTTCACTTTTCCATTAGTTTGTCATGTGGTGGAAAAAATCTTCTACTGCGATCAAGAAATTTACCGGGCATTTTTCTTTGCATTGTAGTCTTATTACTCTATGTTACTTGCTTGTCATGCTTCTCTGTGATCGCTTCTGGTGGTTTAATGCAACTAGAATTTTTTTGTATCACGAAAGTTGAAACATCTGTCCTGTTCATTTGGAAAACATAACAAATTCTAGTACGAAAAGTCACATAACCCAACACTGCAAAAGTTTCTTTTAAAAAATTCATATATGATCGTTTTACAGGTTACACATCTAATAGTGGGAATCGTCAATAACATCATGTACGTCGACGAAGGGGTACTAGCGTCTACCCAAGAGAGTGGAAACTCCACGACCCTCATTGTCCAGGTCTTGGAATCTCAGTTGAACACGGTCTACATAGGAAACGGCACACTAAAAACATCTTATCCTAATATAGCAGTTCAGGTAAATAACTTGCGATACCGTGATATTGCAGGTGTATGTCCCCTTGATATTAAGTATCTTTCTAGAATTACCCCTGGGGTGTTTCATTAAGCTGTTGGTAAGGTGACAACCCACTTCACCGAAGGTCCGCGAGGCCGAAATAGCAAATTGTAATCTATAATATCACACCGCGGCAGCGAATGTTTTTCATTGAAGGTGTGGAACATCCGGAATCGAGGACTAAACATGATAAAGGAGACATATTTATTTTATATACCGATAGCGCATTACCTGTGATGAAGGCAAATACGATACGAGAAAAGTCGGCCTCGCGGGCCTTTGGTCAAGTGGGCGGACCCCGTTCGTAAAGTTACGAATGACTTTACGAACGACTTGAATATGCCAAGCCAAATGGAATTCTCAATCATTATAAATCGCATCAGCTAAAGGTGAAATATGTAGACAAATTTAATTGAGCTTATGGGAAATGCAGTCACACTTTGTAAAAACGTCGGGAAAAACTTTGGGCGTTCCATTTGGCACTTCATATTCAAGTTGATCGTAAAGTCATGCATCCGTAACTTTACGAACAGCTTCACGAAACATCCCCTGGTGATGTTGGGAGAGCAGTTGTCTACCGGCCCCGTAACTTTCTTCTTGAGGAGGCGCTGTGGCTCAGTGGGAGAATACTGGTCTCGTAACCGGGAGTACCCGAGTTCGAAACCAAGAAGATGCCCTTATCAATCCTCATTACAAAGGTCCCCAGGTTGCTTACTTTCAAGCATACTTAGCAGTCAGGTACAATAACCAACCATTTAGCCATTTGAATGTATTACTTGTCCGAGGTAGTCAGTAGGCCTAGTGGGGTGGATGCCGAGGGAAGTTATTAAAGGAAAAGCAAACCCCGGAGACGAGTAAAAATCATTTAGAAATGAGAAAGTTATGAAAATTTGAAAAGGTCTTGAATTAGGTTCTGTGGTGATCCTCGAATTGGCAATATCACTTCTATATGGCAGGTTTTTGTGGACAACTCTCCTACACAAAATATCAGATTCTCCTCCAATATCCCTCAATATGTAGCTTGTCCCATTCTTATCTCAAGATATATATGTATCATGGGGAAATGTACCTGACACAACATGCTGACTGTTCACAGAGAGACAAGCTGCACCTGGAGAAATGTTTGAGAAAATCTTAATTTTTTTGTACAAAACACATGGAGAATTGTCCACAAAACATGCCACTGTGATTTGAAGCGATATTGCCAATTTGAGGATTGCCATAGAAAGTAGACTGAGACTTTTCAAACTTTCATTACTTTCTCATTTATTGATAAAACGCTTTTTCATTGCTTCTCTCTATCCTTAAAATTGAATTGTCTCGAGGGTTTTATCTTCCTTTGAACGGTTGTAGCCCCGGTGGTCGTCCTTTGTCGGCGACTTCGTTATTGCATTTTTACTGTCATGGTTCATGCATGCAGGTATTTGACGTACCTCCAGACGGTGCTGCGGATGGCATAGTTGTCACCATGTTAAGTATGGACACCGGTGACCTCAGAAACAGCGACTTCAGGGTGGGAACGCACCAGGACACAGCCTTTGATTCTGTCCCAAGAGACACCTTTGCCAGGGTAGTTGTCCCCATAGAGGTTGCTTCAGTCTTTACTACTCCAGAGGTAACGGAAGGCCCATCAAGTTCTAACAACACTTCAAATGGAAACATCCTTGGTACAACTGTAGCTCCGGGAGTGACCAGTGGATTAAGGGACACTATGGGTCCAAGCACCATGGATACTCTAAGGATCGCTTTTGCTGTGTATGTCAATGATGCCATGTTTCCTTCTTCGAGTCTTGCCCGATTCAACCGGGAGCGAGAGTCACAGGGCGTCACTCGTCAGGTCAATACTCCAGTGGTGTCTTTAACAGTTGGTGGGCAGAAGATAGAGACGTTGATGGAGCGTGTCAACATCACTTTCTCTCGATTCGAGGTGAGACCTGCATTTTGATAAGGAAAAGAAATGTCACTACCAGCAATGACCAGTGAGTGGACAAAATAGCAGTTAATCAATATGCTTTTCATTGAATTATTTTAAAAAAAAAGATATTCAGCGATGGAATTTTATTATTTTGAGAACAAAATGCGAATGAATTATTTCCAAAGCAAAAGGTTTGGAAGACTGTCACGTCAAGGGGATCGAAAAAAGCCCAACCTGTAAGAGGGATCTTTTGAAGATTATAATTTCATAAGATTCATACGAACACTGATGTATACTACACTAGTGATTTTAGGGAAATCGGTAGTTTAAAATTGCTTGAATACACATGCATGCGTGTACGGAATCATATTTAAATAGCACCAAACAGCCGGGACAAATGTAATGTCTCTCGTATGCTTTTATATCTCTTTTTTTTTTTTAACTTAACCATCTTCATGTATTGTAATCAGCCTGACTCTCGTGATCCAACTTGCAATTTCTGGGAGTTTGGTCTTGACAAATGGTCTATGGTGGGGTGTCAGCTATTACCTGATGTCATCAGGGTAGTCAACACCGTAGAGGATCTATACTACACATGTGCCTGCGACCATCTGACCAACTTTGCTGTTTTAGTAGTACGTATGGGGTTTTCTTTCAAAGTAACCTTTCAAATGGGACTTATACGCCTACAGATTAATTGGGACAAGTAATGCTGATTTGTTTTAATGGATTTTTGTTTTGATTTGTATACAAGGTGTGATAATAAAATGATGAAAGAATATGCCTCAACCTGGTGAAAATTAACTTATTTTCAGTGGGGTACTTGGAAAGAGACGGACCATATACAAGGTTATTTCTGTAATTTTGGGATTACATGATGAATCAGAGACCGGATTGTAGAACAGTATTCAGTAAAGAAGGGCGCCACGTGTGAATCACGCAGCTCCGCTACATAAAACTGAAGAGAATTTCTTTTTTAAAAAAACGTTGACAAAATTTTCATTTTTTTTTAGAATTGTTAGAAAAATCGAACAGATCTAATTAATTTTCTCACAGTCTCTAAATGAGTTACTGGCATGTGCATAATATAGTATATATTCTATGTCGTGTAGTTTTCTAAGAGGTTTGAGCAGTTACTATGGTTATCTTATCTCATATGCGTACTGCAGGGGAGGCGGATGGGGCCATCGTTTTCGGTTCATTCACTGAAAAGTACCATCTACGGAACTCGTGAATCTTTGCCGGGGCCAAAACTCTGCCCCTTCACCTCCCCAAAGATTTCTTTTTAACTTCTGTCTAATCTGGTGTTAATTTGATTGTTGCCAAGCACGTGTTTCCATGTCTCTCTCTTTACGTTAGGACATACATGCGGCTGATGAACCTCCGAAACCCGTACTACGTCTACTAAGCATCATTGGATGTGCCATATCTTGTGTGTGTTTGGTTATCTCTATCCTCTCCTATCTCAGTGTGAAGTAAGCAAAATGACTTTTTAGATATAGGTCTCAACCTTGCAAAACCCCCTCCCCTACTGAAACTCGATAAAGATGACTGTAAAATTACAGGAACGTTGATTCTTAATAGTACACAGATTTTGGCATTTTGGATGTCAAGTTTACACTTGTCATTATATGTATAGGATTATCATCTTTTATTTGAATTAGAGATATCATCCATACGTTGTCAGGGGTTTTGGTCAAGTGTAATAATAGGATTACTCTAACCTTCTGTAAAGGTGGGATTTTACACTTCAAACCAAGCGTACATTTCGCTAGACGCATATGGTTCTAAGACTTTTGCTTCGGCGGTGATACCTCGGCTGTCAATGTCCTGTAATCAACCCTGGACCCAACACTATACATAACCCAATAACAAACGAGAACACGAGTGCAGCAGCACTAGACCCCACAACCTGAGGCAAATGTCGCTAGAGCATCTATGTAGCCCCACCTTGAGTTTTACACCCGTCTACTTTGAATTGTGATGAGGACACATCTGAAATTCTCTGGCAAGCAAGCAAGCAAGCAAACAAGCAAGCAAACAAACAAGGAATAAAATCCAGAGTTTACGTGGAAACCTATGTTGACTTTACTTCTTTTGTACTTCTAAAGTCCATTAATATCAGAGGGAAACAAAATTATATGAAACCCCCGTCCATGCTAATGATACAAACGTCTTTACTCTACAGGAAGGTGAGAAGATCCCAAACCCACAGGATTTTCATCTGCCTTTGCATCACACTCCTTTGTCTGTACATCGCCTCCCTCGCCATGATCGCCCTCGATAGGGAGTACCAGTATGCCGAGCTCGAATGGATACCGTGTACCGTCCTCGCGGCACTCGTTCACTTCTTCGTCCTATCTTCGCTCACGTGGATGGGCATAGAGGGTTTTAACACTTACCTGGTTATCATCCGAGTGTTTGATACTCATATCCGACATTACATGATCAAAGCTGCCTTCGTAGGATGGGGTAGGTATCATGACCGTCATTCCATACGGAAATGGAGGGGTGAAACAAAATAAGGAAACACAAAGAGAATAATAAAAAGTTCAATTCTACATGACATGGATTCCCCTTAGCTTCTAAAGAGAAACCTGCAAAGGAATTTACCTTGTACAGTTGTACTACACTGAATTCTGGGGCGTATAAAAAACATGAATTGTTTCTTGAAGCCGACTTTAACGAGATCATTGTGGTAGCATGATCAGAACCCAAAGTTATCTTTGGGTGATTTTAATCAATCTCAGTGTAAACTTTGTTTATGCACTTTTTTTATCCAAATATTTCACTTTTCAGAGTTGGAGGAAATAGTCTTAATCTGTTTTCCTTAACCTTTTATTTTTCTCTTTCCCGTTAGGTATCCCAGCTGTGATTGTTGGTATAACAGGAGGTATCTCTAGGAACACATATGCAATCGAAGATTAGTACGTATATCCTTTTCCTTACACACTGGTACAAAAGAAATCTCGTAAAATATCTGTTTTCAGTTGACGGTAAAAGTGTACTGCATTTCTTTGGAACACTTGCTTATCTACCATAGAAATTGGTTTGAAAAATGGATATTCTTTCAGGTGGTAAAGGTTGCGTGGATAGTACAGCTCTGGAGTTTTAAAGAATAATTGCACTAAAGACGTCGTCAACAAAGCTCTGGAAAATTTTCAGTCCGTAAGCCTGACCCAAAATAGTCACCCCAGTTAACATATCAGATTTGACCCCTCAAAGTTGCCGAGACCATCCATCTCATTCACAAAAGCTTTGGGTAATGTATAGTGTTACGTTCCTACTTACTCAACTCTGCACTTACAGATTTATTAAGAGTGCATTTAGATGAAGTTCACACGATAGAATTACAAGAAGGCTGATCGTTGCTTTTACCAGAAAAAACCACTATATACTCCACCCCAGACTTTGGGGAATTATCTTTGAACTCGAACTCGTAACAAAAGTCATACAAAATCCTTCCGACAATGTTTGTTGCATAATATCTTAATGTGGTGAAATTGATCTACTTTGGGGCCCTTTCAGGAGGCCCTATAGGGGCAGCTCCCCGGCGGCTACTTTAGGCTGATAAGCTTTCCCGAGAATGAGATGGATGGTCCATAAACTAACTTCATGGACTCAAATCTGATACGTTAAATGGGGTGATTATTTCTGGACAGACCTTTTAAGGGATAAATGAAGAATGCCATCAATAAAAACCCAAACAAGCAAATAAAAACTACTGACTGAATTAGCAAAATTTATGTGGCCTACCCTTTTCCAAAACGTCGAAACCCATTAGAAAAATTGTATCCCTTCATCTTTTTTTTTTTTTTTTTTTTTTATAGTTGTTACATCCAACAGTGGCCCCTGATCGGTGGTCTCCTAATTCCAATGGCCTTTATCCTTATCGTCAACATCACCGTCTTCATCCTGGCGATGTGTCGTCTGGAGCATTCTGCGCGTTTGGCGGGACGCGTGAAAAGGGACTGTAAGGCCCAGCGCCAGGAGACCCTGGAACGGATCCAGAATGGCATCGCCATGTTGGTCCTTCTTGGCTTCACCTGGACCTCTGGGTACCTGACCCTGATAAACGTGAACTTTTCAGACATCCTCTTCATCGTGTCCAACTCCTTGCAAGGCTTCTTCATCTTCGTCCTCTACTGTCTTCGAAAGGCTACCATCAGAGCGCAGTGGCGCCGTTGCCTTTGCTGTGCACTGTTTCGGGAAGAAAGATCAATTAAATTCAATTCAATTCAATTCAATTCATCTTTATTTCACAAGCCAGTTTAAAAAGGCTGATATAAAAACAATATAAATACATGTACAAAAGTAAACATTTCAATCATAAAGTACATAATGATATAATAGCTCATTACAGATGATACATAACGACAAAATAAACTAAGAGAAAAAAAAATAATTGTGTTCTAAAATACAAGGCTTGTGTGGCACACCTTAAAAGGCCTAAAGGCCTGCCGGCAAGGGAGCCGAGATAAGAAAAGATAATAGGTAAGAAGAACACATATATGGAGCAGTAGACTGAGAGAAAGGTTAAGTAGAAAGACGGAGGAGAAATAAAATAAAATGGAAAGGGAAGTGAAGGATATGAAGAAGAATAGCTCCCGAGAAGAAAAGATGAGATGACGAGCGAGAAAGGCGGATAAAAATATAAAAATGTATAGTCAAATAGTCAAATAAAAATAGACATTCGTTATGGCCAGACAAACCCGATACAAACACAAATGCGTACCCTGATATAATGTACCTTAGTTGTTACTCAACGTGAGCTTGTAGATAGGACTTAAAATATTTCTTGAATGTATTTAGTGATGGTGAGTTCTTTAAGTAGGATGGCGTATTGTTCCACAGCTTTGAACCATTCAGTATGATCGAGTTTAAAGAGAGCATATTTGATTTCAAGAATGGAGTACGGAGATATTTGTTGTGTCTTGTGTTATGAGAATGAATAGAGTCTGCTGTAAAAAACATGTTATCAAAAATAGGTGGTAAAATGTGTTTGTGGTATTTGTACATGAATAAAGCAGTTTGGTATTTAACAATGTCAGGAAGACGTAAAAGATTTAGAAGTTTGAATAGAGGGGGTGTGTGAGCACGGAAATCGGCATGCGTGAGAGTGCGGATTACCTTTTTTTGGAGGATCAGAGTACGGTTCAAAGCTGTGGAAGAGGCTCTGCCCCATAATAAGGTTCCATAATTTAAATATGGCAAAAACAAAGTATTATATAGTACATATATAATATGTATATATATAGTACAAAGGTAATACATGAGACAGTTTATAGATAATGCCACAATTTCTTGACAAAACTTGATTAAGACTATCTATGTGACTTTTCCAATTTAAGTTCTGGTCAATAATCACACCAAGAAACTTCATAAAATTGACTCTCTCTATAGGATTTGAGTTAATGTAAATATCATAATTTTTTATTAATTCTCGATTGAAGCCAAAATTCATGAATTTAGTCTTTTGGATATTAATGGAGAGTTTGTTTGCCTGAGACCAGTCTATTAAACTAGTAAGATTGTTGTTAATATCTTGTTTGAGTTTTACAGCATCTTTATTACTAAATATTAAGTTTGTGTCATCAGCATATAAAACAATATCACAATGTGTCAAAGAATTATGAATATCATTGATATATAAAAGAAAAAACAACGGGCCGAGAATTGACCCTTGCGGAATTCCGCACTTAACAGATGTCAGAGGGGAGGAATAATTATCAACACAAGTAAATTGTTTACGCCCCCTTAGGTAACTACTATAAGAGCCAAGGCTGTGCCTCGAATACCAAAGTAGTACAATTTTTTAAGCATGATATCGAAATCTAGGGTGTCGAATGCCTTGGAGAGATCGATAAAAATGCTAGTACACAGTTCTTTTTTGTTCAAGGCATCCGACACCCTATTTATAAAGTACAAAAGTGCGTGTTCGATGGATGATTCTTGCGAAAACCAAATTGACTTGCATATAATAACTGATTTTTTTCAATAAAGAGCGAAAGTCTTTTATAAATAATTTTTTCAAGGACTTTGGAAAAAAAGGGTAGAATAGAAATAGGTCTATAGTTGATTATTTCATGTTTGTCACCCTTTTTAAAAATTGGAATAATTTTAGAGACCTTTAATTTGTCAGGAAAAATACCCTTCTTTAGAGATTGGTTGAAAATGTAACATAAAGGATCAGCAATGGAGAAAATTACATGCTTTATCACTTTTGATAAGATATCATCAAACCCACATGAGTTACTATTTTTCATAGCTTTTACATGTTCAATTATTTCACTAGGACTAGTAGGTGAGAGAAATATTGAGTTAGGTAAGTTCACATTCAAATAATCAGTAAAACATTTCTTTGAGATTGGAATATTTTTGGAGAGTTCAGGACCAATATTCATAAAGTGTAAATTGAATAATTCAGAAATTCTTTGTTTGTCCTGGGTTACATCACCATTACATTGTACATTGCTAATAGCATGTGAACCTGCATTCTTGTTAAGAGCATGGTTTATTATTTTCCAAGTCTTTGTAATATTATTACGTGCAGTATTTAATGCATTATGATAATATTGTCGCTTACTGAGTCTAATAGTAGCGCAGGATCCCAAGGAACTTCAGGTCAGACACCAGGGTCTCGACCTACAAGTGGGACCGGAGGTTCTAAGCCTGTCTCAGACATGTCAGAGCCGTCGTCTTCATTGTCCCATACTAATCAAGCTTACGAGCACAATTACTATTAGATAGAACTGTTGGAGATAGAGCAACAACCTCCAGGCTTTCGGACAGAAAAATTGCCTGTGGAACAATTAATCGCAGTTTTCTGTATCGATTGTTTCTATAGCTGAAGTGATATTAGAAGGGAATCGTGATTCTCTGATGTGAATAAATGAGTGAGTTTTAGTTTGCACCACCTTAAATGATGCAAGCACATGGCGTACGTAGATAAGCTAAATATGCTAGGCTGCGGTAAGGCGATGACCTACTTTGAATGTAAAACAAAAGGGGGGTATAGAGGTAAACAGTATGGATAAGTTTAGCTGCTGCAGATGTATGCATGACACTATGATGGAAATTCTATTTTGACTGCATACAGTGATTAGGTTGAAAAGAGATTTAACTTCTTCATCTACGAATTTTTTATTCTAAAGCAGGGAAATGGTTTCTGTGGATTTTAAGTAAAAATGCAGATTTATAGACGTCTTTGTACTTCTCAAAACAAAAAAAAAAACACACGAAAACTTGACATATTTGGTGAATTTCCTTTTCAAAATATATTTTTCAGAAGGCTTGTAGAAACAGCATGAATTTATATCTTTACTTCTTAAACCAAACATTGTAACATTTTAATGTATATTTAGTAGTCTTTCATTAATCTGAATAGTCACTTTAAACAAAGGTTGAGGGCTTTTGGGAATTACCCAGAAACAAATGCATGCGTGTCAGAAACCGGGTGTTTCCATAACATGACCCCCATTTTTCTGACACTCCTGACACCCCATTTCTGACACCCCATTTTTCTATTCATTTTTTTACATGCAGCATTTTCATTCTGTGATTGGCCTTTTTGCTAGTGAATATTCATCACTGTCTAGTTAATTTTGTGAGGGGTTGTTCTATTTCTTTTAGGGAGTTTTATGGGGGAGAAACATTATAAAATGGATTGTTGTATGCGTTTGAATTTATTTACATGAAAAAAAAATACATTTGTATATGCAATCATGTTTTGATTGATAAATAATGCAAAATCGGTGACATCCGAATGTTTCTCCCCCATAACCCCCCTAAAAGAAATAGAACAACCCACACAAAATCAACTAGACAGTGATGAATATTCACTAGCAAAAAGGCCAATGACAGAATGAAAATGCTGCATGTACAAAAGTGAATTGGAAAATGGGGTGTCAGAAATGGGGTGTCAGGTGTGTCAGAAAAATGAGGGGTCATGTTATGGAAACACCCTCAGAAACCCTCTAGGAAGGTTATTGCGGTATACAGCATGACTGATGGCTATTTAAAGAGCGTTAGGGTTTTAGGATACATTGTCTCTACTTGATATTTCATTAGGGTGTTAGCATCCGATAACATGATATTGGTTTTGTAGGGTGTAGAAATAGACCTATATCCATGGTATTGGCGATATTGTATCTGCAGTTTGGGAACTGTTAAGTAAATAATAATGGAAGGCAGCTAACACCAGTTGATCTGTTCATTGATTTAAAAAAAAAAAAAAAAATCTATGTGTTAGGGTGCGCGAGCGTGAGTGTGTGTGTGTGTGTGTGTGTGTATATATATATATATATATATATATACTAGTATATTGTAGAGTACGGTGTAGGAATCATGGTGAGGGTAAAATGTCAGAGAAAACAAAAAAAGTTTTTAAAACATGGAAGGGAGATAGTGTACACAAGTTATAGATTTGACAAGGTGTTCTTTTCTTTTTCAATATGTTACACATGGGAATTCATATCAATGTCTTTCGCTTTACTAGGCCTATTAACGATTGTCTGTATTCTCTTGATTTCTGTGTTTTCCATAATCAGCTTTCGGCTGCTCCTCGATATTACTTTTCACACGAACGATAAACATAGTATACACGTTTGATGCGGATGCGTACGTGGATATGTTGATTTTTAAATGTTAAAATGTACTTAATTAAGATTTCTCTATATAGATTATACGTAACTTCTTTTGTAATGAAATTTTGAAGGTAAACACGGTTATGTCTATAAAATCCACTTTTTCGGTGACTGCGAGTAATCACTATACACTTTAATAAAATTCATCTTCAAGGGCAATTTCGGAATCGATTTCTTTTTGTGGTGTCTTAGAGAGTACAATTCGTAATTGTAAATAAACAAATTAACATGGTCACACTGATGCCCCTTTTTAGCTTGAATGTAGAAAGCAACCCCAACTGATCAATCGCGTATTCATCTTAGCCCCACCCCACAGTTTTGTACACTGTGCCCCAGCCCCTTTGTTTAACTTAAGCCCCGTCTTAACAGACCGCGAAGGGTGAATATCGGGGTAATGTCAGGGTAATATCAGGGGGTAAAAAGCGGGATAAAATTCCTAAACGGTGAAAATAAAACAACAAGAACAGACACACGCTGAAATCCTACCCTAGTTAGATTTCCATGGTAACGCTTCCAAATTCTTGTGTATACTTCAAATGTCGAAAATAGTTATAAATAACAAACTAGAGGGCTGAACAAACACTTACTAGTATAACGATTAAATATCCCTGTCCCTTATACTGCACTGTCGACATGGTCAAACTCGCCTATTGCTTAGATTTTTGAGAATATAAAAAATATTCGTATCACAAAAAATATCACTTGAATATATAGATTAAAATATATTTTTTTAAAAGGTGGTAATTTAAATCATCAATTTATTAAATCAATAATAATGAGAATTCTAATATGTTTTATGGTCTAAAATATTTACTTTCAAACTGGCTACGTAATTGGTAAAGAATACAAGGTTTCTCCATTTGTGCACGTGTTCGCGCGATTCCATTGCGCAATTACCAGCTGTTTTGGCCGAACATTACTTCGATCGCGTCTTGACAGAAACGCTACCCCGACATTAGCTCGACGATGTCGGGGTAAATGTGACATTTTACCCCAGTCGGACCAGGTCAAATTTGGTCAAATTTTGCCACGACAACTTCCGGACATTACCTCAGTAGGAGCGGCTAACAGGAAGAGGTAAAAAAACATTACCTGACATTAGCCGGAGCTTACCCCGACATTTCGGTCAAAAAAGTGTCTGTTAAGACGGGGCTTTAGAGCTTACGACTTTTATTTTCCTTGTCAGAAATTTTGGAAGGAGGACAAAGAGACCCCAAGATGTTTCATGACCCCCTTTTTTTGCCTGTAAGAAAATTTTCAAAGATTTGTGCCCCTCTCCGAATGACAAAATTTTTTATCCTTCTCTGAGTGATTACCATCATTTTCCACATTGGGATGTTTGGAAAACATGGAAATAAATAAGAGAAAAGTTGAATACTACAAAGTATGGAATCTTAGGTAGCTGAAATTAACAATAATATAAGAAAAGTGCGCTGAGACCACAGATCAGTCCATGTTCATATACTTAGTTTTCCTTCATATTTCCTATCTCTCTGTTTAAGTCATTTATTCCCTTCTACAAAAAATATTATAACAAAAATTTTCATAGTATGCAACAGGAACTTTATGTCAGGTACCAAAAGTAATACTTCCCGTAAACTCCGGACATGCCGGATACTGGATACCTTAACCTGCTTTCTCCTACTTCCTATCGTGTGATTTCCCTTGAACAAAATTAGTGTTAAAGGCATTCCTGCAATTAAGGAATAAAGCGCGAGAATAGTTCTGCCATTCCAGTTTAAGGTTTGATTTCTTTCTTTTTTTTTCATTTACGATCACAACGACTGTTTGGAGAAAGAAGAACGTTAACTCATATCTTTTCATACAGACTTAACGCCCTTCTGGCCCCAAACAGACGACAATTGAATTTGATATCATCAAAAGCCCGTATATTTTTGTACATTGATGATCAAATAAAAAAGGATACAACTTCATCTTAGTTTATGTACATAACATATCAGAATATATAGAAAATTATACAGGCCTGAGAAATAATACAAATAAATACATAGTACAAAGTACACTCATATTAATCAAACTGAGCGAATATTATAAATCATAGCCTCCCCCTCCCCCTCCCCCAAACAAACAAAACATACACAAACAAACAAACCAGAAACAGGAGGAAGAAAAGAGAAGAGGATTCAGTCATAGGGTCGGTTCGGGATCGAAAGAGAAATAGATTATAGGTTTCCTTGTAGTAATGTAAACGGAAGCGAGTTTTTAAAGGTCATTCCATTCTACAAATTATGTGAAACAAAATTTTCATACCTTTGGCCTATGTCTGTGCCAAGAATGATAATTTTATTAACATCTGGATATCAGATTTCTGAAGAAGCTTATTTTATTCCTCCTATTGTGTCATTGCCCTTTAACAAGAGTGTTTTTATTTTGTGATTTCCCTTCAACAAATAATGTTTAAGGCATTCCAACAACGAAATAAAGCGCAAGAAAAGTTTTGCTATTCCATGCAGTTAAAGGATTGATATATATATATATATATATATATATATATATATATATATATATATATATCATTCTATCAATTGTCTCACATGTATTTTTTTCCACGAGAGTTGCCAAAGCTGTTGTATATGTTACCTGATCACAAATGTTAATTATTCCAACATAATATACATGTATTCTAAAGCATTCGCTCGGATCCAGCTATGGTGTGCGGCAGGTCTTTGTTCGAAACTCATCTGCCACCGACAAAGGAATTAATTAGTGAGGGTTGAAGATTTGTCAATCTGTCGGTTAAGCGAATTTGGAGTCGCCGAAACCACTGGCCCCTCTCCGTGGTCTAGTGGTTAAGGCATTGGCGTTCATACCCAAAGGCCCGGGTTCGATTCCCGGCGGAGACATTTTTCAACCTTTGCAAAATTTACTTTTTTTTTTTTTTAATATTCTCAAAAATCTAAGCAATAGGCGAGTTTGACCATGTCGACAGCTCTGGGGAACTTTGATTCATGCTACGCTATCATTCTCTCAATTTTATGTATATATATATATATATATATACATATATTTTTTTTTTTCATTTAATACAACAACGTGTGTTCGGAGAAAGAAGAACGCAAACTCATATCATTTTATACAGACTTGACGCCTTTCTGGTCCCAAACAGACAAGTGAATTTGCTATCATTAAAAGCTTGCATATTTCTTTTTATATTTTACAATGACTCTCAATTTTGTAATCACGATGCGATAAGAGAATGTGCAGCACACTTGAATATGCATAGTTCAGATTCTGAACGATTTTATTATAAGAGCAATCTCCCCAAGCGCGATATCCCCCAACCGCTGCCAGGCCGAGAGATGGCGTGATCCCGAATTGTACGGGCGATTTTTTCCTCGCCCGTACAATTCCGGATCACGCCATCTCTCGGCCTGGCAGCGGTTGGGGGATATCGTATCGCGCTGGGGAGATTGCTCTTATAATAAAATCGTTCAGAATCTGAACTAGAATATGTATGGAGACAAGTCAAAATTGAAATGATTCATTCATCGGGTCGGATCGGGATCGAAAGAGAAATAGAAATGAAAATAGGTTTCCTTGAAGTAATGTAAACGGAAACAAGTTCGAGTCATTCCCTCCTACAAAATAACGTGAAACAACATTTTCCTAACACGAAACAGGAACTTTACTTTTGGTCTATGTCTGTGCCAAGAAAAATACATTTCATTAACCTCCGGATATCGGATGTCTGAAGCTACTCTTTCATTCTTCCTATTGTGTCATTGCCCTTTAACAAGAGTGTTAAAGGCGTTCTTACATAAAACCCTCGAATAGTCCTGCTGTTCCAGTTTCAGGGTTGATATCTCACTCTTGTGTTCATTAACTATCATGATTGAATTTGGTATGCTTTAAAGCCTACGTCTGTTCAGAGCCAGAATGTCATGAACTACGTGTTAAAGCATATTGGCTAACCACCTTCTGGCTCCAAACAGCCAGCATTTCCTTTTGCAGTGATGATGTAAAGATGATTCAATTGGAGCAAGGAGTTGTCAGAATTAAAATGATGCAAAATCTTATGTAAAAAGCCAGACTTGAAGGCTTAAAATCGAGTGCACAGTACTTTGAAAACGGCTTGTGCAGCAAGGTTAATGTATAGTTTTTATTTATTGTTCGTTGGAAGGCAGTGTGTTCAAAAGCAACTGGCGAAAACTTGCAGACAACGTGCCATCTACAACCTTGAAAAAGTGGTTAGACCAGTTCCTTCGGGGGCACATATTGAAAATTATTTTTAATAAGAGCTAATTCATAAAGAGAGGGCTTTTAGGAACCCCCCAAGACCATTGCCTCTATGATATTAACCCAAGACAATAACTATTAGAATAACCACAGCCGGGACAAATCGCCCCGGACAACTTTCCTCCAGAAAACGACCACTTCTCTTCATTCCAGTGTTTAAAAAATACATCTTATCGTATTATATTGATGGGTAACCTTGTCCTTGAGGGTGATTTGCTTGAAACTCTCTTGATCTGTAAACTGTAGTTTGCTCATTATTATATTGAGAATACTTTTTTTTTCTATAGGGCAGTGCACACCCTCCGTTGCTAAGCCATTGATTGATTTGAAATATTCCTTTCGTTCAGGAGCAGATCTATAATTTGACACATTTCTTTATAAAAAAAAAGCACATTTGTTTTTTGACGTTTTTGAAGTGCAAGGTTTAGAAATTTTCATTAAAAAGAAATAAAAACCCGTTATCGTTCATCACGGTTATCATAAATTGTTGTCCATCATAATGTCATTAGTACTGAAACATGATTATTTTTTCACCGCTGGTAGCATGGTAGGATGGCGAGACAGCTAAGAGCCCGTGCATTACAATAGGAGTATTCTGAATGGTAGGAGGATTATCAATGGAGTATCCAAAAGCGTACGAGTACACTTTTGCCCCCCCCCCCCCAAAAAAAGAGAAAAATCTTAAGTTTCTAAATTGTGTGTGAGCGTGCGAAGCGATTGTGCATATTTTCCTTCACCGATGGAAGGAAGCATTCCCCTGCTCCCTTTTCCTGCCGCACACATGATAAATGAGACAGGATTTCCAAACACTGAGAAACATTGCATCTATCATTGTCGATTAATAAACCAAGTGAGAAAATTTGATTTTCGAATACTGAAAGTTTGGATTTCTAGAGCACTATTGTGCTAATTTTCCTTGGTAATAATGCAAATTTACGATATGAAATTTTCTTCTTTTTTTTTACGAGGAGGCCATGGGAGAGGGGAGTCGATGTCCCTGTCAGATCTTAGTACTGAGTATAACTATGTCTGACGATAAATTAGGTTCTGCTAAAAATGAATAAATACCACTGGAAAATAATCAAACAATTACTCGCTGGCTATATGTGTACTTAAATTTGATCAAGAGCCAACTGCTCGATAAAAGTACACAAACAAAATGAATAATTAATTCAGTTGAATATTCATCAAAGTAAATTACATCATTGTATATCAGTATAACCTTGTATACACCAATATCTCATATATCAGTATATTATCAGTATATCATTCAATTTAAAAATGATCAAAGTTAAGCTATTATATTATTTGCAACAACAAAATTATCATTAATAATGAATTACTCTTGTCTTGAGGGATAACAGAAATAAACTTCCTACACTGGACCGGTGTGTAAAGTATTAAATTAATTCGTTGAAGTAAACGTAAGAGAGTTCATGTATCCCACAGTCTGGGGTGAGGACCACGGTGACGTCTACATCGTCTACATCGTCTACATGACGTCGACCCCATGAACACGGAGTAGCATGATCGACTCTGAGTGGTGGCTTCTAGAACCGAAGTCGTGAGCATAACAGCTCCAAAGATGAGTATGAGTACAGCGTCCCAAGTTGAGCAAAGATACGAGTTCGAGTATACGAGCTAGCCCAGCTCGTCCCTAAAAGGATTATATCAAAACAGATTCGCCAACAATCTACCAAAACAGACAAGGTCCAGCAATAATAATATCCTAATAATTTACAACATCCATTACAATCCCTCGATTCTAAAAGCTTTTCTGTTTTTACGAAATTAATGTAAACAAACGACATACGTAGTGTACCGTATCTTTTAACTGTAAATGGTAAAATAAAACATCCGTCTTCATATATATATAAGAATAATCACTTCTCAGTTCAATGCAATATTTACACCAAATTTATTCTTTAAAAAAACAACTAGTCATGGGTTTTCGCCCTTATTCGTCATGCAAGACATAAATATCAATTATCTCATAATACATGGAAAATTTAAGCAATGTATGAAATAACAATTCTTCCATGTTATAACAAATAAACTCTCTCGACTTTCATTACTTCATCTTCATAGTAAATTTCATGTATAGTTGGTTTCTTTCCTGTTCTTTTTAAATTTCACATAAATTGAATCTTTGAAATAAAAGATAAATTTCAAAATTCTTTTCCTTAACTAATTTTTTTTTTTCGTGACATGCTTTCGAGCTAGAAGGACGCACGAGACCAGAGCTCCGGCCACCCATTGATTTTACACAGTAATTTGACTTAGCACGCCACCAACCCCTTCCCCTCCGCGTATAACAGTGAGAACCGACCTACCTCCCACCTTGAAAGCTCGACGTGGCCACCTCGCCGAAGTTGCCTATAAGCTACGTAAGGAGAAAAACCTATCAACTAGAATTAAACTACAAGGGGTCAAGATCGTTCTCCAGTGGAAAGAGAAAGGAACAACAACATGGAAACCCCACGAAGAATTAACAAATTCATCATTACTCCAGGTGACAGACAATTTTTCTTGAAGAAATAAGTTATATATAAGTCTTGAAAAAAAAAGAGTAAAAGAATCGTTTCTTTTGACTTTTTGAAAATTGCTCCCAAAACAATATTGGTATTGAATGCTTCCTATTTTTTCTCTTTTAAGATGAGCATAATGATATTAAAACGAATATTGCTTTCATTTTGAAGCTACCTCGTATCGAACTTTGAATGGTGTTTTAGAGATGAAAACTTCCTTCTTTGTCAGTAGTTTTTTTTTTTTTTTTTTGTTCAAACTACATGTTTCATAGAAGATACTCATTTTCAAAATTGTATTACCATATATTGCAGGAAAGATGGAAAAAACTTTTGCTCTGTATACATTTTTCTTTCTCATCCCTTTAGATACTGTTGTGCTCTTCAAGTTAGCATTCCTGCAGCTTATGCTTGCAAACTTGCTATTCTGGAAGTGTAAACCTAGCATATAATTTTGTCTTTCAACTTGTTTAAAAACATAATAATATTGACGATAGCTGCTCAGAATTCTTGTAGCATTCTTGTAATGGATTTGACTCTGGTTTATTGCCAAGATTTGTCTTTCTCATATAGATCACGCATTAACCATGAAATTTTACCAATCTTCAGACTCGAGTGTATGTACTCAAAATGACCTATTTAAATCCACCCCTTCTCCCTTCACTTTGACCTGGCTCAATGATTAATGTTTGTACCGCTTGCTGTGTGTCAAAGCCCCAGTTTACTTAGAACGCTTGTAGCATATACTTGTAATGAACTGTGATTTACTGATTCATTTTTGAAATGTATTCTAAGATTTGTATTTCCTTAGATCACACTTTAACCATGAAATTTCGCCAGTATAGACCATATTAGACATTCGAATATTTACACTAAAAATGTCTTTTTAAACTCCATTTTTCCTCCTCCTCCTCTTTTCACTTTGATAAAAATTTGATTTGGTTGCATGATTAATATTTATATCGCTTGCTGCATGTCAAAGCCCCAACATGCCTGTTGATTGTTCTCTCCCATTTGTACCTTTTGTAATGTCCAAGACTTAGACTTGGCAGACGTGAGTCTGCTTGGATAATATTTCCTTTACTCTCGTGGCAATGTCTATAAAAATAACAAAGCAAGTAGAAAAAGATATCAATATTTTTGTCTTGTTTCATTACTCGCTTTTCTCTCAGATATGTCCTATTTTTCCTCATACCTAAAGGGTCAACTGAATACACACCCCCGTTGGATCACTCAAGAGATCAGTAATAACATGCCAATCGCTTGTATACTTTTAGCAGTTTTGTTGATAAGTGATACGTACAAGACAATACAGGTCTTAATTTCAGTCTTGGAAATTCATATTCCAGAGATCTTTAGTGTATCGCATTTTCTTTTCCTTCTCTCTCTCTCTCTCTCTCTCTCTCTCTCTCTCTCCTTTTTTTTTAACCAAAGGGACATGTGAAAATCACGCTCTACCCGATTTATGAATGTCTAATTGTTTGGATTGT
>CM057151.1:32017426-32028918 GCA_029962745.1 Echinometra lucunter
CTAATTTATCATAAAACTATCCTTCAGTATTACTCAACATGAGATAGCATTAAATTATTGCACAAATAATCACTGCAAAGGGTTTATTGAACTCACAATATCCAATATCCAAAGCATATCATCGGGAAACTGTTTCGCTTCAACATCTTTGTTAACAGCTTTTCAGGTAAAGGTGACAGTGTAAATGTAGGATTAAAATGATATAAATGATGAAGGAGAATTATGTAAGGAAATAAATGAATATATGAATGTAAAAACGATCCAAGTCCAATTTTTGGGCAAATTGAGTTAAACGTGGGAAATTGTTGCTTATACATGCATGGATTCATCTTGTGTATAAAAGATTCACCCCAATTCATCCCTGAAGTGCCTGAAATAAAGGACTGAAATCTAGTATGAATGGAAGAATGACCCAACTCCAGGACTTGGGTCATTCTTATATTCATATTATAGCGCCCCCTCTCATCACTCCTTGTCTAACATCACAGTTATGTGTGTATTTTCATATGGGCAGTACATGCCAGAGTAAAAAGATGTTTACTCGCGCACGTAGGGTATTTGTGGGTGGGTGTGTGAGGGTGCGTGGGTGGGTGTGTGTGCGTGCGCACAAAAAAAAAAGCTTGGCAAAACTACATGCAAGTACTATACATGTATAACACATTTCTTTTGGGAAAAACTGTCCCAAGTCCTCTAGTCCAGAGGCGTCGATTCCGGGGGAGGGCAGTTGCCCTTCCCCCAATGATTTCTGAACTAAATCTGAGGTAACCATATTGCATTGTGATAATACAATAATACTACTCTCGTATCAAGAAATATGTTATTTGTTATTTTGGGCTCGCTCGCTTCACTGCCTGCCTAAACATGTAGACGAGGGCATGGCTGTACGCAAAGTGGAAGTAGAGAGGGGAGCATTTGCCGCCCCGAAATTCTTTTTGCGTGTTGCCTCCCCCCCTTCCAAGAAAAAAAAAAGGCTTACGGGCCTGGCAAAGGATTCATCTTCGCTTGGTCGTCTAGTCCCCCGCTCCTAAAAATGGATCGACGCCTCTGTCCCCCACCCTTGGCATTCAAGTCACACACACATACACACCTACACTCACACCCACACACATGCTATCCAATAAACTAACATGCTAGGAGATGAGGGACATTGTACTATGTAATATATGACACAACTCTCTTATGTATTCTTTTTAGACGGCCTATTACGATAGCACCATATTGCATTTTCTGTATGATTCAAAGACTGACACAAGTCCATATGATTCTAAAAACGTCCCAAGTCCATCAAACAAAAGGACCCGCCCACAAGTAACGTGAAGCTTAATTAAAATAAAAATGTACATTTCAGTTTTATTTATGGTGCTGTCTTATGTATCATAGTCAAATATAATGTTATTGGACAAATTGAAAAAATATTCAGTTTTTTTTTCAATTCACTCGAAATGACCTCCATGGGCTTGGGTCGTTTTTATATTCATATACTCAAATAAATTATGTGAGGAAATAAATGAATTTCTGTTGACCGTCCAATTACTTTTCTTGTAATATTACACCGGAACTTTGATGGATGATTTGCACCTTAGCTCATATGAAAAAGGTTTTGAATAATTAAAAAAACTTATTTTTATGTTTTGTTTAGCCCCTGATACACCAATCATTCGAGCGATTTGTCAAATGAGCAGTAATGGAACCACATACTGGAACACCAGCATTTATTGTGATGATAGTTTGACAAGACAACTGCAGAATATATTACAGGCAAGATCAAATCACAATTGAATTAATGAAATGATTTTGGTTACATATTCATTTCCATTTGAGTATATTTTCATATTTCACTTCTCATCACGAGAAGTCTTAAACAATGAAAGATAAATCATATGAAATGTTTTACATGATGACAAACTTCAGTATCAACAAGTAATAAGAGAACGAGGACAACATGAAAACATAATAACGACGATAATTATAATGATTGTAATAATAGTAAGAACAACAGTAGTATGACAAAAATAATAATGACAATAATAGTAATACTACTACTACTACTACTACTACTACTAACAATGATGATGATAATAATAATAATAATAATAATAATAATTATAATGATAATGATAATGATTATAATGATAATGATAATAACACTAATGGGCAATTCCACGGTTAGTGACGTTACCAAGATAGAGTACTAGTGGTATTGTTTATATTGTAGTTTTGATTAAATGCTTTTAATTACTATAGATAAATAAGTTGATAATGGGGAAGAAACACATGGACAGTTTTTTATCTCAAACTGCATTTCTTATCACACAGCAAGCAAAAAAAAAAAAAAAAAAAAAAAAAGGGGGGGGGGGGCCGGTAACTGACGTTACGCAAAAGACATGGAAAATGATGGTGTCGAATCAAATTTATATATCTCATGATTCAGATAAGTAGGGATAATGTAATTCATTTGACATTACACCTAGGTTTCCTGGGAGGAGATGTGCAAAATAATGAGCCATTTGAATAATTTGTTTTAGTGCCATGAAAAAATTTACTGAAGACATGTTGGTAACTGACGTTACGCTTAAATTCAACGTAGGTTTTGCACATTTCCATTGGTGTTTCATTCATTAACTACCGAAAATCTGTTAAAGTAATCCATTAAAACCAACTAAATGAAAACAGATCTGAGAAAAATGAGTAAATATCAGAAAAAGAAGCATTTCAAGCACTTTTCCCTGATCATAGTCCCATATGTGCAATTTTTTGTTTGTTTATGTTATTCTCCGTAAGAAGGTCGAATTGCAAATTTTTAAAATCTTAAATGTTTATTTGTAACAAAAAGAAGACTCTGTAGTGATTTTAGATTTTTTGGAATTAACAGGGCAAAGTGCGACTTCAAATTTTGAGCTCTGTGTCCCATATGTTGTGGATTTGCCCTAATAATGATAGTGATGCTACTACTATTACTAATAATACTACAAATGATTATGTACAGGAACATTACAGAAAGCACTGAATGCTC
The DNA here is from genome assembly GCA_029962745.1 of Echinometra lucunter. NCBI lineage: Eukaryota > Metazoa > Echinodermata > Echinoidea > Camarodonta > Echinometridae > Echinometra > Echinometra lucunter. Next base: position 32,020,440 of record CM057151.1, read on the forward strand.
ATTACATGCACGCACATGTACTTAGCTACATTCTCTTCCTGCTCTTTACTATGATGATTATGCATTTGTAGTACTAAGAAATTTTATTAACTATCATTGAAACTTGCTAATCTAAACACAAAAGAAAAAAATAAGCTCCCCCCAAACATATCCCTGTCATTTTTTTATTGATCAGGAACCTTTGATGAAATCTAAATAGAGAATCATGTAGCTACAATGCTCAGCTACATTTCATGGAAAATTCAGGGCAAACCCTTCAGTCACGCTTCAGTGAACACGACAAATATACAAAATTGTTATTTTTTGAAGTTCACAAGCCTCGTGCCATGACTTTGATGCAGTGATATCGGAACATACTGTAAGTTTTCTGCATTTAAAGGCATGTAACATAAATCTTATTCGTTACCAAAACATGCCAAATGAGTTGTGCACCAAATTTCATGCTTGAGTGAGCAAGAGGTGAAAATGGCAAACACTACAGTTTTGACATCTTTTGCGCGGTGAAATTGATGTAATGCGGAGGAATTCATGTTTTGGAAGGATGTTTGCAACTTTTGCAATTGATACCTATCAATTCACGGTTGAATGAACACATGATAAAAAAAAATCACCATGTTGAAATTATCCAGTAAATATTAATTGCCTTATTTTTGTGCACTAAAATCTTATTGATAACATTTTTAGCATGTCTTCATGACCGGTGTACATGTATCAATGATCTCATGGCATTTAACTGAAAGTTCACGCTTCAATGAGCACGTGGGACTGGAAAAGCTCTTCTTTCACCTATCAACCAAAATTCAATTGCTTAATGCGGGTAACCATGATAAGTCTTCTTGGGGAGTTCGTCTGATTTGATTTTCGTCGAAATCCCGACCTCTTACGCTTCAGAGAGCAAATGAGACGAGAAAATTCTGCAAATATGAAATTTTAGGGCGTTGTCCCTGCTCCGTGCCGCATCGGATAATCAATTTGGCGTAAGATCCTTTTAGTTAGGTGACCTCAGGGAGATATGTGCCGAGTTTCATGCAAAAACTCGCAGAAGATTGAACAATAATCATCGATGAAAATATGCCAGATTTCATTTTTTATTTCCCCGCACATGGACACTATGTACAGTTTGAGAGCAGAATTTTAACAAAAGTGAAAGTTGGCTCATTTTCAAGGATGATTATTATTCATTCTACTGGGAGTTATTTCGTGAAAATTAGCACAGACTTTCAGGAGGTCATTAACTTACAGGATCTTGCACCAAATTAAGTATCCAATGCGGTACGGGGCAGGGACAACGCCCTAAACCTTTTGCTCATTTGCATAATTTTCCCGTCTCTTTTGCTCACTGAAGCGTAAGAGATCGGGATTTTGATGAAAATCAAATCAGAGGAACTCCCCAAGAAGACTTAAGATGATTAACCACATCAAGCAATTGAATTTTGGTCGATAGGTGACAGAAAAGCTTTTCCATTCCCACGTGCTCATTGAAGCGTGAACTTTCAGTTAAATGCCATGAGATCACTGATACATGTATACCGGTCATATAAACATGCTAAAAATGTTATCAGTAAGATTTTTAGTGCACAAAAATGAGGCAATAATTACTGGATAATTTCAACATGGTGATATTTTGTTTTTATTATGTGTCCATTCAACCGTGAATTGATAAGTATCAATTGCAGAAGATGCAAACATCCTTCCAAAACATGAATTCACCCGCATTAGATCAAATTCAAGAAAACGTAAAGTATGTTCCGATATCACTGCATCAATGTCATGGCACGAGGCTTGTGAACTTAAAAAAAAAAAAAGACAATTTTGTGTACTTGTCGTGTTCACTGAGGCGTGACTAAAGGGTTTGCCCTGAATTTTCCATGAAATGAAGCTGAGAAGTGTAGCTACATGATTCTGTATTCAGATTTCATCAGAGGTTCCTGATTGAAGAAAAATACAAGGATATGCTTTAGGGGAAACTTATTTTTTGTTTTGTGTTTATATTCTATAATTACCATACATTACTACGACAAATTTGCATTTACAGTACTAAGACAATGACATAAGGTACAAAATAAATCTGTGATGACATATGGATGCATGTAGTAAATAGCAATGTTCTTGAGGTAGAATGTCCAATAAATTGAGATCCCCCTTTCCGATTCCTTCGACAAAATCATAAGAGTAAAACGATCATCTTCATGAATTTGGAACATTAAAGAAATGAGAGAAATATCAACATGTGGAAGTCACAACAAAACACATGTCCCTTTTGTAAAATATTATGAAGGAAAAAATGAAACTTTCAACAATGTAAACAGCTAAAGAAGTGTGTCTACATAAGCAACATGAAATATTTCAGGAAGATAGGGAAATAATGTTATTGGTAAAGACAAACTGCAATTTGTCTTGTCATTAGGCATTCACTTGACATGTCTGAAATAAAGGAAATTGCTTAGATCAAGAAATATTTCGCTTTATTACCTTTTCAGTTTTGTATTGCCTGATGTTTAACTTTTTTCATGTGTCTTTCCAAGGGAGGGATATCTGAAGCAAATCGAGATGCAGTTGCCCAAGAACTTTTTATCTTAACCCAAAACTTCGGTGACATCGGCCCAAGGGACATTGCTTTATTGTACGAGATCCTGCAGCTTATAGCCGACCTGAATTCGACTGAAGCGAATGTGAGCATACAATTTTCCTATTTTGCGCATGAATGACAAGAAAAAAAAAAAGGAAAAAAGAAACTATAACCAATTCACTAGCGTTCAATTATGGGAATAATGCTAAATTTGAAAGGCTACAAAATTTTAAGTTGACAAGCCTGTAAGACTATGAAAGATTTTATCTTGCTCGGGTGCATTCCTTTTGTCGATCTTTAAAAATATGTTCATGAAGTAATCCATACGTATTGCCGTTTTCTCTTTTCCAAGTTTGTCATGTAGTGAAAAAAATCTTCTACTGCGATCAAGAAATTTAGCGGGCATTTTTCTTTGCATTGTAGTTCTTATTACTCTATGTTACTTGCTTGTCATGCTTCTCTGTGATCGCTTCTGGTGGTTTAGTGCAACTAGAAATTTGAAGTATCACGAAAGTTGAAACATCTGTCCTGTTCAATTGGAAACCATAACAAATTCTAGTACCAAAGTCACATAACCCAACCCTGCAAAAGTTTCTTTAAAAAAAAAATCATATTTGATCGTTTTACAGGTTACAGATCTAATAGTGGGAATCGTCAATAACATCATGTACGTCGACGAAGGGGTACTAGTGTCTGCCCAAGAGAGGGGAAACTCCACGACCCTCATTGTCCAGGTCTTGGAATCTCAGTTGAACGCGGTCAACATAGGAAACAACACCCTAAAACATCTTATCCCAATATTGCAGTTCAGGTAAATAACTTGCGATACCGTGATATTGCAGGTGTATGTCCCCTTGATATTAAGTATCTTTCTAAAATTACCCCTGGGGTGTTTCATAAACCTGTTGGTAGGCTGACAACCCACTTCACCGAAGGCCCGCGAGGCCGAAATAGCAAATTGTAATCCATAATATCCCACCGCTCTGACCAATTCCTGTGCCAGAAGGAAGTTTGATAAGTATTAAAGGGCAGCGAATGTTTTTCATTGAAGGTGTGGAACATCCGGAAACGAGGACTAACCATGATAAAGGAGACATATTTATTTCATATACCGATAGCGCATTACCTGTGATGAAGGAAAATACGATACCAGAAAAGGCGGTCTCGCGGGCCTTCGGTCTCGCGGGCCTTCGGTCAAGTTGGCGGACCCCGTTCGTAAAGTTATGAATGACTTTACGAACGACTTGAATATGCCAAGCCAAATGGAATTCTCAATCATTATAAATCGCATCAGCTAAAGGTGAAATATGTAGACAGAGACTAACATTACTTTTGTATACAAACATTTTATTGTGAGGTATATTTTTTGCCACAATTTAATTGAAATTATGGGAAGTGCAGTCACACTTTGTAAAAACGTCGGGAAAAAACTTTGGGCGTTCCATTTGGCACTTCATATTCAAGTTGATCGTAAAGTCATGCATACGTAACTTTACGAACAGCTTCATGAAACATCCCCTGGTGATGTTGGATGAGCAGTTGTCTACCGACCGGGTAACTTTCTTCTTGAGGAGGCGCTGTGGCTCAGTGGGAGAGTAGTGGTCTCGTAACCGGAAGTACCCGGGTTCGAAATCAAGAGGATGCGCTTATCAGTCCTCATAACAAAGGTCCCCTGGTTGCTTACTTACAAGCATACTTAGCAGTCAGGTAAAATAACCAACCATTTAGCCATTTAAATGTATTACTTGTCCGAGGTAGTTAGTAGGCCTAGTGGGGTGGATACCGAGGGAAGTTATCAAAGGAAAAGCAAACCCCGAAGACGAGTAAAAATCAGTTAAAAATGAGAAAGTTATGAAAATTTGAAAAAGGTCTTGAATTAGGTTCTATGGTTATCCTCGAATTGACAATATCACTTCTGTATGGCAGGTTTTTGCGGACAACTCTCCTACACAAAATATCAGATTCTCCTCCAATATCCCTCAACGTGTAGCTTGTCTCATTCTTATCTCAAGATATACATGTATCATGGGGAAATGTACCTGACACAACATGATGACTGTTCACAGAGAGACAATCTGCACCTGGAGAAATGATTGAGAAAATCTTAATTTTTATGTACAAAACATATGGAGAGTTGTCCACAAAACATGCCACTGTGATTTGAAGCGATATTGCCAATTTGAGGATTGCCTTAGAAAGTAGATTGAGACTTTTCAAACTTTCATAACTTTCTCATTTATTGATAAAACTCTTTTTCATTGTTTCTCTCTTGATATTAAAATTGAATTGTCTCGAGGGTTTTATTTTCCTTTGAATGGTTGTAGCCCCGGTGGTTGTCCTTTGTCGGCGACTTCGTTATTGCATATTTACTGTCATGGTTCATGCATGTAGGTACTTGACGTACCTCCAGACGGTGTTGCGGATGGCATAGTTGTCACCATGTTAAGTATGGACACCGGTGACCTCAGAAACAGCGACTTCAGAGTGGGAACGCACCAAGACACAGCCTTTGATTCTGTCCCAAGAGACACCTTTGCCAGGGTAGTTGTCCCCATAGAGGTTGCTTCAGTCTTTACTACTCCAGAGGAAACGGAAGGCCCATCAAGTTCTAACAACACTTCAAATGGAAACATCCTTGGTACAACCGTAGCTCCGGGAGTGACCAGTGGATTAAGGGACACTATTAGTCCAAGCACCATGGATACTCTAAGGATCGCTTTTGCCGTGTATGTCAATGATGCCAATGTTTCCTTCTTCGAGTCTTACCCGATTCAACCGGGAGCGAGAGTCACAGGGCGTCACTCGTCTGGTCAATACTCCAGTGTGTCCTTTAAACAGTTGGTGGGCCGAAGATAGAGACGTTGATGGAGCGTGTCACCATCAGCTTTCTCCTCGATTCGAGGTGAGACCTGCATTTTTGATAAGGAAAAGTAATGTCCTACCAGAAATGACCAGTGAGTGGACAAAATAGCAGATAATCAATATGCTTTTCATTGAATTATTAAAAAAAAAGATATTCAGCAATGGAATTTTATATTTTGAGAACAAAATGCGAATGATTATTTCCAAAGCAAAAGGTTTGGAAGACTGTCACGTCACGGGATCGAAAAAGCCCAACCTGTAAGAGGGATCTTTGAAGATTATAATGTCATAAGATTCATACGAACATTGATGTTGTACTACACTAGTGATTTTAGGGAAACCAGTAGTTTAAAATTGCTTGGAATACCCATGCATGCGTGTACGGAATCATATTTAATAGCACCAAACAGCCGGGACAAATGTAATGTCTCTCGTATGCTTTTATATCTCTTTTTTGTTTACTTAACCATCTTCGTGTATTGTAATCAGCCTGACTCTCGTGATCCAACTTGCAATTTCTGGGAGTTTGGTCTTGGGCAAATGGTCTATGGTGGGGTGTCAGCTCTTACCTGATGTCATCAGGGTAGTCAACACCGTAGAGGATCTATACTACACATGTGCCTGCGACCATCTGACCAACTTTGCTGTTTTAGTAGTACGTATGGATTTTTCTTTCAAAGTAACCTTTCAAATGGGACTTATACGCCTACAGATTAATTGGGACAAGTAATGCTGATTTGTTTTAATGGATTTTTGTTTTTTGTACACAAGGTGTGATAATAAAATGATGAAAGAATATGCCTCGACCTGCTGAAAATTAACTTATTTTCAGTGGGGTACTTGGAAAGAGACGGAACATATACAAGGTTATTTCTTAATTTTGGGATTACATGATGAATCAGAGACCGGGTTTGTAGAACAGTATTACAGTAAAGAATGGGCGCAACGTGTTTCTGAACAACGCAGCTCCGCTACATAAATCTGAAGAGAATTTCTATTTAAAAAACGACAAAACTTTCCGAAATTTTAGAATTGTTAGAAAATCGAACAGATCTAATTAATTTCTCACAGTCTCTATAAATGATTTACTGACATGTGCATGATATAGTATACATTCTATGTCGTGTAGTTTTCTAAGAGGTTTGAGCAGTTACTATGGTTACCTTATCTCGTATGCGTACAGGAGAGGGCGGATGGGGCCATGGTTTTCGGTTCATTCACTGAAAAGTACCATCTACGGAACTCGTGAATCTTTGCCGGGCCAAAACTCTGCCCCTTCACCTCCCCAAGATTTCTTTGTAACTTCTGTCTAATCTGGTGTTAATTTGATTGTTGCCAAGCACGTGTTTCCATGTCTCTCTCTTTACGTTAGGACATACATGCGGCTGATGAACCTCCGAAACCCGTACTACGTCTACTAAGCATCATTGGATGTGCTATATCTTGTGTGTGTTTGGTTATCTCTATCCTCTCCTATCTCAGTGTGAAGTAAGCAAAATGACTTTTTAAATATAGGTTAGCAAAACCCCCTCCCCTACTGAAAAGCGATAAAGATGACTGTAAAGTTACAGGACGTTGATTCTTAATAGTACACAGATTTTGGCATTTTGAATGTCAAGTTTACACTTGTCATTATATGTATAGCATTATCATCCTTTATTTGAATTAGAGATATCATCCATACGTTGTCAGGGGTTTGGTCAAGTGTAATAACAGGATTACTCTAACCTTCTGTAAAGGTGGGATTTTACACTTCAAACCAAGCGTACATTTCTCTGGACGCATATGGTTCTAAGACTTATGCTTCGACGGTGATACCTCGGCGGTCAATGTCCTGTAATCAACCCTGGACCCAACACTATACATAACCCAATAACAAACGAGAACACGAGTGCAGCAGCACTAGACCCCACAACCTGAGGCAAATGTCGCTAGAGCATCTATGTACCCCACCTTGAGTTTTATACCCGTCTGCTTTGAATCGTGAGGACACATCTGAAATTCTCTGGCAAGCAAGCAAGCAAGCAAGCAAACAAGGAATAAAATCCAGAGTTTACGTGGAAACCTATGTTGACTTTACTCCTTTTGTACTTCTAAAGTCCATTAAATCAGAGGGGAAATAAAATTGTATGAAACCCCCGGGGTTTCCGCCCATGCTAATAATACAAACGTCTTTACTCTACAGGAAGGTGAGAAGATCCCAGACCCACAGGATTTTCATCTGCCTTTGCATCACACTCCTTTGTCTGTACATCGCCTCCCTCGCCATAATCGCCCTCGATAGGGAGTACCAGTACGCCGAGCTCGAATGGATACCGTGTACAGTCCTGGCGGCACTAGTTCACTTCTTCGTCCTATCGTCGCTCACGTGGATGGGCATAGAGGGTTTAACACGTACCTGGTTATCATCCGAGTGTTTGATACTCATATCCGACATTACATGATCAAAGCTGCCTTCGTAGGATGGGGTAGGTATCATGACCGTCATTCTAAACAGAAAAGGAGGGATGAAACAAAATAAGGAACGCAAACACACAGAGAATAATAAAAAGTTCAGTTCTACATGACATGGATTCCCCTTAGCTTTTAAAGAGAAACCTGCAAAGGAATTTACCTTGTACAGTTGTACTACACTAAATTCTGGGTCGTATAAAAAACATGGATTGTTTCTAGGAGCCGACTTTACGAGTTTGTGGAGCATGACCAGAACCCAAAGCTATCTTTGGGTGATTTTAATCAATCTCAGTGTAAACTTTGATTATGTATTTTTTCTTCTTCAAATATTTCACTTTTCAGAATTGGGGGAAATAGTCTTAATCTGTTTTCCTTAACCTTTTATTTTCTCTTTTCCGTTAGGTATCCCAGCTGTGATTGTTGGTATAACAGGAGGTATCACTAGGAACACATATGCAATCGAAGATTAGTACGTATATCCTTTTCCGTACATCTGGTACAAAAGAAATCTTGTAAAATTGCTGTTTTCAGTTGACGGTAAAAGTGTACTGCATTTCTTTGGAACACTTGCTTATCTACTGTAGAAATTGGTTC
>CM057151.1:32029418-32069475 GCA_029962745.1 Echinometra lucunter
TATCGGAAGGATAGGCCCCAGGTAAGGTGTTCCGAAGTACTGACACTATAAAGATATTAAAGGCATCAGGAAGATGAATGAACATTTATAGAAATGCATTGCCCTTCTTGACAGTTGGTACACAACGGACAGGGCTAATTGGTTGGAATAACCTCAAATTAAACAACCTTGCGCATTGAAAAAAAACACACACCCAAATTCTTGCACACAACCAGCTTCGGCGGGAGGGGGTGAACAGAAGAAAATATATCCCAATTTGTAAAAATTATCTACATCTCTCTGTTTGCCTTGGTTTTAGAATAGGTCTTTTCTTACATCTAACGAGTACTTTTCACATGCTTTATTTCGTTAATCCATCGTATTTTGTTCAGTTTTGATAGAATACAAGCGGAATCTCCTGTTTCATTGCAGACCTTCACTACCAAATCTGCCCTTTACCAATGCTACTGTAAATGAAATCTTACTCTGAAACACTTCATTTCAAAGAAAATGTTGAAAAGAGTGTGGAAACTCCTAAACTTTACCTGTTACAGAAGATCTGGTATCATATGTTGTCTGAATTCCTGTAAAGAGTACGTAAGGCGATTGTAGTCCGCTTTGGGGCTCGATCAACACGCCCGAATTGGGGTCACGGTGTCCAGGAGCAAGATCTGTGCAAGCTGAATTAGGTGCTCCTGTAGGCATTCCCGTTACAAACACCCCAAAGAGAAATGTCACCGAGAAAATTATACCGAGCCATAATTTCAGAAACGTCTCCATATTCTTCGTCTCCCAAGTAGACTATAGGATAGAAATCCTAGGCTATATGATTAATGTGTGTTTACAGTAAAGCATTAATAAGAGCAACTTGTTGATAAATCCATTCGTAGTTATGATCCGAAAGTCCACGCCCAAACCTTGCCAGCACAGTGCACTCGAGTTAACTGCTCCACCTTTATACAACACTAATATTAGGTGTGTTTTCTGAGCACCAGCTAACACTACGCAATACGTAAGCCCTATTTCTCCTCTCTCTCTCTTTCTCTCTCTACCTCTCTCTTACACACACACATACCAAATATAACCGTGAACGGATGCCAGAACAACAATAGTTATTCAATCATAAAGAAAAATGGATAGCATATTTCTTTTTGTTAGTTTGTTTGGCGCACTATACATGGTTGGGTGATTCTATTGAAACGAACCCACCGATTTTTTCCCTGAACCTTACATATGTTCTTCTTTTGCAACTTTTTTTTTTTGGGGGGGGGGGTGTTAAGAGAAAATGGAGCACAAAATAGTTACAAGTTCGTGGACTGTTGGGTCATTATGGTTACACCCACCTGGAGATAGTGTTATGAATGGAATGAAAAAGATAGAAAATGCATAATTTGTCGTGTTCGTAAACTATTTTATTCAGAACCACTTTAATGAAAAGATCACATAAAGGAACTGCAATAATTCCATGATGATTACGCATCCCTCGACATATTGAATTGAATGAGTAAACCGTACAATCATATCTCGAAAGGGAGCGGCGCGGAACGGAGCACGGGCTTTTGTTCGTTATTATTTAACAAACATGGTTAAGTTGTATATCAGTCGTCTTGTAATAAACATAGTGGTGACATAAATTTTTATTTACGTTATTATTCAACTAACATTTTGGGGGTAATTGTATACTATTATCAAGAAAAATCTGTTAAATAATAATGTACGAAATGTAGATAAAAATGGATTTACATTATGTTTATTACAAAATGATTGATAGTTCATCTCTTTATTTTATTCACTCTAAGATAAGTATCTTCATTATTTTTTGTAAATTATTATCATATTCATACAAAATATTTGTTAGATAATGTACAAAATGTTATTGTTATTATTATGCGTATTACAAAACGAGTGATATACAAGTCTAGTTAACACACCCTATCGAGACAAGCGCGTTTGGGCGTGCCCTTCGGGCGTGCCGCTCCGGTCTCAACGCACCCTTTCAAAGATGTGTGTTCTGGGGTGTGTAACATAAAAAAATATCTTACGATTGATATCAATCGTAACTCTATGGCAAACGATGTACTAAAGAGTTACAAGTGATCGTAAGATTAATTGTACCTCTTTATGTTACACCCCCTTGGTCAGGTCATTACATTATGAAAGTAAACTGTCTCCAAGCAACTTGCGAAAGCAGATTAGTTGATGACAAACACAGGTATCTAGTGTGAGATTTTCGAATGATCATATCGATAAGAAATTGTCCCGCTTTCCCAAATGGGCACATGCAATGCACACAGAAATGAGTACCTGGCACCACATGGCTCGAACCATTCAGCCGTTTCTTGTCCTTTTCAAAATCATATGAGGGCATTTGAAAATCAATCCTTTTCATGGGACCTTTGAACTATGATATTCTTTCTGACATTAAAAGAATGAGATAGCTCAACTATTACTGAAACTTTTTTCCCTGAACTCAACCACCTTTGAACTGATGACGAAAGCAATTAGAAATTGGTTATCCTCCGCAGAATTTTTGTAACAATAGTCACTGCCCTGTCAACACTATTGACACCAAAGATTATAAACGCTCACGGAGTACGCTATTAAAGATGAATTACTCGCAGAAAAAGCTGTAGTACGCGCATTGGTCGGTGCCGGCACCATATTTTTAGAAAGCAAAACTGCTGGATTCACCGCGCTCACATTACGGAACTCTATGGAGTAAATTTTCTCTCCCTTTCATTTTCTCCGTTCTGGGGGCATACAGGGGGCACAGGGGAATTAGGACCGCATCGTTATACAAAAGCATCATGCCTGATATATTCCTGCCTAAGCACGAAATGAAATTGAAGAAATGCCCATTATTTTCAAGTCTCTTTCTTCAAAATGCAAGGCTATAATTCCGCTATGTCCCCTGTATGCTCCCAAACGGAGAAAATGAATGAGACTCCATAGGGTCCTGAAGTGTATACTGTAAGCGCGGTGAATCCACATAAATATAAGACGTTCTGTGGGTGAATCCCATAGACATAATAAATCCAGTGGTTTTGCTTCCTAAAATGGCGACCGTTGCGCTTTATGGCATACTACACGCTTTTGTGTGTGAAATAGAGTATTTCATATTAGCGCACTCCGTGCGTTTTTAATAATAATCTTTGATTGACAATGGATGGTTTCAAGTTTGGTTTTGGAGGCTGGTGTTGGTGTTGGGAGAACCGCAACACCAGCCCCAGTACCGAACTTGAAATCAGGCTGGTGTTAGGATTGACCTTGCAAAATATGACGCATTTCTGATATTCAATGTTGCCCGCTGGCGTTGAATGTCGTCTGCCGAACCGAGTATCACGGTTTGTGTTGGCGATTTACATGTAATTTCCCCTTTCACCATCACTAGAACCTAGGGATCGGGAAATTTATAATTTCAAGTACGGTGTTGGTGTTGGTGTTGGTGTTCTATTCATTACAATTTTTGTTATTGCTGCTTGTCCTGGCGGAAGTGCGGAACGACCTGATGCTTCGACGACTCGTCACATGTTGGCGGATAAAAACCCATTTTACAGTCAAGACAACTTTTTCCTATGGAAGAGTAATATTTTTCCTCTTGGATTCTTCAAATGATAATACAATTCGAACCCAATATGATGTAAGTTTATTAGAATTTATGAACGAAAGTGACTTCATCGTTGACATTTTTCACCGTAGAATATGACGTCACTCGGTTTTTTTTTTTTTTTTAACAACACATACATTCGTTGGTATCATGCATATAGCACATTAATTTATTTGATATACGATAAAACAGCAAGCTCAAGGGCATAAGTGCCATGCCGGGAATCGAATCCCCGACTTTCGCGTCTCCAGTCAAACGCCTTAAACCACTCGACCACGGCACCTCTACGGGACCGTTGAGTTCTCGATAAGGAGATCGGTATCGTCCACCTAAACTGACTGTCGGTGTTGGAGCTCGGTTCAGCAGCCTTTCTACGCTCTCAACACCAACACCAACACCAAACACCGAACTTGAAATCACCCACTATATTCCCTCTTGCACTGACGTCAGATCGAAGGAGTGGAGTGATTGACTATCAGATATTGTCGTTTAGGCCCGTCGAACCCCCCCCCCCCCCAAAAAAAAAAAAAAAAAAAAAACACCAAAAAACAAAACAAAAACAAAACCAAAACAAAACAAAAACAAAAACAAAAACAAAAACAAAAACAAAAACAAAAACAAAAACAAAACGACAACAAAACAAAAAACACAATAATATTGGTAGCCGAGCGATACCAACCAGATAATAAAGTTGGTGACAGGGGCTCATAATGAAGCATAAATCGTTAAAGTTTGTCTGATCTACTGATCTGCCTTTATTCAGTAGCTGTTATCACTTAATGGGCCCCACGTTCGGGCGACTTCCATAATTCGGATAGCGCCGTGGTCCATTGGATCGTAGACCTTATTTCGTATGTAATTACAGGTTAGATATTTTCAAATAAATATTCGGAAAAATACGTCAGCCCTCATACTAAAGCTCATATGGACAACCTTATGAAATCAACTGAAATCAGTCTGTTTGCAAATGTCCTCTGTCTCCCTCGACTCCCTCGACCCGACCCCCTCGACCCCCTCGACCAGACCCCGAAAGTGGTAGGTATGTGCCACAGGCAAGACCAAAAAATAATGGGGTCTCGGAATCAGCTCATCATGAAAAGGGTGGTCCTTGGAACTAATAACTTTCGGGAAAAGGGGTCACTGGAACTGGATTTCAATACAAACACTGGCGTACTAGAGGGGGGGGGGGGGCTTGGGGGGCGCCAGCCCCCCCCCCCCCAAATAAATTTCAACCATGGTTTATTTTCAATTTTACATAAGTGTTATCACACGAATTTCATTACTTCTCCCTAGACTCCCTTTCTACTGTTAAGTAACGCATTCACAATTTCCCAAATAGCATGCATAGCAAGGCAGAAAACACGCATAATATTATATCAGTACTAATGTGTTTTATGATATAGCACTTGGTTTTATCTGTTTATCTGACAATGGATTCAAACTTTGATAATGAATATTCTTAGATTTACCAAAACTAGACACAGGCTTTAAGTTTGCAGTCCCAAATAGTGTTCTTTTACAGAGTTGCAAACTATCAATACTGCAAAAAACTCCTTTACCATGGGAGTGCACTTGCGTAGCCAGGGGGGGGGGAACGATGGGGGCGGTCACCCCTCCAAAACACCAACAAAAAAGAAAGAAAAAGTAGAAGGAAAAAAAGCAGAAGCGAGAAAAGAAAAAAAGGTAAGAGAACGTAAGAAGAGCGGGAGCAGACAAGGAACAATTCGTAGAAAACTCCCCCCTCCCTGCACCCTCCCCCCTAGGGAGCGCGCTTCGCGCGCTCAGTAAGTGATTCACACGCTTCGCGCGCTCACAACCGCCCCACTAAAATGAAATCCTAGCTACGCCACTGTGGGAGTGAAACCCTGGTACCCCACCGCATCACACCCTCTCCATGCTCGTCCTTTTATTTCATAGTGTCTTTGTCGGTATTATTATCATAAGTAATAAAGTATTTTGTGTAACGCTGGCATTTGTTTGAAACTTAAGAAGATTATTTGGGCTGCATGTTTTCATAATCATGTTTCCAAGTTCATGAAAAAATATCCTTTTCCGGTCGGTAGATTCATGACACGTTTATCCATAACAGTCATGTCATCAAACATGTCATCAAACGTTGGAGCTTCCGCGCTTCGCGCGGGAGGGGGGAACTCCCCCCTCCCTGCACCCTCCCCCCTAGGGAGCGCGCGCTCATTAAGTAATTCACACGCTTCGCGTGCTCACTACCGCCCAACTAAAATGAAATCCTTTTGTTGGAAATGAGAGAAAATAAAAATTGAACTGAACTGAAGTTGGAATTCAAGTCGAAAAAATGAAGCTCCGTAACGTGAAGGGGGGGGGGGGGTACCCCGACCCGGTCGCTACACTCCCTCAGGGTTGGTCGCTTCGCTCCTCGCAAAGATTGAGCCCCCCAAAAAAAATATTTTGGCTCATTACGCCACTGAATACAAATATGATGCCACGGAACTGAAATACGCCTCGCCCGTGGGTCTGAGCGTACATTACGCATGCATGCCCTGCGCCGGCGGGGGAGGCTCCGGGGTCGGGCTGCCCGGGGTTCGTATGCGTGCTAGTCAGGATAGCACATCTGGGCCCCGTCTTACAAAGAGTTGCGATCGATTCGGATCAATCGCAACTTTGAGATTGATCTCAACTCCTATCTCTTAAGTACACATTGAGATCAATCTCAAAGTTGCGATTGATCCAAATCGATCGCAACTCTTTGTAAGACGGGGCCATAGCACTGGCGTAGCTAAGGGGGGGGGGGCACAAGGGGGCCTTGCCTGCCCCCGTTTATCGGTCCACTTCATATAACTTTCCCTACCCCTACCCTGCAAAATGAAAGTAAAACAAATATGCCACTTCTCATATAAGTTCCCCCTAATACTGAATTTTGGTGTGCAGGAAATGCCATTTTCATGCACGAATTTTCAAAAATCTCCCTACCGTGGGAGGGGGATGCCCCCTCCAACACCCTGTCCCCGCTCCGTCGCTTCGCTCCCTCGCTTTGGTCGTCCCTATTTGGAATTTTAATCTCATATAGGTTCTAATATAATGTCCTTGTACTAAACCTGTACATCAAAAAAGAAAGGGGAAAAGAAAGGATAAAGAGGAAAAAAGCTAAAGGAAAAACCTGGGAGCGCTTACTCGCTTCGCTCGATCGCATTTTAATGATCTTAACCACAGAAATATTTCTGTCATCTTAACCAATACCGGTTATATTACTATTCTTAAGAAAGGAAATAGGTTTGCATGATGTCTCGCTATCCCAAGTTTATGCAATTCTTCTACTCATTAATTGTTAGTTAGGCCTATATAACTGCAATGATTCCGGAGCGGCAAAGTTGACCTAAAATACATGAATTTTCAGGAGATAAAGGCATGTGACCATAGACCTATTCGCAATATCCTCTGTGAGAACGGAAGATGCCGATGAATATCATTGTACGTTACTTAATCATTAGAAGAGAGTAGTATAACCATTATAACCAGGTCTCAGTATCAAGAAATAAAAACATTTTTGGCTCGCTTATTTAAAATTCTAGAAACGAAACAAGATGTGATCGATCAGCAGTCATTGTTAATCCAGCAGCAGTCTATGCCTGCATATCATAACATTTTTGCAGCGCCGTGTCCGACTATCCTCGAAATAATTCTGCAGGTAGTGTGTACATGATAAGATCAATTACTGAATTTTGTATATATTTTTTCTTCGCTCGCTTGCTCGTTCATATAAAGAATTATTTGGGAAGGCAAACGAATTGAACATGGAAGGGAGGTGACCGAATATAGCATATGATGTATTTTGATGTCGAGATGACACTTTGTCATTGTGTTTTTCGTTGCTTGCTTCGCTCGCTCATTATATTTAGAAAAGTTTCTAAGTATGGTTTTGGACAGGAAACAATTTACTGGACCAGCGAGGTTTATCATAACTTTTAGTAAGGTGACCAAACTAGTTAAATATCTTATAGTCCTACAGTGTATTTTTAAGACAAACTAAGACGTCTTTTATAGCAAGATGGTTATTTTTGGCTCGCTCGCTCGCAAAATGAACAAATAGTATGTATGGGGGACGGTGTGCGGGTGGGCAAGAGGATGGAGTGTGAACAAGAAATTTGGGCAAAATATAACGATCCATTGGCGTAAATCCGGGGAGGATGGGTTGATATATCCCCCACTTTTTCACGAGGGGCCGGGGGATGGCGTGTACAAATACCCCCCTCCCCCACTTATGAAGAAAGAATTGATAGTTTGATCAATCAGTTAGTAAAGTGTTTGATAATTTGTCATAAATGACCATCATATTTCAGAATTTCTATTTGAAAATGCGATTAAAAACCAGAACAGTGGTTATTATTGGCTTGATCGCTTCGCTCGCTCGCAAAATACAAAACTCAAATGTATGTAAGGGGGTCTGTGCGGTGGGTGAGGGTGTGTTTTATACTTAAGTGTGAGTTCGACAGAAAAAAAAATCGGCAAAAAAGTCGATCATCCCCCTCCCCCACTCCTCAAAGTGGATTTACGCCGGTGTATCGATCACTCCCCTCCCCCCCCCCCTTCTCGAAACGGATTTACGCCTTTTTTTTTTTTTTTTTCTCGCTCTCTGTGCTCACTCATAACATTAGCTAGATTTGGGAAGGCAAACGAATTTGGCATGCAAGGGAAGTGCCCGAATGTATTCTCTATATTTTATGGGCCTGTGGAGTCTATATTTCCTTAATCGCTTCGCTCGCTCTTTAGGAACAGGGTAGTTTTGGACAGCAAAAAATTGCCAGCGAGGTATATCTAGCGAGGTGGCCAAATAGACCATTTAAAAATGTCAGTCTGGGGTGTATTTTGATGACAATTACAGCAAGAAGTGGTTATCTTTCGCTCGCTCGCTTGCAAATTAAAAAATAGTACAATATTTATTTGAGGATCCACATTCTACAATCATTGCTTTTTAGTCAGTGTTGGGTCCGAGACAGTCTAAGACGAGACAGACCGACCGAAACCGAGAAAATGATCCCGAGACCGAGACCGAGACCGAGACAATGACACTCAAGACCGAGACCGAGACCGAGACACTTGTGTCCAGAATCAGCTGAGACCAAGGCCAAGACCGAAACAGTGACCTTCAAGATAGAGACCGAGACACTACTGCTCGAGACACTCAACGAGACACCAGTTATTTCTACACAATGCACACATTTTCTTCCATGTTCCCACCCACTTGACTGCAATCATAGACTACTGAAACAGTTCCAAAGTTCATTCCTGATTTCATTCATCATGTCATCATCATATCATCATCATCATCATTTCATTTTATCACATTACCATCATCATCATCACCACGGTTGTACCACCACCACCACCGCCACCACGTCCTTACAATCACTACCATATTCTACACTGCACTGTAACCATTCAACTCGAAACAATTAACTTAAAAATAACATTTAACACAATATTGTTCATATAAAGATAGGGTAATATTTTAGGTGGATTCAGCATCAATCAGTTTTTAGCATGAAATGTCTAAGACTTTTGTTGCTTCAGTATAATGCGGCGCAGGGGGGGGGGGGGGCTTACAGATGTGGGACTTTTGCCATTTTTGTAACATAGTCGTTGGGCGCCCGGCCGTCAATTCTGAAATTTGTTTACTTCTATTTTTTTCTGCGTATTTTTTTTTTGTATGTATTCTCTGATTGTTAAATCAAAATCAAAATCTATACACTGTATTTCAAGGTATCCAACTCTGAATCTCTACTCTCTTTCGGGTTCTTTTTACTTTCAGAATGAAAACAATGTGATTTCATTCTACAGATTGAAGTAAAGCAGTGAGATTAACTCGTCAGAGTTGAGCTCTTTTTCAGTGTCTCGCCGATGTCTCGGCCTCCGAGACACGAGACATTTCCCTTCGAGACAGAGACCGAGACCAAGATATTAGCGTCCAAGACCGAGAAGAAACACGAGACACACAATCACTGTCTCGAGACATGTCGCAAGACACAGTGCATCCCTCCATTTCCATAAGAGATTATACAGTATATATATTCTTTTGTCATTGTAAAAAAAAGTATATGAATAGTTATGTATGTTTGAGTTATTTTTTCATGATTTGGTAAATGTTTTTTTGAAAAGAAAAATAAACTCTTGAACTCTTGAACTCTAGTAGCTGTGTATTATCGAAAGTCCCTATCTCTCGCACCTGTGTGAGGTTGGGTGTGCGTGTGTGTGTGTGTGTGTGGGGGGGGGGGGTTCCCCCTACCCCCTCTCAGTCGCTTTGCTCTAGCTCTGGCACATATCCTCCAAGCCCCCAATAGCCCCCCCCCCCAAAAAAAAAATCGCTTGCTCTAGAACCGCGCCTGCCTACTACTAGTTTCTGCCGACGAACTTCTGCAGGCTTCTTCAGACTGGCACTAACTCGCCGTAGATGGGGTATCGGTAGTCGGACCAGAGTGGATTTATAGAGAGAGTGGCGACACGCGTATGTACAAGCTATGGGGCGCGGGGTCAAAGGTCAAACATGGGGATCAAAATAGTTCCCTCCCAGTCTGTTGCGTCGTCTGCTACCTACATGAACAGAACGAAGGTGCCTTGCTGCCAGCTTGCAAGACGATATTTGATTGTATCCACTTTTTACTGACAATATGTATAAAGCTTCCCGAATGAAGGAAATGCAGCATAAAATCTCAATGTTTGATTCCGGTGAAAAAAAGTCTTCTGTTTTGAGCCAGAATGGCATTTACGAATCATTCCCCTGCAGCTGTTTGGTACCATTATTGTTTTAAAATTCTTTTATTCAAACATAATTCCGAATTTTGTAAGCATACACTATACTGCTATGCTCAATCCATTTCCTTATGTGTGTGATCATCCCCCCCCCCCCCCCCTCTCTCTCTCTCTCGCTCTTTCAGTTTTCTTTTGGATAAGGATTAATATAAACTCATTTGATAATCATTTTGAGCAAACTCTATTCTTGCAGACGGCAGTTCATCCCGGGGCTCCAATTTGGTGCCGACGGGGGTGTGTTGCTGAAGCCTGCATAATCGTACCCATGTTTAATGGTCATTTTGGCAGAGAAGGGCACCCATTATTAGGGATTATGCACCTCGGATGTATAGGCCTACTCTAAAGAAAAAAATTACTCATTTTTAACAAGTAAGGGGCGTGTTAAAGGATTTCCCGACTCTCGGATGTGTACTCTAAACAATATAGAATTGCTGATTTTAAAAAAGTGAGGAGCATGTTAGGGATTTTCCGACTCGAAACTATACATGTTTAGGGATTTCTTCCAAAAAAGCGACTCATCTCAGCGACACACCCCCGTAGACCATATTAGGCCCGTGCCCCCCCCCCCCCCCCCCCGCCAGTCCATTTCCTCAATACTGGGTGTCAATTGGTTAAATTTTATATCATGAAGTAATGCTGAAATCAGTTCACTCACTCAACAATCTTTATTTCTTCTTTATAGCATATCTTCTATAACCACTCTCCTCTTTTGTTGTCCATTCGTTGATTATAAGAAATTCATTTTAAAAGATTTAGCTTTGTTCCTCTCTCTCACTCTCTGTCATTCAACTCAATAAAACTCTCCACGTTTTTGCCTTTTCTCTCTTTCTTTATATCTATCACTACGTCTACACTGTCTTCAGGTCATCCCTTTTCTCTCTCTCGCATTCTGTCAATTTCCGATTTTCTGGCCATAAATGTCCCCCTCCCCAATCCTGCATATGCGTTGAAAGACACACCCCTCTCCACAAAGCATTCTTGAAGTATAACAGACTTTTAAACTGGCAGAGTTTTTCGTACATAATATGAAAGAATCATTTATTCTAGTGAAATTATTAAAATGCTAAATCCGATTCAATATCTCTAATCAAATGCATGTTAATTTTATTAACACCCCTTCCCAAATAATAGTAAAGGGGGAAGGGAAACTCTTCAACCTTTGCATTAGGACGGAAATTCCAAGGGGGGCATGTCCTCACAATCGTGTACCCACAATTTGGAAGGTGGAGGCATTTTATCAAACGTAGCTTCCTCCCCGCCCATTTTTTTTTTTTGGGGGGGGATTTTTAATATTTTCTTTTTTAGTGAAGTTTCAGATACAAGGAGACACCTATTGGAATTTCTTATGCTTCCCCTCACCTTTCAAGACAGATTTCCATCCATGAGTGCAGTACATAGTTTTGGCAACGTTTATGAAAATCAGCTTGAATACTGCTCACATACATGACCAGTAGCAACTAATTCTCAGTATAGACTGCTACTTTCTAAGTCAATTACTTAGCATAAACGATTCGATTGTATTGGTGTTCATTGCGCTTACAACATATTGGCTTCCACCTCAAAAGGGAAGTTCATCTTCAAATATTTTATTATAATAAAAGTTGAATGTGAGTAACATGACAGTGAAAATTTGACCATCACTCTATTATAGCAAGAAAGTCATAATTCATTTTCAAGTATACTGCTTGGATTCAATACTGAAAACACTTGATTTTTCTGTACATGCCATCAAAGCAAGAAGTTTTCATTTGGCCGAGGGCAAAAAATGAGATGAGTACATGGCCGTACGAAGAAATTTTTTCAGGGGGGGGGGGGGGCAAGTATTTTTCTTTTTTAAACTTGAAAACGAGGGAGTGAAGTGGCCGAGCTGGTCACAAGGATACTTTTGTATCTTTAAAAGTGAAATTGAGGGATTTGGTGGATTTTAAGAAAATTTTCAGTAAAATTATGTCAGTTTTTAAAATTTCGGAGGGGGTGGAGGGGCAACTGACCCCCTTCCCCCTGCTGGGTATGGCCATGGACGAGTATGAAATAAATTCTTATACTTCAAAAATAACATGCAACAAAAAATATTGCATTTTGTAACATAATTTCTGTACCTATGAATTCTGTAGTTACGTCATATGGAAAATCAAGACTTTCATAGTGAAAAAAAAAAGGAATTTGTTCTACACATGCTAAAAAAAAAAAAAAAATCATTTGTTATAATAAAAGTTGAATGTGAGTAACATGCCATCAAAGCAAAAAATTTCACTCGGCTGAGGACAAAAATGAGATGAACACGTAAATTTAATTTTTTTTTGGAAAAAACTTGGTCACAAGGATGCTTCCCCTCTGCACCCCTTTCCCCTGCTGTGTACGGCCATGGATGAGTATGAAATAAATTCTTATACTTTAAAACTAACATGCAACAAAAATTATTGCATATGGTAACACAATTTCTGTACCTTTGAATTACATAGTTACATCATATGGAAAATAAAGACTTTCGAAGCAAAAAAAAAAAAAAATGTGTGTGTTCTACACATTCTAAAAAAATCATTTCAGATTATTTCTTAGTTTCACAAGAGACTCTAATTTCTCTTCATAGGTAGTAGCCCACATTTGCAAGCATCAACCAATCTGCACAAAAGCTTTACTTTATATTGCTATAAGCCACAGAAAGACACTTGTAAAGTTTTAGATCTCAGTACATTCCCGTTTAGGATTGAGAAGGAAAAAAATTAACACAAAACTTTTCTTTTATTTTCTTTGTTTTGTAAAGGGGCCTTCCTGATGCTTTAAGAGCAAAATCATTCATTTTTTACTTATTCTTTGGAATATTGTTGTAAATTTGATAACATGATAGTTTTACTTTATCTGTCATCTAAAATTGCAATTAGCTAATCTCTCTTCAAATTCTGAAACGATGTAGTGCAAATGCTTAAACATCAGTTTTGAACATTAAATTAGAATACTCAGCTAAATGCCCCTACCTTTCTTTGAAATATTTTATGGCTTGATGCCGAAAGTTTGAAGATGTAATTGACTAACCTAGTGGCAAATTTTAAAACTATACTGAATCCAAATCAGATTCACAATTTGGAGAGGGCATCTCCCATTTGCTCTTGACAATACCTGTTTTGGTGAAAAATGAACATTTAATGGGGAGAATAGACTACTCATTCAAAACAAAGTGCTAGGACCACACAAATAATATATAAAAAAAAGAACATCTTTTTAAATGTTCTGAAATTTTTGAAGAACTTTAGCCCAATAATGATTTGTTCCCATCAGATGCAAGGGTTTCAGTAGCTTATGGCAGTTGTCAGTGAAAATGAGACTCTTTTACAGGCTGCCCCGACTTCTTCATCATATGGCATATTCACAAAGAAATGTGCAACTTGAAAGGGGGAAAAAATCAAAGAAAAAAGAATGCAATGAAATGAGATAAGAGTCCTTTAACTCCACAATTCTTTGTTAACCAGAAGAAGAAAAACAAGGTGGGATATGGGAATATTTCCCCTTCCCCTTTCTAAATTTCTGTCTATGCCAAAGCTAAATTTTAGGCTACTGCCATGGACACTGGCTGCCTGAAATTCCACCACTTATTTGGGCAGGCAGTAACATTGTATCTCTGCTCAGTCTGTGCTTCGTCTATTTTCTTGCCCTCAGCAGATGTAAATCTCTGCCCGTTTCTCTCTGTCTTTGCCAAAGATTGCGGTGTGATGATTCCTCGTAGCATGCATCATTTTAATTTTGCTCTGCAAAAGGAAATAAAATAAAGAGGAGAAGGTACAGGAAGACAGAAGGGGGGGGGGGGGGGAGAGAGAGAGAGAGAGAGAGAGATAGAAAGATAAAGGGAGGGCAGAGGAAATGAAAGAAAGACAAACAGAAATAGTTTATATTATCAGATTATTCATGCTTTCAGCTCCTTTCATTACTGAAAAACTGACATGTAAACTAACCTACATTTAAAGTGTCTTTACACTAGCAATTTTTAAAAACAAATGATAATGACTAAGCAGATTAATTCAGTCAGTTCATAATTACTGGAAAAGAAATTATTTGAACCATTCCAATATTAAAAGAAATTTAGCCAAGGCTACATAAGGTTTATGTATGAATTGATCTTATGATGCTGGTCACATATTCATCAGATAGCGACTGTTATACTCATGATATGATCTGTGCTTTAACAAAGAAGTTTAATAATGCAATATCAGTATGCAAAATTACCTCTAAATGCTGAAGTCAAACAAAAAAGCTAACATGACATCTGCCAACATTTCTTTCATGGCATATCCTGCCTCTCATGAAGCGAAGTTCTGTATTGAAGTTCTGTATCTTCAGTCTGTGTCAACTCCATCAAATCATTAATTATGGTCCAGCATCCTGTAATAAATATCAAATAGTAAATAATTATCATTGGATAAAAACAGTCCGTGGAGGAATCATGCAATGTTATCAAATCTATGTTTACTTCATCGTGAATTCATGTGTACAAAACGATGAAACTTGCATTCCAATACAGGCAATTTAAGGGTAAATTTAAGCGCAGCCAACACACCCCCCCCCCTCCCCCTCAAAAAACTATTAAAAAAAAAAGTAATGATGAACAATGAGGTTATCATTTCATATTTTCTTGAGATTGCTAGTTGCTAATAAAGGAAAAGTCTAAATTATCCATATGCACTATGTGAGGTTTTTAGTCTTATAATTAGTAGATACCCGTGGATTTGTGGTCCAGTGCAGTCGTCCTAAATGATTACATAATCCTGCCAAAGGATTTCTCATACAGGCATTAACAAGTCTGCACAAGAAATAAGCCAACAATAATACTGGGGTAGGCCCTATACAGATTCTGAACTTTGAACTTTGAACTTTATTTTCCACTTTCAAAGGAACAAACATAAAAAGTGAAACATGTACAAACATTAAAAATAAGTACAGATATGATAATTGTAAATTAAGATAATACATACATCGAAAGAGGGGGAAAAGAGACATTACTTTACAACGATACAATTGAAAATTCTGCATGCAAAATTGTAACAATATCTGATTTTCATTCAGTTTTTTCAACCAATTTATTGAATTAACACTGGAATTCAGTTGATCTTCAGTAGATCTGGAACTAATTGAACAGAACCTAGATATATAGTCTTCTAGATCTAGAGACTAGAGCTCTAGATCCAGGTCTAACACTGACTGGACTAAACCCTAAATCTAAATCTTTTCTTGGCCTTGGGCTTGGGCCTGGTCTTAGTTTGGAGGGGGAACTTTGGTTTGGGACTAACTTAGACCGAAGTGTTCTGTCTCTAACAGTCGTCGTTAGCCTTGTATTTTGGTAGGGTCCGAGTGTCGACCCTACCAAAATACGAGGCTTACGACGACGGTTAGAGACAGAACACTTCAGTCTAGGACTAACTTAGCTAGGCCTAGACTAATAGTACCCTAGGCTAGGCTAGGGCAAGGCTTGGGTCGGGATTTTTAATTCAAATATTTACTAATTTAGGCCTTTAGTCTTTCCTTTACTTAAGGCAAACTGAAATTATTATCATGAAAAGAGCAGGCTCAAAAAATCTGAATACAATTTGAAACGTGTGCACGAAGCCCCAAAATTTCAGCATGGGCCGCGGCTCTTGCTCCAGCCGATGCCAGCCCTAGGCTCCTAGGCCGCCCGCCTCGGCTTTGCCCGAGTTGGCCGTGCCGTGGACGGCGCTAGCCACAAAATCAAAATAGTTCCCTTAACATTCCAGTGGTCCCTCATGCAGTATTTCTATGTCTGGTTTTTGTCTAAACTTACGCTATTTTCGTTAAAAATAACGAAATTCAAAAAATGGCAACCTTGAAAATAACATGCAAATATTTGTTCCAACACATCATGACCATCAGTACTGACAGAAAATGCGAAAATAATCTTTAATCGTCATTTTTCTCCCTAAAAGAACATGAAAATTGGATTTGTTAAACCGGCGTTTATTTACATTGAAAAGACATTACGCAAACTCCACAGGATCAGACTTAATTGATATAAAAGTGATACAACTGTCCTAGAAAAATATTTTTTCAGGGAAAATGCGGTATCAGAACCAGAAAACGAAAAGAGAAAATTCGACTTACTGAAATTTCAATGCATGTATCATTTCACCACAGACGCTGCTGAAGCAGAAAATCAGCCGAGGGAACTATTTTTGAGCTCCATGAAATAACTGACCAATCAGAAACGACTTCCGTTTTCGTCACTCTCTCTATAAATCCACTCTGAGTCGGACGTTTCGAGCGGATGTGAATGTACGTGGAAGTTGCCCCGCGTCTCTATATCCGATTCATTGAAAAATTGCAGGCTCTTTGGGATGTGAATTGCCTCCCTAACCCATCTTGTGTACTTGTTATCATCTCCAGCTGGGACTTTGCTCTTTTTCCAGTTTATGGTAGGATTGTCTGGAGTTACATGGTCACTAATGGCTGACTTATTTAGGATTGACTCCGCATCCCCCCCCCCTTTTTTTTTTCAGATCTTGTAAAGTAGGCTTTTCCCAGAGTCTCCGCTTCTGGTTTGTGTTTAGCCTTCCTTGACCCAAACTTCGTTCGTGTTTCTCCAATTTATACCTTGTCGCAATCCTGGCAAGGTACTTTTGTATACCACACCTGATCTCTTGTCCTTAGGATCGACTAGAAGTGCCCTTATTTTGGAGAGGGGATGCATCGTGGTAGATACATTGTACTTATTGAAGATCCTCTGACAGGCGTCTGATGGATCCTTGATGTGCGGAATGGTGACCATGGTTCTCTTCTTTGTACTAGGGTTAGTTTTCTTTTTAGCTTTGACTGCTGATTTTATGACTTTTCTTCCCAAAGACCTGTCCGTGTAGGCACATTTTCTGAGACATTATTTTATGTGGTCTTCCTCTGTCTTATTCAGGGTAAATAATACTTGGAGAATATTTGTACATAATGTAAAGGACATTAGTTGCGTAGAATGGACATATTCAGGGGGCAGGAACATCATGGAGGCTTGTTGTTGTTGTTGGTTGTATTTTTTGGCGCTTCAGTCAGAATTGAATATTTACGACTAGTCTCGTTGTCAAGAATGA
Organism: Echinometra lucunter; assembly: GCA_029962745.1. Classification (NCBI taxonomy): domain Eukaryota; kingdom Metazoa; phylum Echinodermata; class Echinoidea; order Camarodonta; family Echinometridae; genus Echinometra; species Echinometra lucunter. The sequence continues at coordinate 32,046,864 of CM057151.1, forward strand.
AAAGTCTAGTCAGCCTTTTAAAATAATTCTTAGCTTGGAAACTGGTGCGCCTGTGTTTTTGCTGGTTCACTGCTTGGGGGATGTATCGTCCCTGCCAACCCTGCTGCGTACGTAGAGCGGGCTTCTCAATCATGGATGGGGGGGGGGGGGGGGGGGGGACATTTCTTTAATCCAATGGGAGGTGCTACAGGGAGATTTCGGGATGTTCATCCCCAATGATTTTTTAAGTAATCAACAACAACAAGAACAAAAGAATAGGAAAGAAGACTCGGGCAGAGAGGGTAGGGTCATGCAACTACAATAGCCCATTTGTTTACTTAAAGGTAAAGTCCACCTCAGAAGTTTCACTGTTTCAATAAAAGGAGTTAAATTTGAACAACATTTTGAAAAAGAAATGGGCAAAATGGGTCAAAGAATAAGAAATTTACACTCATTTACATTTTCTAGTAAATTACACTGGGCTCTGCAAATTGGCAATACTGATGACATCATATGCGAACAGCTCTCCATTCACTTTGTACATGAAATTTCACATTTTCTCAATTTTCTTGGAAGTTACACATTTTCTCACCACATAGTCAAAGTATGTTATGTAAAAAGCAATTCTTCTGAACATACATTGACTATGGGGCTTAGAAAATGTCTAACTTCCAAGAAAATTGAGAAAATGTGAAATTTCATGTACAAAGTGAATGGGGACCTGCTCGCATATGATGTCATCAGTTTGCAGAGCCGAGAGTAGTTTACTAGAAAATGTAAATGAGTGTAATTTTCTTATTCTTCGACCGATTTTGCTCATTTCTTTTTTAAAATGCTGTTCAAATTTATCTCCTTTTATTGAAACAGTGAAACTTCTAGGGTGGACCTACCCTTTAAAACGTAAACTGAACTGTGAGTCACCTTGCTTCCCCCTTTTAAAATACCTTGGTGCCACCCCTGCTTTAATCAGAGTGGAATATCGGGAAGCATGTGTGATTGTTGTAGCATCTGTCTGTCAGTCCCCTTCAGCTCTTTGCTCTCTCCCTCGTTCGTTTCACCATTTTCATCAGGGACACTGTAGAAAGTTACTGTAGAATAATTGACAGTAAATTACTGGCAGCAGGGTTGCCAGTAACTTATTGTATTTTTTTTTTTACATAGTGTTTGACTGTTTTATACTTTGGTATAACTGTAGACAGCAATAAAATAGAGTACTTAACTGTAAATGATATAGTATTTTACTGCATCATTTATGGAATTTACAGTAAACTACTGTAAACTCTGCTGCCAGTAATTAACCGAAAATTCCTACAGCAATTTTTTTTTTTTTTTTAATGGAGGGCATAATGTGCCCGAACCACGCCCGTATCAGGACAGCTCCCCTGGGGACTGGGGGAGTTGTCCTTGGGGAGTTGTCATCTGCAGAAAGGTGTCCTCGGGGGAGAGTTACCCTCAGGAGAGTTGTCCTCCAGGGGAACTGTGCTACAGGGTGAGTTGTCAGGAGGGAATCGTATCGGGGGAGTTGACCTCCAGGGAGAGTTGTCCTAGAACCCTCAAAATGTAACCTGACTAGTTATTTGTACAAACTCTTGAAAGTCACTGCAAATTACAGAGAATATATGCAATGTTCAATCATTTAGTCTGCACCTCACAGGAGCTTTATTGCAGCGACAGACATACGTATAACTGCTAATTACATGAAAATGACGAAGTATAAGAATAGGCTCAATTCTTTTGTGGAATCCATGTTTAAGTCATGTTTAAGTCATGTTTAAGTCAGTGTTAAAATAGAGTGTGTATACTCGCGAACTACTAGTAAATTGGGTGTAGTCCAGAGTTTTGTTTTGGTTTTGGTTTTGGTTTTGTTTTGTTTGTTTTGTTTTGTTTTGTTTTGTTTTGTTTTGTTTTGTTTTGTTTTTTATTCACGGCCGCTGATTTTTGTACAATTTTCCCAATCATATTTTACATTATTGTTGAAAGAAACCATCGCTACAGGAGGGGAAATGAATCGTCGAGGAATGTTTTTTTTTTCTTCAGTCGAAAGAGAGACAGTTCTATTGATATTGGGATGAGTGAATGAAATGGATAGTTGTTCGGGGGAAAGGGGATGTTTTTCGAAGGTGTTTACATCGCTGCATTAGAAAACTTTCACAAAATAATTAATTCATTTCATTCATGAAATCATTTGAATAAATATATACGCTTTTATTATTCAGCAGGTGGGGAAACTTTTATGATGCAGTGGCAATGTATATTCATCATAAATACTGATAGTTCAATTCTCGGAATATTTTGCAAAAAATACATAACAATATTTCATTTATATAAAATATTTGTATTAGAAACAATTAAGAGTGCATCTGTTTGACAAAAGTACATTAAACAAAGAAGTATAAGCAGCCATAGCCAAGCAGTAAGGAAAAGGAAAAACAGAACAAGAACAAGAACAGAAAAAAGAACACATAGCTGTCAACCGGTCATAAAGGTGGCTTAAAATTTAACTTTGTGATGGCTTTTGGAAAGATAAAGTTATACATATCACCCTGGACGTTGTTTCCAAATTTGAAATACGCACAAAGTTACTTATCTTACATTATCTCCTCGTGTCCAGCACCTCGACACCTGACCTCACTTCATAACATGAACTAATTCGAGCAAACAACCGTGTTTTTTTTTTTCAGGGAGATGTTTTTTTTTCTTGTAACCTTTGTAGACAGGCGTTTAAAGCATATTAGAATAAACCCTTCATACTTTGATTATGTAATTTTCTGCATTGATTTCTTCTCACAATCATCATAACACCCCACAGTATCAGTTAACAACGAACTAACATGTACTTGTTGTGACAATGAGTGGGAGAGAGGGAGATATATTCTTAATAAATAAGGATGAATCAACAATCTTCATCAAATAGTTCCGTTGTCAACCGGCCAACAAACATTTCTTACATAGAAATAACAGGAGAAAATTAATTTTTTCAGTAGACTGTGGTGGAAAGTGAGACAATTCAGATTTTTAGAATATCAAAGAGTATTCATAGATCATGAGAAAAAAATATCCATTGTATCATTGCTAAATCATAACTGAATGCAATAACTGAATGCAATAAACTTGTTATTTTGTGATGGGGGTACGGCGGAGCACGAGTTTGCCCTTACAGGACTTCTTAGCAGACATGTACATCCCAGTAGATCGCACGAGAGCGACAGCCCCGATAATTTCGGTCTTACATATCCTCAGAAAGGTTGACAGAAAGTCCATGAACTTGACATGTGGGTCTTGTTGGTTGGTAATATGATTGGTCTTCAGTCACTTTCTTGAGAAAAGTTTATTATCCTTTTACTTATCTAATCTCACAAATAACTCCTTCGTTTTTTTCTTGAAAGAGGGTCCGGAGACATTTGCCTCATCTTCCCACCTCATTTTCTTGAGACCGGCGCCTTTGGATTACGTACTGCCTATCCCTTCATCATTTGATCTAACTTTACATTTAAAACGCTCGAAAATGCTATTTGAAGCAAACAATCGTGTTTTGTAGCCATCGTAGACTGCATTTGAAATATCTTAGAATACACCCCATTTGCTGTAATCGTGTATTTTTCTGCATTATTTCTTTTCGAAATCTTGTGTAATACTACTTCCATAACTTAGTAGGAATTTTCCTCCATAATGTGCTTTAAAATATTTTCCAGAATAATGATTAAAAAATCGCATCCCCGCCCGTCAACCTTTAGAAAAATGCCTAAAAAGTAACTTCGGCTGTTTTAAAATTTGGAAACAACATTCACTGATTTACATTACTTTTCCAAAATTCTATGTTTCCACAAATCATCAGAAAGTTGCATTTTTATTACCGAAAACTGCCCAAAAATTTCCGAAAGGTTTTTCCTTTGAATGTTTTTATTTCCCTCATTGCCCATATATCTAAAAGAAGAAAGGCATTAATGCATATTGGACGAAAAATGGTCATGATGGTATTGAAAAGTTACACACTAGTGACGTAACATGAGGTTTGGTATATATTCTTCATAACAAATCGCTACAAAATGACTACTGCCCCATACCGACACATCCAAAAAGTATTCACCACACCTGCGAAAGTGTCCTTGTTAGAGGAAAGCTCCTGAACCATAAGATATGGAAACTGCCAGAAGTGTCAAAGAATTCTTTCGTAGTGGTTTAAAACATCCTGATGAACTTGTAAGCAATTCATATTCATTACAAATCCTTCAACCTAGTTTGGACCGTCAATGTTAGTACGATTCCCGCGACGATTTCCATAACCAGATTTTTTTCTTCTTCTCCTCCTTTTGATTGGGACGATTTTCATAACCTGATTTTTTTACTTTTTTTCTTCTTTTGATTTGTTGTTTTCTGTTGTTGGGCTTCCACGCTGAACAAATCAGATGAATTCCTTGGATCGACCGTTGAATCAGCGGCCGTTGCCAGAACGTCGAGTCTCCCGACGTCACTTTGTCCCGTTGCTTCGGTTGCATCCGAATCGTCGTAATTCGTGTTGTGCAAAGCGACAGAATACGTACTGCTGCGCTCAGGTTGTACTACCAACCGGTCGTTTTGTGAGCTTTTACACGTGTTCATATCCACTGTTTCTGTGCACTCTTGACATTTAACGGAGCAGCACCAGTTAAATTTACACCCGCACTGTCGTGTTCGTTGAATGCGCTTTGTGTTGTATCCCCGTCCGCAACACATAACGTCACAACCGTCGGGTCCATCTGATGTTCTATTGCAGATTCTACCCGAAGTACCGAGCGAACCTATGAATGATAAAGAAATTATGATATTCAATTAAATTGCGTTTATTATAAAGTGCGTCCCACAAAAAAGTTTACAGTTGGAAAATTTCTCGCCGTCTGAGCATTTCGAAATATTTTCAGGGAATGATTATTCCTGTGGATAGCCCAGGGCCTCTTCGATCAAATCCTCCAAAAAAATCTCAAAATATTTTACGCTTGGGTGAGCAAACGTAACTTTTGTGAAAGGGTGCAAAATTTAAAAATTTGAGCTTGACAAGAATTGGTATTTGTGGTATTTGTTCTGGTTGGTATCAGCAGAGCTGAGAGTAGTATAAACTCTGGAGACATAGAAATTTTCATATTCTGATGGCTTTGCAAAAGTTTATAAATGAAAATCCTTGGTTGTATGTTCTGACATATCTCATTAACCTGTCAAGCTTAAGGCTTTGAATACTTGATTGATTGATTTGAAATATTACTTTAAGGTAATTTCTTACCACACACTAAGAAAAAAAGGGTTTGATTTTGCACCATTCAAATGCAACACTGGGAGCTCCTTTAAGGGTACAACTTTGCACCTAAGAAGCTACATTTTGCACCCTTAAGGGTGTAGAGTTGTACCTTTTAGGCAAGGTGAGAATTTGCACTCTTTTGAATGCAAAAATTTCTACACCTTTAAGGGTGCAGACGGGCATTTTCGGGTGGAAACAAGTACAAAAGGGTGCATCTTTGCACCTTTTTCATGTAGGGTGCAAGATTGCACCCAAAAAGGTGCTGCCAATGTTGCATTTAGGGTGCAAAATTAAACCTTTTTTTCTTAATGTGTATTAGAGCCAGCATACACTAAATATCAGAGAAAGAATATCAACATGCAGTCATGTAGATCAAGCAACACCAACCAATCAATCAGTCAATCTATCAATTAATACTCAATAGGTCAGTTCATGAAACAATGAATCAGAAAAACAACCAACCAATCATGCATTCATTCTATACCAAATACAGTTAAGCTGACACAACTGAATAACTGCAATCTGCTATGCAAACGTGTAAGTTTCATGATCATTCCTGTTTACTTCCGTTATAAAATACAATAAAACGTGGTTCTGTAATGTCTTTTTTCCACATTCCAAACAAAACAGCAAGGTTGAAATTTTACTGCCAAAATATCAAGTCTCTTCCCTCAAAAAATATTCAAATCTTAGTCACGTTCATGAAACGTACACATTTACGTTGCAGTGTTTCAATTACGTCAACTCACTTGTCTTTTTGGATTGAATGGGTGTATGATTGGTTAGCTGCTGTTCTGAATGTTGGAATGATTGATTGACCTATTACTGAATGATTGATTGATTGATTGATTGATTGACTGACTGATCTTTCTGCATGACCATGCGTGCTGACGGTGCTGATATCATTTTAAGACATCCAAATTATGCCATTTAAAACGTACCAAAAATTAACGTTACAAAACAATAAAGTATTGAACTGTTTACTCAAGCATGACATGGCAATGAGACATGTCATAACATAAACTCGCTTTGCATTAGCATTCGCATTAGATATACTTGTATATTTTCGTTTAAAGGAATGCCTTGATATATTGTGGTATATCATTCCATTTTGGAAAATGATAAACACCATACCTGTCCTTGTGTCTCTCCGACAATAGTCCGGTGATCGTTCAAAATAGACGAGGTCGACCTTGGATGGCTTTCGTGGTTCCCCCGAAGATGTCGAGAGGAGAAGGTCATTGCCTCCTTGGTTGATGCTCACTTTACTTGCTTCGTGATATTTACCTTTCAGGTACTCACCGACCTGTGGATGATGGCGAAAAAAAGAAGACTTGAGTTAAATATGGAATAAGATTTGTTCAAATAGGATAAAAAGAAATGACAATCAATACAATCAATTATTGTCGTGATTGTAGTATGGGAAATATGTTTTGGCAAATCTGTAACACAAACTCCGTGAAAAAAATCACTTTCATCAGTTAAGAAATGAAGATTTAGTGAACAGTTTGTATTTCTTGTTTGCATACATGTACACATCATGTCTAAAAAGCAGAGCTGTCGCTAGGGGGAGGTGAGAATGTGACACCTCCCCCTCCCCCCCCCCCCCCCCCCCTCTTCCTTGGGCAAATGCGTCACCTCTGTCGGCAAAGAAGGAAAAGGGGGGAAAAGAGGAAATAAAAAAGAGAAAAGAAAGGGGAAAAAAGAAAAGAAAAGAAAAGAAAAGAAACAATTCTCTACCAGTCAGCCAAGACCCCATCTGATTTGGTCCAATAGTCACGAAGAAATAGGGATTTTTGTTACCAATGTCAAAAGTCCCTACCGTCAAGGTTTAAACAAAAGGGACACTCCAATCGATCGTCTGGTACTTTTGACGAAAATGCTGTTTTCAATGACCTAGCTGCCATTGACTAGAATGCATTGTTACCAATGCAGGAGGATGTAAAATTAAAGAAAAGAAATAGAGGAAGAAAAGGGGAAGAGGAAGAAGAAAAAGTAGAAGAAGAAGACAAAGAAGAAAAAGAGGAAAAGAGGAAGGGGAGGAAGATGACAGGAATAAGAAGATGGTGAAAGGAGCAAAAGAGTAGGTCACGGAGTCGGGTGAAATAGATAAAAGACAAGAGAATGGAAGTTGAGTGGCAAGAGAAAGAAGTACAAAAAGAAGACAGTTATGTTATATTGTTTTTTTTTCATTGTATTATAATATTTTGGTTAAATTCCATATTGTTTTGATTTACCATGTTATAATTTTTATGTTATAGATGTATTGATTTACAGCAAAGCTTCCTGTGAAAGCAGGCCCTCTGCGGCCAGAAGGGGATCACCCTGCTTTTTTATGTATATAGAAAGAACAAGTTAATAAAATAAATGAATAAAAGTTTGGTTTTTCACATGCTGTTGATGTGATCTTTATGATTAAGAGAGCAAGAATTGAAATCATTCCAGACTTTGATTCTGTTTCACTTAACAGAAAATAGACATTCTAATCTCAAGACATTTATACGTTTGGGACTCTCCTCAAAACTCTTTTTGACTTCATGTATTTCTCAAAAGCCTGTACACGTTATTCATACTTAAAGAGGGTTATGTGGAAGGGAGGGGAAGAGGAGGGGGAGGAAGAAGTTGGCCCTGGGCATGTCATGAAAAAGTAAACATTTTATGGAAGGGGTCGATTTAACCTTATTCTGAGTCTTTTTACAATTTTCTTTATTAAAGGCCTTAGAATATAGAAGAGAACTTGGACTTGTCATCTGTCAACGCGTTATTGTACAAAGTTCCACAAATGTGGCAGAGTCTTTCCAAACAAAGTAGTTTCCTAGGTAACAAAGAGGTTTTTCGTCGGCCTCCCTCGTTTCGGACTTGAACTCCCTTGACATGTTGACCCTCTTTGGAGGTGAGAGAGAACTCTGTTGTTTTAGGATAAATCCATCAGAAACCAAAATGCCTACCGCAGAGGATGGGGCGCAGTTTTATGAAAAAGATCTTGCTAAGTTTGGTTCTTCGTATCAAAGACTCCTAGTATGTTTATATTCATGATAAAAAAATACAGTATGTTTCATTAAAAAAAAGAAACCCGACTGTTTCCATCAATTACTGACAGAAATTTGTATATTCATGTCACAGAACATATCCTCCTTTGAAATTATACCAAATATGTTATGATAATGACACGCATGAATGAATATGAATGGTACTGAGCAATGTCAAAAGTAGTTTGCGCGCGGGGAAATATGAATAATGTAATCAAATTAAATTGAAATAAACAAAATAAGCAAAAGATAAAGACAAACAAAAGTTAGGTGATCTTTTTATGACTTTTTTATTCATCAGTCAACATTTTCGCAGTTTTGAAATGGGACGGTTACAGCTCGTTATTCCGAGGCTCGATTCTCCAAAAATGAAAATGGGTTAGTTAGTCCAAAAATGAAATGGAGTTTGTTAACCGCAGAAATGAAATAAAGTTCGTTAATCCGAAAATGAAATAAGCTTCGTTAATTCGAAATGAAATAAGGTTTGTTAATCCGAAAATGAAAAAGGGTTCGCTAAGCTTCCTGAAGTGAAAAAAAAGGCAGTAATCAAAAATTACAGGACAAGACGAATTCATTTTTTCATATAGTCTTGTTGGAGGATGATACGTGTGTATATATTGGGGCAATACACATATACTGCCTTAAGCAGTGGCGTAGATGGGTTCCCGATTCAGAAAAGATGTTTATCCTGATTTTATCTAAGCAATTTTCGTGAATTTAGAGGGAACTGGGGGGGGGGGGGGGGTGATCATTCTAAAATACACAGGCTTCCTGGGCTCTTTTTGCCCTGGGTTTCTACTGACTAACTTGAAGGTACTACAGACGATGTATACTGCCTACAAACACATTAGTTGGCGCTAATTTGGTGAATGATTATTATCGTTTAGGATTGGCTCCTAAAACCATGAAAACAGCCATCTCGGTCGTTAAATGGCTTTGGTGTGGACCTACTTGTTCTACTGGTATTTCAGTAGCGTAACCAGGATCAGACCAGTCGTGGGGCAGGGAGGTTGGTCGAGGTAATGTAATGATTATAAGTTTTTCTTTATTTCATTTTATGGATCCTGGGGAGGCAATTGTGCCCCCCCCCCCCCCATCTTAGCCTTAGCCTTACCACTTGGATGTCTTTATGATAATACGGAGATGATCTATGAAATGAGAGGAGAAAAAAAAATACCAAAAAGAAAACTTTAGGAGGAGCCGCCCTTGGATCCCTGAAACGCGCTTGCTCAAGGGTAAAATAACCGACCATCTCTTGAACGTTCATCAAGCCTAACTTTCTCACTTCTTGTGCAAAAATCTATGTTCATGAAAACCTTGAATTCGATAAGGTTTCGAATATTAAATGATTAAATTCACTTGGACATGATTCATTTAATATTTCCAAAGTCAATGATCACCGCAGTGCTACTAAGGGCCTCACCCACGAGATGCGGTTTTGGGTCTGCGTTCGTGCGCCGTTGTTGTCGGGTTAATTAATCCACACCACTGATAGGGATTCATTGATACTGTGTTGATCAAAAAGTTATCCAAAATGTCGAAGGGTGAAGCAAATCGTTTCAGATCGGTATAACATCTAAAACTCCAAGCCCAATCTCCTCCGCTTCCTTCCTTTGCCGGGGATTAGGTACATTATAGATCAGTCCCTTCCCCACATTATGGTGGCCCTGAAATATGCTCGACAACGATCATGTGCGACGTGAATTTCGCGACCAACTTTGCGTCCAAGTCGCGAAATTCGCGACCCGTGACGCGAACTTTGCGTCCCAGTCGCGAAATACATGTCCCGGGATGCGAAATTCATGCCCAATGACGCGAAATTCATGACCCGTGACGCGAAATTCATGACCAGGGACGCGAAATTCATGACCCGGGATGCGAAATTCATGACCCGGGACGCGAAATTCGCGACTGGGACGCAAAGTTGGTTCACGTCGCACATGACCTATTGTTACTGTTACTTCAGGGCCACCATACCACAACTCAACGGCAACGCTGTACCCCCTTCCTACACCACAGATTATTTTCGGACTAACAAACCTTATTCAATTTTCAGATTACGAACCTTATTTCATTTTTGGATCAAAGAACCCCATTTCTTATTCGGATTAACGAACCCTATTTCATTTTGGAATAACGAACCTTCGGTATATCGATTCTTTTTTTTATTTTGGGTAAAAACGAACCTTCGGAATTACAAACCGTTGGAATTATGAACCTTCGGAATAACGAATCTTCGGATTAATGCAGGAAACGAATTCTATTATCGAATTCAGATTATTTTCGGACTAACAAACCTTATTCAATTTTCAGATTACGAACCTTATTTCATTTTTGGATCAAAGAACCCCATTTCTTATTCGGATTAACGAACCCTATTTCATTTTGGAATAACGAACCTTCGGTATATCGATTCTTTTTTTTATTTTGGGTAAAAACGAACCTTCGGAATTACAAACCGTTGGAATTATGAACCTTCGGAATAACGAATCTTCGGATTAATGCAGGAAACGAATTCTATTTCATTTTCGGATCAACGAACCTCAAGGTATACGAAATTTGCGTGTTCGGAGTAACTAACCTTCGGAATAACGAGACAGCACCAAAATAAAAAAAAAACAAAAACAAAGAACAAAAAAAAAAAAAAAAATACAAATCCAAATCAAATTCGGTTAACAAATGAAGAAGAAGAAGAATTCAACTGTCATTTTGAATTAATAACCACAAATAAAATTAGAGTTTGAGACAAAAATTCAAAATTTCATGTAGAAGTTTTGTGTGCCTCATGTAGTTCTACCAGATGAAGAAAAAAAAACCACAATTGGTCAACAAATGAAGGAGAAGAAGCATTTAAAAAAAAATGATTTTGAATAAATTTGCATAAATTGACATATTGACGAGAAATGACCAAAGAAATTTTGAAATAATTGGGGAAGTTTCGGGAAGGCCGGGGGTCTTGTGTCTTCTTTTCAAGTGAGGTTGCCCCTCTCCTTTTCTTTCTTTCTCTCCTTTCTCTTTTTTTCCTTTGTGTGGAGGAGTTGGGGTACGTGTCCCCCAAGTGTCCCCCCAAGTGTCCCCCAAGTGTCCCCCTAAGTCCCCCAGGACGATGGACGCCAAGCTCCGGCATAATGTCATCTGGCCCATTTGGAAGAAAAAAGTGCTCCCTTCCTAATTTCTCTTATCGGTAGAATGAGAAATTGCGAATTCATGGTGACAATAGGGAATCCGACATAAATCTAACTATAGGTCGTTTTGTTTCTCCCTTTTACACTTGATTTGTCAAACTATGCCAACCAGTGAAAAGTTAGTGCATTACATAAAAGATGTAAGCTTCTGTGTTAAGTCCCCGAGATAACATACCCTTAACATACCTCTAAATCGACATTCTGAAAATGATGCAAAGAGTTCGTTATTACCTTATGCCCCCAACACACCCATTTTCCATTGACTTTCTGTGAGAAATACTGTTAAGATCTACCCCTGGTCAATCCCGTTTCATGTGTTATTACGTGGGTCTTTAAAACTATTGGAGAAATCAGCATGATCTGTCTGACTAAGGAAAATGATCCTGTGTCTAAACTTCAGCAAAATCGATTTGGAGTACTCCGCAATATTATCGAACAGAAGGTAATTATCAAAGAGTGAAGATATCCATCAGTGATTTTAATCATCGCATTCATGCGAGGAATTCCATTCTTCATTCCTGCAGTAAAGGTTGTGATTATTTTCTTTCTTTTTGATCACAGTTTTGTGGGAGGGGAGGTGGGGGCACACTGTTAAAAGGGAATATTTTTAGACCTTAAAACAAGCTTTTAACGAGTCATAAGCAAACAGCACTTATCAAAATCGGAAAGAGAAATTCTAGCTTATGCAGCATCACTTCTTTTTAGCTGGTAGGGTCTTGTCTTTCTTTCTTTCTTTGTTGTCGGGTTTTTACACGCCACGTTCCGACTAGGTGCTGCTTTATTGTTTTGTGTCGGGCCGAGGTGCTGCTTCATCCGTTTCGAGTACGGCGACCAAACCTCATTCAGTATTTATTCAGTATCAGTTTTGATTCGGACACAGTTCGGCCGACAGCAGCCAGATTCCACTTAGTATTGAAATTGACCACACCCCGACCTTTGAGGTAGCTCCTGCCCGAATCAATTCTGAATGCTCCCTGCTCTTCTAGAATATACCGTCCCCGACAGGTCCCGAAAAAAATCATCGGGGAAGGAACTTTTCAGCATGTTTGAAAGATCTCATCACAATTTCTGTAGCCCGACACCAAACCGATTATAGACCGTCAACCTTGATAACAGACCGACATAAAACTGACAGCAGACCGAACCCTGCCCATATCATCCCCAAATGGCACAGAATTTGTCGGTGTAGAGTCGGCCTGGAGGTATGACTGTAGTGTGAGGAACTCTGCAGATGATTCTATGCAGTAAGAACTTTCTAATAATGATGATACATACCTTTCTGAAATCCATCATTGCTAGCCAACAGGTCCTGACTGAGCATGAACCAGAGACTCCATGGCATTTACATTCCAACTTCATAAGTCGACGCACAGCCTATACGTATGATGAGATGAAAATGGAAGAAACATTTCGTCAGTGCCGTGTCCAGAAATCTTGAAAAGAAAGGGGATGTTGGAATCCTTTCCAAAAGAGGAGAGTTAGTACCTGTGCAGCTCCGTGTGATACACGTTGCGAGGAATATTAATTTTGAAATCGTGGAGGCCAGCTCTATCTTCTACTGGATACGCCAATGCCAACTGAAATCAGCGAAGAGTGATCATTAGGTGTTTGATCACACATTGCTTCACCAGGAAGCAAGTAAGTAATTTGTATCAGAATATCAGAATATCCTTTGAAGTACCTACGAAATATTAAATTGTCCAGACAAACCTCATACAGAATCCTATCCCACTTCGACTTACAATAATTGATAACAGGTTTTCAACATCAGTAAACAAATTACAAATTATAAATTACTAAAAGTAAACTCGTTTCCATTTTGGCAATATTTCGACAATTGAAGTTAAGTGAAAATAAACGATATTGGTATCGTTACCTTTAGGAAATTATCTAAATTTCCACCATGTCGCCATGCTCAAAATGTTGTTTCACAACGCACAGAAAAAGTGGTACAAGGTTTTCATACGTAAGCAAAGCTGCTTTTTTTTTTAATGTAAAAACATGCAAAGCCAGCTGCCAGAGGAAGCACTAAGCAAATTTTCGTTTTCCAGAATGGGGAAACCATAAAGGTGAGTCCAGTACACTCTTTATGCTTTGATTCCAAACATTAATGAATAAATCCTTCATTTTCCGAGGCACCGCCAATTTTTCTGTGATTGACTCCTGAAATTATAGCTTTTGCGATTATCCTTCAGTGGGATGATTCCATCAAAGATCCCCAAAATTAGAAACATAATGAGTATTCCTTACCTACGACGACAATATTTGTTAACCAGGAAATTTAAGGCTGTGCTAATTTTCAATTTGAATTAGTAAACTTCTTTAAGGTGATATTTCTACATTATTATAAACAAACTAGGAGAAAAAAATCGGATCTGATATAATAAATAAAAACAAGACAGCACGGTCAGGGAATCCAAAAGGGATGTTTCTTATTTGATTTGATTTATTTATTTTCCGTTTCACAGTGTATACAAAACCAAAAATATAAATTCAGTAATCTCGTAAAGACAAAAGTAATATAATGAAATAAAATTATAACAGAAAGAGCATTTATTGTTGAGATACTGAATAAAATAAAGTTGACCTGTCTGTAAAAAAAAATAGTAAAACGGAGGGGCAAGCTAAAAAAATGCAAAGCTTGTAAGGTGTAAGCACCTGAAACTTAGTAACATAGTTACATGCGGTCAAAGACGAGTACATTAGATATATTAACAAAACTAAAACAAAGCAGAAGTTACAAATCAATAGCATAATCAAAACCATTAAAGTAAGGGAAAGAGGTGGAAGGTGGAAGAAGAGTGTGTGTGATATAAGAGGAGGGGACAGGAGCGTTGAGGCTTAGGATGTTGATGGCTGAGTAAATATTTCTTCAGTTTACGTTTAAAGAGATGAAAATGATTTGTTAACAAAAAGGAAATAACTAAAATGAAATTATGAAATATAATATTTTCTTACCCTTCTTCCTGCTTTGTTGTTGTGTAGGTTCATCATAGCCCGTGGGTCCCTCTCTTTGTTTTCTCTTGCGTCGATGAACTTCCGCGCGAAGTCCATTGCGAACTTGACGTTGTCGCTGCAGCCACCCCAGTTGAACACGCCACCTTGATCGTCCAGGCCTTTGCCCCGTTTGGTGGGGTCGCAGGCGCAATCGAGGAGTTCACCACGGCTACATGACCGTGTAATCGCATGTACCGCTCCAGCCGACGAGATAGCGTAGGCAAAGGCAGCTTCCCTACTCGCTTCTGAGGAAAATTAAATGGATAAAAAAGTGGTAAACATGGCAGAAATGTACAAGATCAAAACCGGGGATTACAGAATATAACATTTTTTGTCTCACACATGGTCCTGACAAACGTAGGCCTATACTCTGTCAAATTCAATATTCTATCGTTTTGATTGAGCCCTCAATTCTTCTCCCTAGAAAAATGCAAAGTAAAGGGGTGTCATGTTGATGATCATATTACTTTTCCTTCAAAATATCTTCTTTTTAAAAAAATAGATCCAGCATGCTGTATGGGGTCATGCAATCGTACTGTCTTTTTTTTTTTTTTTTTTTTTGACGTTGCATGCGTTCCTTTCAAAGGCGGAGCAACGTCGGGCTTGGACAATGAAATGGAGTGGCACCGACGATTGTTTTGGGGACAAAAAGAGCCTCTCCACTACCTTTGTCCGAGCCCGACGTTCCGCTGCCCTGCTTTCCTTACCCTTTCATTTTTCTTCTCTCTTTCTCTCCCTATCATAACTTTCCATTTTCGCCACGAGTCAGGAAATGAGTACGTTCCCCATAATTCCACACTTATGGAGGAGGGGAGCACAACTGTTTTGACACCCGTGTCACTTGACTTGTCCCTTTCTACACTGCATGATCAAAAATAAACTGTCATTATCTTTCATCCGATAATATGATGCTATTTGTCCATGGCTACTGCGAGAGGATCAAGCACAATTTCGCACACACCCATTGAATCCTGTGTAAAGATTTAATTTTGCACAGGGGGCTGGAAATTGAGCAAAATCTGAAACCCAGCTTTAAAAAAGGCATGAATTTCATAAAAATGATTTATGATATCATATTTAAAATCACCTCCAACAAAACTGTACATTATCAGCTACCAAAATGCGAAATGTGCTCACAAATAGAAACCTGAAGATGAGCACTAAAATTCGAGTTCTGAAGTGCTATGTATGGTCTGTCCTTTTGTATGGCTGTGAGAGTTGGGCATTGAATAAATCCTTGGACAGCAGAATTCAAGAAGCAGAAATGTGGTTCCTGAGAAGAATGCTTAGGATACCTTGGACTGACAGAATATCAAATGAAGAAGTACTCGATAAAGCATGCGTCAATAGATCCATCCTTATCATAAGAAAAATACAACTGCAGTTTGCATGGCCGTACGCAACGGGGAAGGGGGCGGGGGCAGTTGCCCCCAGAAATTTTCAAGGCTTACATTTTTTTACTGAAAATTTTTCCAAAATTCCACCAAAAGCGTGCAACAGATCCTTCCACTTCAATTTAAAACATGCAAATGCGCCCTCATGCAGCTCGGTCGCTTCGCTCCCTAGCTTTGGTCCTTTGGAACATTTTACGTATTCTTACCCCCCCCCCCCACCCCCGAAGAAAAAAAATCTGCATACGGCCCCGGCAGTTTGTTGGGCATATCATGGGAATAGAAGGCACAAAAAACAGGACGCTGACAAGAAAACTTGAAGGAAAGTGAAGTAGAGGGAGGCAACGCATAAAACACATGGACCCTGGGGGTGTTTCATAAAGCTGTTCGTAAAATTACGAATTACTTTAGGAACAACTTGAATATGACAAGCCAAATGTGATTCTAAATCATTACAAATCGCATCAGCTAAAGGTAAAATATGCAGACGAAGATTAACATTACTATTGTTTACAAACATTTTTATTGCAAAGTATATTTGCCACAACTTAATGGAGGTTATGAGAAATGCAGCCACGCCTTGATAAAACATCAAGAAAAATTTTGGGCATCCCCTTTGGCACTTCATATTCAAGTGGTTCATAAAATCATGCGAAACCTTTACGAACAGCTTTATGAAACAACCCCAGTTCATTAGGCTGGTCCATTCAAAACATTTAGTATGAAACATTTGCAAAGGCATTCTGAGTTTAAGATATTGACAGATGAATGAAATTCTTACGTGGTTCTTAAAAAAAAAACACAAAGAAGCTGAACCAACAGCACGTATACTTTTCATTTTTTGGACATGGAAAAGAAAGAATAGAAAAAGGACACAATCTATATGTACAACCATCACTGAAAATACATGAGTGACACAAACAAGATAGACGAACAGTTATCAACAAATGCTGCTAAATGAAATAAAATAACAAAAATGACGAACACTAGTTATTCCTTCATTCATTTGTTCACATACTATTCATTTAGAAATATCAAATTCAAAATGTTTCAAAGAAAAATTTCAACAAATGCTATTAAATGAAATAAAACTACAAAAATGACAAACACCGTTTACTGATTAATTTATTTGTCCATATATCTATTATTCATTTAGAAATATCAAATTCAAAATAGCAGTATATTCATCCATAAAAGCAGAATTATATGCTGCTGTGAGGTTTACCATTGGTAAGTGCAATTTGCTTGCTCGTCCCATTTTTTAAATCAAAGGTTGAAAAAAAATGCTTCCGCTGTTTATTATTCATAAGGGAGTTACCAAGGTCGTTTGCACTTGTCCATATTTTGCAATATTCATAGGGTTTTCAAAGAGCGAAGAAAGAGTGAGATCACACTGCTTATCGTAAGGCAAGGGAAGAATGGATAATGGAATTTATCACTCGCATGCTAAATTTACTTGTTTAAATTACATTCTACTTCTTGTGTTAAGGGGTTACTGTAATTATATAAGTGGCATCGTGTCTCGCTGTCTTGTTTATCTGCTTTCAGCTTAACAACTGGTGCGGAAAATAAGATCACCCATAGGAGTGCAACAATAACCAGCGATGTGAATCGACAGTTTATGAGTAGCGGAGTAAAAAGATTCGAATAAATAAAAGGGGTCGAAAAAGAAATAAGAGGGAAAACAGATTATTATGGTGTGAATAATTCAAAGGGAGTGTTCAGTGAGGATAAAGGAACCACTTCTCTTCTCTCACGCGCAGCACTGAGTGGCAATCTTGCAAGGCATTAGCAAATCAATATTCTGTCGACAGAAAGGAGGATAAATGCACTTGTTTGAGTAGCAATGAAAGAAAATGACAGCTTTGTGCGACTTCCACTGGATCAAGAAGAGAATACCCTTGTCTTGTTAAAGAATGAAATTAAGGGCTATTATGTAAATAGCTCGAAAGCGCTTTTCTTCTGTGGACCTCTCTTCAGTTTTCTTGCTTTCTCACACCATCTTCAGTTTCCTTTTCGAAGTTAGTTGAGAGTACGAGATGTCCTGGTAGTTCAAGCCAGTGACTTTTCTAAAAAAAAATTAGACTCGAAGTTATACTAATACAACACCTTTGGAAAAAGTGACATGGGTGAAACGACTTTTTAATTTTGGCAAAAAAAAAAAAACTGTACTCGATCTTTTATGTCAAAGCCCTGTATCTTTTGATTTTTTTCACATTTATGTTCAACTTTAATATCAGGCGTTTTTCACCACTATTACATAACAATGATAATAATCATAATGTAGGTTTTTTTCGATCAAATTTGCACAAAGTATGCTTTCAAATTCAATTCACCCTCTCGTATTTGAGCGATTTGCTTGTCCCGTTTACTCCTTTTGGCCAAAGCAAGCGTTGGTCACAATGGACCGTGCATCTCTCTGCGTGTGGTCTTCGGCGGATTTCGAAGCAACTCTTGCGTCGGAGGCACGCGTTTTTCCAAGCACGTCGGATCAGGCAAGACAAGCCAGGAAGCTTTGTTGCACATGTCCAATAACTTTTGCGTGTGGCGACAAGTGGCGACGCGTTTTGATAAACCATGGATGCTACTAGTAGGTGACACCTGTTGCCTTCGTACTTCTTGCACGGGCTGACTGAAGTAAAAATGGATCCTCTTTTTTCTTTTTCTTTTTTTTTCTTTTTTCAATTGGAAAACAGTTATCTTAATTTTTCTTCCATTTGTTTATTTGTTTGTTTTTGCTGTTTTCCAAGTCTGAAGAGGGGTATTTGTGAAGTGGCCTATTATAGGTATCATACCACTACTGCAAAATGCAAATGATCAGGGGAAATCGCTATTAAAAGCACTTAGGTGTTTCAATAAGAAAGAAAAGAAAACAAATTCAACTCAAGAAGAAGACGAAGACAAATTATTATACTTGTCGCTCCTCCGAACCTGTCATATCTTTTTAGCACGCCATCACAAGTCAACTTTTTTGTCAGGCTATGGGCAGCGAAAAAATAAAGTATGCTGCTTTATTTTGAAAAAATGTATATATATTTACTGAATTATAAGCAATGATTGTATTGAAAATTTATTACTGATGTTGATATAAAAGCACAACAAAAATATCTTTACAACATTTTAACCCATCAGCAAGTAAATGAGATAAATATTAATTGTCCTCACATCCGTCTACCATAAAAGACGGGGCAATCTGTACTTACGGACCCTAAGAATGATGTCAATTCATAATGTATGTATTTCCTCTATACTGAATAATTGACAATAAATAGTTAAATACAGTGAATTTTGTAGCCGGTAGTATCGATATCATGAATTTGTGAGATGTCACGCTTTCGTGAAACACTTTGTCAGCTCCGTGGCATTTTTCTTCCCACTCGCATCCCGATCTCCCAGATGACGATTGACGATATTCTAAGCCTTCTGGCTAGGCCCATTGATTTGGACGCCGGCATCGGTGGATGGATCCGCAGCCAAAATCCCCCTGCCTCATTACGATCCAGAGGTCGATTTTGATCCTTGCTCTACAGCATTCGACATCCAAGTAGATGCTGATATATATAATATATGTACAGGAATGGATGTGGTTCCAGCCAAGTTCGATAAATTGGTTGAGAGAGTAACTAAATCGGTAATTCTGCCTCCCCAAAAGTAGGGCTTCGAAAAAATATCACCACGATACCTCACTCCACATAACACACCGGCGCTTGTCCTCCGCGAGTAGTTCCTGAAATTGGGTATACTTGCCCTAAACAGCTCGTTATGTTGATGCTAAAATTCAAAAGTTACAGAATATTGCTTTTCAAGAATTACATACTGCGTCTACTGAGAAAAGGCCAGTCAAGATAGAGCGCTTCAAAGAATTCTCCCTTGACGGCCTTACAGTGAGTGGTCACGCGTCGTACTACATGAGCAAGCACCGTAGGACCGTGATTTTAACCCAAAATACAGGGGTCTCTGTAGTCGTAATATCCCGTTTAAGATGAGAAACTTGTGGGAACGACTTACAAACAGCTCTCAAAAATGTCTTGGAGGCCTGCAACGTCAGGCAAAAGGTTTCCAGCCATCAGACGCCAAAGACGAAAAAATGTCGATCAACAATTACCGACATCATCGTTACGACGACCACCCCAATATATCGTCTTCGACCTTTTCAACGACCCAGAGTGACTGTCGTCGCAACCCTTCTTCATCTGCTCATTTCAATGCATTTACAGGCAAAAAAGTAGGGTATCCTAAACTTTGTTTCCGGAATACGCGTTTTTTTTTTGTTTTTTGTTTTTTTTTTAAGAAGCTTGGTATCATTTTTTACCTCAAACCCTTGGGTCCTAAAATCCATTTCAGATTAAAATATCTCTGTTCCTGTTCAACGTTGTTCCCCAAGTAAAATTCCATTTAAACAAGAGGAGGAAATCGCATTCGAAAAAGAAATTAAAGACCTCCTCGAGAAACGGGCAATTAGAGAAGTACAACCTTGTGATCGTGAAAATTTGTCAACATTTTTTTTTTTTACAGTTAACAAGAAATCTGGCGGTTTGAGACCCAATAATCAGTTTGAAAGGCCTGATTAACTTCATGAGATTCGATATTTAGATTATTAATGGAGGGGTTCTTTTTCACTGGATATAATAAGAAATGTGGCGACTTGCGTGTAATTGTAAACTTGTCACAAGGTCTCAAACCTTAGTTTATTAGCAATGCTAACAATGATGACACTCGTCAGAGTCGCACAATTTCCTCATCTAAATTTGCTATATACTTTTATTAAACTCTTTGCTTTCCGCATCAGCAGGCTCAAATTATTTCGAAAATACACACTAAGAATAAAAGGTTCAATTTTTGCACCCCAAATGCAACAATAGCAACACCTTTAGGGTGCAATCTTGCAACCTACATGAAAAAGGTGCAAAGAAGCACCCTTTTGTACTTGTTTGGACCCAGAAATGCCCATCTGCACCCTTTAAGGTGCAATTACATGTATGCACATTTAAAGGTGCAGAAGTTTTGCATCCAGAAGGGTGCTAATTTTCACCTTCCCTAAGGGGTACTCTGCACCCTTAAGGGGTGCAAAATGTAGCTTACTGCACCCTTAATGGCGCATTATGCTTCTTTGGGTTGAAAATTGCACCCAGAAAGGAGCTCCTAGTGTTGCATTTGGAGGGTGCAGAATTTAACCTTTTATTCTCAGTGTGTACGATCCAGGCAAAGTGTTTCTTTAAGAAGGCATCACGCTGTTTTAAGCACTCTCTCAAGTGATATTAGCAGAATATCCAACCATCAATAAAACATCCCTGTCAAAGGGAGACGAGTGTCGGAGCGTCCGCCAGACGTTTTAACATTGTCTCGCAGAGGGTCTAAGTGTGCTTCAAAATTGACATTCAAACACTCATGTTGCAACCACTTGTTTCCTGTTCCCATTCAATATTTTCACATTTTTAACAGAGCCAATGGAAGGAGATGGTAGGTCTAATGAGAGCCTTTGATATGTGCTCCAGCGTATCGATTTGGAATATTCCCTTTCTCCACACTTCACTGTAAGATCCGATTGAGTTGGTATTCTCTATATGTAGATGTAGTTTTGAAATAATCATTTTCATGCTTTTACTTAAAGGATCTCTCACCACTTGGAGAACTTCAAATATTCACAAGGCACAATTTACTGTGATTCCCAAATATGTATTTTACTAAGATAAAAACAGTAATAAGACAGTTTAAACCCGTTAAAAACTTGATAATAAGATGACTTTTCTTTTTTTTTGGGGGGGGGGGGGGGTAAAAGGGGCATTCCAGTGAGCCCCTGGATTGACTGAATGAATAAATGATTACTGGAGTGATCAAAGGGGTTATTTAAGAATAACGCACATGACTAAGCCATCGTTTATTATCTGATTATGAGAATTCGTTGATTTTTTAGTCACATTGATATAACTAATGTACATTGTATTGACCATGTTTACCCAATTCCTTCACCGAGTGGTTCATCAATCAATAGAGAAAGCATTAGGAAATTATTTGAAAGGTTTTCGAGTACTAGTAGACTTATGAAATGGCAATTTCATGATTATTAAAGTTTTTTTTTTTTTTTTTTTTTTGGGGGGGGGGTCTCATTCAAGAAAGTTGTGCATGTTCAATTGCAATTATAAAAAGGGGCGGTTCTGCGCGTACAGACCTTTAACTTGTGTGAAAATTGAATTTTGTGTAAACTTAATGTATTTCGACAGGGTCGCCGTAAACTTCAGTTGGTAACTTTACAAGAAAGGACGTGCAAAAATTAAGGGTCCTCTTGGTAAGACTCTCGTTTAACTGGCTCCAGAATATAGCACCCATCTAACTTTGTTTGTTTGTTTTGTTGGTTTTATTTCCCATATAAAAATTTTATATGGAAAATAAAAAGCAATGCAAACAAAAAATACATGCAAATCAATATATCGAATGGCGGGAAGCTCTATTCAGAGCCATTATTGAAATGGCTCTGTTCTTCCTTGAGGTCCAGAGAAATATAAAAGTACTAAACAAACAAACAAAATAAACATAATATTAACACAAATTGAATCAAATTAAATAAAGCAACATAAAGTAACATAAACAGAATAGAAGAGATCTTGCACATAAAAACCAGTGATCTTACCCTAACCCTGCCCTAATACTAAATCATCCATACTATGTCCCTACCCCCTCCCTTTCCCGAGATGCTCCAAAATTTTATGTGTCGAAATCTTTAATCCAGGTATCCAGATTATTACGAAATTATTTGAGTGAATT
>CM057151.1:32069975-32089600 GCA_029962745.1 Echinometra lucunter
TGGCGTACTGGTGGGGGTTGGGAGACTGCTCCCCCCCCCAAAAAAAAAAAAAAAAAATCCCGACCAAGATTTTTTTATTAGATTATTGTTTGCGTCCCTTCAACATTGTCATTGCAACAAATTTTCTTTAATATCTAAGCGATTGGACGCTTTCTTATTCTGTTCCATTTCAGTTTCTATAAGCAGGGATTTTTTGTTTGTTTTTGTTTTTGTTCTTGTTTTTGTTTTTCTGCTTGTCAGCAGCTGGACCCCTCCTATTTTCTTTTTATAGCGCAGTTCCCTTGAATATTTGGCTCATCACATCAATGGTAACACCGGGCATGGTGGCTCAATTGATAGAGCGTCCGCCTCATGAACGGGAGGTCGTGGGTTCGATCCCCGGCCGAGTCATACCAAAGACTTACAAAAATGGGACCTTCTGCCTTCTAGCCAGGCGCTCGGCATATAAGATTGGAGAAGGGTAATAATAACATATTATGTTATGCAGGGCCCGCTGGAAGATCAGCTTATAGCTGAAGTGGCTACCCTGGGTAAATAAGAGTTATTATTATTATTATTATTATAATGGTAAATGGTGACGTCATACTGACTTGAAAATCCCAAGAATTTAGATATGTGAACTTATAAAGTAGGCACTGTGACCGTTCTTCATGTCTCTATAAGTCTCTCCTCTGATTCGATATTCTCTTTTTCCCCCATCCTGTCTGTATCTCTTCAGGGGAGCGTTTCATGAAGAGACTTGTCAGTGATTTTCACTGACTAATTTGCTCTCAGCCAATCAGATGCAAGGATTTTCAGTAGCTTGTAACAGTTTCAGTGAAAATTACCGACAAAACTCTTCATGAACCGCTCCCCAGTTATCTATTCTATTGTTGCCTTGATCACGTCGTAAAGAGTCATTTCAGCGTTCTCAAGAGATGCGTGATGCTTCTGTCTACTTTCTTTATTTTCTACAAGCATTCACATTTACGTGGAAGCCTATATATCACTTCTCTGTATAAACAGTTTTTGTATATATTCAGGCCAGTGTTGTGACGAGAACAAATGAGCCATAACTGCCGGGACGCCATACTTGGGCAAAAGTGAAAGGTCTTACATTGTTTTCATACTTAACATGCAATTTCACTTTAGAGTTTGTTAAAGTTACTTGTTGACTATGTGAAGTAAAATTTTTTCGGAATAATCAACATTATAAGAAATGAATTACCTTTTCACCAAAAATACTACAAAACAAGATCAACAGAAGCACTGCAAACAGGGGACCACTAAGATTGGAATGATGATTTGGTTCAGAGTGGTAACTGATTTGATATATTCAATTAGAATGGTCGTTTCTGTGGAACACTGATATCAGGCGCGGGGATTAGTACTGCGAACAGACAAGCACAAGCACACAAACACACATACTTATACATTTTAGGACGTTCTAAACCTATTCTTAGCATTTCAACAGCGTTTTAAAGAGAATTTTTCACTTTTCTAAGAATCACTTTATCAATTTTGTCAAAAATCTAACAAGTACTCGATTTTCTTTTTACAGTTTATAGTAATGTTACAGACTATATCCCTTCCTCAAAAAATAGGGGGATTTGTACCAAAATTTAACAGGACTTATGCCTGTGTACGAGGTTAGGCAAAAAAAAAATGTTATGTTGCCCTCAATCGACCGACCGAAAAAACAGGGTCGGGTTTTTTTTTTTTGTTGTTGTTTTTTGCTTTGTTTTGTTTTTTAAATATACAAACGCATCGTTTTTGTGAGAAAATCTCAGATTTGGCGAAGAATTTGCTAAACTTTGCATTCAATGGCTTGAAAAAAAAACACTTTATATGCGTTATGACTGCGTTCTGCCCGCGTTTTCCCCATTAGAAACTCATAAAAAAAAATATCGGAAAACTCAACTCTCTCACGTCACACAATTACTGCACATATTACACATTAATGTCGGCTCGCGCTCACTCGGGTGCATAACAGTTACAGTCCAGTGGGGTATTTAAAAAAAATCGACCGACCGACCCAATTTTCAAATTTTGTGCATGTGAGGGCAACATAATTTTTTTTTGGCCTTATATCATATCTTAAACTTGTGACCTCAACGCACCAAATATTATCATAAGATGACATTGCCATGATACTCTTCTTGTAACCTTCCATAAATCTAATCTATCTTGCTTCGGTTTCTACTGAATTGTATATAATATGATGGTCTTGAACTGCCCCTAAGGTTCCCCCATCCCCCCCCCCAAAAAAAAAAAAAAAAAAAAAAAATTACATGTTTAAAAAGTCAAGAGGACTGCTAGGGCCGTTCACATCATGACAAAAAGGATGGAAGTGAATAAACATAGGACCACTGACATTGAAAATTAAAGAATCTATATTCTTTGTGACATCGAAGTCGTTTGAAAGTAAAAGTGTAAAAAAAAAATCTTTAAACGCTGATCCTAACATCCTTATTCAACAGAGTGAAATGACAAACGAATCTTCTCAAATTAAAAAAAAAAGTGCTTTCTTGCCACTCTTCGAATGGCAAGAAAATTTACTTCTTTAGAAAATGGATCTGACCAGGGACCTGTCCGATATCACTGACAACTATGAAATAACTTTAACTTAAAGTAAACCGGGAAACTATTTTGAGCACCTCGAAGGGTTCAATCTCATCGATTTCGCAAGGACATCATCGATAGGATTCTGTCAATCAAATTGGCAGTCACCATATGCACTGCCCATAAGGTACGCGGGGCGACGGAGTCTATTCTACCGACCCGGTCACTCGGTAGGTGCACAAAAAAGCTCCATTCATGCACGTCTGTGCATTATAATCCAAGTCATCCCTTTCGTTTTAACGTTAGCCACTCTGCAACCGGACATGTTGGCTCAATTGATAGAGTGAGCTATATTTTGCACCCTTAAGGGTACAGAGTTAACTATTGACTTATTGAATGTGTTGGCTCAGTAGGTAGAGCGTCTGCCTCATGGACGGGAGGACGCGGTTCGATCCCCGGCCGAGTCATACCAAAGACTTACAAAAATGGGGCCTTCTGCCTTCTAGCCAGGCGCTAGGCATATAAGAATGGAGAAGGGTAGTAACAGCATATTATGTTATGCAGGGCCCGCTGGGAGAGCAGTTGAAAAACTGAAATGGCTATCCTGGGTAAATAAGACGTTATTATTATTATTATTATTAGAGTACCATATTAAGGATCGTATTTCGAGAAGGTAAAAATATCTATTGTGACAAAAATAATACATTACTTGGCCACAAAGTAGAATTTTTTTGCACATACATCAACAGAAAAAGTTGTTTCATGAATATTTTTTGTTCTCAATAAAATTTCATCTCCCCCCGCCCAAATACTGTTATCAAAATTAATTTCCATAATAAGGGTTTTGGAAGGTCCTCTGTATGGAAAGAAGGCAAAAGAAAGACCGCGCGGTAAGAGGTTTCGGGATGATATCATTGGAGAATGTGGAGCAGAAGGGTGAAGATGTTAAACTGATAGCTTTAGATCATGGCAAGTGGAAAGGCATTTGTGAAATGAATTAATGGTAGAGAGCAGAGCGAACAAGCACGAATGTTGGCTGCATTCACTTTGAATCACAGTCTGAGGAAATATTCTCAAAGTCCTCTAGTTCCAAGTTCGGACTGAAGCAAAGAATGTGAGTGGAAAGTCCTAATAATGCATTTATTTCAGTCTGAAAGCTATTGGCGAGTTATTTAATTTGATCTTGTGCTCTTGAGTAGAAAGCATGTGGATGTCTTCTCAAATTCAAGAAAATGCCAATCACAAGCAAATTTATGGTATTCCCTATATCCTGATAACACAACACTGGCTTCATCAGCATCCCTTGTTGAAGGAAAGTTCGTTTTAATAATGAATCATTCAGAGTGGAAAAAGTTTATTTTGATGCCATCTTTTCATGGAAGTAATGGTAACTTTAACATTGGTAGTTACTGATCCATGCATCCTTCCCTGCATTTCCTTATTTTTTTTTAAAGTTAGGAACTCTTTCAGTCATGTTGATACATGTATTTGAGATACACTTTACGCAAGTTAAAGGCATTGGCTAACTTTGTGAGTAGCTGATTAAAAAAATTCTCAAACTAAGATGAAACATGTGTATGAGTACTTGTTTGTACTCAAAAACCCTGAAACCAACCATAATTTGGAATGAAAAAGTGTAAGTTAGACGCAAACGGCGATTTTTATTATCCTTCGTCTCACGAGACAATCACTAAGAGGACCACTTTGCTTGAATTTGAAAATGCCATTATGTGCCTCCCGCCGCGTGATGCGCCAATACACACAGTACGGTAAGGTGAGTCATACGCGCATGCGCACTCCTCATGTCTATTCTGTGCAACCGACCCTCGTATATTTTTCAAACATTGGTTCACATTTTGATATTTAAAAATACTTCCAGTGGATATCATACTTTGAAACTTTCAGACTGGTATTTTTACACTATAACCTTTATGTTTATCCCATTTTCAACTAACAAAACAAGACTTTTTAAAATCATAACAATGTTAACCAATGTCTTTAAATAGTGAAACTGACTTATGAGTGTTCATAATTGTGATACCAGAAGACGAAGTTAGACTGTCAATGAAATACCATAATCATATGGGGCCTGCGGAATGAAATAAGATCATGTGAAAGCTCAGATAAATTGGATCTCCCCCCAAAATGAAGCATGGAAACGCAGAGCGTAATAAAAAGGATTTGAGACTTCACCCAAAACTTCGTACAAAAATAAAAGGATCTTGACAATACTTTTTGAAAAGTTTGTTGCTCAGTCATCCACGGCTGAACAGTTATGAAAATTAAGGCATCATTAGACAAAATATTAATTCCTCTTTACCATGACATAAATTTCATGGCCAGATAGACATATCTCTTTAATATTACAGAAGCTGTCAAAGTTGGGTATACTTATTTATACGCACTGTATATAGAATGAACTAAATCCAGAAATTGCATATTAATTTTAAAGGAGAATGCAACCCAGACATCAGTGCACTTGCAGTGAATGAAGAAAAACAAGAAAGAGTAGAAAATACAAGTTTGAGAAAAATCGGACAATCTGATCAAGAGTTGCGAAATTTTAAAGTTAAGTAAACCATTATTATGGGAATCCTTTAAGTTGGCAACTCTACCATCATCTGTGCTGTCATTGTTGGCAACTCTCCATTCATTTTCTTCACAGAATTTAATTGTTTTTTATCATTTTCAAGAATAATTGATTTTTTTTTAAATTTACTGTGTGAGTACAGTATAACATGGATACATCAATTAATTCTGCAAGTATTTTGCGAAGAATTACAACTGTATGTTGATTCCTGACTTTAAATGTCAACTTTTGTTTGAAAAAATATGCACAAAATGAATAGAGAGTTGTCCAGATGACATCACAGATGCTGTCAAAGTTACCAACTTAAGGATCCCCATAATGGGGATTTACTTAAACCTTCGAAATTCATAACTCTTAAACAGATTGTCCAATTTTGCTCAAATTTTCACTGTTTACTCTTCCTTGTTCATCTTCAGTCTCCTAAAAGCACACTGATGCCTGAGATTCATAAAGTAAGCTCCGCGCTTTGATACCTAAACAGAAAGACAGGACCACCGCGCTCTTTCACTTCTCGAGGTTGGCACGGTGCGTGTCCGTAACTTGTCATTTTCCCCTGAATGCAAGGAATTTCCTATGCAAATATTATCATCCGAAAGAGAGTAGAAAGTATTTTTTTTCTTGGCAAAAGAAGAATAACAAAAGTTGACAAGTTGTTGGATGAGCTAGATGATGGCTTACACATGCATTTTCCCGACAAGTGGAATGGTAAGAAAAATAAATTCTGGCGTGGGGAATGAACTGGGAGTCTGCTTTGGCAAAAAGGGGGATATGCATGGCAGCAAGGAGAGTGAAGTGTGAATTATGAGATTTAACAGGTGGATTTACTGGTGCACTTAATATGAGTAAAGTACCACCTACCAATGAAAAAAAGTATATCGGGTGCATTTAACGAATGAATCAAGGTGATATCTTTTTGTACGCACTAAAAATAAAAGGTTCAATTTTGCACCCTTCAAATCCAACACTGGGAGCTCCTTTATGGGTACAACTTTGCACCCAAAGAAGCAATTTGCACCTTTAAAGGTGCAGTGAGTTACATTTTGCACCCTTAAGGGTGCAGAGTTGTACCCTTACGGGAAGGTGCAAATTTGCACCCTATTGAATGTGTTGGCCCAGTAGGTAGAGCGTCCGCCTCACGATCGGGAGGTCGCGGGTTCGAACCCTGGCCGCGTCAGATGGGAGTTGCTGCTACCTTCTTTGGCGTTCAAGAATTGAAAAGGATAGAGCAACGTCGATCTGGCGCTGCTCAGTGGCTGCCGGGCCCACGATCAATTGGGCAAAAAGAATTTCCTTTCTCGGACAATAAAATTTAGAGATTGGAGAAATTTGGAGTAAACATTTCTGCACCCTTAAAGGTGCATAGTTGCACCTTTAAGAGTGCAAACAAGTACAAAATGGTGCAAACATGTACAAAATGGTGCATCTTTGCACCCTTTTAGAAAGCGATACCCTTGGGTTACCAAATACTAGCCACTGAAGACTTCGAGTCAACTGTTTGCCCTAAACAATTACTCTAGGTCAATTAGAACAAAGATTTACCCCCCCCCCAAAAAAAGGGAACGAAAATGGGGGGGGGGGCACTTTAAATGGAATCTAAACAAAACAATCTGACAACAAGAAGTCATCTTGGTTACTTCAAGTTAGCTTACTGACCTCAACAGCAACCGGTGAACTTTCACAAAAGATGTATCATTTTCATCTGTTCCCCGTAACTTCCACCCACCCCCTTTAAAAAATTAAATTAAATACTCAAATGGAAGCGATACCCTGCATCGGTTATCAAGTACACTCTTCAAAAAAATGGGTAAAAATGTGCCATGAGGGTGTGTCCAACCAACTTTGGGCATTTCTCTGGGCATTTTAAAAATCCAGTTTGATGGAAATTTTGCCCATTCTAAAGTTTTTTTTTTCCTAAAGTTTTTTTTTTTTTTTTTAAATCTTTATCCTAACTGGACTCCCGCATTGGGTAAAAATATTGCCCAAAGTTGGTTGGACATACAATTACCCTCGTGCTGGTTAAAATTTTACCCAACATTTTTTTTTACAGTGTACTATACTAGCCATTGATGACTTCAAGTCAACTGTTAGTGTTTTGCTAAACAATAACTCTGGCCAATAACTGTTCAATAACTGAAAAGGCAGGTATAATGTATTTGCTCGTATTTTTTTTTCAAGTTCCTATACTGTATTTGCTCGTAAGTTTTTTCAAGTTCCGTTGTCGACTTGAGGTCTGCCGACTTGAAGTGGCCAGACCTCAAGTCGACTTTCATGTGGGTATCTCCTTAAGGGTGCGAATATTATTGAGTGTGCAAAGCGCGCACGCTCCCTAAGGGGGAGGGTCCAGACGGGGGACTTCCCCCTCCCGCTCGAAGCGCGGATGCTTTGACGTTTCCTTGTCAGTGTTCCTTGTATGTTCCTTCTCTCCCGACGTTCTCTCATCTTTTTTCTCTCCTTTTTTTTTTGGGGGGGGGGGGTTGCGTGTTGCCCCTCCGTTTTTTCTTTGGGGGACGAGCGCCCCACCTGCTGCCCCCCCCCCACTTCCGACGCCTATGTGTCTATGGTAATCAAGGCGAGAAGACTTGGTTCCTATGTTGAAAAATCATCAAATACATCTACGCCCTTAAAGTGAGTCCATAACTTATGTTCTAAAGTAACCCTCCTTGCCGACACCTGTGTCTCTATTGTGCAACATAATAACTTTATTTCACAAGTGGCAATGGGAAGGGAATATAATTATTCTTCCTTTTACATTCATACATCAGATATAGATATTGTACAATTATATTGATAGTGACATCAGTTATAAGATGCTGTTTTGACATTATAAACAAAATATAGCATTAGCTCATTATGTATGATTATAAGTTCTGCATATCAAAATGGAATAGGCCAATTTGAAGAAACCAAGACTGAATGCGGATAGAACTAAATCAGCAGCAACGCACCACCATTCTTCTTTACTTATATAGCTCTTAAATTCTGATCTCAAAGACAGGTTTTTCATATTCTCCCCTTAAACATAATCAGAATGTATCGATCATTGAAGTATTGAAATTACACTAAAGACACATCGCATTGATACATGTAAATCTAAAACAACAATCTACAAGAATATGTTTGGAATAGTTATATTAACTGTTTCACGAGGAAAACTTAACTGTGGTAAACATTCGTAATTATACTGGCGGCCAATTTTCATGCAAAAGTACATCTAGGCCTACATGTGTCTCTATATCTGCATATATAATTGAAATGAAGTTAAGGAAAAAGTTCTTACCACCACGTAGAAACAACCTCTGCTGGAGTTAAAAGGAGAAAGTACAAAATAGTCGAATGAAAGAGAGAGGCACTTTTTGCTTTTTCATTTTGAGATCTAGAATCTAAACGTTTACAGTGATAACATCCACATGAGAGCGCCGTGAAAGAGTTGAACGGAGATTAAAAAGGTCCTGGGTTGCGGCCGGCCGCCCGAACTGTTGTCTCCCTGTATCACCTCTGGACAGAAAATCGTTAACCAGAATGTAAATCACAGAAAAATAAATACAGGAAGTTCCAAAAAAAATTGATTCACAAATTTTCGAATAATCTCTGCCATGTGATACTGACTGCTCTTATCATTTCAATTCACAGGCAATTCAATCACAAGGAGAAGCAAAATCATTATTGTCGTGGCAGATCATCCTGCGAAAATTAAGGCATCGTTCCTAATGGATAACTGAACAACTGCCAGATGATCATCGCACATTCTCATCCATACTATGTTCCTGTTGTAGGTAGAACTGAACAGCGAAAATCACGTTTTCAAGACAGACTTGTTAAGATGTTAAGTAGGAAATTTGACCAGAGACAAATCAATCCTCATCCGCCTAAAGGGTCGCAAGTAGACTAACTTCGAAACTACTCCTCTGTTGCCTTCTCTCTCATCACTAGCCTGTCCGTCTTCTTCCAGCATTGTCAATCCTCATCTTTTTCTTTTCTGGTGTAAGCTTATAAATCCTGTATTCTGATTGGTCGCCTGCTGAGATCAAAGAGGACCGACAATGAACAGCGTCCCACGTTCTTGACTCAATTCTATGCAGAGTGCAACGGAGCTGACGTTCCGATTCACAGTCTTTTTACAGTCGCGCTAACAAAAGATCGGCGAGCGCTAGAAAAAGGGGATTCGCGTTCGGGTCGAGGGCTATTGTAGGAAATGAAAGAAGAGCCGAAATTCGCATCTTTCGATCTTTTCTCCCCCAAAATTGATCTTACAAAAGGACTGACCCTCTATCTTCCTTTTCAACTAGCCGCCACAGCTTTAACTAAAGAGTTAGGTGCTTTGTTCCCTTTACTCCATTTGCTCTAATCTGTGAACTATTGATTTCGACACAAATTAAGGGCTTTATATATCTAATTTCCGTTTGGAAAAGGGAAGAAAAGTATGAGCAAAATAGGCAGTGGTTAGTGTAAACTGTTTTGTGGTTTGTTACCGAGGAATCTTATTTCTTGTCAACTGCTTGCATCGCAGTTCATCCTTACTTCATTGAAATTTCTCATTATTACAATCTACAATTCTTTAAATATCCGGAAAGTTCTTTCATAGTCATTACATATTTTTGGTAGCGGTTATGAGTCACTTTTCATTCCTTCTCTTCGTTACGAAACAAAGAATTTTTTCACGGTTGACATTATTGTTTTAGAAAATACCTTCCCGTACCGTACGTATTGCAACATAGCTAAATTGTGTAAGCTTTTGTGAGTTATAAGCCTTTCTGTATTTTGTGATTTTTTGTTAATAACTCACGAGTGTTGTCGACCATTTGACTGTGTATATCTTAAAAGGGAGAACTTGTCATTTTCTGTCCTGGGAGCAGTATACTAGATATCCTGACCGGGTCATGTCTGAAACAATGGAGAAAACAAAAGACCAAAGGAAGCAAATGCCCATATTGGGAGGTGGGAGTTATCAGTGAACGAATTCATGATACTCCCCCATCGTATTTCTTTCAAACCTTTTTACAAGGTTTGTGTGCAATTTTAGCAAGGAAATAATACCCATAATATTTCCAGAAAAGAGCGGAGAAAAATAACCACACCCAGAGAAGATATACTTCTGTGGGCCGTTGCCAAGGCGTTGTCAAGGAGGATGCGGGCCACAATCATTATCCAGCAAGATTATTTATGATGAATTCGTGAACAATTTGCTGATGGCAGTGTGGTGAACATATCGAAATAAATTTCCTTAAACGAATTCTTCACATACTTATTATATTTTTCTGGATAATGATTGTGGAGCGCATCCTCCTTGGCAACGTCTTGGCAACGGCCCACAGAAATCTATCTTCTCTGGGTGTGGTTATTTTCCTCCGCTCTTTTCTCGATACGTTATGGGCATTATTTTCTTGCGAAAAGTGTATACAAAACTTGTAAACATGTTGGAGAGAAATAATATGAAAGGGGAGTATCATGATTCCGTTCACTGAACCACTCCCCCCCCCCCTCCCACCTCGCAATATGGCGATTTGTTTCCCTTGGTCTTTTGTCTTCTCCATTGTTTCAGACATGTTTGTTTTTTTCCTTTTGTGCTGTGCTGTTCTGTTCTGATATTGTTTCGTGTTTTCCCTGTCTTCGTAGGCTAAATTTTATCTTTTGAAGGTTCCACAAACTACAAGCAGTTGCTTTTTAATGGAACCCTCGATTTCCACAGAAATCAATAATTTATGATAACTTATTCTAATTATTTACTGAAATGCTTACTTATGAAGAAAAAATGTATTTATCTTAATTTCATATTGTTTGTATCATTATATCTATGCAAATGTCATTGTATTTCTTTTTCTGTTGGAAATGAATAAACATGAATTTGAATTTGAATAGACATGACTGGGTCAGGATATCTACTGCTCTCAGGACAAAAAAGGACAAGTTCTCCCTATTAAGATATACTCAAATGGTTCACA
This sequence comes from Echinometra lucunter, assembly GCA_029962745.1. NCBI lineage: Eukaryota > Metazoa > Echinodermata > Echinoidea > Camarodonta > Echinometridae > Echinometra > Echinometra lucunter. The sequence goes on from CM057151.1 coordinate 32,081,046, forward strand.
AAATCCAGTGGTTATAAACGAAAAATCACAAAATACAGAAAGGCTTACAACTCACAATTGCATACGCAATTTAGCTATGTTGCAATACTTATGGTACGGGAGGGCATATTCATGTTGAAGCTTAAACGGGCGAAAGAACACACTGTGTGTTAAAATCCCTGGAGCCCTCCGCGTGTATATTATGTTAGACTTAATTGTAATGGTACTGGTTTATTGGGGGGGGGGGGGGGGGGTCATCATTACTATCATATTTATCGGAAAGGATTATATCAGGAAATGGAATTTTGTGAATAAATTGGTTAAGCGTGTAGACTCATAAAGTTCATAAACGCCTGTGGCAACACACAGTAAAAAATATTTCAAACAACCGTTTAAAACTCTTAAGCAACTGTTTAAGCCAGTCACCCTAACAACTATTGTTTAAACTATATTAAACAACTAATGTTGTTTAAACTTTAAACAGTTTGTTGTTTAATGTTTCTTAGCGAATTTCCAACGATATTGTTTAAAACTGTTAAACAATATCATTGGAAATTCCATCCATGCATTTAACAACGTATTTTTACAGTACAGGTTATGTCTTTTAAACAATATTGCTCAAAAAACAACATAATTTTAAACATCGCCAATTTAAAACAGCGTTTTTACAGTGCAGGGCTGTCAGCTGAAGTCCTTGTTTTAGCTTCACTTGCTCTTCTATTTTTGTAGGTGTACCTATCTTTGTTTGATCCTTTCATCATTAATTCCTTGGCTTTGTTTGGGCCTTATCTTACAGCACTACTGAACGGGGACTCGACTATGCTTATGACATGATAAAGAGTAAGGCCCAAGCCAGAGATGGGTGGAAAAGGCAGTGAAGATACGACTCTGGTTTGTAAAAATCTGCCCATCGGCAGAACACGAGAAAAGAGAGGACTGTGTGATTTTTTAAGATTAAATTTTCGGTAAATTTCACATTATGTGTTTTGAGCCTGATCGGTTATAGAGTGCCATTTTTGTCCGTCCGTGACACTCATCATTTTGATGGATTCTAGTTTAACTAAACAACCAGGACAACCGAATTTTATCAAATTTTGAATCTTTCAGCGATGCTCTTTACAATGTAGCATATAATAGCTTTACACATTTCATATTTTTACAGGCCTTTAAACTTTCAAAATTTATCAAATGTCGGTCCGGGACAAACCGACTAGGCTCCTTTTCCCTTTCAATCATTTGTTCTTTTAGTTGGCTTTGTAATTTTCTTTTTCTCATTCCGGCTTCCTCCCACTCTGTTTCTCTTTTCTCCTGTATGAGTTCCTTCTTTGTTTGTCTCTCTCGACCCATCTTTTTCTCTTTACCCATTTCATCCTGTCTCTGTCTCTCTCTCTCTTTCTGTTGTGTTCTCTTTGCCTTTGCCCTTCATTTCTCCTAGCTCTTCCTTTGTTTTCCTGTTTTCCTTCTAAGAATCATTTATGTGTTGTTCTCCAAGCCCTTAATTTCGGTAATTTTTCCTCACGAATTATCATTATTATTACTATTCTTTGTTTTGTTATTCTAACTTTTCATCTTTTTGCCATTCCTTTATTTCATTCTCTTAACACTTTCTTTCTACAGTTTACCCAAGTTTGTTTCGTTTTTTTTTTCTCTCCCCTGTCCTTCTTGCTCTCTCTCTCCCCCTCCCCCCCCTCTCTCTCTCTTTCTGAATTTAATTTCAATGATGTTTTTATATTATAGTTGACCATCCGGACAAAAGAGTCATAACTCCTTTTAATTGAATGTCTAATTTTATTCAGCATATCAAATGATAAACACACACTCCTGAAATAATTATTCTTATTTTTAATCTTTCGCAACCTTCGCACAATGACAACAAATACATATCTGAGTTGTCGTACATCTTCAGTGTCTGTTCTCAGTCTAAGATAAAATGTATGGAGTGTCCTGTATGAATGTTCTATACTCACATAATACTTGTTTCATTCCATTTATTTACAAATTTATCAACATTTCAAACAAACATGAAAATAATTTCCATTTGAACACATCCTGTAACAAAAAGGGAGATTTCGATCAAATTGCATTTGAACTGAACACAACAAATTCAGCAGGATTATCTTATAAAGAGTAGAAAAGTCAGGATGACATACAGATCTGTTATTACCAGTTGAACTGGTTTGTAAGAGAGGTTTTCATATATAAAGGTTAATAATCTGACATCTTTGGAAAATCAAGTACCTACATGTTGAATGGATGAATACAAGACAACACACACACATAGTCACACTCTCAATGTTATTACTTTAGTACATGTACATCATGTATTAGAAACTCTTCAGCACTTCCAGCATTAAAAGCGAATGGGACCTTTCCTGTGATGTGAAATGACTATTATGAGCAACAAAATAGAAATGAGTGGGGAAAAATTACTTTTAAAAAAATATAAAAAACCCAAAAAGAATAATGCTTATCAACAACAAGATGACAACATCAATTATGATATGAAATACTAAAATGAAACGCACTAAAGCTATCGGGGAGCAATCATTATTTCTCCAGGAAATTTCAGATACCATTTCAGAAGGTGAAAGAACTTATCTTCCTTTAGAACTCCATTCTTGCAGAGGGGGAAACAACGGATCGGATTAATTTGCATAGAACACTATAATTACATGAAAATTACACTTTCATTGTCACCACCACCGGAACAAATATGGTATTCTCTAGCAATCTACATTGTAATGAAGCAGCAAATTTTAATGATTTATCATGATTAGATCAGTTGGTTTATTGTTTTAAACTGAATTTTTGCGATGTCGCGGGATCAAATCCAGATTCAACATATAAATCATGTGATTTGCATAAAAGTTCTCCTCTAAAACATATGCAAATAACCTGCATTTAAATTGTTTAATAACAGTTTGTACAACTTTGAATTCGAAATGATATTGCATTTGATTGAACCTTGTTTTGAAGGTGCAAGGGACGGCAGGGGACGGCGATTTTAACGGCTCGGGTAACGTAAGAAGTGTCTGCGCTACAGAGTAGAGACTCAAACATAGAGAGCGCTGTTTTGAATGAATGTCATTGGGGTCGTTTCATCAAACCAATTCTATGACAGTCATGACTCTTACCTATGATTTATGGAGATTCACAAAAGCTGACCGCTGCATGACGTATGAATTATATCGATAGTATTGGCTTCAGAATTATGGCTTTCTAATCAATCAATCATATTTTGTCGTGACTCACCAACATTTATTTTGGGCCTCAATTTTTCTCAAACTTTCAAGAATGTAGAAAATTGGAACACACATTAATAAAAAGGATACAAATATCCCACTTACATGTCTATAGAAAATAAGTTACTTATGACACTCGAGCATTTATAGCGTTAAAATGCCAAGGTTGCTTTTGCACATTATACAAATCTATAGATGTGCAAAAGATACTAAAACTTCATCCGAAGAAGACCCTGATTTTTTTCATCTGAAAATACAATAAAATCCATATATTTTCAATGACCAAGCTTTAAGGTTAATTAAACAGAAAACATACATGTGGTATGAAAACCGGAAAAATGAAAGTCGATACATGATACATGATAAATCATTTTCACTAAAAATTTTCGTCGACAAATGCGCCACCTCTGTCGGCAAAAAAGGGAAATGGAAAAAACAAAAGAGGATGGGAAAAAAGAGAAAAAATAACAGAAAAGAGAAATCGTCAAGGTGGTGTTGATGACGGTTCCTATAACCGAATACGAGCGTACGTTTAGCTATACTTGAAAAAAAAATAATGGTATGAAGATCTTGCTTCCCTTGCCAGAAGTTAACGCCCTGCTACCAGTAGCCTTATTACAGTCACTACCCATTATGATGCTTGGAAGGTGCAGATGGGAGATACGTTAACAGAATGGAGTAATACTGCATTAGAAGTATTCTCAGAATGAAATCGACATGTTTTTTTTTTTCTCGAGCGCTACGTTCGCTCGTAAAATTTAGGGATCCGTTTTCGCTGCTGGTTCTAAGGTTGACGGATGTGTTAACAAATTATTAATCTCATTTAGGTGTTAAAACATCACAAGGACTGTAGGACATAGTACCGTCGCGTCGGTTGCCCTGCACAGGGGAACGAGCGCCCTTGACCGGCACAAGGGAACGAAGAGAGACATGCAGTCAAATACTGAGATATTTAAGAAATCTTTGAATAACTTCAAGAACATTCCAGAATAGATCTGGTGTAAATTTCTTGAAGTAATTATTCATAGATTTCTTAAATATCTCAATATTTGACCTCATGACTCTTCGTTCCCCCTTTGCTAGTTAAGGGCGCTCGTTCCTTTCTGTCAGGCAACCGACTGTTTAACAAATAACACATTTTCAATGAAGCGAGTGCTTGGAGATTACAGTTCTCCTTTTTTCGTTGGCTATTGACTACCTAAAAGCTGGCTTATGACGGGGTTCTAAAAAGATGTGATGGGTTTGGAGTCAACAAGTATTAAACATTTTTGCGAAGTTGTCGCTGATTTTGGCAAAGACGGCTTTGTGACAATAAATAGAAGGCAAGTTGCGAGGCAGCGTTGAGATATATCTCATCTGTAATTATGTATGGTTATATGGAACGACCCCCTGATACTACCCCGAAAGAAAGAATAAATTTTTATGAACGCAGAATGGTGAAGGTGTTTTAAACGGTTGATTTTGATTATCTGAGTCAAATTATGCATTTACCTCTTGTGCGATATGAAATGCGCTGATCACACAAACAAGCAAGCACAAAACAAACAAAAATTATAAACTAATTTGATTCAAAGAAAAAAAAAATGCTGGCAAAATCCCTACAACTAGTTATTCCCTAACACACATTATCAAAGCAAGCTGCTTTCATAATTATGCAACACTGATAATTATCAAAGCAAGCTGCTTTCATAATTATGCAACACTGATAATTATCAAAGCAAGCTGCTTTGATAATTATGTAGCTAAAATATTTTACAAAATGAAATTGTTGTTGGAAATGTATGGTTGAAACCTATACCAATTATTATTCCAAGCAATAAGCATTATTTTCTCTTAATTTTCTAGCACTAAACACCTACAACAACTCACAAAGAAGTGTATTATCGTTGTTTGAAACTAATGGATATAACAAATTATTCCAAGCAACAACCACATTTTTTTTCTAGCTCTAAACACCTGAAACAACTCACAATGAAGTGTATGATGTAATATTTTTTACACTTGTTTCACTCTCTTTAAAAATAGCCGGTACAGGTTCTCTGTCTAAAAATGAAAAAAAAAAAACCCTCCCAGATTATTGCGCTTGATTATTTATTCACTTTTTAAAAATATTTTCTTTTGACTACAACGTACAGAACACCTAATAGTTGCAGAATAATAATAATATATGAATACTATTGAATACCATTTCTTTGTACAATTCTGTCACCATTACTCAGCACTCCTCTCTATATAATTAAGATCTCTAATACTTCCTCTTCTACTCTATATGATACATCTCTAGTACTACCATACCTCTTTTAGAAACGAACGAAGAAAACACATTTACTATGACTGCAGCCATTTTCCAGATTTTCTATACCAGAATAATTGTAATATCTCTGTCACTTTCTTTAAAATATCAATCTACATCCAAAAACTATACAATTCGGAAAGTAAAATGTTAAATAAAAACTCTTCCATAACTAAAAGAGAAGTGAAATACATCTTACTAATAACACTGTAATCACGCAACATCTTATAATGTATCATGTATCTCTATGTTCATGTATATATATCTGTACAAAATCGGAAATTTCTTTACAAGATGTTTGACAATAATTGCTTGATTACACGTGTGGATTCACCAAGTCACCATCTTGGACGGCTATACTCTCATTCCTCTTTAGAAACACAAGAACAATTTAATGCATAAAATTTGTCAGCATACTCGAAATTTCTTCCAATAAAAGTATCTCCATGTCACAGCGATTTATTTATTGTATTCATTGGAAGCATCTTTATGGTTGTCGGAACACTTGATGAACATCTGAAATCCATTTTTGCTCTTCGGAATCATATCAAATGCTATCTGCTGCATACAAATACACAAAGTCATAAAATGCAGGTATATAAACAAGCTTCAATATCAATATGTCTGCAGCCTTTTCATATCTTTAGCGTATCTCAATAAAATCATGTTCTTTATAAACAGAATACCCAGGCAAAATAGCCTACACCAAACTAATGATTGCGTACATTCAAATCGCTGATATCCACGGTATCCATGATTTCGGAGAAAATGCTTTCGTATAACCTAGACTTCCCTTGATATAAGGAACATCAGCTACCCTGTTTCCTTTTGAGCTGATTATCCAGCTTTATTGACGCTGCTTTTTTAGAGTTCTGTCTATGATTACAGCAAATAATATAAACCATATTTTGTAAACGAAACGCATTCATTATAACTTATGTAAGAATGAAATAAAGTTTTAGTAACAAATTCAAAAAGACCTTAGACATACTCTGTAAGATGATGTGATGCATAGTCCCATTTCTCGACCCTCGTGCATAGGTTATATTGTGGCATGAATCGCAAGTCAGTTTTCTACCTGCAAACAGCAGGCCCATCACTGCTGTTTGAGGCTTGAGGGGTTGCGTACCACAGTCGATTCTGCACAACAGCAGTGGGAACAGTCTTGATGTTGCTTGGTCCGGATAAAGCGACGTATTGGGATGCTTGTAACGGAATGGGGGTGGGGGAGGAGGGGGGGGGGGCTAATGGAGAATGAGGTTGGGTTAAGCAGAAATCCGTGGCTACCTTCCAAAGTTCAGAAGACCCCTACTCCTGGCATACCAAGACCTGTGAAACCGTTGACCTCTAGTGACAACCTGGAGAGAAAAGAGGTTGGTATATACCAGAAAGGATGGAAGATAAAAAACATCTACGTAACAGAGATGTATATTGGTCAGCAACTTCACTTCTGAAGCTCAAGTATAAGGAGCCCAAAAATGTTTCAAACCACTTTTCAAATATGACTAGGGATGTTGATGAAATAATGAGCTTTCATGCTAAGACTTAAAATCTGTCCAAATTATTTTTAAAAAATAAATAAATAAAAGATATTATTAGTTCACGTTTCGACACGACATAACTACCTCTACCAATTTCATAAACATATGAAAATGGGAAAAGAATCTCTCATCTCAAACCTATTATCAGTTTGTTTCTTTGTCCTTACTCCTCAATATTTTTTCTCTTTTAGTTAACTCTCAGAAGTACTGCTGCTAGCAATCAAGATACGTTCGCAACCTACCCTCTCACATGGTAAGTTCCAAGTTAAACCTGGTTTATATCAATCTACTGATCTATAATGCCAGCAGTCAAACTCTTTAGTCTATAAACTGTTTAAAATCATTAAACAAAATAAATAAGCGAAATGAATCTTGTCACAATAAGACACAAAAATGATAATGAGTTTCATACATCTTCTTAATTGCGTTTGTTCATTTAGCAACAGAATGATGTTAATCTCACTGGACGAGGAGGCTGACTGACCCTTCGCACTCCATCTAAAGTTAATCCACTTAACCAGTGCCCCGTTTCATAAAGCTTGTTATCAATAACAGGTTGCAATAACTGTTATAAGCTACTGAAATCCTTGCATCTGATTGGCTGAGAGCAAATTTGTCGTATAAATTTGACACTTGTTACTGATAACAAGTTTTATGAAACGGGGCCCTGGACTGATTATTACTTTCATGAATACTGGCCTGAGACTTTAAAGCAATGTGATTTTTGGAGGATGGGGGTCACTGCCCTCCCGAAGCTCTCAATTTTTGTTTTACACAAATCCTAAATCACATCACCAAGTAACATAATTTTGTACAAATTTACATTCACAAAGATTTTCAGACAACTGAACAAAGAAAACTTAACAAGAGTAACTTCTAAAAACTATATATTGATTCAGAATAGGCTGAAACACTTGACTAAATTAAAATTCAATTACTTTTTCAGCAGGTTTAAACATCTCGTAGGTATTTTTTTTTTTTTTAGAAATAATAATTCTTTTTTCTTTTATCATTTAAGGAATATATCTTCGTGAAACTTCGCATTCAAAGATTAACAAAATTACCCATTATTGGGAAGTGATAGCCGATATACACAGAAAGTGAGAAAATGCAGTTTTATGTACACGCACAAAATACAGAAATCATCCATTTCAAGGCTGATGTGAGGTCGTAAAGGTCACAAAAGGTTACATCCATTTTCATCGGCCTGGTGTTAGGAAGATTTAAAAGAACATCTTCTTGAAAGCGCATTGCCACTTATTGGTTTGTTTTACTTATAATGAAGTAACACTAATTAATATGTCGGTGGTGGGGTGGGGCAGGACACATGGGCATTACGATGCTCCCACCCCCTCCCTTGCCCTTTATCATCAGCTTTCCAAGGGTTTGCACCATTGCATCTTTCCCCTTTCCTATACATATCTTTCACTGAAAATATGACTACTGGCCATGCATGGAAACCACTCGGAGGGAAACCAGCACATGTGATCGCAATCAGGG
>CM057151.1:32090100-32402899 GCA_029962745.1 Echinometra lucunter
ATCAATGGTAAATGGTGACGTCATACTGACTTGAAAATCCCAAGGAATTTAGATATGTGAAACTTATAAAGTAGGCACTGTGACCGTTCTTCATGTCTCTATAAGTCTCTCCTCTGATTCGATATTCTCTTTTTCCCCCATCGTGTCTGTATCTCTTCAGGGGAGCGTTCATGAAGAAACTTGTCGGTGATTTTCACTGACTAATTTGCTCTCAGCCAATCAGATGCAAGGATTTTCAGTAGCTTGTAACAGTTTCAGTGAAAATTACCGAACAACTCTTCATGAACCGCTCCCCAGTTATCTATTGTAGCCTTGATCACGTCGTAAAAGAGTCATTTCAGCGTTCTCAAGAGATGCGTGATGCTTCTGTCTACTTTCTTTATTTTCTACAAGCATTCACATTTACGTGGAAGCCTAATATATCACTTCTCTGTAATAAACAGTTTTGTATATATTCAGGCCAGTGTTGTGACGAGAACAAATGAGCCATAACTGCCCGGGGACGCCATACTTGGGCAAAAGTGAAAGGTCTTACATTGTTTTCATACTTAACATGCAATTTCACTTTAGAGTTTGTTAAGTTACTTGTTGACTATGTGAAGTAATTTTTTTTCGGAATAATCAACATTATAAGAAATGAATTACCTTTTCACCAAAAAATACTACAAAACAAGATCAACAGAAGCACTGCAAACAGGGGACCACTAAGATTGGAATGATGATTTGGTCAGAGTGGTAACTGATTTGATATATTCAATTAGAATGGTCGTTCTGTGGAACACTGATATCAGGCACGGGGATTAGTACTGCGAACAGACAAGCACAAGCACACAAACACACATACTTATACATTTAGGACGTTCTAAACCTATTCTTAGCATTTCAACGGCGTTTTAAAGAGAATTTTTCACTTTTCTAAGAATCACTTTATCAATTTTGTCAAAAATCTAACAAGTACTCGATTTTATTTTTACAGTTTATAGTAATGTTACAGACTATATCCCTTCCTCAAAAAATGGGGATTTGTACCAAATTTAACAGGACTTATGCCTGTGTACGACGTTAGGCAAAAAAAAAAATGTTATTTGCCCTCAATCGACCGACCGAAAAAACAGGGTCGGGGTTTTTTCTTTTTTTTGTGGTTGTTTTTGTTGTTTTTGTTTTTGTTTTTTGCTTTGTTTTTGTTTTTAATATACAAACGCCCGTTTTGTGAGAACATCTCAGATTTGGCGAAGAATTGCTAAACTTTGCATTCAATGGCTTGAAAAAAACACTTTATATGCGTTATGACTGCGTTCTGCCCGCGTTCTCCCCATTAGAAACTCATAAAAAAATATCGGAAAACTCACTCTCTCACGTCACACAACTGCACATATTACACATTAATGTCGGCTCGCGCTCACTCGGGTGCATAACAGTTACAGTCCAGTGGGGTATTTAAAAAAATCGACCGACCGACCCAATTTCAAATTTTGTGCATGTGAGGGCAACATATTTTTTTTTTTTTTTTGCCTTATATATATCTTAAACTTGTGACCTCAACGCACCAAATATTATCATAAGATGACATTGCCATGATATCTCTTTTTGTAACCTTCCATAAATCTAATCTATCTTGCTTCGGTTTCTATTGAATTGTATATAATATGATCGTCTTGAACTGCCCTAAGGTTCCCCCACCCCCCCCCCCCCAAAAAAAAAAATTAAATGTTTAAAAAGTCAAGAGGACTGCTAGGGCCGTTCACATCATGACAAAAAGGATGGAAGTGAATAAACATAGGACCACTGACATTGAAAATTAAAGAATCTATATTCTTTGTGACATCGAAGTCGTTTGAAAGTAAAAGTGTAAAAAAAATCTTTAAACGCTGATCCTAACATAAGATAATTATTCCACTTTTTGCTTATTCAACAGAGTGAAATGACAAACGAATCTTCTCAAATTAAAAAAAAAGGTGCTTTCTTGCTATTCTTCGAATGGCAAGAAAATTTACTTCTTTAGAAAATGGATCTGACCAGGGACCTGTCCGATATCACTGACAACTATGAAATAACTTTAACTTAAATTAAACCGGGAAACTATTTTGAGCACCTTGAAGGGTTCAATCTCATCGATTTCGCAAGGACATCATCGATAGGATTCTGTCAATCAAATTGGCAGTCACCATATGCACTGCCCATAAGGTACGCGGGGCGACGGAGTCTATTCTGCCGACCCGGTCACTCGGTAGGTGCACAAAAAAGCTCCATTCATGCACGTCTGTGCATTATAATCCAAGTCATCCCTTTCGTTTTAACGTTAGCCACTCTGCAACCGGGCATGTTGGCTCAATTGATAGAGTGAGCTATATTTTGCACCCTTAAGGGTACAGAGTTAAGGGAAGGTGCAAATTTGCACCCTATTGAATGTGTTGGCTCAGTAGGTAGAGCGTCTGCCTCATGGACGGGAGGACGCGGTTCGATCCCCGGCCGAGTCATACCAAAGACTTACAAAAATGGGGCCTTCTGCCTTCTAGCCAGGCGCTCGGCATATAAGAATGGAGAAGGGTAGTAATAGCATATTATGTTATGCAGGGCCCGCTGGAAGAGCAGTTGAAAAACTGAAATGGCTATCCTGGGTAAATAAGACGTTATTATTATTATTATTATTAGAGTATCATATTAAGGATCGTATTTCGAGAAGGTAAAAATATCTATTGTGACAAAAATAATACATTACTTGGCCACAAAGTAGAATTTTTTTTGCACACACATCAACAGAAAAAGTTGTTTCATGAATATTTTTCGTTCTCAATAAAATTTCATCTCCCCCCGCCCAAATACTGTTATCAAAATTAATTTCCATAATAAGGGTTTTGGAAGGTCCTCTGTATGGAAAAAAGGCAAAAGAAAGACCTCGGTAAGAGGTTTCGGAATGATATCATTGGAGAATGTGGAGTAGAAGGGTGAAGATGTTAAACTGATAGCTTTAGATCATGGCAAGTGGAAAGGCATTTGTGAAAATGAATTAATGGGAGAGAGCAGAGCGAACAAGCACGAATGTTGGCTGCATTCACTTTGAATCACAGTCTGAGGAAATATTCTCAAAGTCCTCTAGTTCGAAGTTCGGACTGAAGCAAAGAACGTGAGTGAAAAGTCCTAATAATGCATTTATTTCAGTCTGAAAGCTATTGGCGGGTTATTTAATTTGATCTTGTGCTCTTGGGTAGAAAGCATGTTGATGTCATCTCAAATTCAAGAAAATGCCAATCACAAGCAAATTTATGGTATTCTATATTCTTTATACACAACACTGGCTTCATCAGCATCCCTCGTTGAAGGAAAGTTCGTTTAATGAATCATTCAAAGTGGAGAAAGTTTATTTTGATGCCATCTTTTCATGGAAGTACTGGTAACTTTAACATTGGTAGTTATTAATCCATGCATCCTTCCCTGCATTTCCTTATTTTAAGTTAGGAACTCTTTCAGTCATGTTGATATCTGAGATACACTTTACGCAAGTTAAAGGCATTGGCTAACTTTGTGAGTAGCTGATTTAAAAAATTCTCAAACTAAGATGAAACATGTGTATGAGTACTTGTTTGTACTCAAAAACCCTGAAACCAACCATAATTTGGAATGAAAAAGTGTAAGTTAGACGCAAACGGCGATTTTATTATCCTTCGTCTCACGAGACAATCACTAAGAGGACCACTTTGCTTGAATTTGAAAATGCCGTTATGTGCCTCCCGCCGCGTGATACGCCAATACACACAGTACGGTAAGGCGAGTCATACGCGCATGCGCACTCCTTATGTCTATTCTGTGCAACCGACCCTCGTATATTTTTCAAACATTGGTTCACATTTTTGATATTTAAAAATACTTCCTGTGGATATTATACTTTGAAACTTTCAGACTGGTATTTTTACACTATAACCCTTATGTTTATCCCATTTTCAAGTAACAAAACAAGATGTTTAAAAATATAACAATGTTAACAATGTCTTTAAATAGTACAACTGACTAATGAGTGTTTATATATTGTGATACGAGAAGTTAGACTGTTAATGAAATACGATAATCATATGGGGCCCGTGAAATGAAATAAGATCATGTGAAAGCTCATATAAATTGGATCTCCCCAAACAATGAAGCATGGAAACGCAGGGCAGAATAGAAAGGATTTGAGACTTCACCCCAAACTTGGTACAAAAATAAAAGGATCTTGACAATACTTTTTGAAAAGTTTGCTGCTCAGTCATCTACGGCTAAACAGTTATGAAAATTAAGGCATCATTAGACAGAATATTAATTACTCTTTACAATGACATAAATTTCATGGCCAGATAGACATATCTCTTTAATATTACAGAAGCTGTCAAAGTTGGGTATATACTTATTTATACGCACTGTAATATAGAATGAAATTGTATATTACAATATTTTAAAGGAGAATGCAACCCAGACATCAGTGTACTTGCAGTGAATGAAGAAAAACAAGAAAGAGTAGACAATACAAGTTTGAGAAAAAATCGGATAATCTGATCAAGATTTGTGAAATTTTAAAGTTAAGTAAACCATTATTATGGGAATGCTTTAAGTTGGCAACTCTACCATCATCTGTGCTGTCATTGTTGGCAACTCTCCATTCATTTTCTTCACAGAATTTAATTTTGTTTATCATTTTCAAGAAAAATTGATTTCTTTTTTTTTTTTTTTTTATTTACTGTGTGAGTACAGTATGACATGGATACATCAATTCATTCTGCAAGCATTTTGCGAAGAATTACAACTGTATGTTGATTCCTGACTTTAAATGTCAATTTTTGTTTGAAAAAATATGCACAAAATGAATAGAGAGTTGTCAACGATGACATCACAGATGCTGTCAAAGTTGCCAACTTAAGGATCCCCATAATGCGGATTTACTTAAACTTTCAAAATTCATAACTCTTAAATAGATTGTCCGATTTTGCTCAAATTTTCACTGTTTACTCTTTCTTGTTCATCTTCATTCCCTAAAAGCACACTGATGCCTGAGATTCATAGAGTAAGCTCCGCGCTTTGATACCTAAACAGAAAGACAGGACCACCGCGCTCTTTCACTTCTCGAGGTTGGCACGGTGCGTGTCCGTAACTTGTCATTTTCCCCTGAATGCAAGGAATTTCCTATGCAAATATTATCATCCGAAAGAGAGTAGAAAGTATTTTGTTTCTTGGCAAAAGAAGAATAACAAAAGTTGACAAGTTGTTGGATGAGCTAGATGATGGCTTACACATGCATTTTCCCGACAAGTGGAATGGTAAGAAAAATAAATTCTGGCGTGGGGAATGAACTGGGAGTCTGCTTGGCAAAAAGGGGGATATGCATGGCAGCAAGGAGAGTGAAGTGTGAATTATGAGATTTAACAGGTGGATTTACTGGTGCACTTAATATGAGTAAAGTACCACCTACCAATGAAAAAAAGTATATCGGGTGCATTTACCAAATGAATCAAGGTGATATCTTTTTGTACGCACTAAAAATAAAAGGTTCAATTTTGCACCCTTCAAATCCAACACTGGGAGCTCCTTTATGGGTACAACTTTGCACCCAAAGAAGCAATTTGCACCTTTAAAGGTGCAGTGAGCTACATTTTGCACCCTTAAGGGTGCAGAGTTGTACCCTTACGGGAAGGTGCAAATTTGCACCCTATTGAATGTGTTGGCTCAGTAGGTAGAGCGTCCGCCTCACGATCGGGAGGTCGCGGGTTCGAACCCTGGCCGCGTCAGATGGGAGTTGCTGCTACCTTCTTTGGCGTTCGAGAATTGAAAAGGATAGAGCAACGTCGATCTGGCGCTGCTCAGTGGCTGCCGGGCCCACGATCAATTGGGCAAAAAGAATTTCCTTTCTCGGACAATAAAATTTAGAGATTGGAGAAATTTGGAGTAAACATTTCTGCACCCTTAAAGGTGCATAGTTGCACCTTTAAGAGTGCAGACAAGTACAAAATGGTGCAAACAAGTACAAAATGGTGCATCTTTGCACCCTTTTAGAAAGCGATACCCCTGGGTTACCAAATACTAGCCACTGAAGACTTCGAGTCAACTGTTTGCCCTAAACAATTACTCTAGGTCAATTAGAACAAAGATTTACCCCCCCCCCCAAAAAAAAGGGAACGAAAATGGGGGGGGGGGGGGGCACTTTAAACGGAATCTAAACAAAACAATCTGACAACAAGAAGTCATCTTGGTTACTTCAAGTTAGCTTACTGACCTCAACAGCAACCGGTGAACTTTCACAAAAGATGTATCATTTTCATCTGTTCCCCGTAACTTCCACCCACCCCCTTTAAAAAATTAAATTAAATACTCAAATGGAAGCGATACCCTGCATGGGTTATCAAGTACACTCTTTAAAAAAAATGGGTAAAAATGTGCCATGAGGGTGTGTCCAACCAACTTTGGGCATTTCTCTGGGCATTTTAAAAATCCAGTTTGATGGAAATTTTGCCCATTCTAAAGTTTTTTTTTCGTAAAGTTTTTTTTTTTTTTTTTTAAATCTTTATCCTAACTGGACTCCCGCATTGGGTAGAAATATTGCCCAAAGTTGGTTGGACATACAATTACCCTCGTGCTGGTTAAAATTTTACCGAACATTTTTTTTACAGTGTACTATACTAGCCATTGATGACTTCAAGTCAACTGTTAGTGTTTTGCTAAACAATAACTCTGGCCAATAACTGTTCAATAACTGAAAAGGTAGGTATAATGTATTTGCTCGTATTTTTTTTTCAAGTTCCTATACTGTATTTGCTCGTAATTTTTTTCAAGTTCCGTTGTCGACTTGAGGTCTGCCGACTTGAAGTGGCCAGACCTCAAGTCGACTTTCATGTGGGTATTTCCTTAAAGGTGCGAATATTATTGAGTGTGCAAAGCGCGCACGCTCCCTAGGGGGGAGGTCCAGACGGGGGACTTCCCCCTCCCGCTCGAAGCGCGGATGCTTTGACGTTTCCTTGTCAGTGTTCCTTGTATGTTCCTTCTCTCCCGACGTTCTCTCATCTTTTTTCTCTCCTTTTTTTTTTTTTGGGGGGATGCGTGTTGCCCCTCCGTTTTTTCTTTGGGGGACGAGCGCCCCACCTGCCCCCCCCCCCACTTCCGACGCCTATGTGTCTATGGTAATCAAGGCGAGAAGACTTGGTTTCTATGTTGAAAAATCATCAAATACATCTACGCCCTTAAAGTGAGTCCATAACTTATGTTCTAAAGTAACCCTCCTTGCCGACACCTGTGTCTCTATTGTGCAACATAATAACTTTATTTCACAAGTGGCAATGGGAAGGGAATATAATTATTCTTCCTTTTACATTCATACATCAGATATAGATATTGTACAATTATATTGATAGTGACATCAATTATAAGATGCTGTTTTGACATTATAAACAAAATATAGCATTAGCTCATTATGTATGATTATAAGTTCTGCATATCAAAATGGAATATGCCAATTTGAAGAAACCAAGACTGAATGCGGATAGAACTAAATCAGCAGCAACGCACCACCATTCTTCTTTACTTATATAGCTCTTAAATTCTGATCTCAAAGACAGGTTTTTCATATTCTCCCCTTAAACATAATCAGAATGTATCGATCATTGAAGTCTTGAAATTACACTAAAGACACATCGCATTGATACATGTAAATCTAAAACAACAATCTACAAGAATATGTTTGGAATAGTTATATTAACTGTTTCACGAGGAAAACTTAACTGTGGTAAACATTCGTAATTATACTGGCGGCCAATTTTCATGCAAAAGTACATCTAGGCCTACATGTGTCTCTATATCTGCATATATAATTGAAATGAAGTTAAGGAAAAAGTTCTTACCACCACGTAGAAACAACCTCTGCTGGAGTTAAAAGGAGAAAGTACAAAAATAGTCGAATGAAAGAGAGAGGCACTTTTTGCTTTTTCATTTTGAGATCTAGAATCTAAACGTTTACAGTGATAACATCCACATGAGAGCGCCGTGAAAGAGTTGAACGGAGATTAAAAAGGTCCTGGGTTGCGGCCGGCCGCCCGAACTGTTGTCTCCCTGTATCACCTCTGGACAGAAAATCGTTAACCAGAATGTAAATCACAGAAAAATAAATCCAGGAAGTTCCAAAAAAATTGATTCACAAATTTTCGAATAATCTCTGCCATGTGATACTGACTGCTCTTATCATTTCAATTCACAGGCAATTCAATCCCAAGGAGAAGCAAAATCATTATTGTCGTGGCAGATCATCCTGCGAAAATTAAGGCATCGTTCCTAATGGATAACTGAACAACTGCCAGATGATCATCACACATTCTCATCCATACTATGTTCCTGTTGTAGGTAGAATTGAACAGCGAAAATCACGTTTTCAAGACAGACTTGCTAAGATGTTAAGTAGGGCCGTTTGACCAGAGACAAATCAATCCTCATCCGCCTCAAGGGTCGCAAGTAGACTAACTTCGAAACTACTCCTCTGTTGCCTTCTCTGTCATCACGAGCCTGTCCGTCTTCTTCCAGCATTGTCAATCCCCATCTTTTTCTTTTCTGGTGTAAGCTTATAAATCCTGTATTCTGATTGGTCGCCTGCTGAGATCAAAGAGGACCGACAATGAACAGCGTCCCACGTTCTTGACTCAATTCTATGCAGAGTGCAACGGAGCTGACGTTCCGATTCACAGTCTTTTTACAGTCGCGCTAACAAAAGATCGGCGAGCGCTAGAAAAAGGGGATTCGCGTTTCGGGTCGAGGGCTATTGTAGGGAATGAAAGAAGAGCCGAAATTCGCATCTTTCGATCTTTTCTCCCCCAAAATTGATCTTACAAAAGGATTGACCCTCTATCTTCCTTTTCAACTAGCCGCCGCAGCTTTAACTAAAGAGTCAGGTGCTTTGTTCCCTTTACTCCATTTGCTCTAATCTGTGAACTATTGATTTCGACACAAATTAAGGGCTTTATATCTCTAATTTCCGTTTGGAAAAGGGAAGAAAAGTATGAGCAAATAGGCAGTGGTTAGTGTAAACTGTTTTGTGGTTTGTTACTGAGGAATTTTATTTCTTGTCTAATGCTTGCATCGCAGTTCATCCTTACTTCATTGAAATTTCTCATTATTACAATCTACAATTCTTTAAATATCCGAAAAGTTCTTTCATAGTCATTACATATTTTTGGTAGCGGTTATGAATCACTTTTCATTCCTTCTCTTCGTTACGAAACAAAGAATTTTTTTTCACAGTTGACATTATTGTTTTAGAAAATATCCTCCCGTATCATAAGTATTGCAACATAGCTAAATTGTGTATGTTTTTGTGAGTTATAAGCCTTTCTGTATTTTGTGATTTTTCGTTAATAACTCACGAGTGTTGTCGACCATTTGACTGTGTATATCTTAAAAGGGAGAGCTTGTCATTTTCTGTCCTGGAAGCAGTAGATATCCTGACCGGGTCATGTCTCAAACAATGGAGAAAACAAAAGACCAAAGGAAGCAAATGCCCATATTGGGAGGTGGGAATTATCAGTGAACGAAGTCATGATACTCCCCCATCGTATTTCTTTCCAATCTTTTTACAAGGTTTGTGTACACTTTTAGCAAGGAAATAATACCCATAATATTTCCAGAAAAGAGCGGAGGAAAATAACCACACCTAGAGAAGATATACTTCTGTGGGCCGTTGCCAAGGCGTTGTCAAGGAGGATGCGGGCTACAATCATTATCCAGCAAGATAATTTATAATGAATTCGTGAGCAATTTGCTGATGGCAGTGTGGTGAACATATCGAAATTAATTTCCTTAAACGAATTCTTCACAAATTTATTATATTTTTCTAGATAATGATTGTGGAGTGCATCCTCCTTGGCAACGTCTTGGCAACGGCCCACAGAAATCTATCTTCTCTGGGTGTCGTTATTTTCCTCTGCCCTTTTCTCGATACGTTATGGGTATTATTTTCTTGCGAAAAGTGTATACAAAACTTGTAAACATGTTGGAGAGAAATATGAAAGGGGAGTATCATGATTCTGTTCACTGAAAACCCCTCACCTCCCAATATGGCGATTTGTTTCCCTTGGTATTTTGTCTTCTCCATTGTTTCAGACATGTTTGTTTTTCCTTTTGTGCTGTTCTGTTATGTTCTGATATTGTTTCGTGTTTTCCCTGTCTGCGTAGGCTAAATTTACAACAGTTTTATTTTTTGAGGGTTCCACAAACTACAAGCAGTTGCTTTTTAGTGGAACCCTCCATTTCCACAGAAATCGGTAATTTATGATAATTTATTCTAATTATTTACTGAAATGCTTACTTGTGAAGAAAAAAATGTATTTATCTTAATTTCATATTGTTTGTATGATTATATCTATGCAAAAGTCATTGTATTTCTTTTTCTGTTGGAAATGAAAAAACATGAATTTGAATTTGAATAGACATGACTGGGTCAGGATATCTACTGCTCTCAGGACAAAAAAGGACAAGTTCTCTCTATTAAGATATACTCAAATGGTTCACAAAATCTAGTGGTTATAAACGAAAAATCACAAAATACAGAAAGGCTTACAACTCACAATTGCATACGCAATTTAGCTATGTTGCAATACTTATGGTACGGGAGGGTATATTCATGTTGAAGCTTAAACGGCAAAAGAACACACTGTGAAAATCCCTGGAGCCCTCCGCGTGTATATTATTTCAGACTTAATTGTAATGGTACTGGTTTATTGGGGGAGGGGGGGTCATCATTGTTATCATCTTTATCGGTGAGAGCCTTTTAATCGAAGGGTCTTTTAATCGAAAGGATTATATCAGGTAATGGAATTTTGTGCATAAATCGGTCATGCGTGTAGATTCATAAAGTTCATAAAAAGACTATATCACAAGATCTTTACATTAAAAACAATCGTTGTTGGAAACACTGGACTGCATTTAGTTCAATATACTTTCAATATGGTAAATTTATTTCAGTGTCCATTAGAGAAGAGAAGAAAGAACCTGACTTTAAAAATGGGAGGTAAGAAAAAGAAAATGTAGGCAGCAGGGTATAGTGGCCCTGAAGTATACGCTCGACAACAGGTCATATGCGATGTGAATTTCGCGGCCAACTTTGCGCCCCAGTCGCGAAATTCACGACCCGTGACGCAAACATTGTGTCCCAGTCGCGAAATTCATGACCCGGGATGCGAAATTCATGACCTGGGATGCGAAAGTCATGACCAGTGACGCGAAATTCATGACCCGGGATGCAAAAATCGCGACTGGGGCGCAAAATTCGCGTCACGGATAGTGAATTTCGCTACTGGGACGCAAAGCTGGCCGCGAAATTCACGTTGCACATGACCTGTTGTCGAGCGTACATCAGGGCCACCATCATGATAGCAGGGCCAGGTTGATGTTGTGAAAACAGAGAGAGGAAGAGGAGGGGAAGGGGGGGGGGAGAAAAGCAGAAATGGGGAGGTTGCGAGAATGTAAAAAGAGTACCGTATGACTTGTAAACAGGCACGGTTCTACGGCAATGGGGGCTCAAGCCCCCCTCCCCAAAGAAAGAATCGCTTAAGCCCCCTCCCCCCACTTTAAAAATGAATTGTGGACGATATTAAGTGCAATTTCAATCTCATCTCATATAGATTCTAATATACATTACAATGTCCTTGTATAAACCAGTACGTCAAAAATTTCAATTCAAACAATCTAGCAAAATCTGAAATATTTATACATGTAGAATAATGAAATAATTGGATGATTTCCAAATTTTATATGCATAATTGATATATGCGTAGACCGAAATTTGTTTCTAAAACTACGGTCCTCAGTCATTTAATACTTACAAGAAAGTGTATCATCAAGAAACTATTCATACAACTGTTGTGTATTTCACGCTTTATATCGAAGTTTGAGCTTTCTACCTGGAATTGCAGGTTACCATGGTAGATACAATGTATGGTTTGTCGTACCGTATCATCGAGATCCTGGTGATTCGATACAAAGTTTTTGACATTAATAAAACATTTTGAAATGAATAAAGATTTTTATTGCATATTTTTTTTTCATATGAAATAATAAAGTTTCAAATACATAATATCTACAAACTAAATTTTACATAGCTTTCCCTTCACTTGATAGGCCTAAAATAAATTTTCTTCTTGTTCACTCCCTGTACATCTGCTTGAAATCCTAACTACAATCTCTAATAATTCTGCTGTATTCTGCTTTTGAAACAAATGACTAATTTTTTATGTCGCAGCTTCCAAGCCGCCAAAGTATTCAGAAATGATGTGGGAGAGAATTTTCTACGATGCGCAGTGAATTTGATGAATAAGAAATACATGTATAAAATGAACAAAAAATAAATAAAAAATAGAAAAGAACCATAATTTAAAAATAATCATTAAAAAGTGGATATTCTTATTTTTCATGACACCTATTTTTAGAGGTGTTGTAGTCTAGCAGATACGTTCCCGGACTGGGATCACATGATTCACGGTTCGAGTCCCGCTGCGGCACTTAACGTATTATGGCAAGACATTAATCTACATCTGATTGCCATTCTCCACCTGGGAGCAAATGGGTACCTTTGAGGATTGTCGAAAGCTAATGTGACTGCCTCTGCCATTGCCCTTCATCAACGCATGCAGTGCATAACGGTAGGAATCCTTCCTTTTTAGGAAGTGGGGATGGTGCACACGTGTGCGGGCTAGAAATCCAGTGAAAAGTGGTATATAGGAACATTGTAAAGAGCATTGCAATATAATGCGCTTTTTAAATGTAACAAATTAGTATTAACCCCCAAAATAAAAAATATATAATTTAATGTCCAACTGCGGCATGATCCTTACGGAATTCATCCTGAAATTTCAAAGCTCCAGCATGAAGAACCTTTCGCGGTACAGCCACAGAAATTGTGGTTACAGCGCTTACCATTATTGCTTGAAATACATAACTTATATCGGTTGATTGCAGTAATTGCGCAGTGCGCCCTCATAATATTTCCTGATTTAAAAACATGAGATCTGTGTTCTTAAGGGTAAAAATCCAAATACATCAACAACAAAAAATCGCCTTGCTCCCTCTTCTAACGTTACACAGATCGGTTTGGAAAGGGGGGGGGGGGCGGCGGCAATATCATTGTTTTCCCCGAGTGCATTGATCCCTAAATATGCCATTGCCTTTTGAGTATAATGGTAAGTGCCCTCACTGAAGTAAAACTGCCCCTGTTAAATATGTGCCCTTATTTTATCTATGACCAAAAGTGTCCTTTCTTTCAAAGATAGATTTTGTTATGTGTTCTGATCATCGATATATCTATGGTTCTGATATATCAAAACGGGCAAAGCGGGCATTTTCTTCATTGAAGAAAATGAAAAACGATCAGCAGATTGCGTGTTTTAAAAGTTCCTAACATTGCTATTTTTCTTGATTGCTAAACAACTTGCATTTGCTGTCTGAGCATACCAAGCAATTGGTTTATACAACAGGAAATTGTTGTATGTAACAGAAAAATTAGTCAAAGAAAAGTTGTATGGTATTTATGCAATCACTAACGTATCTCCAGATTAATAAAGCCAAATATATATTCATATGAAATATACGATGCAAAAAACCCCCCAAAACAAACAAACTTATTATATTACAAAATTTAAATGTAAGCAACCAGTTGACCATCATTAAAGATAAAAATTATATAAACACCTGTGGCAACAGGGTTGTCAGCTGAAGCCCTTGTTTTAGCTTCACTTGCTTTTCTATTTTTGTAGGTGTACCTATCTTTGTTTGATCCATTCATCATTAACTCCTTGGCTCTGTTTGGGCCTTGTCTTACAGCACTGCTGAACGGGAACTCGACTATGCTTATGACATGATAAAGAGTAAGGCCCAAGACAGAGATGGGTGGAAAAGGCAGTGAAGATACGACTCTGGTTTGTAAAAACCTGCCCATCGGCAGAACACGAGAAAAGAGAGGACTGTGTGATTTTTTAAGATTAAATTTTCGGTAAATCTCACATTATGTGTTTTGAGCCTGATCGGTTATAGAGAGCCATTTTTGTCTGTCCGTGACATTCATCATTTTGATGGATTCTAGTTTAACTAAACAACCAGGACAACCGAATTTTATCAAATTTTGAATCTTTCACTGATGCTCTTTACAATGAAGCATATAATAGCTTTAACATATCATATTTTTACAGGCCTTCAAACTTTCAAAATTTATCAAATGTCGGTCCGTGACAAACCGACCAGGCTCTTTTTCCCTTTCAATCATTTTTTTTTTTTTAGTTGGCTTTGTAATTTTCTTTTTCTCATTCCGCGTTCCTCCCACTCTGTTTCTCTTTTCTCCTGTATGAGTTCCTTCTTTGTGTGTCTCTCTCGACCCATCTTTTTCTCTTTACCCATCTCATTCTGTCTGTCTCTCTCTCTCTCTCTCTCTTTCTGTTGTGTTCTCTTTGCTTTGCCCTTCATTTCTCCTAGCTCTTCCTTTGCTTCCCTGTTTTCCTTCTAAGAATCATTTATGTGTTATTCTCGAAGTCCTTAATTTCGGTAATTTTTCCTCACGAATTATTATTATTATTACTATTCTTTGTTTTGTTATTCTAACTTTTCATCTTTTTGCCACTCCTTTATTTCATTTTCTTAACACTTTCTTTCTACAGTTTACACAGTTTGTTTCGTTTAGTTTTTTTTTTCTCTTTCCTGCCCTTCTTGTTCTCTCTCTCTCTCTCTTTCTGAATTTAATTTCAATGCAGTTTTTTATATTATAGTTGACCATCCGGACAAAAAATTCATAACTCCTTATAATTGAATGTCTAATTTTATTCAGCATATCAAATGATAAACACACACTCCTGAAATAATTATTCTTATGTTTAATCTTTCGCAACCTTCGCACAATGACAACAAATACATATCTGAGTTGTCGTACATCTTCAGTGTCTGTTCTCAGTCTAAGATAAAATGTATGGAGTGTCCTGTATGAATGTTCTATACTCACATAATACTTGTTTCATTCCATTTATTTACAACTTTATCAACATTTCAAACAAACATGAAAATAATTTTCATTTGAACACATCCTGTAACAAAAAGGGAGATTTCGATCAAATTGCATTTGAACTGAACACAACAAATTCAGCAGGATTATCTTATAAAGAGTAGAAAAGTCAGGATGACATACAGATCTGTTATTACCAGTTGAACTGGTTTGTAAGAGAGGTTTTCATATATAAAGGTTAATAATCTGACATCTTTGGAAAATCAAGTACCTACATGTTGAATGGATGAATACAAGACAACACACACACATAGTCACACTCTCAATGTTATTACTTTAGTACATGTACATCATGTATTAGAAACTCTTCAGCACTTCCAGTATTAAAAGCGAATGGGACCTTTCCTGTGATGTGAAATGACTATTATGAGCAGCAAAATAGAAATGGGTGGGGAAAAATTACCAAAAAATATAAAATTAAAAAAAAACCCAAAAAAGAATAATCCTTATCATCAACAAGATGACAACATCAATTATGATATGAAATACTAAAATGAAACGCACTAAAGCTATCGGGGAGCAATCATTATTTCTCCAGGAAATCATTATTTCTCCAGGAAATTTCAGATACAATTTCAGAAGGTGAAAGAACTTATCTTCCTTTAGAACTCCATTCTTGCAGAGGGGGAAACAACGGATCGGATTAATTTGCATAGAACACTATAATAACATGAAAATTACACTATCATTGTCACCACCACCAGAACAAAAATGGTATTCTCTAGCAATCTACATTGTAATGAAGCAGCCAGTTTTAATGATTTATCATGATTAGATTAGTTGGTTTGTTTTAAATTGAATTTTTGCGATGTCGCAGGATCAAATCCAGATTCAACATATAAATCATGTGATTTGCACAAAAGTTCTCCTCTAAAACATATGCAAATAACCTGCATTTAAATTGTTTAATAACAGTTTGTACAACTTTGAATTCGAAATGATATTGCATTTGAACCTTGTTTTGAAGGTGCAAGGGACGGCAGGGGACGGCGATTTTAACGGCTCGGGTAACGTAAGAAGTGTCTGCGCTACAGAGTAGAGACTCAAACATAGAGAGCGCTGTTTTGAATGAATGTCATTGGGGTCGTTTCATCAAACCAATTCTATGACAGTCATGACTCTTGCCTATGATTTATGGAGATTCACAAAAGCTGACCGCTGCATGACGTATGAATTATATCGATAGTATTGGCTTCAGAATTATGGCTTTCTAATCAATCAATCATATTTTGTCGTGACTCACCAACATTTATTTTGGGCCTCAATTTTTCTCAAACTTTCAAGAATGTAGAAAATTGGAACACACATTAATAAAAAGGATACAAATATCCCACTTACATGTCTATAGAAAATAAGTTACTTATGACAATCAAGCATTTATAGCGTTAAAAATGCCAAGGTTGCTTTTGCACATTATACAAATCTATAGATGTGCAAAAGATACTAAAACTTCATCCGAAGAAGACCCTGATTTTTTTCATCTGAAAATACAATAAAATCCATATATTTTCAATGACCAAGATTTAAGGTTAATTAAACAGAAAACATACATGTGGTATGAAAACCGGAAAAATGAAAGACGATACATGATAAATCATCGTCATTTTCACTAAAAATTTTCGTCGACAAATGCGCCACCTCTGTCGGCAAAAAAGGGAAATGGAAAAAACAAAAGAGGATGGGAAAAAAGAGAAAAAATAACAGAAAAGAGAAATCGTCAAGGTGGTGTTGATGACGGTTCCTATAACCGAATACGAGCGTACGTTTAGCTACTTGAAAAAAAAAAATAATGGTATGAAGATCTTGCTTCCCTTGCCAGAAGTTAACGCCCTGCTACCAGTAGCCTTATTACAGTCACTACCCATTATGATGCTTGGAAGGTGCAGATGGGAGATACGTTAACAGAATGGAGTAATACTGCATTAGAAGTATTCTCAGAATGAAATCGACATGTTTTTTTTTTTATTCTCGTAAAATTTAGGGATCCGTTTTCGCTGCTGGTTCTAAGGTTGACGGATGTGTTAACAAATTATTAATCTCATTTAGGTGTTAAAACATCACAAGGACTGTAGGACATAGTACCGTCGCGTCGGTTGCCCTGCACAGGGGAACGAGCGCCGTTGACCGGCACAAGGGAACGAAGAGAGACATGCAGTCAAATACTGAGATATTTAAGAAATCTTTGAATAACTTCAAGAACATTCCAGAATAGATCTGGTGTAAATTTCTTGAAGTAATTATTCATAGATTTCTTAAATATCTCAATATTTGACCTCATGACTCTTCGTTCCCCCTTTGCTAGTTAAGGGCGCTCGTTCCTTTCTGTCAGGCAACCGACTGTTTAACAAATAACACATTTTCAATGAAGCGAGTGCTTGGAGATTACAGTTCTCCTTTTTTCGTTGGCTATTGACTACCTAAAAGCTGGCTTATGACGGGGTTCTAAAAAGATGTGATGGGTTTGGAGTCAACAAGTATTAAACATTTTTGCGAAGTTGTCGCTGATTTTGGCAAAGACGGCTTTGTGAAAATAAATAGAAGGCAAGTTGCGAGGCAGCGTCGAGATATATCTCATCTGTAATTATGTATGGTTATATGGAACGACCCCCTGATACTACCCCGAAAGAAAGAATAAATTTTTATGAACGCAGAATGGTGAAGGTGTTTTAAACGGTTGATTTTGATTATCTGAGTCAAATTATGCATTTACCTCTTGTGCGATATGAAATGCGCTGATCACACAAACAAGCAAGCATAAAACAAACAAAAATTATAAAAAATTTGATTCAAAGAAAAAAAAAATGCTGGCAAAATCCCTACAACTAGTTATTCCCTAACACACATTATCAAAGCAAGCTGCTTTCATAATTATGCAACACTGATAATTATCAAAGCAAGCTGCTTTGATAATTATGTAGCTAAAATATTTTACAAAATGAAATTGTTGTTGGAAATGTATGGTTGAAACCTATATCAATTATTATTCCAAGCAATAAGCATTATTTTCTCTTAATTTTCTAGCACTAAACACCTACAACAACTCACAAAGAAGTGTATTATCGTTGTTTGAAACTAATGGATATAACAAATTATTCCAAGCAACAACCACATTTTTTTTCTAGCTCTAAACACCTGAAACAACTCACAATGAAGTGCATGATGTAATATTTTTTACACTTGTTTCACTCTCTTTAAAAATAGCCGGTACAGGTTCTCTGTCTAAAAATGAAAAAAAAAAAACCCCTCCCAGATTATTGCGCTTGATTATTTATTCACTTTTTAAAAATATTTTCTTTTGACTACAACGTACAGAACACCTAATAGTTGCAGAATAATAATAATATATGAATACTATTGAATACCATTTCTTTGTACAATTCTGTCACCATTACTCAGCACTCCTCTCTATATAATTAAGATCTCTAATACTTCCTCTTCTACTCTATATGATACATCTCTAGTACTACCATACCTCTTTTAGAAACGAACGAAGAAAACACATTTACTATGACCGCAGCCATTTTCCAGATTTTCTATACCAGAATAATTGTAATATCTCTGTCACTTTCTTTAAAATATCAATCTACATCCAAAAACTATACAATTCGGAAAGTAAAATGTTAAATAAAAACTCTTCCATAACTAAAAGAGAAGTAAAATACATCTTACTAATAACACTGTAATCACGCAACATCTTATAATGTATCATGTATCTCTATGTTCTTGTATATATATCTGTACAAAATCGGAAATTTCTTTACAAGATGTTTGACAATAATTGCTTGATTACACGTTGGATTCACCAAGTCACCATCTTGGACGGCTGTACTCTCATTCCTCTTTAGAAACACAAGAACAATCTAATGCATAAAATTTGTCAGCATACTCGAAATTTCTTCCAATAAAAGTATCTCCATGTCACAGCGATTTATTTATTGTATTCATTGGAAGCATCTTTATGGTTGTCGGAACACTTGTATGATAAACATCTGAAATCCATTTTTGCTCTTCGGAATCATATCAAATGCTATCTGCTGCATACAAATACACAAATTCATAAAATGCAGGTATATAAACAAGCTTCAATATCAGTATGTCTGCAGCCTTTTCACATCTTTAGCGTATCTCAATAAAATCATGTTCTTTATAAACAGCATACCCAGGCAAAATAGCCTACACCAAACTAATGATTGCGTACATTCAAATCGCTGATATCCACGATATCCATGATTTCGGAGAAAATGCTTTCGTATAACCTAGACTTCCCTTGATATAAGGAACATCAGCTACCCTGTTTCCTTTTGAGCTGATTATCCAGCTTTATTGACGCTGCTTTTTTAGAGTTCTGTCTATGATTACAGCAAATAATATAAACCATATTTTGTAGACGAAACGCATTCATTATAACTTATGTAAGAATGAAATAAAGTTTCAGTAACAAATTCAAAAAGACCTTAGACATACTCTGTAAGATGATGTGATGCATAGTCCCATTTCTCGACCCTCGTGCATAGGTTATATTGTGGCATGAATCGCAAATCAGTTTTCTACCTGCAAACAGCAGGCCCATCACTGCTGTTTGAGGCTTGAGGGGTTGCGTACCACAGTCGATTCTGCACAACAGCAGTGGGAACAGTCTTGATGTTGCTTGGTCCGGATAAAGCGACGTATTGGGATGCTTGTAACGGAATGGGGGTGGGGGAGGAGGGGGGGGGGGGGCTAATGGAGAATGAGGTTGGGTTAAGCAGAAATCCGTGGCTACCTTCCGAAGTTCAGAAGACCCCTACTCCTGGCATACCAAGACCTGTGAAACCGTTGACCTCTAGTGACAACCTGGAGAGAAAAGAGGTTGGTATATACCAGAAAGGATGGAAGATAAAAACATCTGCGTAACAGAGATGTATATTGGTCAGCAACTTCACTTCTGAAGTTCAAGTATAAGGAACCCAAAGATATTTCAAACCACTTTTCAAATATGACTAGGGATGTTGATGAAATAATGAGCTTTCATGCTTAGACTTAAAATCTGTCCAAATTATTTTTTAAAAAATGAAGAAAAAAAAAAGATATTATTAGTTCACGTTTCGACACGACATAACTACCTGTACCAATTTCATAAACATATGAAAATGGGAAAAGAATCTCTCATCTCAAACCTATTATCAGTTTGTTTCTCTGTCCTTACTCCTCAGTATTTTGTCTCTTTTAGATAACTCTCAGAAGTATTGCTGCTAGCAATCAAGATACGTTCGCAACTTACCCTCTCACATGGTAAGTTCCAAGTTAAACCTGGTTTATATCAATCTACTGATCTATAGTGCCAGCAGTCAAACTCTTTAGTCTATAAACTGTTTAAAATCATTAAACAAAATAAATAAGCGAAATGAATCTAGTCACAATAAGACACAAAAATGATAATGAGTTTCATACATCTTCTTAATTGCGTTTGTTCATTTAGCAACAGAATGATGTTAATCTCAATGGACGAGGAGGCTGACTGACCCTTCGCACTCCATCTAAAGTTAATCCACTTAACCAGTGCCCCGTTTCATAAAGCTTGTTATCAATAACATGTCGCAATAACTGTTTTAAGCTACTGAAATCCTTGCATCTGATTGGCTGAGAGCAAATTTGTCGTATAAATTTGACACTTGTTACTGATAACAAGTTTTATGAAACGGGGCCCTGGACTGATTATTGCTTTCATGAATACTGGCCTGAGACTTTAAAGCAATGTGATTTTTGGAGGATGGGGGTCACTGCCCTCCCGAAGCTCTCAATTTTTGTTTTACACAAGTCCTAAATCACATCACCAAGTAACATAATTTTGTACAACTTACATTCACAAAGATTTTCATACAACTGAACAAAGAAAACTTAACAAGAGTAACTTCTAAAAACATTATATTGATTCAGAATAGGCTGAAACACTTCACTCAATTAAAATTCAATTACTTTTTCAGCAGGTTAAAACATCTCGTATGTATTTTTTAAAAGAAATAATAATTCTTTTTTCTTTTATCATTTAAGGAATATATCTTCGTGAAACTTCGCATTCAAAGATTAACAAAATGACCCATTATTGGGAAGTGATAGCCGATATACACAGAAAGTGAGAAAATGCAGTTTTATGTACACGCACAAAATACAGAAATCATCCATTTCAAGGCTGATGTGAGGTCGTAAAGGTCACAAAAGGTTACATCCATTTCATCGGCCTGGTGTTAGAAAGATTTAAAAGAACATCTTCTTGAAAGCGCATTACCACTTTTTGGTTTGTTTTACTTATAATGAAGTAACACTAATTAATATGTCGGTGGTGGGATGGGGCAGGACACATGGGCATTACGATGCTCCCACCCCCTCCCTTGCCCTTTATCATCAGCTTTGCAAGGGTTTGCACCATTGCATCTTTCCCCTTTCCTATACATATCTTTCACTGAAAATATGACTACTGGCCATGCATGGAAACCACTCGGAGGGAAACCAGCACACATGATCGCAATTTGGTTGTATGATACAACGGGGGGGGGGGGGGGGGGGGGGGGGGGGGGGGGGGTCAAAAGTACGATAGTCACTAGAGAGGTCTCTACCCATAGATGACTACTGCAACAATGTTTTATATCGCACGGAACTACATAAGAAAATGGCACACAGCAAAGGGGGTGAACTATTTGAAACAAGCAAGCAATACACACATTGAGGACACAAGGAATATAGCATATATACTGACTCATTCTCAACATATATTCACAGCTAAAAATTTATCTCTTAACTACATGTACCAGGTATGTTTGGGCAATTTTTCAAATTATTCATACGGTAAAAAAAACCAATTCTATATTATTAACTTTCTGTGATTGGAAGCTCTTACCATGCTTACAGTTGGTCCTTATTGCTCTTTTACTTTCTGAAATATTTTAATAATATCATGATGGTGATGGTGATGATGATGATGATGATGATGATGATGATGATGTTGATGATGATTATAATAATAAAAATAGTCATAATAGAGCCAGTACTTCCTCTACTACTACTACAACCACTACGGCGACCACACGACGTCGACGACGACGACGACGACTACTACTACTACTACTACTACTACTACTACTACTACTACTACTACTACTACTACTACTAGGCTACTACTATTACTACCGGGGTATTCTCTGTAATACTGTGTTCCCACTGCCCATCAGATCAACTCCATCAAGCCCGATGAAGTTATATTGGCCTGGTCGGGCTCGCTCGGCTAGGGTAATCGGGGTCTGTCTACCTTGACAGGCATCGATCCGGCTTCCTACACGACAATTTTTGACATGTAAAAAAATTCGTGTAGGGATCAAGAAGGCAAGCAATCAAACAGCGATCGGGTAATGATCGAGTAGAGGTCGAGCTGATCGGAAACGATCGTATAGAGATCTAGTCTGGTCGGAATGGATTTTTTTCTACCGATCATTTCCCGATTATCTCGATTCATGCTTGACACCTACACGATTGGTTTCCGATCAACTCGATCCATGTTCAATCTGTTTCATGAACAACTCGCCCGATACACGATCGCTACGTGACTGCCCTAGACCGCTATTCGACCGAACTCACTCACTTTTCGACTGCTGTTCGACCACACTCGATCACGTCACGAGCACTTCTCGATCTTCCCGATCGCAACTCGACCATGGACAAGCGCAATGACTGCACTACGTGCTGATCTAATCACAACTGCAACCATTGGTGTTG
The DNA here is from genome assembly GCA_029962745.1 of Echinometra lucunter. Classification (NCBI taxonomy): domain Eukaryota; kingdom Metazoa; phylum Echinodermata; class Echinoidea; order Camarodonta; family Echinometridae; genus Echinometra; species Echinometra lucunter. The sequence continues at coordinate 32,112,887 of CM057151.1, forward strand.
ATCGGGGGTGTGTGTGTGTGTGGGGGGGGGGGGTGAGGTATACATCCCCCTTAATTAACAAATGACATGGCCCTCTGTTAATCCCCTTAAAAGAAAGGAAATAAACATGGAAAAGTTGTAAAGAGAAAAAAAAAAACCTGGAAGTGCTCGCTCGCTTTTTAAGTATGTTAACCGATGTCGGTTATATTACACATGAAAGGAAATTGGTTTGCATCTTGTCTTTCTATCTTATTTTATACTATTCTTCTACTCATAAAATGTTAGAAATATAACTGCAAGGAGACGAGCGGAAAGTAAACCTAAATGTTGGTACATTTTGACCAATAATTTGGTAATAGTGACCATCATAGGTCGGACACATATTCACCAACACATCGGTTATTTTGACCAATCCTTTTTTTAGTGTACTTGTATTTTGATGAAGAAATGATAATTTACATCAAAAGAATGTGTTTTTCCTCTCTCGCTTCGCTCGCTCGTAATATTCAGAAACGACGTGGTTTGGGAAAGGTCAACATTAACCAGCGAGGTGTTATATTAGAGGTTGCGAAATATGCCATTCAAATATCTTATGGGCCTAGAGTGTTTTTTGAAGACAAACTGCCATTTCTTTTATAGCAAGAACTTGGAATTTTGAGCTCGCTCGCTTCGCAAAAAAAGGTGGTTCATACTCTCAAAAAAGGTGTCATCACCCCAAATGAATAACGGACCCTAAGCATTCCGCTAAAGTAATGAGGATCTACCTCCGTGATACTGTTTGAAAACAATTCATTTGCATGGTGTACGAAAGGGACGGTAGAGTAGACTTAGAATGCAGCAAAACTGTCGGCAAATATAGGTCTTACAACGCTCCCCACCCCCCTTCAAAATGTTATAGCGATGCCCCTATCTCTATTACGTTCCTTCGCTTAGTCGATCCCTCACGTTTGACACTGTTTGAACCCCCAAACCCTATCCCCGCTCGGTCGCTTTGCCCCTTCGCCGAAAATTTTCGGCATCAATCACCCCCCCCCCCCCCCCAACACCACGAATAAAAATCGACACCCACTGCTCGACCTCTTTGAGTTTCTGAGATCAATGCCGGCCCAAAACGAATACTATACCATCAGCTGTCGGCTATGGTTTGTGCAACCACGACTAATTCACGACTCGTCGATCTGCTCGGGTAGATATCGTGTAGGTGTCCAGTTAATCTAATTGGTCTAGTAGAGATCGTGTGGAGATCGTATATGGATCGGAATGATCGAGCAGAGATCGATGTGGTTGTCAAGTATACGTCGTGCACGAGTCGTAAATGGTCTGGTGTGGGTCGTAAACATCACCATAAGTCGCATCAGCTAAAGATGAAATATGCATACGTAGATTAACATAACTATTTTTTACAAACATTTTTTATAGGGAAAGTATAGTTTTTTCCACAATTTAACTGAGATTATGGGAAATGCACTCGCATTTTGTTAAAACGTCAGGAAAAAATTTTGGGCATCCCATTTGGCACTTCATATTCAAGTCGTTCGTAAAGTCAATCGTAACTTTACGAACAGCTTTATGAAACACCCATCCCCCCCCCCCCCCCCCCGGATCTCTTTGAGGACCAGTCCCGTATTTTGGTCTATAAACCTAATTCTATGGCCTTCAGGATGGCCACCTCGTAATTTTAACACTGTGGACGCAGTAGAACTGCTCTACTAAACCTGTTCGGCAGAAAGTATGAAGATTTCTGTTTACAAGAAAAGCACATAAAAATTGGTCACAGAGTGATGAAGAACGAAGATAACTCTCATTCTCCTAAGATGCCCTTCAAAGGCTATTTTTTTTTTTTTTTTTTTTTTTTTTTTAAGTATCGGAGTAATTGACACGCAAACAATAATAAGAACAGATTTGGAGTCAGAGGCATTTTAATGAATGTGTCTGTTACTGTCATCCACTGCCAATCACAGTCTAGCTTGGACGTGGATCCTTCTGGAAAGCTTCTCATAGTGTCTGAACTGGGCTCCGTTTCATAAAACTTGTTATCTGTAACAACTGTCACATTTCTATGACAAACTTGCTCTCAGTCAATCAGATGCAAGGATTTCAGTAGCTTATAACAATTACTTGCAACTTGCTATTGAAAACAAGTTTTATGAAACGGGGCCCAGAAATGATTAAACAGCTTTATGGAAACAGATTTTGCTAGAGCAATGCAGGGCTGTAATGGCGATGTGTAAAAGGGAGAGGGGTGGCGATTGAAGAATATTTCACTGAAATCTCGCCTATGTTAATGGAATCTTGATAGCCCACGTACACTTTAAAAATACTTTTCAAAGAGTTTTAACATTCCTCTCATGATTTAATCTCACACATCAATTCTCATCGATACACTGAAAGAAAAACATTAGGAAAAGAAATTGTATATATTTATTGTTTCCCCAGTAGATGACATTTATTCGGTAAGCAATAAGTAGCTCTAATACTCCAATGACTCCTAACCAGTAGATCATATACGGTATACTCACAGTGCGTTACACTATTAAAAAATCCGTCAAAATTACATATTTTCAAAATATTTAGAAGATAATTTCAAGTCAGAAGATGCCCAGTATTCTCACCTATCAAGAGTCACAAACTTTCGTTCACGTTTGCGAGGAACAGAGACTGTTTTTGTCCAGAGTGAGGAAAATAACTTGCGCCATTGAAAGAAATTGTTCTTTGCCGTAAATTTATGGTCATGTATAGTCTAGGAATTTTGTGGCGATTTTTATCATAATTTTAATGATTTACAAAGTGTGAATGATTGATTGATAGATTGACTGATTGATTGAAAATTGGTACAAATTTGGCATTCTTTATTGAATGACTGATTTGGAAGTGCTTTGATGTGTTTGTGTATATGTTAAATCACAGTGTGATTGATTGATTGATTGACAGAGCTGTCCGACTGCCTGACTGGTTGGCCGACTGTTCGATGTTTTGAGCAATTCATTTATTATTACTGATTAATCAATCAATCGATTGATTGTTGATTAACTCATTAGCTTATTGACTGACTGGTTGAATGACTTTTGCATTGATTGATTGATAGATAGACTGACAGACTGATCTATCGGTTGATGTATTGGTGGGTTCAGAGTTGATTGATTTTTTTTTAATTGATGGATTCAATGATCTGAAGATGTATCAATTTGGTACTTTTCTTCTTGACTGAATTACTGACATGTCAACTTGATGTGTCTGTGAATTGTGGATACTGTGCTAAAAAGATCTTGAAGTAATTACTCATTATTAATTCTCAGCCATGCATAAAACAATTAAATCATGAAAATTATGATACAAGATGAGACAAATTTCCTACACTATCATAACTTAATCATAAATTTATGCAAAAAAGAAATTAGTTTGAATTGGAACACTTATTCAGACTGCTGGTTTAACTCCCCTCTGCTTTCAAGTTGGTGCAAGTCATTTTTTTACACTCGGGACAAAAACGGTCAGTGCTCACCCAAGCACGAACAAAAATTTGTTTTGTTAGTGGAAGTTGATAGAAGAGAAAATTGGGCATTTTTCAACATGAAACAATCTTTTATGTATTTTGCAATGTAATTGTGACAGGTTTTTCAAATGTGTAACCTTTTTTTTTTTAAATGCACTGCATATGACCTATAACATGATCACACTTGACCCTTTCGTGAATGCTGCCTTTGTTTCTCTAATTCTAAATGATCAAACTACTACCAGTTATACCAAAATAATTAGCTCTTAATAATGAATGGCATGATCAAATAGATTAAACATCATATCTTATTCGTAAAAGGTCTACAAATAAAAGCTGTTTTCGTTGATATATGGCAGGAAAAATCAAGACTAAATTTTGTTAACAGCAATAAATGTCATAATAACATATGATGATCAAAGCAGCTAAAACTAGTATTTACAATGGTTTTCTGTACAACTAATTGGCAAAGTTCATGAAACACATCGACTACACATGTGACTTTAATTGTCAAAAATGCACGATACAATGAATACAAGTTTGATAAAAATGTGCCTCATACAATAAGAGAGTATACACATTTAAGAATACATGTTTTTTTTTCACAACCAAATTTATATCTCATATATTACAATCTGAAATGTAATACATCACAAGGACATATCCCAACTACAACCCAGTCCACATTATTTGGCAAACCATTTACTAATAATGTAAGAATTCAATAATGCTGAATAAAAATTCAAATTCTATCTCTCCCTCTCTTTCTCCAAAGTTAATAATATGATAATGGATTACAAACAAGCTATAATGAATAATTATAGAATGTTAAGGATAACTTTTTAAAAAAGAAACCCACCTCAGCAGTTAAATTTTACTTTCATCACCACATATATATATTAAAAATGCTACGTAAGGAACCCCAAATATGAGATTTCTTTCTTTTTATTTTAAATTCATCTGTCTATACTGCATTGATGTATTTACAAGAGAGATGAACATAAAAATAATCACTGAAAATATCAAATTACATACACATGTCTTTAATGCTAATCTTAAATCATACAGAAGAACTTCAATACATACTTGATAAATGTTTGCCTTTACTTTGAAAGCAATCCTATTCAAGCACAAACCTGCTGTAATGTGGCAACACAAGTGGCAAGAGTTTCAAATTTATTATTTCTGCTATGCACTAGGAGAAACATTTTTTTTTTCCTGAAGGTGGGGTAAAAATTCACATTTAAATACTTATATATAACAGACTTTTGTTTGCTGTCAAGGATCAAATGCTGGCTTTGAGTACATATAATACATTAAAAATGTAAATAAAAATGATCAAAATGCTCTCTAGAAAAAGCAAATTTATTTCTTTAGTCTTTATCCTTTTTTTCGAGGGGGGGGGGGGGGAGGTGTCAATGGCATAATTAACCAAAATATCTATGGAAAGAGAACCATCAATAAGTGAGAAATGCTTTTACAGACATGGAAATTAATGTAAACATTACTTTCCTGCAAAAATGGGCCATCATGAGGAAACTCTGTAGACTAAAGCTCATGTACAGTATTGGTAGAAAAAGAATATTGGTATGAAACTGATTAAATACAGTCTCACCAGGGAAAGTGTTACTTCCCTGGTCTCACATTGTCTGCCTTGCATGGAAAGATATGTGTGTGTCTGTGAGATCATGTAATATCCAATTCATGATTTCCGGAGAGTTTTAGTTTAAATGTCTGAGAGGAACAAAGTTACACTTTGCCCTACGTTATGACCCTTGCACAAAAACGGCTCCTCCCACAACATTCGCCCCTTTGTGCTTATCGCACAACAGAAACTCTCATTTGTTTTTTTTATGTGCGCAGGCACTGTGTGATGCATGTTAATGTTGCTGACTTTCGATCACCTGGCCCAACAATCGTAAGTATTTTTCGCCTCTGATTTGGTTGATTTCAACTTCCGGAGAAAAAAACTTCACAGCAGCTTAGTTTTACTTTTAAACTTTGCTACTGAGCAGCCCTGAGCAGCCAGAAGCAAAGAAATCTGACAAACAGTTCTGATGGCCGACCAAAACTGTACATAATCTTTAATACTGGTGTTTTGGAACTTTTTTCCCAACTTTACACAGAAATGAATCAGCAAAAAATGCTCATAGAACACCACATTGGTGGTCTATCTTGGATTTAAGACCTGTGATCACTAGTTTGAAAATATTTGGGGGAGGAGGGGAGGGGAGGGGGTAACAAGAGGATTAAAGCTGATACTAATCCTATTTAGAGTTATGCAAAAAAGCTCATATCTTGGGGGTGTTTCATAAAGCTGTTCGTAAGTTACGCACGACTTTACGCACGACTGGTGATATGTTCTTGTGCTACATGTAAATGCTTGAGAATCTGATTAGCATCCAAGAACATGTTCCAGTCGTGCGTAAAGTTGTGGCTAACTTACGAACAGCTTTATGAAACACCCCCCTTGTCTGTTTATAACAGAAAATTGGAAGATTACATTATGATGCATATATCAATTAGAACTACAATATATCTATGCAGAATATTCTATGGGGTTTCTTTTCAGCAGGTTATTTAACAGTTCTTTTCGCACATGCTTTTTATGTTTTCTATGATGATCTTTTTCAATCCTAAGTAGCTGTTTGTCAATGGAAATTATTGTTCTGTATTTCTATGAATTACACTATGTTGTTTATTCAATAATGTACATTGTATGACAATAAAGGTGGAAAATCACTATTCATTTTTAGAATGCTATTATATATCAACTTTTTTCTATATAAACATGATTCTACTATTCAGCTGAACATTTTATTATAGAAAATGTTGAAAAAGAATCAAATTTGATTGAAATGAAAAAATGAAAATATTAATACTACCCATAATTTTGACATAAATGATAAAAGTGATATTAACAATACACAGCATAATGTTCAGGTCATTCTTTATATAGCTTGAAATGAAGCCTCCCCCCTTCCCACATCATACCATACTTTCTTTTTCCTCCTTTCTTTCCCTTTCTTTACTTTTATTTTCTTGACTGAAACTATGGAAAATAATGCAAGATAAAAACCCAATGTACTTTAAACTATTTCTTAATAGCACACAGATGCTTAGGATACAGTATTCTAAAGAAAAAAGGTTATAAATAGCCTAAATGGATATTTTGAAAGTTTTAATCCATTTGACGACAGCCCAACACCTTCTTGTGCTACAATTCAGAATAACCCTGTTCAATTCCACCTAAAAAATGGAAATTATTGGAAGATATATGTCAGTATTACAAGAAAGTCATAGAAATAAAATATAGCAAAAGTTTCTACAACAAAACCCAATATCACTAGCCACATCAAATCTAAGTCTAATAAGCATAATTGTAAAAAATATCTCCTATCAAATGTTTTTACCCTAATTAAACTGCATCTGATCTCAATTTTATCACTATTTATATAATCACTGATCTCCTTCCTGCAAAAGGAACTACACTGTATTACAGATAAAGTAAAAGATGGAGAAAGGAATTTGCAATACAGGGTTGAATTTCAATATCTTGAAAAAAATTCATGGAAAATACCATCATTCAACTGTATGTACCTATTCACATACATATTATCACCCATTTCAAATTTGTCTCTCAAAGTGGTATTTGGAATAGTCCTGCAGATTAGTGAAGAACATGAAAGGAATTGTGCACTTTTTCATGAAAGCATGCACTTTGGCAGATAGGTAGAGTTTTTGATGCCATCATACTTAATTTTGACAATGAAGATTCAAAGAGCAAGGGCTTAAACCAGCAAAGAAAATATGCTAAACCCAATACGGATCACTACCTAAAATCAGCTTGCTTCATCATGCTAACAACTACTATAATGATAATACAGACTTCATACATTTATAAGTACTCCAGGAAGACAATATAAATTTGACTCCATTTTGTTATACTGTGACACTAAAAAACAAACATTCACACCAAACAACACCAAACTGAATTTACACTTTCACCACAAATGTATATGTATGTAGCATATACATTAATAGCAATAGCAGAACCTGTACAAGATCATCAAATATTATTAACGTCTGTGTATAGCCTTCTACAGTCTATGTACAAAATGTAAGGTGAAGAATTCTGTTTACAAGAACCACATTTCAATCGCGCTGTAAATACACTGGCCATCAAAAAGGGGTTGTGCATTGTGCAGGTGATTACAACAGATTTAATCATGAAGCAGAGATATAGTAGAAACATGATTATCACTGGAATAAGAATAGTGAGCTTGTAGCAATATGTTTTCTGATATTGATATTATTTTATTTGGCAAAGACAACCAAGACAAGGCAATAGCCATAACTTGTCTTGCCATGATCCTGTGCAATCATTCTTGCAGGTAAATTGTAACATTTGACTTCATTTAGCTACTGACCTACATACATGACCTCTGACCCCCAACAGCAATGAGGTCCCTGTAAGCCATCTACCATCCAAGTTAGAATACAAATGGACTAGTGATTCAAAAGTAGAAACTTGGGAGGTAAATTTTGTCATTTGACTCATTCGACCTGTGGCCTACATACATGACATTTGACCCCCAAATAACATCGAGGTACCTACAGAACATCTACTATCCAAGTTTTGTTACATATGGGCAAATAGTCGCAAAGTTATTCAAGTTCTATAAGCGTCATGAATGGACGGATGGACGGACGCCACTAAGGATCCCTTAATCTCACTCTACCTCGGTGGCTCGACAAAAACAGAGTACAAAGCAATAGCAGAATACATGTATCAGGAGAGTCACATGGATGCCAGGAAAAGAAAAAAATAAACTAAATAACTATAACCTGAAGGCCTTTTTTTCCAATACATGTGACTTTAAATAAATAAAATGACACATTTAAAATAAATGGGTAGATGCTCACTACACTGAACTTTGTTTGTTTTTTCTTTTTAAATGTTTGATTTTGAATCCACATCTGCTACACAATTTCAACAATATTCTCTGATCCATATATTCTTAAAACAGACCCTCCCATAATGGAATTGTCAAACAACAAAAAGCCTCATTTGTTGTGAATAAATTACATACTCCAATATTCCATGAAATAACAAAAGTCAGAAGTCAAAAGTGACTATGATTAAACTTCTCCCTTTACCTGGCAGTTCTCTACATTATCATGTATTTACACAAAAGCTATTCGACCCTGTGCAGTAGAAAATTATGCCTCTGCCTCACATGCAATTTTTACTTTATGCACATCTCAACAACAGCTACAAAACTAGTTAAACTAGAAATATCCATTGCCACGCAACAGAAGTGTGTCCCCCGGGTCATTGTGAAATCCCTAACTTACAATATAACCTCTGACCCCATAAAAGATGGAACACTGAGGGCAGCATCACCAAAAACGACAGGAGTCTAAGTCTGACCATCATACACCCAAGTAAAAAATTTCAACGATATCCATCAAGAAACGCAACCATAAAAACAACTTAGCCATTACATGTGCCGTTAAATTCCTAAATAAGAAGGAACAATTATATGCTTTAGAAAGTTTCAAACCAATTCCGAGCAGCCCAACTGCATTTTTCTTGAAGTGCGAAAGAATCAAGTGATATGTGAGATAAAAACGAGCAGAATTTCTATCACCTAAAAAACTGTCAGCTTTACAATACACCTCCATCACACAGATACTGTAGGTCCTTGCCTGTGCATTATACTAAAATTCTTATTGTAGGTATCAGAAGTCCACACAGAAAAAAAATGCTATTCAAGAAAGTCTCAGTTATGATGATGGCTGATTTTAAGTAAAATGCAATCATGAAATACTCAAAAACCATTACCATCACATAATCTAACAACCTTCTTTTCTCTCTCCAGGGCCCCAAAACACAAAGGAAATATTTCACTCTGGTGGGATAAAAGCTGATCATATCAAATAGGAATCATTTTGACGTGATGAAAATTATCAAAGATGAAATACATACACTGGCAAGAATTCAGAGGTAGGTTCTTATTCTAAAGTTCAAATATCTTAAAAAGACAAATCATACATGGTATGATGATACAATACTAGTCAACAAGATGAGTGTGACTGCATCTCCTACAATGCTTCTGCCTGTATTCAGTTATTACTTCATGGCTCAAACTATGTTTTAATTATTGTGATAACTAGAATAAAATACCTATACCGGGATAGTTGAATGTCAATTGACCTCTTCCTTAACAACCCAAAACACTGATTGTTTTCTCTCTTCATAGTCATGCGCACAATTAGTTAAAATATAATGCTAACAAAATTTACAAATCTTTAATGTCACACATATTCACTCCTATGACCTTTGACCTACTAACCCCCCAAATCCAATCAGATTGTCTTCCTATGGTGATGCATACTAGCACCAAACTTGGAGTTTATACCTCAAGTGGTTTTTGATATAGCATGTTAATAAAGCTAAAATCTGCTTGGGTGCTTGAACAATTAACCAGTTACCTACTGGAGGCTAATGGCCTCTGTATTAAGCCTACAGGAATGAGAGAATTTAAAGGTAGCCCATCCCTTTTACAGACCTAATTCTGAAAGTTCCCTGACTCTGTCATCATTTGAGAGAGAAAGGCTATATAACCTATCCCTGACATTGACGAAGCGTGAAATTCGGTTTTAAGGAAATAATCTTCAATAATTTATCAGAGCTTACTTTTTTCGTACCATTAAAAAAAGATGTGAAGATTCAAATTCAATTCGACCGTTAGTGAGAATAGCTCCCTCAGCTGAAAGATAGTGCAAACAAAAGGATTCACATTACAAGCTCGCTATAATTATGTACAGTACGTGTGGTGGCCGCGTGCGTGAGCTGCGCAGGCTGAGCTAGCTTGCTAGCTGGCTGCACTATATATTTGTGGTACTGCCTGTGAACTGATCCGACTTGCGTATTCAAGGTTGGTAACCAGTTTTTCATTCTATATTAATAACTTCAGCAACATATAACCGTAAGATTAAATTAACAGTATCAGAAGGGCATACCCTAAACTCGTGCCAAGTTGTATGGATTTTCGTAGATTTTGCAAGAGAGACGGGCTACCTTTAAGAGGCAATGTGTTAAGATTTATACCGATCCCAGTGTCAAGTACAAGTGATTTTATCAAGATCAAGTTGATTTCTTTCCATTCTGATTATTTCAAAGCTCAAGGTTTACATCAATTTCTATGTACTACTTCATCAATCTTTCCAAACTACCGTGAAATGGTTAGTTCACATTGTAATCCCATGACCACAGCCCAAACATGAGTTAAGCCCAAATGGCATTTTGCATTAAATATAAAAGTTTAAATAAGTAAAAATAAGTAAAATTATCATATTTGAAGTTTGGAATAATGATAGGAATACCAAAATCCAAATTTTTTGTATTTTACCCTAAATTTTTTCTTTAAAAAACTACCGTGAAATGGTTAGTTCACATTGTAATCCCATGACCACAGCCCAAACATGAGTTAAGCCCAAATGGCATTTTGCATTAAATATGAAAGTTTAAATAAGTAAAATTATCATATTTGAAGTTCGGAATAATGATAGGAATACTAAAATCCAAATTTTGGTTAACTGCCAAATTTAATGTACTGCAAAAATTTCTGCATTTACAGTATATCGGGACAAAAATCAACCAGTTGTATGCAGCAGAGAGACTCAAGGAGATCTGAGAAGGAAAATTTTATCTACAATGTTGCCATCCAAATGAATCTTGAAATCTCCTATTACTAGATGAGGGATATTTGAAAATGAATGACATATGAGGTATAACTATAGTAAGTTAGTTTTTAGAAATCATTGGCCACTGGATCCAAGGCTGGATCCAGAATTTTTCAAAGGGGGGGGGGGGGGGCGCGGTTGGCTTTTTCAGGTGTCCTGTTTTTACCCGGAAAAAAGGGTCCTCTGCATTTTCACATGTATTTTACCCTAAATTTTTTCTTCTTAAAAGGGGGGTCGCGGCTGACTTGGCCGCCCCCCCCCCCCCCCCCCCGACCTGCCCCTGATTCAACAGTCATCAAGTTAGCACCTAGCATAACTTTGTGGGTTTTATCTACCATCAAGCATCTGAAGTGATGAAGTATTAGATCAATTTTCACAATACTCATAAAGGATACTGTATTGTAGGATATACTTCTACAGGCTCACTTCAACCCTATCAAGAGGCTTCAATACTGAAGGGAGAGTTGGTCTTTTGAAAGGCCTAGAAACCTCCTGTTCAAGCCTTTGAAAAAAATTGTACTTTGATGTAGAATTACTCTCTATATAGTATCTTTTCAAATACAGTTCCATTAATACTAGAACTTAAAGATTATCAATGGACAAAACTAAATTCCACTTGCCATCTTCTTAAATATACCAGCTACACAATGACGGTCTCCCAATTAAGACCTCAAGGACAATCATTCAGAACAGTTTCAGTCACATAACATCTTACCTACTACCACTAATCATCTAGCCTTAATATACTCGGCTAAATGAAGTCCATTCTACCTACATGGTACTCACATGAAGCATGCTTTCAATGAGACAGTGAATAAAATCTATTAACACATGTAAAGTTAATTTAAGCATATGAAGGTAGAAATACCTGGCATTCTGATGACAAGTCATAATGCACAAATATGACAAAACATTCTCATACTTGATTTTTTTGAGCAAATTCTATTCCTGTTTACAAATATGTGAATTCAAATAGCTGAATCATTATTTTCATCATTATCATCATTATCAGAAAAATCTCATATTTATGGTATCAAATTGAGTAATTTACCATGAAAAACCAGCATGGTAGTAATAATAACAATAATGAATATTATGGAATTTTGTATAGAGCTTATGTCCACCATTATCATTCTAATTGTAGTCGAGCAGCCAAATATATGGTGAGATGTTAATAATGGGTACCCATTTCAGGATTAAGCATTTTTTTGATAAACATTGGAATTTACGCATGTTTAAGATTCAAGCCTACAACCCTTTAACTGAGAATTAAAGGAATAAACCAATATACCAAAATATTCCAATGTGATACCAAAGTGAATATTGGAACTTGTCATATTTTTGCCATATCATCTTGATTTCACATGGTTTCTGTTGTCTTAAGTGGTCATTATACAAGTTGAAATAAGGAAAGAGAGTGGCTGAAATGTAAAAGTCCCATATCTAGACAGTCACGCTTTAGGCTTATTCTCTAAACTTTGGCAGAAATTTTCCAGTACATGACTTTTTAAAGTCAATTCAAATTACAAAATGGACTGAGCTTTATTTGGGCAAGAATCAACAGAGAATACATACACACATACATACACACTATTCTCCAATCAAAGTGGTATGGTTCTACCAAAATGCCCCCTACTCCCCAAACGAAGTTCACTACATAAAAAAAAAAAAAACACTGCAAAACAAAAGGGGGAAAAGGAGAGAAAACACAGCCTCTTACATATATCTTTATGAAAAAAATATAACAAGAAATATCTTAAAGTTCCACCTCTATAGAAAACATTTAGCTTCGATGTAATCTTGTTAACGGTATAACCCTAGTTCTGAATTATGTTTTATTGTAATACATCTAGAATTACAATAGCATATAATTGGAAGAATAAATGATGCTTTGTGCTGATATGAAAATTTTAAAGTGTTCTTTGAAGATTGAAGTTTGCATGGTGGCATGAGTTCACTGCTTGGGTTTGTGGTTTCACCATGTTTGTGTGTAATCCTGAAAAGGATTGTTGGCTTTAAAGGGGACAGATGAATCAAGAGATGTGGAGAGAGAAGGAATCATTTTTGTTCTGTCCCAAGAGAGAGACTGCTGTGAACTGTGAAGAGAAAGAAGTACAGATATGGGATAAAAGATGATCTTTCTTATTTTGGTGAAATCCTGTCAAGGACTTGTAAACAAGGTATTGACGGTGGAGAGAGTTTCTATGTTCCAAAGTGTGACTGTTCATCATCATGAGGGAGCCAGTGGCAGAAGTGTTGCCCAGGATGAAAAGGCTGATTAGGTTGCTTAGCAAAGTGTAGTGACGCAAAACGACACACTGAAATACAAAATGCTTTAAGTTCTCTGTATCGTGTGTTCAGATGCATCTATTTGTGCCACTGCATTTTACTACCTTACTCCGAATGTTGTATTTCTCTTTACTCATCTTATCCCTTTTAGACCACTTCTCTATAGCAGGTACCTTCCTATAGTGGCCACTAAAATTGATTCCCTTTGAAATAAGTTATGTGTTTAAGAATCTGTTGCCACCTGTCTATAAAGGCCACATTTTTAGTTTCCCCTGGGTGGCCACTAAAGACAGGCATCACTGTACCGGTATATCAAATTATCATTTCAAGTTCACAAGTTATGAACCTTCACAATTCATGAGCCCATTCTTAAGTCAAGCACAAAAACAGGGTTTTCTGAAGCAAAAAGTGTTCTAAAAAAATAATTTGGGCATTTAAAGTGCACACAGTGCCTTAAGAGTTTAAGACAGAAAAGGGAAATTAGTAGCTGGTTAGTATTCATCACCTACGTGCAACTTGGAATTCAAGTTCCTACCTACATTTACAAATACATGTAAATACCATTCAAACTTGTCTATTTATTATAAATCCTACACAAGATAACAAATGAATTACCCAAATAAGATTCTCTGACAATGGAGAACACTGTTTGAATACTGGTAACGGTATCATGTAAGCTCTACCTTACATCAACACAAATTTGTACGCATGTACTTATATAATTATGTATATGTATATAATGCTTTCTTCTTTTCAGGTAACAGCCTCCATGTTCAATCAGAACAAAGACATCACCCAAAGAGACTCAGTACGGGGTGAACTTCTTGGAAGGGTTTGCTGCAGATCCACGTATTTTGGTAGCGTAGGTGGACTTGGCCAGCTGTCCTGCTGCCTCTAGGTTCAGCATGGGCACCGTCTTAAGTAGGTTGTTGAGAGGGATGGTGAGATGGGTGGGTGCCGTGGTGGTTACCGTGCCGACTGCTGTGCCGTTGTTGTTGATGGTGGAAGGAAGGAGGGTGAGGGGGTTAGCGGACAGGGTGGCAGAGGTCAAAGGTGAGGATACGAGAGACGGAGACGTTTTGGAGGATGAGGATGAGGTCACACTGGTAGCAAAGGTCGATGGGTCGAAGGTCAGCCCCTTTGCTAGCTCAAGGCTGTGAGGGCAAGGCAATGGGAGAAAAACATAACAAGATGAGGGAGGAAGAGATGAAGGGGGAAGCAGCCTCGGGATGGGCGGGAGTCAGGAAAACGAGAGGACTAACAGAAAGAAACCACTTACGGAGGAAAATCACATTGTTTCAAGTGGTAATACACATTAATTTCATTTGTGTGTGTGCTGGGAATGAGTGAGATCAGCGCTGGGGTAAAAAGGAGAGGATATCTCAGACACTGGAAGAACAAACAAGTCTTTTCAACAGTCTACCGAATAGAGAGAGGGAACTGACAGTACCAATGTACATGATATAAATAAGAGGACAGTATTTATAAAATGGCAGAAAAACATGGTTAAGTGGTATAAATACACATATAGATATCTATGCAAGAAAGTTTGGAAGGAACATCATTCATCTACTCAATTTAGAGCACAGAGATGCAATGACTGAGATACAAATAGGCAATCACTAAGGCTGATATTCTCTCACAGAGCGTGTATCTTCAAGGAAACAATTGTCATAACTATGAATACATCAACAGATTTATGAAGATACAGGAGTTTCTAACATGCAAACATCACGGAAAATAAGGTTACAAACCTTCAACAACAGAAGAACACAGAGATGCAAGGTATTGTAAGCATAGATAGATTGTGATAACGAAGATTTGTATCACATTTTTTGGAATTATTTAGGTAAAAACCAATTTGTTAGAATTTTGTAAAAGTTATCTGAAACATTGCTTACAAATAATAACACCTCTTATGATAAATAAGAGACTATGGAAGGACCTAATTTGATTGCATTCAAAGTTAATTTTATATAATCTCTTGCAATAAACATCAGCTTTGAAATATAACAACTAAATACGAGCCATATCAATAGTTTTCTAACCATTGCAAATTGTGCAATATTACTGCTTTACACACACCGCACCCTGTATACTATTCTAGAGACAGACATACCCAATGGTCTTTGAAGCCAATATCAGATAACACAGAACAATGCACAAAGAAATGACTTACAAGACCACTAGACTGCCTTTATCAAAAATATATCTTGCACCTCTGAGCCCCACTGCCTGTATGCTCCTCATCCCCAGAACCTAATCCCTATCCCATATCACAACTCACCTAGTATTGATGAGACACTGGGCAACCGCAACAGACTCTGGTGACCCTGTAATCGTCACTGACCTATCTGTACTGCCCTCTTGTGAGTTTGCGATCTTGATGTTGGCTCCGGACATTTGCCTATTAACGGAAAACAAGCAGAGGAATATCTCACTATAAGAAAGCTCATTCCCGAATTCATATTCTACAGACCCTGCATTGTAACATTAATTTCAGTGTTATGCTGCTACTTCTTGTGCTTTAAATGTAAAGCTGATATCAAAGTCAATTATCAATCTGTTTTCATTTCATGAAAATGTAAAATATTCAATGCTACACTGCGAGTGAACTTTTCGAAAATGGAAATGCAGTTTGCGAATACACTCACTAAAGAAAAAAAAATCTGAATGTATTATGCATTCTTGAACTAATACATGTATTTATGACCACAGCGGTTTATAGCCACTTGATCTAATACCAGTTGGTCTAATTCCTAGATTGTCTAACACCACTATGGCTAAACCCATTTGGTCTACTATCAATTTGGTCTACTTGCCGACTGGTATCATCACTTGGTCTAATACCCACTTGGACTAATTGTCATTTTGTCTAATGATCAAATCGTCTAATTGCCACTTTGTCTCCTTAGTTTTCCTCATTTTGTCTAATGACCATTTGGTCTATCACCAGTTCGTCTAACCAGATAGAATATTGGTGTTAGACCAAGTGGGTATTAAACGAAATGAGCACAGCCTTACTGGAAATTAGATGAAATGGCAAATGGGCTAAGCAGTAAGTAGACCAAATGGTTATTAAACAAACTAGGTGTAGACGAAATGGAATTAGACCATGTGGGATGAGACCAGAAGGGCACTAGACAACGTGGGATTAGACCAAGTGGCACTTCACCGCCATAGCAATGATCAGTATTTGCAGGTCTACTCTTTCAGCCTACCTGATCTCTTGAATCTTGGTTCCACCTCTTCCAATGACACATCCAATGAGCTACAAGAAAGACACAAGAAAAGGATGAACAGTGCAACATCAGGTAATTAGGGGGACATTTATTTCAGTTTCAACCAGGACACAAAAAAGACATAACATATATTCCAATTTATTTGCTGCTGATACCTAAAAGTCCATGTTTATGTGCAATGACTTACAATGTACATGTAAGCTTTTCTACAAAGCATTTCATCCACACAGGGAATAGCTATTATACATATAGTGCATGCTCTGGAGTTGAATATACCGTAATATGTGCATCCATAGCTTTAGAATTTCTCAAGTGCATTATTTGTCACTGAAGCCGGAGGCCGAGGTGAGATATAGTGCACGAGAGAAATTCTTTATCTATGGATGCACATTTTATGGTATATTCGACGACAATGAGCATGTACTATGCGTTATATAAGATGGGAAACTGCTTGTGGGATCGGAGCTCACCAAAAATAAATATTGCAACATCCATTGATGAAGTGCAAAGAACTCCCTATTATCAATAATTCGTAAGTCATTGATGCCTTTGCCTATGTGATTTTGTACACAAATACGCGTGCAATATAACGCGTTATACACCACGGTTGTGGCCATATAACGAATTACGCAATGGCAAGAAGAGAGAATCTGACCAATCAGAAACCTTGTTTTAAGTAACCCATCTTATATAAATACGTATGTGTGCCAAATTTCATGAGTACTGCTCGAAAGATGAGGAAGCAGTTCAATCCACAATATTTCTTCCTGATTTATTGCCATAATATGCCGTTACCATGGCAACACAGTTTCCAACGCATTCAAACAATATGTCTTGCACATCCTCACCACAAGAGCAACATGTGTGCCAAATTACATGAGCAGTGCTCAAAAAATGAGGAAGTTGTTCGATCCACAATATTTCCCTGATTTATTGACATAATATGCTGTTGTGTACAAGTTTCATGGAATTCAAACAAATATTTTTAAAATGAGAGTGAAAAATTAAGAAATCAATCTTAGGTTAACACAATTTGTAACACAATTTAAGTTAAGTGACCTCAAATAACTTTTGACCTTGACTCTGTGACCTGAAATTGTTTCCCATGATATGTAATAGAAAACCCTTGAGCACAAGTTTCATGGAAATTGAACCTATACTTTTGAAAAAAAGAGTATTTCCTAAAATTTTGATGATGATGCCATCAGAAAAGGGGCATCAATATCTTGCTCTCGCTACACAACCAAGACAAAATGAAGGGGTAGGGGCATATCCCTTAAAAAATTGGAAGGGGATGGCATGCCCCCAAGAGTAAAATTGGGGCACATCCCCAAAACAACCAGGGTGACTGTTCTCTTCTTCCCAAAAATGAGAAATACAAAACTATGAAATAAAAATGATATGAAGGAGAGGCCATGGACCAACAGACCCCCTATTCTGCCAATGATTTTCATTATCACTCAATTTTCCTCTGGGGCTTGTACCTAATGAAGTATGACAAAAATGTGTTATGGTGTACTGGTTCATTCAACTTGACTCCCAATTAAAGGGTTGAGAGTTCAAATACCAGCCTGGCACTAACACCTTCTGGCGAGACATTAATCCATGTTTGCCACTCTCACCCAGACGATAATTGGAAACCCAGTAGGATGTGATGGTCAGTGTGATTGGATTATAGCATGTACATGCCAGTACAATGGGTGAATGACTGGAATGCTCCCTAGGGAATGGAGAATGTGCACCATAATGTGCGGAATAGTAATTGAATCCACTGCCCAGGGTACTGATAGCACTGCAAAGCACTTTGTTCAATACTGGTAGGCCTGCAGCACTTTATGAGAAACCTGTATTATAATCATTCATTTTAGAAGAGTCTCTGTTCTCATTTTCCCTTACGCTATTTTTCTAATGCTATATTTGTCTAATATTTTCAATGTTAGGATTTTATGAATGTTATATTTTCATGTATTTCTTGTAATGTATATTGCATGTTTGTTATGTCGTCCTAGAGGGCGTACTTGGAAAGCAATTTATTTTACTGAATGTACCTATGGCAGTCCAGTGAAGAAACAAGAAGAGATTATTGTTATCATTATAAGAGCAGACAACATGAGGAAAATTGATGATTGGAATGAATGTCATTGCTAAAATATTGAAAGAGAGAGAAGGAAAGAAAGTAAAGAAAGTGAAGGAAGCAGTATGGAGAGAAAGTCTGCTTGTAATGTGATGCTCTGATATCTAGGCATTCACATATACATTAAAGGGGGTACCCAATGCTGAAACAATGTTAGTTCATTTAAAAGAGCATGATTTTATTAGCAGAAAAATCATCTGCCTAAAGTGTTTTAAAAAGTCGTGTTGCCAAGGAAACCCCCAAATGTGGTAAGATTTCAGGATACTTTTGACCCCTCAGCTTGTGACCGAGTTTCAACTGGGTACCCACTTTGAAGTCAAAATGATGTCAAAGTGGGTACCTTGTTGCACAATTCTAGCAAAATACGCGCAAGGTATAATACAAATTGTACAGTCTAGCGCGCAGCACAACTGCAATGCACGAAGCTGGGTACCCACTTTTACGTCATATCTCATGCTCAATTTTTTTGGTCAACTCTTGACTTTTTATGAGAAAATTAGCCAAAATGCATTGATTTCGATTGAAAATCATCAAATTTTTAATGTTATTCTTCTAAGAATTCTATTCTCGATCATACATTAAAAAAAAATTTACCATTGTGTAATCACTTTAAGGAGCATATATTCAAAGAGTCAGGTCATCATGCACAGTGCCCAGGTACTGCATCCATGAATGTACAATCTACAAATACATGCAGCTTTTGCATAGATTCATCACTGGGTGGTCTGCAAATTCTTGCTTTGCAAGCAGAAGTGATGGATTATTTTCCCTTCCCTGCATGACCCCATTAAAAAATATGTATGAAATCAGGTAGGAAATGATAGCTTATATTCTCAGGAAAGTGTTTTGTGAAGAAGATTTCAGGAAATAATTAAGTTCTAATGCTTAAATTTCAGCATGAACATCAGGAGGTAACTCGGTACATTTGACAGACAAAACCTGCCTGTAAGTCAGGGTTGAACTGAATGAAAGATTGCAGTCTCAGTGGGGTTAACAAACAGTACAAAATGCTGGAGATATATTTTCTACCACTGAAAATATCCATTGGTAAAGCTGGTCACAGGTCAGACAGGTACAGCCCACGAGCTCGACACCCACGAGTCCTACAGCTCACAAGTTGTACGCACCCACGAGTCCTACAGCTAGAGTCATACAGCCCATGAATCATACTGCTCATGAGTCATACGGCCCAAAAGTTGGACACTATAAGTGAACAAGGCCCATGAGATGAACACTATGTAAATTAGGCTCATGAGGTTGACGCTAGGCAAACAAGGCCCCCGAGCTCGACACTACATTGGCCTAATGACGTAGTGTCAAGCTCGTGAGCATAATTTAGGTAGTGTCAAGCTCGTGAGCATAATTTAGGTAAAGTCAAGCTCGTGAGCATAATTTAGATAGTGTCAAGCTTGTGAGCATAATTTAGGTAGTGTCAAGCTCGTGGGCCCATTTTACGTAGTGTTCAGCTCGTGGGCCTTGTTCACTTAGTCTCTAGCTTGTGGGCCGTACGACTCATGGGCTGCAAGTTTTGTGGACCTTTTCTCAATGTCCAGCATGTGGGTCATATAACTTGTGGGTGTCAAGCTTGTGGGATGACCCCGGTCAGGCATTCTACTGATCAATATCAACCTGTTAAACACACTTACATGGTTGGGAATGGTGATTTCTTGCGTTGTGGCTTGACCTTGTACCTGTGGAGGAGGAGCTGTCTGGGTTGCAAACTGTGTCAATGCTGTCAGCAAGATCAAGAGAAAAAACCACAATCAATCACTATCATTCAAATACAATGCTGAAATAATTACAACCTTTTTTTCATAACTGCTGTGTTGATGACTTTAGAATAAATAAGAGAAATGCTTTTAGTAACAATGTTAAGCCTAGTTTACATGAAATTCAGCCTTTTAAGTAGGGGATCCCTTTTGCAGCCTCAAAATTCAACTTACCTTTATAGCTTGTCATATTGTAGAGCTAGATGATTAAGATCTTAACCCAAAATAACAAAGTGTAAACTTCTTGTGAATGGAGAAAAAATGAAAAATGAATTTCAATTGAATTAATGACGCACCTACATACATATTATGTGAAGGGACATGTTTTCCAATTCAGGGATGTACATGTTCAGGAATATCCCTGTGAACATACAGTGTTATGCGCAACACACATTACGTGCACCATGCATACACAGTATTATACACACACTGATCCGGACACATTTCCTCATCCTGGTGCGGACACTCATCTATTCGATGTATGAATTCAAACTGTTGTAATGGTTCAAAGGGATTTAGTATCATTTTTCATTTTTATAAAAAGTTGCAAAGCCTATGTCTATGGTATGATAGACACAAAATCAGTATGAGATACTGTTCAAACCTTTTAAGTTTCCAAAAATCCACAAAAGGGATCCCCTACCTTTAAAATCAGGCAAAGCTACATTTACTTGAGTAAACCTGTATGAAATTAAAAGCAATAGCATACACAGTTGGTAAAAAATCCCAATCATATCCTCAGGAACCCTCCTAGACCATTTAGAAGGCAAGCAAGTTTCACAACACACACATACAAATATATAAAATAGAGAAAGGAAAAAAAAACACACAAGTTCACAAGTCATAAAATATGGCAATGGTTTTATGTATGGTTACAATGTAACTTGTTTGCTTTTTATACAAAGTGTCCCCCCCCCCCAGTTCACAGTTGGAAACAGTCTTCCAAACTCAGTGTTTCAAATTATTTGCAAAAATTTGTTATACCTGTAGAAAGCACATGCTGTCTTTTATCAAATTACACCAACAAACCTTTCAATATTTTACACTTGGCTGAGCAAAAGTAACTTTTGTGAAAGGGTTCAAAAGTCACAAGAACTGCTATTTGTTCTTGTGGTATGAGCGAGGCTGAGAGTGGTGTAACCGTAAAGGCTTCGAAATTTTCATTAACTGAAGGCTTTATGACAATCTATGGAGGAATACATTTTGTTGTGAATATGGTCTGATATATCTCATTAACATTTCATGCTTGAATTAGCAATTGAGACTTTACTTATTGTTTTGAAGTATTACCTTTTGGTATGTTTTGACAAGTAAGGGTTTCTTATCATAAGTCAGAGCCCAACCCATCAGCCCACCCACCAACTAACCCAACAATCAACCAACCCACCAACCCACAAACCCACCCACCAACCAACCAACCAACCAACCAACCAACCACCAACCCACCCACCCACCCACCCACCAACCCACCAACCAGCCCATCACCCCACCAACCAACCAAACCACCAACCAATCAACCCATCAACCAACCAACCCATCAGCCCACCAACCACCAAGTCACCACCAACCAACCCACCCACCAACCCACTACCCAACCCACCAACCAATCAACCCAACAACAAACCAACCCATAAGCCCACCAACCAACCAACACACCAACCGACCAACCAACCCATTAACTAACCAACCCACCAAACAATCAAACCAACAACAAACCAACCCATCAGCCCACCAACCAACCAACCCACTAACTAACCAACCCACCAACATCAACCTATCAACATACCCACCCACCAACCAACCCACCAACACACCCACCCAACCACCCACCCACCCACCAACCAACCAACCAACCAATCAACAAACCAACCCACCCAACCAACCAATCCACCAACCCATCAACCCACCAACACACCCACCCACCCACCCACCAACCAACCAACCCACAAACCAACCAAGTTACTAACCCACCAACTAACCAACCCATCAACCCACCCACCCACCAACCAACCAACCAACCAACCCAAGCATAAGAATATGAAACTAACCAAGTCCTTACAGTTTACATCACTTTACAATATTCTCAACCTAGCTAATACTAAGCAGAACAGAATATCAATTCTTGTCATGACTGAATTTTGCATCCTTTCAAAAAGTTATGATTGTTCACTCAAACATTAAACATTTCAATATCTTTTGGTGTCAAATGATAGAAGAGACACTGGGCTTTCCACAGATAAGAAAACTTCCTCAAAACACTTTGAAATATTTAGGTGGTGAGACTTTTCCCCAACTGTAAAAGGTTTTGTTTTGACGCACTGTATTTCCGGATTTCCATTCTAAGATTATACCACAAAATCACACTTTTCAAGGAGGAAAAGGAGAAAGGGATAAAATGGAAAAGGGGTGGGGGCTAAGTGGAATTTGATTCCAGCAAAGTGAAATCAAATTTACATGACATACAAATATGAAAATAATGAATACACAAGATATATTGCCAATGTAAACTCCTTTAAAAAGTTCTGCATTTCAAGTTTGAAGGATGACATCGTTCTTGTTACTGATCTATGATAAAAGAAACTGGAAAAGCTAGGTCATTCTTCTTCACAATGATGTGCCATTTGCCATGATTGTGCAATCGTACAGTATCGTAATGTGCGTTGTACAGTAATGGAGTGTACAGTACTCTTGAATATAGGGAAAGTCAGAAGTGGAATGTTGCAAAATGCATTGTTTTCAACATCAAAATCTTCACTTCTTCTTAAGATGCAACATGTTCTGAATATGCCAAGGTGGTAGTTGCATGTCTTGCATGAATGTCAATGGTGTTATGTTCTTTTCTTTAAAGGATGAAATCTGAATGACTAATGTTCAGGTGGTCATTGATGAAGTCCAAAGACATGAATGATGTTGCCCCCTTCTGTTTGGAAGATGAAATTTCCCCTGAAAAATGTTTGTGTAAGGCAAAGCTGCAGTTTACTGCAGTTTGCTTAGTGGTCATCTATATGACCAGTAAAATCACACTGTCTGCATTAAGCCCAAGTCGATTCCTGTCTGCTGTCGACTGAGCTGTAATATTGTCAAGCATCAAAGTATCAGCATCATTCAAAATTGATCCATCCTCAAAACAAATGGGAATTCACTACTGAAAACAACAAATTATCCAACATTTTATTTTTTACCTCGCTGCATACTCAGAAAGACTGTGCATTCCAGGATAATCACAGGACATTACAAATGACTCATCACTGTAACGAAAAATAATCAAACTTTCTGCCTCATTCACATATGACAATGAAGCAACAAGAGGTATATTACCCCTCAAACTTGAATTGCAGAATTCTTTCAAGGGGTTTATAACAAACAGTCTGTAAAGAGCTATGGAGACTAACATTTACATTTACTGGGAAAGGTAAAAGGACGGACTTGAAATCGACATGGTCGGGGGGGGGGGGGGAGGGGAAAGAAAAACAGAGATGAGCAAAGAGAAATTTATAAGAAATGAAGAAAAATGAGTAAAGAAAGAAGGAAAGAAAGCAATGACAGACAACATATAGTACATGGTGTATGAAATATTTACAAGCATGTATTTCTGGTTTTGAAGGGTATACAAATTGTTTTCTTTTTAAAAGAAGTATACAACATATACTTTATTGGATAAGGGGTTTGAGTATGTTGATCAAGACTGCACAAATCAAATGAAAGAGAGAAAAGAGTGGTCAGGTAAAAGGTAAATGACAAAAAATAATAATAATAAAAGGCATAAACTGAGCAACACAGGTTTTGTCTAGCACACTCTAAGACAAACCAAAAATGAAACAACCCAGCCATTGGATGGTTTTATACACTTCCCAACCTACAACTGAGGAATGAACAGAGAAGGAAGGGAATGGTGATGATGGTGGTGGTGATAATGATGGAGATGATGATGATTATGATGATGATGATGATGATGATGATAGTGGTAATGGTAATAATTATGGTGGTGGTGATGATGATGATGATGATGATGATGAAGATGATACTGATGGTGATGGTGATGATGATGGTGATGAAGATGATGATGATGTTGATGATGATGATACTGATGGTGATGGTGATGATGATGATGATGACAGGATGAAACATACCTGCAGGAGAAAATGGGGTCTGTCCGGGGATTGCGTAGGGGGTTTGCTGGTGGTGCAGGGCAAGTTGGTGGTGGAGCTTGGTTAACTGAAAGTAGACCACAAGAGAAGACCAAGATCACCGGGGGTGAAGAGAGGGAGCACACACATCAAAATTTTCTTTTTAAAAGTCACTCAAATTTTGAGAATTTTAATAATCTTAAAAGCACTGTCACACCTAGCTGATTTGGCTTGCCAAACCTATACCAGAGTATTTATTTGTCAATTTTCGGGGATTGGTACCAGTATGGCAGTGCAACAGTTATCACATTGCCAAGAATGGTAGTACATCGTCAGAATATCAGCGACAAAATCAGCAATGGCAGGCAACAGTAGAAATTTTTGAACATGCTCAAAACTTTCTGCCATTGTGCTGCCAGAGCGAGCAACAGGATTACATTGGCAATACTCCTGTATGGCTTCGTTAATGTCAGTGGAGCACCAGTAGTGCCTCATAATGGATTGCTATAGCTCCGGTCAACGGTGGCTCATAGGTAAGACAACATTGGCGCCTCTGTACAACACTGGCGGTGCATCGGCAACACCAAGGTGATAAAAAAGTGGTTTTCGATAGCACATCAGCTCTTTCATGGGTAGGGCAATGGTAGAACAAAGGTATCACAACAAGAACACCAGTACAACATCGGTATTGGGATTTTTCAATTATTATCTCAATGGAACTCCACCAATTTTCTCGCCATTGTTAATTTTGTGCTCTGGTTTAGTCCTGGCAAGGTACATCGGTAGTGACAGGGCTTTATGCCTTAACATAAAATTTCTCCAAAAAAAACTCAGCTCTCTTGACAATCTGCAAAAAGGGTCCCATCACTTCTACACTGTCAATTCCAGGTAATTTCCTTTCACACACACCTCTGTACAAAACAAATCTTAGTGTGTTTGTTAGACTAAAATAAAATCTTGCATGTTAGAAATGGATATTACTAAAGGGAATGGATAACAATGTATGAAAATCATATACCATTATAACTTTTCCATACCACAACTTATTTTAGCAACAACCTACAACTGCTCACTACTATCACTATTCTGAAAATGAAAAAAAAAAAGAAAAAGAAAAATCCAATACTGGAATTCTACCAATAAGAGTCCTTTTCTTTAAATGAAATACAAGAAGACTGCAAGTATCCCTTCCATAATTCACATGCAGAATTGGAACAAACTTGAAGCCAAATAATGACCTTCTTCCATGCCAGACCAATTAAAAATTGTAAAATCATCCTTCTCAGGTCGTCATCTTTCAAATTCAATCACACACTTCTAGGGGTAGGTGGTAGTGAAATGTTATTCCACTCTATCCTATTTCTGAGGATATCTCAGAAATAACAAGATGAATGTCACCATTTTCAGTTAACTTCATGCATATAAAATAACAACCTATAATTGCATGTTTATTGACCTCTTTGATCTTTGACCTTACAACCTAAATGTCTGATCCCTTGGCTTACTTTGAACTATCAGATCATCACGTTCACGTCACATTGTCACATACCCAACCTTTAGTAAAAATGGTCCCTAAATTCCGCAAGGTAGGGTGTAGCGTTTGTAAAATACATCCAATTTATCTGTAAAGTGGCAGGTGAGGTCTACCCGACACTTAGTGAAAAATCTGCAAAAAACCTCTGAACTCTTAAAGTCTTGAACCCGACACTTTCACAACAAAATAATCACAAAAGTTTATTATAGAGGTGAGCTTGGCAATTTCATTCGTTGGTTCACACTGAATCTGTGTGATGGAAAACCAATTTCAAGGTAAATTACTTCATTTAACACACTTCCATTCTTTGTATGGTTCAAAAATGAAAGGAAATGAAAGTTCCTGTATCGTAAGTTATAGCTTTCTTTTTTTCATCTAATTACATTTTGAGGATCAATGAAATGCATGTATATTCTTTTCAACTGGGGGTATTCATGTTTCAGATTATTTAAAATAGATTGATTCTCTGTATGTTTTCAATCAACTATGTACTTAATGTAAGCTGACAGGGCCATTGTGTATAGAGCATTTCTGTAACTGGTAATGTTATCCTTCACAAATAAAACTTTTAAAAAACCTAAAAATGAAATACTTACCATATACATAGCAGTGAATGGATGAATTCTGATATTCATGATTTATATTGTACAAAAGTAATGTGTTAATGCCTTCCTTTTAGTTTTTTTTTCCTTATGATTTCCTTTTCTCTCTTATTTTCCAGATCAAAAAAGTACACTTATAATAATCCCCATATTCATTCGACAACAAATCTTTTTGTTTTCACTCTCAACCATATTATAAGGAAGTACAAAAGAAGGTAGAGAGATTTAAGTTGAAGAATAGATGAAAGCTCTTGGTATTCCTCTTCTTAATTGATACTTACGTCGGGCTGGGCAAGAGCGTAGTTACCATGGACAGCATATGCCTGTTGTTGCTGTTAAGTTCATTGAGGAAAGAATAATGAAATGAAAAATCTATTCATCCAAGAAAATATAGTCTGTAAACATCACCAAATTCACAAATCACAAATTCAATCTTTATTGATAATCTAAGAAATGTCATTAGTTGTCACTATCATACTTGAGGTGTTTCTTTCAAATCTATCAGATTATGACATCCAAGAGAAAAAATTTCAAGAACCTTTACAAATTTCAATATGAATATGACTGCATCTCCTATATGATTTTGCCTATATTCAGTTAATTTCATGGCCTAAAACTATTCTGGAAGTCAAATCGACCATTTTACACAGAAAGTCACAGTGTGCACACCCCCGTTTCCCTATTGACCCCTCCATCCTCCACACCCATGCAAATGTGTACAGCCAATCTTCCTCCACTGCGAGGAGCCCCCAAAGGCAAGGGCATGTTGCAAGCAAGGAGAGGGGTAGGTGGGAGGGATATAGGTAGGTATATACATGTAGATTTATTTAGCAAATAAGAAAATCAGTACTGATCTAACTTATTTACTGCAATAAATCTATATACCTATTCTTGCTAGACTAGCACTGTTTGCACGGGAGGCATGTCCAAAGGAGGAAGAAAAGACGGGAGTCAAAGGGAAGATGCTGCCACTCTCAAGATGTGGAGGACTCCTATCCTACCAGGATAACTTTAAAAATCAGGATAAAAGAAGTTGCGGAGAATGCCAAAAGACAGTTCTCAGAAATCGTCGAGCAGTATGCCCTGAAACAGGGCCCAGCAAGTACTCACACTACGTATGTCATGTGGTTGGGCTTACTACCTACCATTAAAACCTCTAGGCCAGTGGCCTCAAGTAGAGATCCAAGTAGAAACAATCTTGAGAGGCTGGGGGAAAAAGGTTCTCTGGTGATGAGAAGAGCTGGTCATTCTTGTGGCAGGTCATAGGTCAATGCAAGAGGCCTTGGGGAATGAGGCATATAACTTGCTCCCAATGAAAACAGCAAGGGATGAGACAAAGAGCACAAGGCTACAACACCTCTGACCTGAAAATAAACTCACTAGAAGAGTCTTCACCTAAAGGTGATACACAGAAGCATTCAGTTAGGTTCAAAAGGAGGTTTGGAGAGGGCCTCTGACCACAGGGTTAACTCCAGACTGAAACAAGCTGGGAAACTGGAAGGCATTTCAAAAGAAGGGCCAACTTAGATTACCCAAATGGAGGGGAGTTAGACACTCCAAGTAGTCCAAGAGAACAGTATGGATAGTGGCTATGGCAGAACGTTAAACCCGAAAGGTGGAAACGGATCTGCCTTGTCGAAAAAAGAAAGAGACCATCAGCAGCCAGACCTATGGGTGTCTTACGAGGAGCTTGACTCTGGACTTGACACAGCTGGAAGAGGCTGAAAACCAGGAGTTGTAACCTCCCTGGTGGAAACTCTACGACCAAAGACTAAGGAATCAGTGGGCCTGTCTGAGAGATCGGATTGTCTAGCTGACTCCCAAAAAAGGGCCAAGCAGTCAGATGAAGGAATGCTGGGCTGCGTTTCTCGAAACCGTCATAAGTCTAAGCTCTTGGCCATCCCATTAAAACATGTGTTAATTCTACAACACACGTTTCAATGGGATGTCCAAGGAGTTAGACTTATGATGGTTTCGAGAAACAGTCCCCTGGATGGACAAAAAGGGTCTACTGGGCCAAAGGAGGCCATCAAGAGAACCCATGCTCTACCCTCCCCGATCTTCTCAAGACACGAAGGATCATCGGAAGGAAGAAGGTTGCAACCCAAAGATTCTCCCAAATTGGGGAAAAGGGCGACCAATCCCCATGTCTTCAGGTCAAGAACCGAAATAGTAACTCGGAAGCTGAAGATTGAGAGCTGAGTCAAACAGGACAAAATCCAGGGGACTCCAGAACTCCAGAAAGGAGCAAGGCCCTCTGGATAAAGCCTCCAATCTGAAGGAAGGCACCAACCCTGGGAGAGGGAAACTCCAGAAAGATTCTCCTGACTGATGGTTACCTGCCAACACCATCCCCACAACTGTATGGCTAGGGCATCCAAACAAAGAATGGGTGTCGCCCTGATGGTTGATATCATCCGTTATAGTGACATTGTATGTAAGACTGAGAACTGGGCGACCAAGGAGATGACGTCTGAAATGATGAAGGGCAAGAAGAACCGCCATCATAAACATAGGGATGCCAATGGGAATTGTCTCTAGAACCTGATTTTTTTTTTTTTTTTGGGGGGGGGGGGGGTAGAGGGACAAACTGTGAGCGAAGCACGGAGTCCCTTGCAGCCGGGGTCCAACTCTGGGGTTGTAGATGCTCCCTGATGCAATCTTAGCCTTATTTTGTACCATTTACAATGTTTTTTTAAACTTCATTTTTAATATTTTTATAGCATTATTTCATGCAAGTGATCTCACTTACACCCAATGAGTGACTTACCAACACTGAAGCCAAAGAAAAGGGGCATTAATTAATTAATCAATTTCCAACAAGTTTAAAAAAAAACTAGAGTCTTGTTAGCAGTGACGAACGTTCAAACACAGCTGTCTTCTAAGCTGTAGAGAAGGGCGGAAAGAAATTTGACACCCAAAATATAAAAATTGCCAAAAAACTGGCATCCCTGTATATAGGACTTTGACAAGGGGCAAAGCTTCCAGATTAAAGTCCCTTCCAACCCTACTGCCATTGCAATGGCTTGCCCCGAGCAGAAGGCTTTGTCTGTCAAACGGGGCAGAAGAGATAGGTACCAGTAGTCGAGCACCCTGCTAGTAAGGGCATAGTCTCACTGTGTGGCTGGAGAGTGCATGAATGCTGCCTAGCAGTACAGGTACTCGTCCCCCCGGCAGTCCAGGGCACTCGGAGGTGGGGGATTGATGTGAAACACCCGTACTAGTAAGCGCCCATCCAGCAGTCCTTATCCGTTGTGGAGGCTGAACAGGCGACACCTGCAGAGCAGCACCTGTTCCCGCTGGCTGGGCAATCCTTCGCTCAACTACTGGAGACTATGATAGTGGTTGCATTGAAGCAGTGACCCTACCTGCAGTCCTTTGCTCACAACTCAGAGGCTGGTAGGGCGTAGACTTACCAGTAGCCACCCTGTTAGCATTCCCCAGCAAGAAAGTGCTGGAAGGCAAGTTGGGAGGCTGAGTCGACTTCTCCTTACTTGGACCCAAAACCGAAGGAGAATTGGCTGTATGTATTAACACATGTGCAGGGAAGGAGGGGTCAATAGGGAGACAGGGATGAGCACACTATGTGACTTTTCTGTGCAAAATGCTTGATTTGGCTTGTGCAGTCCGGAGACTAGCAAAAAAGGGTAGGTATGTTGATTTATTGCAGTAAATTACTTGTGACATTTCAGATCTACATGTATGGTTCAAACATCTTCCTCAGAAGTGCACTGGAAAAGGATGATGAAGTTACCCATCAGTTTTGCAATCAACAGAGGACGCTGTTTTGAGTGATCCCCGCTTCAATGCATCTCATCAATGCAAAATAATATCAAGGCAGAAGACATAATTTCCTTTCTTGAATTTATCTCAACCATAACTTAATTCTTGTTCCATGGCAAAATCTACAGATATTTGGAGCTGCTATAGGCAGTCTATCTCCCCCACTGCAGCGAACCTATTCATGGAATATTTACAGATGAGGGCTTCGTCAACAGCACCTGCAAAATGTTAACGTCCATAGAAACATCTTGTAGATAACATTCTTGAGATCATAAAGAACAATGAAGCAAAGCAATTGCCTAGCTTAGCCAAATGTTCAGCACAACTAGAAAATCTATGCATAGTAACAAGTTCCTCAACTTTGAATCTTATCATCCTCTTTATAAGAAACTAAGCACAATTAAAACCCTGATGCACAGATGCAAAAACAGTTGAGACAGAGCAGAGAGATAGAGAAAAAGAATGACAGGAGATAACAACTGCCCCGTCAAATAGCGGGTTTACTCAGATGTTCGAAACACGAAAGAAGAAGACTGGAAAACATGCTGTCCAGTAAGAAGAGCAGTAGTCTAGTAAGAAGAGCAAGAACCAAATGAAGAAAACCTTTGCAGTCATCTCACATGTACAAGGCCTTTCAGACGAGGTAAATTAGGAGTCATGAGGAGAAATGGCATCTTCATCACCATGAGACCTTACAACAAGCTAAAAGGGACATTCCTAACCCACCCTAAAGACAAAACTACCAGAAATGGACAAAGGAGAGGGGATCTACAATGTACCATGCAGATTCTTCCCAAGCAGTCTACATGGCAGAGACCAGTTGTAGAATTGGTCATTGGATAGACGAGCCTGAGGGACAATGATAAACTAGATCAACAAATCTTAACTCAGTACCAAAATACTAGACTTACAACAAATAAACAATACAACAGCAATCAATTGTAATTATCATATTTTGTAAAATGTCTTTCATCTGACAGTCCTGCACATTGTTTGCAAAACATACGCAACCTGGACTTTGTGTTTCCCTTTGTTTTCACATGAATAAAGGTGATACTGGAAAAAATGCACGCAGAGTGAATCATCTGATAATAGCAAAGGATAGCCAAGACCAGGTCAGGAAGATCTGAGAAGTCACCTTGTTATCCAAAGATAAAAAGAACAACCAACAAAATGATCAGAGAGGAGGCACATACCAGTTGTCTGATATTCATAATGCAGCAAATGTCAAAACAGCACTTGCTGGTGATCACAAAACTGGCATAACTTCAGTGCAGCAGCTAGTTCGCCAGTACACATCTGAGGAAGCCGAGGTATTTAAAGTGTCACAGGTTATTATTACCTCTTTGTATGTTCCAAAATTTTTTTTTACATCATTAACAGTTCTTTCTGAAGGAAAACCACAACAGCAAAAGTGCTTTGATTCTCGACTTTTTGACTGACATACTCTGATGTGCAGACAAAAATGGCTGATCAAAATACAAAAGACAAGTCCTCTATTAAGAATCTACAGTCTCTAAAAGGGCTTTAATTCTTGCAGAAAACAATACTACTGTCAATGGTGCCATTTCCTCCTTAGAGCTTAGCATAGACTTTGTGTATGGGATGATGTTAAGGCATACTTACTGAGCCTCCAGCAAATATGATGGGTGCTGTAGCAGGCTTTGGACGGTACGGAATGGTGGCTCCTTTTGGAGGTGACTGCAAGTATAAAAAAGACAAATCACAGAATCATTATCACATATATTTATAACTCTAGAAACACTCAGGTTTTTCAGATGTTTTATAGGAAACCTAATCCCAAGAAATAACTTAAGTTAATCTGAAAGATTATTGCATTCTTGCCTATGGCTTCAAGAAAATGGCCCCAGAGCACTTGACAGATTCCTGAAAGCATATATATATTTTGTTTTTGCTATGAAGTAGTCAAAATGACAGTATATAAATAGTAACATGATCAATTACCAAATTTATATTCACATTTACCAACATCTCAAATTTAAAAAATCAAATCATTCTTATAATTTTCTCCAAATCCCACTAATCTGTATCTCTGATTAATCTCTTGTCACTCAGAGCAACTTCCCTATATGCCCTGTTTGTATCCCAAATCTAGCGTATTATTACCTCAAGCATGACGCAGCAGACTTGGTAAATGGCTTTGGTTATTGCTTCGGGAGTTCCTGAGATTGTGACTGCTCTTTCTGTTGAGCTGGGTAGCATTTCACTTGCCACTGTGATTGACGCACTTGTTGTCTAAACAAATAAAACAAAGACAGAAAAGGGAAAAATTTACACAGCAAGAGACCAGATGGATGTATCTGCATTTCATTTCCCACTTGCCACTGTGAATGATGTACTTGTTGTCTAAATAAAAAAGAAAGACAGAAAAATGAAAAGATTTATATTGAAAGAGACAAGATGAATGATTCACCATTTCTTATATGACTTTGCCTAAATTCAGTTAGGTTTATGACTCAAACTGTTTTTGAAATATTGTGATAACCAGAATTAAGAACAAACAATTTCAAGTAAAGTGACCTCTCTGACCTTTGGATAAACAGCCCACGAGTCCAATCACTTTGTTTTTTCATAGTCATGCATACAAAATACTAAGATATGGTCATAATAAAACTAATAATTTTTTAATTTCATGCATAATGACCTCTATGACCTCTGACTTACTAAACCCACAAACCTAATAACTTTGTCTCACTATGGTGATGCATACTAGTCCCTAGTTTGAAGTTTACAGCTACATGTATAGTTTTGGTCAAAACAAACTAAAAACAAAAAACAAAAAGAAAACCCACATTAAATTCATGTATATTAACCTCTATGTCCTGTGACCTTTGACCTACTTCAAAAAATTCTAAGTAGTTTGTCTCAGTATGGTGATGCATATTAGCATGAGGTTTGAAGTTCATACCTCAAATTGTCCTTGAGGTATCCCATTAATGAGACTTGAACCTGAAATTTCAGAATTGACCTGTGACCTTTGACATATACGTACCCCCCAAAATCTACTGGGGCCTGTAACACAAAGGTTTGCGATCAATCGCAAATTCAAAACAACCATTCTGATTGGACCAGGGTCACCTTTTTGAAGGAGATGCGCATGAAACAATGGTCTTGAGTGGCTGTTACAACTTTGCGGTTGATTGCAAATCTATGTGTTACGGGGCACATTTTCTTAGGGTGATACATACTAGCACCAAGTTTGAAGTTCATATATAAAAAGCTAAAACCAAAAATCTCAGAGATCTGTGATCTTCACCCTGTGACTCAACTCATAAATCTAATCAGATAGTCTTCCTATGGTGATGCATTCTACCACCAAATTGGAGAAATTTCATGAAATTCAAATGATACTACTTAACTTTAGGTTAAATTTTGCAACATAATTTAAGGTAAATGATCTCAAATGACCTTTGACCTTGACTTTGTGACCTGAAATTTGTTCCACATGGTTTGTGTTACTTGATATCCCTTGTGGACAAGTTTCATGGAAATTGAACAAAAAGAAAGTATTTCTACAAATGTTGACGCTGCCGTCGCCATTGTCGGAAAAGCGGCGCCTATATCTCGCTCTTGCCACACAGGCGAGACAAAATCATATATATTTATTAGTCCTATGCTATACTACTCTGATAAAACCACATGGGGAAAAAAAAATATTGATTTGAAGTCTATCTTCAGTTTGGCAAAGCAGTCTCCATACAATAGAATATTTGCAATCTAAACAAAAAACCTTGTAATCGCAATATCATGTTTCTATAAATCTAGAGATTTGTGATGGCATTTGATACAAAGCTGGCCACAGAATGCAATAAACAGTATCAAGTATAAAAAAAAACTGTTTTAATGGTTTTAAAGACACAGCTTCAAAACACTTCATTGCCTGCACAGACACTTAGACTTCCATTAGAACATTATCCTTAAAGTGATTACACAATGGTAATTTTTTTTTTTATATATGATCGAGAATAGAATTCTAAGAAGAATAACATTAAAAATTTGATGATTTTCAATCGAAATCAATGCATTTTGGCTAATTTTCTCATAAAAAGTCAAGAGTTGACCAAAAAATTTGAGTATGAGGTATGACGTAAAAGTGGGTACCCAGCTTCGCGCATTGCAGTTGTGCTGCGCGCTAGACTGTACAATTTGTATTATACCTTGCGCATATTTTGCTAGAAGTGCGCGACAAGGTACCCACTTTGACGTCATTTTGACGTCAAAGTGGGTACCCAGTTGAAACTGGGTCACAGCTTAGGGGTCAAAAATATTCTGAAATCTTACCACATCTGGGGGTTTCCTTGGCAACACGACTTTTTAAAACACTTTAGGCAGATGATTTTCTGCTAATAAAATCATGCTCTTTTAAATGAGCTAACATTGTTTCAGCATTGGGTACCCCCTTTAACAATACCTTCCTTACTACATGTATGTCCATGACTTCAGCCTATATATTACAATCTTTCTTCTCTTCTATATGTTGAACTATACTATGCTCTGCACAATACTACTCCAAGTCGATTTGCTGTTTCATCCATTTAAACATTGAAGAAGAATTTCCCGTTTGCTGATTAATTCAATTTCTAGTGTAGCAGTTGATGGATCTGCTTGGTAATATGGCTGGACGTCATACAAGAGTATTCTTGATTTGCACAAAACCAGGGGAAATACCAGGAAAATGAGAATAATTTGGAATTTACTTAGTGACTAATCCACAAAAAGGTACAGAAAGTATCTATGACATGCTTCTCTGACTTAAGATTTCTTGATGTGAGGAAGGGGAAATCAATCCAATGGACCGACATAGCTGCATGTTGCTTTTTAAAAGAAAAGATGTATTGTTTCTTATTACAGCCCCCAAAGATACTTTCTTTTGATCTCATTCAATCACTCAATAGCCTTTTCTTGTTAACTTTTGAAAACTACACATTTTTCCAAGAGTGTTCATAGAATTTTCAAATGATCTCTGTTCACAAAACTCTCAAATTTTTACACTGTTTCAACCTTTGTCTGAAACAGTTGAAAGCCTCTGTAAAAAGCAATGAAAGGCTGCCTAATTCAATCAGAAAAGTCAGAGAAGAAATGAACAGAATACACTCCCTTACACAGCGGAACCGTCATCAACGACATTTGGCCAATCAGCGGGGCCATAATGTTATGTTTGTCATGGGTTTCAAGATGGGGAAGAGACCTTTCTCCTCTGATCATTTGTGACTTCATAGTTTGAATCACAAGTGTGTAGTGTATTTAGGCCTAATTCTGTACCCATTATTGTATCCCTGAAAAGTTCTGAGAGAGCTCTCTTTGTATCTTTTGATTTTTTTCTCAATTATATAAAACTGATATTGGGCCTTAGACAAACACCAAATTACTATCGTATGAACCACATTTTCGGCAACCCTCTTTCTTACCACCTCACTTTAGCCCTACATGCTTTTGAAAAATAGCACCAATTCTACAATTTTAATGGCAGAACTTGGCTTTGTAGATGGATTTTTGGAGGTGCTTATGGAACTAACTTGCGGTGAGTGACAATAGGCCTGTTTTACAATGTATTCATAGTCACACCTAAAAGCATACTCTGGCAAACTTTGTTCCATGCCATCTCCTATGCACAACATTGCTGTACAGAGTCTATGGGCGAATTGAGTCGTAGTAAGATTAGTGGAGACATTGGTCATTCCTTTCCTTGTTTCTAATCCCCAATAAGTAAGGAAAAGTCATAGAGGTGTTCAGAGTAATATCAGCTATTAGGTAAATGACATAATTCCAAAAAGAAAACAGTTATATCGCACAAATGTCATCTTGCACTTACCTCTCTGATATCTTTGATTTTTGAGCCACCCTTTCCTATGAGGGAACCACACTGACTGGTGGGTACAATGAGACGTAATGAGACAGGGGGTTTGGTGGTACCTGGTGATAACACTGAATTTGACAGGTCCTGCATCAAAACAAGAAATATGAAGAAAGGTTAAGAATCATCTTTGAAATCCCAAATCCTAAATTCCAACAATCAGTATTGATATGTTGTATCTACGAAGTAATAAAACTACCTACCTGTTTACCAATGCTTATATATATCCCTGTATAACCCCAAACTGGGGATAACACAAAAAAAGATCGAGACTACCCACCTTTCTCTCCCTCTCTCCGAGTCACAGGAGAACAGGCGGGAGGAGAGAGAATGGAGGAAATGCATGGAAGGAAAGGACATAGCATCCACAAAACCAAGCTGTTGGGTCCCTCGCCTAGGAGCAGTACTGCAGAAGCCGGGAATTCAGACTGCAGGCGAACAGGTCTACTTCCAGTGGAAAGAACCAATGTAGGATCAACTTCACCACTCCGTAGTGGAGAGTCCATTCCGCAGGGAGGAAACAACCCTGGGACAGGAAGTCCGCGATCAGATTCTCCTCGCCGGGAAGAAAAAAGGCAGCCAGTAGTTGGGACCGAAGTCCACTAGACTAGCAAGATGACCAAGAAAGTGGAGCCAAAGCTTGGCAGTACCTACACATTTGCACCCAAGGGCAAGAACATATTGACACTACCAAGACTGGGACAAGCTACCTGAGCAGGCAGATCGATGATGGTACCCAGAAACACTGGATGTTTTGTTGGTGTCAGTTCCGACTTGTCCCAGTTTACTATGAAGACGAGCCAATGCGTGGTCTTGAGCCGAAAGCAAAGATGGGACTGGAGAACATTACGTGACTCTGTAATGAGCAGCCAGTCATCGAAATAACAAAAAAAATGCAAGCTGCGATTTCTAAGAAACCCAGCGATGCTTGTGACTAAACGTGTGAAAATGCGCAGAGCGGATTTCAACCTGAATGGGAGAGCTCGAAAGTGAATGAGCCATCTCTCAAGACAAAATATGAGCAGATTTCAAGAGGACGAGGGGACGTGAAAGTTATTCATTGATCTCTACTCTTGTGTATTGCTTAATTTTTGTGCATCCTATAATTTTGTTTGTTTGTATTATTTCAATCTTTTTCTATTCCATCCAGCCCCATGCATTTCTCTGTTTTTCCTCTTGACTGTGGCTAATGGATACAGAAAACTTCAATCTCAGGTAATTTCCTTGCTGGTATTGGAGTTTACATCTGTAGCCCAGTATTCAAACTATTTTTTGCCTCTCATTTGCTTGATATTCAACTTGAGGAGGAACAAGGTGAATGCAACTGCATCTCAAATATGCCTCCGCCTATATTCAGTTAACATCATGGGCTGGCTCAAACTGTTCTTGAATTATACTGATAACAGGAATAAAAAAAAAAAACCTATTATTACATGTGCACTGATCTCTATGAACTTTAATAATAATAATAATATACAATTCTTGTATAGCGCATATCACATTATGATATAACGTTTCTATGCGCTTCCAAAGGACTTGGATATTATTACCCCAGCTTTAGCCCGGCAGCCTTTTACAGCGTGCAAGCATTTCAAGGAATGAATTCCTGCCAGGTACCCATTCACCTCACCTGGGTTGAGTGCAGCACGATGTGGATAAATTTCTTGCTGAAGGAAATTAACGCCATGGCTGGGATTCGAACCCACGACCCTCTGATTGAAAGACGAGAGTCAGAACCACCAGACCATTACGCTTCCACAGACCATTGACCTAACAACCCATTTTTCTGATCAATTTGTCTCTATATAGTCATAGATACAAATAAATATACATGTACAGTGCTAACAGAACTAACAAATCTTTAATTTTAAGCTCTCAACCTCTATGACCTTTGACCTACGTATCCCAAAATCTAATCGGGTCGTCTTCATAGGGTGATGCATACTATCCCCAAGTTTGGAGTTCATACTTCTAATAGTTATTGAAATACTGCATTAACAAGGCTGAAACGTGAAATTTTGGAATTGATCTCTGTAACCTTTGAGCTTTGACCTACATACCCCAGAATCTAATAAGATTGATTCCCTATAGTGAGACACGCTAGGACCAGGTTTGAAGTTCACACCTCAAACAGTTATTGAAATATCATGTCATCAAATAGGCAGGACAAATAGACAGACAGACATACTGAAGAGGCTACCCTGGGTAAACAAGACATATTATTATTATCATTATTATTATAAACATAATGCCTCTGGCAACATCTAGAAAGAGCTTCACATCATCTTTATAGTTTGCTAGCATCTTATTATTTTTCATCTCAAAATGAAGAAATCTGATGCTAAGAAAAGTAATGGAAGCTTTTTTTTGATGGGAATACCGAAAGGTACACAACCTCTCCAGAGCTACAATGAAAGATGCACCATAAAAATGAAGGTAGACCACGGAGCACTATACACCCGGATGTATAATATGTATCACTTGCTACTTCTCTATTGCTTCATCAATGGCAAAATTTGTACAGGAACTAAACCTAGATTTGTACATGGATCTACTATGAAGTCTACGATCCATGGTTTCAAGAAATGGTCCATGGTTCATGAATGGAAACTACAGACAGCAAGTAGGGTTTGTTTTCTCTCTGCCTCATTTCTCTCTGCTTCTCGATTCTACAAAGCAAATTTACCGTTCCATGCAAGAGGATCTTAGCACACAGGTCCATGTTTCTTTAGGATCAATTTTCACCGACCACTTTTCACCGACCACTTATTGCCCCACAGCTATATATCTCTAGCCTGACATTTGGAAAATTGGACCGAAGTAGGTAAATGATTTGCATGCGAAATGAGGGGAAGGCTGTGTAACAT
Organism: Echinometra lucunter; assembly: GCA_029962745.1. Taxonomy (NCBI): domain Eukaryota; kingdom Metazoa; phylum Echinodermata; class Echinoidea; order Camarodonta; family Echinometridae; genus Echinometra; species Echinometra lucunter. The sequence goes on from CM057151.1 coordinate 32,152,333, forward strand.
GCTGCATTTGGTTTGAAACAATAAAGGAAACCCAGTGGTTACGGAGAAGGCCCCCTCCCCCTCCCCAAAAGGACAAAAACAAAAACAAAAACAAAACAGGAAGAGAGAGAGAGATAGTACATGTAACTCCTACTTGGTGATGCATTCTGGTTTCAAGGCACGGTGGAAGAGGATGGATGCCTTGGGTCAGTAAGCAATGTCTCTCTTGTGGAGATGAGATAATGTTGCAAGAGGCTAAGAAATCTTTAAGGCCAGAAGAGAACAACAGATTCAACAGGACTCTTGGCAGTGATTATAATACATCAAAGATAAAGGTTGCTTTTTTGCTAGTGGTTTACAATCTATATACATCATTGCAAAAACTACTGTATCTGTTATAGGCCATTCTACTGGCCAAAAAGTTGGAATATGTACAAGGGAGTGCAAGTGAATTTTGGCACACTTCACCAGTTCACCACCTTTAAAACTAATTGTTATCATGGTATCACATTTATCTAGATTATCACGGGGGGGGGGGGAGGAAAACTTCCAGTTTCCATAAAATTCAGTCAGCTTTTGGTTTCTTATAGACTTTTCAAATGCTGGTTGAAAACTATTATTATTTAGTCTCATTCCCTATTTTCCTCTATTCACCATATTGTTTATCTCTTGTTTCTTTTTAGTTGAAATAAGTCGCATGTATGTTTATTTTGTTGTATTGTCATGATTGTTATCTTGTGTATATATATTTGTATACAGGGCCCCCTGGAAACTGTACTTTGCATGATTACTGATGGGGCCACCCTGTTGAAATAAAGAAAATAAATACATAAATAAAATAAATCTCAATACATTTTTGGCACTGTAAAATGTCTATTATACCATATAATCGACCCTGTGTGTACTCAAGAGGACTTCATTCCTAAGGAGCATGGCATGAAGGAGCAAGGAATGAGGATGCAAACACCCTCAAATTTTATATTATACATAAAGTGCATGCTCTGGAGTTGAATATACCATATTATATCCCTCATCGTAAGATTGTCGCATTAGGAGTGTACACAAGAAAATGAATAGCTTTAACCAGAACAGACGTTTCCTCCGCATAGCTCATTTTTCATTGATGACGTCACGCATAGTTCACGTTTTCCCTAGGGAAAAATGAACTATACTTTTTTTTCTGCCCCCCCCCTTCCCTCGACTCACGACGCGACGCGAAGGGAAATTACAGCAGTTGAATTCAGTGCTAAGCCAGCCTGCACCGTACCTCGCGGGGCGGCACAGGCAACCTATGCAGCTCACAGCTGCGCCGTGGCAATCATGCCGAATGTGATGCAACTCGCAGAATCATCGAGCTGCGGATACGTCTTCAGAGGTGTTTTCTTCACTTTTCACCAATTATTTCCTTGAATGTGATGTGAATGTGAGAACATTTAATTACACGAGTGTCCGAGGAACGATTAGGGATATAAAATATACAATGACTCATTCTCGGATCAAGCTCAAACTATTCGCACTCAGGAACATCACGGAGCTATGCTCCCTCAAGCCGATGGCCCTCGGGAGCATAGCACCATTTGATGTTCCTTCGATGCGAATAGTTTGAGCAAGATCCTCGAGTGTCATTGAATATTTGTATAATATGTGCATCCATAGCTTTAGAATTTCTCAAGTGCATTATATGTCACCGAGGGCGTAGGCCAAGGTGATATATAGTGCACGAGAGAAATTCTCTATCTATGGACGTACATTTTATGGTATATTTGATGACAATGAGCATGTAATATGCGTTATATAAGATGGGAAACTGCTTATGGGATTGGAGCTCACCAAACTATGAACATTGCAACATATGTTGATTATGTGCAACAAACTCCCTATTATTGAAAATTTGTAAGTCATTTGCCAATGGGATTTTGTACACAAATAAATGTGCAATATAACGCATTATATACCACGGTCGTGGCCATATAATGAATTACGCAATGGCAAGAAGAGCGAATCTGACCAATCAGAAACCTTGTTTTAAGTAACCCATCTTATATATATAATCATATGAAAAATATGTTACCAGGGGCCCGTTGCATAAAACTTTTGCCAGAGTTTTTTATGGCAAAATTTGAGGAAACTACGGCAAAAAAAACATTGCCATAGTTTTCCATTACATAAAAATTTGCCAGACTTTTTTTTGCCAGAAAAAAAAGTCTGGCAAAAGTTTTATGCAACGGGCCCCAGGTGTCTTTAATGATTATTTTATTACCATTGATAAGAAACATAATGTCAATACAAGACAAAGAAATAATCTTTTCTTGCCATATTCACGATTGAAACTGCGACAAGTAAATTAAAATAGAATATAAAGGTGCTGAATCCTGGAATAATCTTGACCATAATCTTGACCCCTTATTTAAAAATTTGACCACTATAAACTCTTTTAAAGCCAAAATCAAGCTGCATCTTCTTGCCACCTATCAATGACATCCTTTCGACAAAAAAAAACTGTGATATAACTTATATTGCCTTCTGTAATGTTTTTGTTTTCAGTATTATAATTTTGTTTTATGTTTTGTATTTTGTATTATAACTATTATTGCTTGTTTTATGTTTTTCTAAAAATATGTCATTTATTCTGTTACAGATCCCCGTTAGGATGTTAGATCCTCACACTTTTCAATGGATATATTAACTCATGTGATTTTTATCAAATAAATTTTTGAAAAATAACTATATCAAACATATATATCTCTGCATACGTACTGTTCTACATAACATAAATTAACCTCCAAATGCAGAATTTCCTATCAGCCTCTGTGAAATGTAACTTCATACGAGGAGTTCTGAATTTGTCTGTTCCTATATTTTGTTTTACATAGATGTAGAATTCAGAAGCATGCAATATGTTTATATGCAGTTGTGATTCTATCTTGATTAGAAAAAATGTGATGTTAATGAGGCATGTGTGAATAAGAGGCAGGGAAATGATCGTTTTCAGATTTTCATATCAATAATCAAACAGAATAGTAAAAATAATAGATCATCAAGGATTAAATTACCAACCACATTCACAATGTTTTAAGTACTCTAGGTATTAAAACTGTTTCTTTAGCAATCGACCTACATCTTGATGCAACTGCTTCAAATGATGAACCCCCTGTTTTCAGAAAACAAAGCTACCTTGTTTCTGAGTCAGCAGGTTTGAAGCCATTTGTCAACCTGATCAAGAACTTTCTTGATATTGTTACTAAGGCCAGCTCCAATATCAAAGTTTACTTCAGCACTGTCAAGAAGTCTTGCAATCTCTCCCTCTATGTACTTGCTCACTCTCTTTCCCTAAGTAATTGCATCTGGGCAATCACTCGGCTGATACATCTTCCCATTTCCTGCTCATTCCCCTCCAACATTGGGCCAATTTGAACAGTCCGTCTTCCGCCTCCAGCCAGCAATTTCATCTCCTTTCCCCTCCATCATCAAAATCTCCGCTAAGAGTATGCATTGATCCCACACCACGGTCATGTATATCAATGTTAGTCTGCCCTCTCAGTGTGCCATGTCAAGGGAAAAGCAGCTAAAGCAAGAGTGCGAACGATGAAGGGTGATTGAAAAAAGGCTCGCTGGTAGGTTTTGAATTGTCTCACCACTGCATAGCAGATGCTAATAAATCAATGCTAGTCCTCCTAGTATATTCTCATTGATTTATTAATGCTGTGCACCCGCTGATAGCGCACTTTAGAGAGTATGTTTATTGATTACAGTATTATTTTACATGTAAAACGTATGTGTACTGTTGCCAGTTCATTCCCTTGTATCGGTTTTCTTTTCTCCCCTTTGCATGTAACATGAAAAGGTGATAAATGATAAATAATTGTCAAATAGCTTCTGTAGTGATAAATTTTCAGTAGTCACATAAGAACTGTAACTCAGAGTACTACATAATGAGAAAAAAAGGATACTAGATATATTCATACTGTATTTATTTTGGCAACCGGAAGAGGAAAGAAAAAAGAGAAAGAGAAAGAGGAAAGAGGAAAGAGGAAAGAGGAAAGAGAAAAAGAGAAAGAGAGAAAGAGAAAGAGAACCAGGGGGTGGATTATGAGAAACATGGGAAATAACATGGATTAAGAGTGAAAGAAAATTAAAAAAAAAAAAAAATGGAAGGGAGGGACACCCTGTTTCTTTAATTTTGCAAGCGTGCGACCAGCCAAAAATATCCACTTCTTGTTATAAAAAGTGTTATTTTGTCATCAAAATACACAACAGGTCTATAGGATATCTAAATGATATATTTGGTCACCTCCATGGCAAATATGACTTTATTTTGGCACATCGCTGGTCCAGCAATTGTTTGCCATCCGAAACTACCTTGTTTCTAAATATTACAAGTGAGCTAAGCGAAGAAAAACACACTCTTTTTCATGACAGAAGTGATATCTCATCATCCACATACACTATATTTAAAATATATGTTAGGTCACCTCCCCAGCTGCATTCCTTTGCTTTCCAAAAGTATATCATATGAGGAAGCATAGCAAGCAATGAAAAATATCCACTCTTTTCATGCTAGAAGTGTTTAATATTTCATCATCAAAACACACTACAAGCCCATAAGATATCTAAAATAATCTCAGTCAATGAGGTGAAAATCAAAACTGTAGAAAACTAAGTTTAAAGCAACCTTTCCATTCTAATCGATACTGTTTCAATGCCAAGATCAAGGAACTGCACCCAATTTATCCACCATCTAGAAAAGATAAGACACACAAAACCCAGGCTCCCATCTACCATCTGAAACCTATCTAAACACACTGCCATCTTCTACGGCCATGCCTTATCCTTGATCAGTATTTACGCTTTATTTCTCCTGTCTACAAACCCTTCCCCCCCCCCCCCCACCAGTGTTTAGAGCTACGTAAATGAGCCAGAAATTAAAGGGGATTGATAAATGACAAACTGGGAATATATATAGGAAGAGAATGCAAATGAAAGGGGGAGCATGGAAAAGAATAAAAGCAAAAAGATATGAAAGAGAAATGTACGGGCAAGTGGGGAGGATTAAAAGCAAGAAGGTATAAGAAAGAAAAATGTACAGGCATTGGGAGGCAAAAATAAGGAAGAGATGTTCATGTACATTTGTAAGCCCCTAAAAGACACAAAAGTAAACTTTGACCACAGTTAAAATATCTTGAAATCAGCAACTTCGTGAAGCAGTTATTAACTTTGTAGAGTAAGAAATTGCCATTCTTATATGCCGGCCCCGCAGTGTAAACAGGGTCTTAGTCTCGCTCAACCTCGGTGGCTCAACAAATATCATATACTCATTCAGCAAAAAGGAAAATGTCAAATACTGAAAGAAATAATGACTAATTTAAAATCAAATCTCTGACATGAATTCATAGTTGATAAACATACCATTTCACTCAATTACAAAATAAAAACAAGAACAAAGCACATAATTCTGAAAAAGTTTGAAATCAATAATAGGACTGTAAAATCTGTTCTCACCTCATCAAACTTTTTTGTGATGAGTTTGAATGCCAAGTTTATTGCTTCCGGAGAACCTGTTATTGTGACTATCCTTTCAGGACATGATCCGTCTGATATGTTTATCCTTGCACCACTCTGCAGCGAAATAGAAAGAAGAGAACAAAAAAAAAAAACATTTTTGTAATACCAAAAAGAAAACTTAATGACTCATAACTTCATTCATTCAATTTCACAGATGTCTTTTTTTTTCTGCAAACCATCATGATCGCATTATACATTCAGCTGTTTAAAAAAAAAATCATTTGTTAATCTCTGTTTTGCATTAGTGTGTTATGTCAAATGAAAAAAAAAAGACCTCTGATGGACTTTGGAGATTGTTAGAAAATATTGTCTGGAATACAAGCATGAACTGCAAGACATAACAACAAAATCTACCTATGATAACATCATAAATTCATTAGCTACATGAACAGTTTTTCAAGGCAATGCTTTTATACAGTCTTTCATCATTCATTACCAATTCCATAGCTGAGGATCTAAGCTAAAAATGTAAAAAAAATAAGTCAGCATAATTCATAAAGAGAAAATAGTCTCGAAACCCTCACAATTTGTAAGCACCACTGAATGAAACAGTTGATATAAAATTATATCATATATTAAAGGGGGTACCCAATGCTGAAACAATGTTAGTTCATTTAAAAGAGCATGATTTTATTAGCAGAAAATCATCTGCCTAAAGTTTCTTTTAAAAGTCGTGTTGCCAAGGAAACCCCCAAATGTGGTAAGATTTCAGGATATTTTTGACCCCTCAGCTGTGACCCAGTTTCAACTGGGTACCCACTTTGACGTCAAAATGACGTCAAAGTGGGTACCTTGTTGCGCACTTCTAGCAAAATGCGCGCAAGGTATAATACATATTGTACAGCCTAGCGCGCAGCACAACTGCAATGCGCGAAGCTAGGTACCCACTTTGACGTCATACCTCATACTCAAATTTTTGGGTCAGCTCTTGACTTTTTATGAGAAAATTAGCCAAAATGCATTGATTTCCATTGAAAATCATCATAATTTTAATGTTATTCTTCTTATAATTCTATTCTCGATCATATATCCAAAAAAAAATTACCATTGTGTAATCACTTTAAGTATATTCACTATCCACCTTTCCTAATGAATTGCCATTTTCATGTTATGCTGTGCAAATCAAATGGACAGGAGGTGGCAATAATGTGCACAAACCATTTTAAGTGTATGAGTAATTCCACTACAAGATAAAGAAAGAAGAAAATATTATCTTTTGGTCATGGACATCAGAGACTGGATATGGAAAGCTGCTGGAAGGAAAAGCTGTGTCAATATTTGTGGAACAATACTTGGAAAGTTGCACTGCATCAACCATCCTTGCAAAGCAATGCAAAAAATTAGAAATAAAGAGAGAGAGACTTAGTGCAGGATTTGAAGGGATGATGAATTAAGGGATGGATGTTGTGCACCTCAAAAAGACAGAAAATGCAAAGGTATCAAAATGAAAAACAGTTTTACTGCGAGAAGGATGGATTGATTATGTTGGATGTACAGGTGTATGAAAAAATACCGTTTGTGCTGAAGCAATCACCATGCTGAAAGATGAATTCGGAAGAGTGTTGAATGCTAGGCACACTTCTATTTATTAGTGTAAAATCTGAATTTTCATGAAATACTGTGTTTCTCTCTGTTGGTACTATACTTTTTATATATTGGTGGATAATGGTGGTTTTTACAGGGGCAGTCCTTTTCCAGGTGAACCTTTCACCAGAGGCAATGCCTACTTCACATAAAGGTGCAAATCAGGACAAGACTGGAACATTGGGTGTAATTAGAATGCACCTATGATTGACATTAGGTGGGGATTTGGTGTAAGAATATTAGAATTTTTTTTTGTATATTTACACCCGCCTGACCCATTAACTCACGGGAGTGTACCCTTGCTGATTCTCATGTAAAATGGAGTATAATAAACAATGGCCCCAACATTCAAATTTTTTCACTCACTTGCTATACTCCCTCGCATGTTTCTTGGACTTTAGCAAAATAATGTGGTGGGAGGGTCAGGTGTTCTTAAAGTGAGGTATAGAGTGTTAGCTGCAAAAGCTTGCAACAAGCTCATTTGCTGTGCTAAAGGCATGGGGCTATGGATTGAAAGGATTTGAAGCTGGCCTGTATGAGAGATTCGGGGATGAGAAGGGAAGGAGCTGTTGTAAATCAAAGTGAATATGTGACCTACCGCCTCAAAACCACCAATAAGTCGCCAAAATTCATTTTTCTGTTTTATAGCTCATTTTAAAGTAGAGATTCTCAGCTTTGGAATGGTATGTGACCCATCAAAAATTCTCTACAATAACCCCCTCAAAACACATTGGATAATTAGGAATCAATAACTTCTTTTCAGAGAAAAGAGCCTTTGAAGTTCGGGACAAAAGAGCGCACAGGAGCTCCTTTGCGCTCTTTTGTTTGTGAGGAAGCAAACTGGTGGCAAACTGGTATGAAGGGATTATCAGATTAGGCTAAAATTCGGCACATCTTGGGATTAGGACCTATTCTTTATTTTCTCCCAAAATCAGTTCATTACCTTGATGAATTTTGGCTAGGATGGCAATGAATGAAGGCAGAATAAAAGCACTCTAACACTCCACAGGCTTGAACTTGTATCAAGGAAAAATGAGGAGTCATTTTGAAATTGCTAAAAATCATATTTGTTGGGCGAATTACGATTCCAAACTTTCAGACATGATAGAATGATAATGAAACTACCCATTTCTATCAAAAACAAGAAATAGACCAATCCAACCGAAATGACCTTTCTTGGCCGTTTTCTCAGTTGTGATGTGTGCGACTTATTGGTGGTTTCGAGCCGGCGGGTCACATATGATGTTCTCTGTTGCTGAAAGAGACGAGATGTACAGATTAGGCTAAAATTCCGCACATCTTGGGATTAGGACCTATTCTTTATTTTCTCCCAAAATCAGTTCATTACCTTGATGAATTTTGGCTAGGATGGCAATGAATGAAAGCAGAATGAAAGCACTCTAATACTCCATGAGGCTTGAACTTGTATCAAGGAAAAATGAGGAGTCATTTTGAAATTGCTAAAAATCATATTTGTTGGGCAAATTACAATCCCAAACTTTCAGACATGATAGAATGATAATGAAACTACCCATTTCTATCAAAAACAAGAAATAGACCAATCCAACCGAAATGACCTTTCTTGGCCGTTTTCTCAGTTGTGATGCATGCGACTTATTGGTGGTTTCGAGCCGGCGGGTCACATATGATGTTCTCCGTTGCTGAAAGAGACGAGATGTATAGTACTATGGACGAGTTGTGGTACCGAGACTTGACAAAGATTTGGAAGTTTGAACAAGTACATGTATGTGGTATTGAATTCTATAAAAAGACCAAGATTTCTTGAGTTTCTATCAAGTGATAAACGATGCATGTAGGAGTCTATGATTCCTCTGGAGGAATAGATTCCAAATGCTAAGAGAAAAAAAAAAGACCTAATGAATGCATCTCTCCAGATGTCCCTGAATAATTCAGAAAGAAGTAATATGCATGCTTGCTCAAAGTTTGCTACATCACTGATACTCTCAGTAAGGCATATGCAGGTACATTAATGATTTATAGATTAGCTTCAGTCTTTATTCCCGATGCACTAGGCCACCTTCTGAGACAATATTCTCTTTAGACTTTACTGTAATTTTAAGACAAACTAGCAAATTCTTCAAATTTCATTCTGTAGGCTATTCCCACATTTCACACTGGATTTGAATCAAAATCATTAAAGCGATCTAGTAACTTTTTGGAAGCTTGATTTGATAAATTGTTGAATTTTGATGTCAGCTTTGTATAAAGATGTTTAGAAGCATTAATAAACAGCCAGGAATATGAAGGTTTTGAAATATAAGATGTTATCATCAAGATATCTATCAATGAATTCTGCCATTTACAAAACCAACCTGGGTATGCTTTAGTCTAAGGTAGCTTATCAAAAGTTGCGTCCATCGGTTTTTATTGGCTTCTCCTGGGTATTCACATTGGCTTTCCCGATCCCGTTATTTTGTCTACGGAGGAACGGGAGGATAGTGGACCAAAAGACGCTGAGCAGCAATCCCGCTAAATTGGGCTCAGACTTATGATAAGAAGCCTAACACTGCAGTCTATGTGGTAAAAAAGTCTGGCATTTCCGGACACTTGTACATTTTCACTTTTTGTAAAGCACATGTTGATGTTTCTGAAGTGCATTTTTCAGGGCTTCATATTGACATAACATTACATACTCTGATAGCCTGTAGGGCCAAGCAGAAAATGAGGAGATCAGTGATTACAAAGGAATGGCAAAGAATATGCATACAAACTTTGACAAAATTGAATTGGACAGAAGAAAGGGACCTAGAAAGAGCTGACAAGCACTATGTAAAGAAACAAATGGGTTTGTTAGCAGGCCTCTATTGTGGCACATATGGCTTTCCAAATGCTCTGGAAAGTCCCACACGGCCTGCCATAGTAATATAAAATTGCATCTAAAACATAGCGCAAGACATATTTCAAAAATCCGGCTGCAAGATGTCCTGTATTTTATCACCCAGCATGTGCTTGCAAATTTTGAAGACAATTAATTACTCAACGCTTGGGGTCAAATGCGTGTTAATGATTTACGTCATGGACATTACATACGACCGGCAGAAACTGTGCTGAACCAGTATTCTGTCCAGACTCTAACTACAAATTTTGATACTCAAATTTTTCTGTCAGACCATATACCATGTGTGGTATCAATGAAAAGGGAACTTTGATGCTGTTTATGCACTGTTATGTAAGGCATAGGAAAATGAAGTTTTTTCACAATAATTTTGTGATGTTGTCAGCTGTTTTTTCACAAAAGTTTGCAGGCAGCTGTCATGTACATAGATACACATAACTGCCAAGTCTCAAACACTTGGGTAAAAGACGAAAATTGTAGAGAAAGTAGAAGTTAGTAAAACATGAACAAGTACAATGCATTATCACCCATAGGTGACAATGCAATGACTGGTGAAGACAAGGAAGGGATACACACACTAAATCTGTAACCCTTCAAAACTAATATCACCCAAAAATCAGCAAGTTCAGCTTGCCACCGAACATGGATCAGCTGTCCTGTAAACAACTCCATCGCCTGCATTCTAGCAGGAAACCTGAGCAGCTACAGCAATGCTGATGTGCACTGCTGATGTTTTCTAAAGCAGTCCAGGGGTCAGAGGAGAACCAAAGCAAAGAAACGAGAACAAGTGAAACAGGAGAGAGCGCAAAGATAACAAAATGATTTCCTTACATGTTCACAGGCATAAATGGAAGAGAAAGAGTATTACAGATGGAGAGAAGAGACCAGAATAATGCAGAGCAAAGGAAAAATGACAGGATTTTGCAAGAAAACTAAAGAACACAAATTCTATATTTGTTGGTTACGATTGCAAAGGTAGTCTTCCAAATATTCTGCTGAGAGCCAAACAGCAACACCTTTATAAGTGAAATGATATCACTTAGCATCCTTCTGGCTCTCACCAGATATCCCTTATAAAAGGTCATATTGCTCATGTGAAGTGCAATCAAATGGGATTCCCCAAACACTTACATACAGCATACCTGTTGGCCTTATGCAATACAAGATGGACATAATAAAGTTGGCTAAATATCTGATAATTTAATACATTTTTACCTAATACTGATTTGACACAGCTGCACATACGTTGTCCATGGCGGAAATCAGTAACCTGCATTTATAGGATGCCAAGTGCTAAATGTATTAATCGGTCCAAAAAACTACACAGTTTTGTGGCAACCACGTTTGCTCCCCAAGACCACTTGTGTTTTACCTAGTGCTTGCGAGCTTATTTTAGGTCCTTTCCATTTGTCCAATACATTTCAGATTTTGTACGTATATGCTTTATCATGCCTTGGTGATCACTGATGTCTTCATTTTTGAATTCACTTATGCATGACCGTCCAGGCACCATCTTGTCCTTTTTGATCCATTATTCATGCCTGTCTTTCTTCTGGACTATCTCCACTATCCATGATGCTACACACTTCTAACAAATTGCTTCTGATAGCATAAGACTCTCTCTTCTTTGCAACACCACTGTATTCATCATTTTTCGAAATGTATGTAGCGATTGAAAGCTCTTTCTTTGTCACTTCTTCTTGCTATTCTTTTTGAAATTAATAACTTCTTTCATATTCCTTGGTCATCTCTGATCTCTTAGCTGTATCATTGCAAGCACATCATTCTAATACAATTGTATTTGTAGCATTATTATTATTATCATTATTTGAGAAGTAATTCATTGAATTTCCTAATGGACAGCAAACTGTTTTTAAAAGTTAAAACAAACTAGTGATAGCGTGTAATTAAACACATGTACAAAGCAAACTTCTGAATTATTTCTTCCAAGTCCATCAAGTGCTTTAAATTATACATGAAAAAAAGTAGAAAAGCCAGGAAAGGTTAAGCAATCATACATTAAGCAATCATACATCACTGTGATGACAGGACTATAACTCAGTAACCAGTAGTATATCATGTTCTGTATAAATGCTTGTGCAGTGAAACTACATGTTCTTGATAAGGAGACCAACCGACTATTCTACGAATATGGAGATAAAAATCAAATGAAATATTCCCCTGGATTGAGCTAACTTTTTCGCCATCCAATCTGCATCTGGATGCATGATGGACGCGCAATCTGCATAAGTAAACAAGTCTTGAACACAACCAGTATGGTACCGCTTACCCATGAGTGCTCAGTGGTGAGCCTCTTTCAAAGATGACATACACCGGATGGACTTCTCAAATGATGATGTATGTTGGAAGAATGAACACTGGATCAGCACTTCTTGCTTCCTCCACAAAATAACTAACAAGTCTGCAATTTGGGTGAAATTTTGGCAATCTAGAGCCTGTTTATGGCCATAAAAAGATTTTTAGCTTTCCTTGATGCTTAACTGAGCAGCAAATTGATGGAGAGGCTTCCTAATGTGTCATTTCACTTAACCCACGAAAGGACAGACTCGGCACAATTTCCCTAGGGACTTTATTAATCTTCTATCAAAATGTGCATTGTGTACTTATTTTACATTTCTTGAATGCCAGATTAAAATGGTGCATCAATGGTTCTCATCTTAGAAAGAGTTCTGTTCCAAAATCTCCTTTACAATTAGATGTTTTTTACAGATGCTATCCACTCAAGCCAAACCAGTATGGATCTCTATGGTGTGGTACTAAGGATCAGCAACCATGACTTGCACATCACTATCTCCTCAGATCATTCAGGTTTGACAATGGAGAGAGCAAGAAGAGCCCCTACACCATATCTCATTTTAATGCTCCCCGAAAATGGTGTGCAGTGTATCTTGCATTGTCACCCATAGGCAATAATGCGATGTTACTGTTCGTGTTTTTCCTTCCTCTTCTTCTTTGCATTGTCGCCTATAGGTGAAAATGCATTGTTTTAGTTCATGTTTTTTCTTCCTCTTATTTGCAATAATGCCACCAGCATCACTGCCTTCTTTCCGTACTCATTATTAATTCATATTCTTCGTATTGCAGTGATGCTGCTGGGGCATCACTGACTTAAACTTGTTCACAATCTTCTTCTTCTTCCTCTTCCTCTTCCACAAAGTCCCATGCATTTAACACATACTTCTTGTGGCCTCTTTTTAGGTCCATTCCTCATGTCCATTTCATTTCAAATTTCATAGCCATATTCACAGCCATTTCATCTTGATCACTGAACTCTTTTAATTTTTCAAAATCACTCATGCGTGACCATCCAGGTGCCATTTTGTTTATTTTTGACCATTTTCATGCCTTTGTATCTTCCTCCATATCTCCATCATACTTCATGCTATAGACTTGTTCTAGATAGTCTACAAGTTGCTCTTTTATCTGCGATGCATAATCTGCCCTTAAAAATGTAATCTCCTTACTCTAAATTCAAATCCGAAATCGTCTCCATTCAAAATTATGAAATTTATAAAATGCGGAGCCATAAAAACATAAAAGTGCTATTACTTTCCTGTTTTTAATCATTTCTATCTCATATTTTCAGAGTAAGTTTATATCATCAATGCACACATCTCTGCCAAGTTTCACACATCAGTGATCATGGTGCATGGAAATAACACCCTTTAAAGTTCTGAAAATGGACATCTTTGCATGGTCATCACTCTGTCATGCATGGATAAACCTGTATCTTTTTGGATATAGGTATTTCAAGATATGCCCTTTCTAGCCAATTCAATAAATCACCTTTTCACTGACCAAATTTGCCAAAATTGCTATCCAAAATCAAGATAATTAGGAAAATGCCAAAATAACTACAACTTGCTCTAAAATTGGTAATCTTGAAGATGGGCGACTGGGATGCGGCAGGTACGTGTATCAAAGTATTTGACAACTGTCTGCCAGGTTTCATTGAAACCGCTGACATCATTACTAAATTATTGTGGGAAAACCTCATCTTTTTATGTTTGACCTTTGACCTACATACCCCAAAATCAAATCAGATCATCTACCCATGGTGATACATACTAGGATCAAGTTTGAAGTTCATGCCTCAAATGGTTCTTGGAATATCACGATAACAAGGCTAACACCTGAAATATTCGTTGACAACAGAACATAGAAGAATCTGCAATTCACTTTTAGAGTTGTCCTGAACCTTTGCATCAAGTCAGTCTAATCATCAATTTCAATTCTAAACAGTTCTCTTTTTTCTATCTCCTCCTATTCTTTCTTCACTTACATCTTTGACTTCAAAAAATAATGAGCTAACCAACTCACCTCTTCTCGAAACCTCTTGACAGTGTCTCCTTTCTATGACAGAGAGAAAGAAAAGCAAGAAGAAAAATATGTCAGACAATCATATCGGGTTACAACTTGAAAAGGACACTCTGCAGCATACTAAATGACAAACTATTCAAGACGCACATACCATACTACCACAGGACACAATATACAAACATGAAAAGGAAAAGGGGAACACAAAATAAGCAGGTTTGGGACCATGGGATGCAGTTCAAACCAGGGTGACCAGATTTTGGATTCTGAAATACGGGACTCTGTTGGGCTTTGGCTTCAGAGGGCAAATAAGGCACAATAGTGAAATCGCGAGCGAGCATTGCAAGTGAGTAAAAATTTACGAGAATTTGCTTCACTGGTGTCTCTAAAATTGACACTAACCAACACTACACAGTGGAATCCCCTCCTCATAACAGGAAGGGTGACTGGATTAGAGGAAGTTAGATTGATGTAATGATTTTTATTTCAGCATCATTTCTAAGGAAAAGGAGGCGTTCTACATAGATTTTTGTATTAATTATAAATCCCGAATTCTGTTCAAACAAATGAAGTTGGTTGGTTGATGGTGAATTAATTTTTTAAACATGAAAAGACCTAGTCACATAGGATTGGTACTTAGTACAAATTTGGTTATTATTAGTCATTCATGTGGAACCTTGGTTTTTTAAGATTATGACATATTTTCAACATATTTCTCTAAGGCTGGTTGATAGATATAGGCCTACTCTCAGGCACTTCATAGCTCCATGCTGCAGATCAGACTTTTCACAGGTTTAGGCCTACATCAAAAGGAAAGGGTGCACCATTCCTAGCTGATCACCTTACTCTTTCCTTTGCCATTCAATGGGTGGCCTCCTCTTTAGAAAAGAGGTACCAAACTGGGTACTTCCAGTGATGTTGGCCTTCAAGGATATTCAGATTTCATCCCCACCTATTCTTATGAAATTCAAGGATCCGCTTTCAACATTGTGAAAAAAAAATCCCATAAGTGGCACCGAAGATGTCAAGTTATTCATCGCGGTACAGCAATCTCAATTGAAGTCTAACATCCCAGCTCATGAGCTATTGTTTAATAAAACATTTTATTTTGTGTATTTCTATTTGTAAATTGCAAGTAAGATAGGGGGTTTGCGGTGTTTACATGGATAATGAACATTGTACTTTCAAAGCTCAGCAAGCCAGCGAAGCGAGTGAGCAAAATTATGAAACCTTTCTGCTCCCACATATTTCATTTTTACATATATTATTTATCTATTTTTGGCTAAATATTTCATTATCTAAAAAGTAAGTTTGAATAAAGGGACAAAAAAGAATCCTGGGGATGGTCATACAGGTCACAGGAAAAAAAGATTCAAGTACAGGACCAACCTGTAAAATACGGGATGTCTGGTCACCCTGGTTCAAACTCATGCAATTGATCACTTTTTGGAGCATGAGCGCTCCTATAGCCCCAACCTATATGCATTGTACATGTTATTTAAAAAATGATGACAAAGTTTGGCCTGCAGACATGGTAGCGTAGTCTTTAATACGAAGCCAATTGGCAACATCGTCATTCTTACTGTTTTCTTATGGAAAGGGTGAATTTGAAGGGATATTGCCATGAGCTTAACAGATTTTACTCAAAATGATAAACTTATTTTCTAATACATAATTTGCCTTTCTCAAAGATGCAGGGAACCTAAGAGGTTATATAAGACCAAATATATGCTCTGCTTTCTAAAAGTGTTTTCTTAGTGAGTAAAAGATGCTTTTGATATGCTGATGATGCATGGGTGTGTATGCCATAACAGTGTTCTGTGTAAAGTTGTTACGGGTTCGGGGGACTGACTTAAAAAATGGAAGTGTCAAAGCTGATTCAGCAAGGCAATCTTCTAGCACTAGCATTCAAGCCTGGAAGACATCTTGAAGAAGTGGTAAAAGATCCTCTCTCTTCTTCGCTCTCTCCTCATTCCCCCTCCAGGAACAAAGTAGTAGCATTCTAACCCCCTTGATTAATTCTGGCTCATCAATGCATGTTATGATTGCCGGTGTTGGAGCGTGTCACATTTTATTGCAGGGGAAAAGGAATGGAAACAAATAACACCTGGGATAATTTCAGATGTAATTAAAATGAAATTTGCCAAAGCCAGGGCCCCTGAGATGCAGTAATAATCCATGAAAATGAGCTTGTGAGCTCTCTCTGATCGCATTGCAATATCACGCTTGACAAACTTATTGAATTGCTACGGCACTCTCACGGAATGACATCAAACCCAGAGTGGAAGTTCTTCCACACTTTCTCACATTTATCCATAATGGGAAATACAGATAGTGGCTGATTTAATTTCACTTTCATAATATGCAATCAATATATGCTAGGAGATATTCTCTGACAATATTTGAACTTACCTTGCCAATTATGCTGCCTACTTCCTGCAAACCAAAGAAAAGAAAAGGGGGAACAAATCAAATTTAGAAAGAGAGTTAGCAAGCACTTGGTAGACATACAATATTGTAGGAGAAAGTCAACAAGACAATCTTTTAGTCTCAATACAAAAATGAATCATTTACACAAAGGTAACATGTTCAAATATTGCTGACCATGATCAATTTCTGCATATGGGCAAATCCACAAAATATGGGACACAGAGCTCAAAATTTGAAGTCGCACTTTGCCCTGTTAATTCCAAATAAAAATCTAAAATCACTATAGAGTCTTCTTTTTGTTACAAATAAACAATTAAGATGAAAAAATATGCAATATGACCTTCTTACGGAGAATAACATAAACAAACAAAAAATTGCACATATGGGACTATGATCAGGGAAAAGTGCTTTAAATGCCTCTTACTCTGATATTTACTAATTTTTCTCAGATCTGTTTTCACTGAATTGATTTTAATGGATTACTTTAATAGATTCTGGGTAGTTAATGAATGAAACACTAATGGAAATGTGCAAAACCTACGCTGAATTTAAGCGTAACTTCAGTTACATTACGTCAATTACCAACATGTCTTCAATAAATTTTTCATAGCACTATAACAAATTATTCAAATAACTCATTATTTTGCACATCTCTTCCCAGGAACCTAGGTGTAATGTCAAATGAATTACATAATCCCTACAAGTCTGAGACATGAGATTTATAAATTTGATTCGACACCATCATTTTCCATGTCTTTTGCATAACGTCAGTTACCAGCCCTTTTTTCGCTTGCTGTGTGATAAGAAATGCAGTTTGAGATAAAAGCTGTTGTTGTGTTTCTTCCCCATTATCAATTTATTTATCTATAGTAATTAAAAGCCGAAGCAAGTGTCATTCACAAAACTACAATATAAACAATACCACTAGTACTCTATCTTGGTAACGTCAGTTACCGTGAATTGCCAATATAGCAATAACAATACTATGGAGGCCATGTAGAAAGAGTAAGGTGTGTACCTCTATGACAATACCAACTTTCACTGAACAAAAAAAAAAAATGAAAAATTCATGAAATATTTCTAACTCCTAACAGCGTCTTTACAAATAATTTCTATTCTTTTATTATGGTTTCAACTCCATTAGAATTTGACCCCCGGGAGGGGTACTCGACCCCAAAAGTGGTAGGTATGTGCCGCGGGCGAGACAAAAAACGGGGGCTTTGGAACGGGCTTATTGTGAAAAGGAGGGTCTTCGGAACTACAAATGTTTGTGAAAACGGGGGTCTTTGGAACGTTCGCCTGCGTGTGAGTGCGTATGTATCCTTATGGAACGGGCATACGTGCATGCAGCTAGCCCAGCGGCACGGGCGCCGCGTGCGCTCGCGCAGAGGAGATGGTCGGACAGCGCTCTGCAGGCCGCTTTTCACCAAAAATGCAGCTCATTGTAGCGGATCAATGCAGCCGGGAACGGCGTAACGAAAAATATGCGAAGCTTTGGAACGGATTTCTTTCTTCTTTTTTCTCGATAACAAGAAAATGCAAAGCTTTGGAATGGCTTTCTTTGTTCTTTTTCTTAATAAGATAAAAATGCTATGCTTTGGAACGGAAATTTGAGTGTAAAAATGGGGATCTTCTCCGCGGCACATACCCACCACGCATTATATACTGAGTGCCCCCCCCCCCCCCGGGATTTGACCCTTTCCCCTTGCTTGTGTGTTCCCTTGAATACTGAATTTTGTTCAGATACTGAGCTGAGAGCTGATATTAAAGAAAGGATTGTTGTCATTTCTGGTTTGTTCTGCTTTGGGCTGCTCACTGAATTTCTGATTAAAGGTTCCATTCAATGAATAGCAGGCGATTCAAATGACACGTTACACACAATCATGGTTCATTGGTAAGAAAATATCCAGCTATTTGAAATTGGATACAACCCTCACCCATTAAGGATGACATGAAAAAGAAGATGACTACCCTCCCCTAATCTCAACTAGTAGTCAAGATAATTGTCAACTTTAAATTGGAGGGTGTCTGGTTCAGCTATGGTCTTGGAAACGAGATCCTGGCTTTGAATCTGAGTCAGTATGCTTGTGCCCTATGGCAAATCTTGAATCATCATTTACATGAACATATATTAACAATAATTAGATTATTAAATTTATACAGCACAGTTACTATATAAATATACTCTACTGCACTGTGATGCAACAGAGCTCCCAACAATGCTACTGCTTAAACATGCACTAAAAAAAAACTACCGGTAATCAAAAACTTCTGAAAAAGATGAGTCTTTACCAAAACTTTGAAGACAGTATTAGTCTTTATCACATGACATCAAGCCATTTAAAAATTTGTTTTAATGAAGATACAGCAATGTCAAAATCGATCAGTAACAAATATGAAAACTATAATGATTTCTCAAATCGTTCAACTTCTGCATATGTAGAAAATTAATAGCAAATCCTCATGGTAGGTCAGGGCCCCATTTCATAGAACTTGTTATCGATAACAAGTTGCACTAACTGTTATAAGTTACTGAAATCCTTGCATCTGATTAGCTGAGAACAAATTTGTCATAGAAATGTAGCAGTTGTTAGTGATAACAAGTTTTATGAAACGGGAACCCAGACCTCGCTGATATGCTAGTGAACCTCCCTTACTGATTTTATCGTCACGTTGGAATTGCTCAGCTCATGATTTTTTTTCAAAACAGATATCAGTGATAATATCTTTGAGTCGATCACTTTTGCTCCTTTGCTGCTACAGCAACGTATAAGCAGAATGTGAGCAGTGTCCATCATGCTTAATTGACAGAACCCCAGCAATTTTATCGTTCAGGTGTGACCACTTTTAGCAATATAATAGGGGTGTTCGCACACAATCAAAAAAGTGAGATTAAAAAAAATCAATTTTCTAATTGCGATCAGAATTTCAAATTTTTGTTTGTTTGTGTGGACAAAAAAATCTAATAATCGCAATTCTAATCATAATCCAACTCGCACTAAGTAGTGCAAATTTTCAGAATAATCGCAATTATTTGCCTAGTGTGGTGTGTGTTCACTGAATGGAGATTTGAAAATCTTTCCCTCTTAATCCCATTATTCTTAACACGTGAACGTCAACATTCAGTTTTATTCACTGCGACATCCACTCCCGTCTTGTTCACTGTGCATGCCTGACATTGTAGATCTTTCATTATAGTTAACAAATACATGTGTCTTCTTTCATTATAGTAAACAAATACATGTGTCTTTTTTCTCTCATATTTTCCCGAGGGAACGGTCACAAAAAAAAAAACCCACAAAATTTTGATTGCGATTTGGATTGCGATTTGAATAGTGATCCAAATTTCAATTCCCTATGTGTGCCAATGCACCTACTAGGTACATTATTATACAGAAACATGTATGAATTATCATTATCATCAGGTCTCGGACAGCCCTTAAATTAAAATGTATCATAGACAGCTATTTCTATAAATCCTTTAAAAACAAACAAACAAAAAATCTACATAAACACAACTTGTGATAAAATTACACTTAAGTCACTTTGGGTAGGAACAGAAATTCTAAAGCTGTCCAGCTGCAAAACAGAGTAACACTACACATTCAGCCAATTTGAAACTTCCAAAATTGAGTGATTCGTTTTCAAAATGTCCGATTTTATTTAAAATTTTTCCAATCTTCTTTGATTTTTCTGAACACTTTATCTCTCTCTCTCTCTCTCTCTCTCTCTCCGTAACAAGCTATTTTGGAGTTTTGTTTAAAGCTTTAGCTTTAATAACTAATATATACTACAGCAACTTTATTACGTTTTCATCTTGTATAGTAAGTCACTGCTATGTTAGGATAGACAAGAAAGCATAAATGCTTCACAAAATTTGAATTTATAGTAAGAAGCATGTATCAAAAGGTGCTCTTACACCCAGCTACCCAATCACCAAAAATACCTGGTATTTTGCCGGTGTGAATCGAAAGTATTTGTAATATCCTCAAAGAAAAATCCCGTAGTTTAGTACTTTCTCATATTATGCATACTTTTTCCCAAGATCGCAGGGATATCTGCAATGTGAAAGCAAATTACGAGAACTTCTATCCCATCGAACACTAGCGCACGAACTGTAATACACATGCTCATAACTACAAGAACTTTCCCGTAGAGGTGTGAATGCACAAATAATTATCAGGTACTTTAGGGCCTGAAAAGGTTCTCGTAATGTACGGATATTTTTCCTGATCGGGTGGGTATGAAAGCACCTATATTGAACAAATTTGAGGTTGATTACTGTACTGACCTTTCCCTGCATGACAAGCCTGATGGTGAGGGTGACATTAGGGGAATCCCCTCCTCCTCCCTGCTGCTGCTGCTGTTGCTGCTTCTCATTGGTAGTCATCTCAGCGAGGGTGCAATGTATTGGGGGTAGCGGAGGCGGTGGTGGTTGTGGTGGCGGAGCCTGGTAGGGTATCCACTGCTGTGGACTGGGGAAGGGGCTGTAGACGAGGCCTAATGGCAGGGCCAGTTTACCTGCTCAAAGGGTCCGTTTCCGGAGGAATGTGGTGCAAGGGGGAGGGCCTCCGTTCTGAGGGGATGGGAGTGAAGGGAGGGGCAGTAGTGGTGAAGTACTGCTTGGTGTTCAATTGCTGAGCTGTAGGTAGAGATGATTTACCAAGATCTGGTAATATATCTGGTGGAGAGAGAAGAAAAAGCCCAAAATAATCATTCGTAGATATTCATCATTTCTTTTTAATATATTCTTTTTTAAAAAATCAACAAATATAGAAATAAACAATGAAATAAAAATTATTAGGTTGGTGCTCTCCTAAAAACCCACTTGTACTTAATTACAAAAAAAAAGGAAATGAAGAAGCTAAGAATACAACAAAGGCATGACCTTAAATCCCTTGAAGACACAAAGTTACAACCAAGGATAGCCAAGATATTATTCACCAAGCCCTGGATGTAGACCTGTACACACAAATTGCACACCTGCAGACAAAATAGCTCCCCAATTGGAAAATCAGGATTAAAATCACACCTGGGAAAGGCAACCCAGGGAGTGTGCATTCCTGGAGCTATGTGATTGAGTTACAGCCGACAACTGCACTGTAACCACTTCTGGGTTACGAAGCGCAGCGCCCGAACACATACATGTATGAATCTCAGGCATCGTCATCTAAGGCATGCCAGCTTCCCACGGAGCAGGGTGAAATGTGAACAAACACTGCAGGTATTGGATGTCTACGGGAATGGTGGTTTAGAGGATGGCATTAAGTCCCACAGCCAATCAAATTAATCCATTAGCAGCAAGAAAGCCGTGTCTTCATGTTGGTCCGAGGTGCTTTCTTGTGTGAAAGACAGGACAAGAGCATGGCTAGGCAGAGGTGTAATAGTATGATGCAGTTCTATCCATCAGAATAGAGATGTGACATATTTTCACCACATGAAACATCTTCTAAAAAAATGAACTGGTTGAATTAATCTATTTTTCCTTCCAAATTCTTTATGAAATCATATTGATAGGCATGTTTCAAGTACAGCCACTCAGATTCAGCATATCCAATTTTGCTTCCATTGTCCACACAGGCCATCAAAATCATACACTGTGTACAAAAAATAAGACTCACTGAAACAAATACCAATTATTTTTAACCAGGAGTTGAAAAAATCTAATCATATATGCATGTAACTAAACTTCCCAGCTACCGTTTGTGTCAAAATTATGGAAAGCATCCCTCTGGCGAAAACATCAATGAAAATCATCATTCCCCCGTGTCAATGCACAAATCGATTACACTTCTTTTGGCAAATTTTAAATATGAACTTTTAAAAGTGGCCATTTTGTCTTCTGACTGTGCTCACTGAAGCATGACATGACGACTCTCCATAATTTTTATACAATCGGTAGGTAGGAAGTTTAGAGCTACAACCATGTATGATTAGATTTTTCCAACTCCTCCTGGATAGAAAAATAATTGTCGTTTGGTTTAGGGGGGGCTTTTTTGCATACAGTGTATATAACATCACTGAAAAGCCTTACATGATTACCATACATTGCTGATTTCTGGAGGAGAAATTCCTGAAATATCACAAGACCAAAGTAATTACACAAATCCAGGCTCAAAAGAAAACACTTTACCCAATCATATGCCAAAAACACTCAACAGGACATCTGAACCTGGGAGTCAGGCCACAACTGAAGGTTGTCAATGTCACTAATTGGGAGGTATTAATTTTGGCAATGAGTTAGATGTAGCACAGGCAAAAGGTGTTGATTTCATCAAGGCAGACAAGTTCAACTTAAGCCTGCGATGGAGGAAAGAAGTGGAACATACCTTTGCCAATCAAGCTACACCTCCATGCCCTCAAGCTAAATCAATCAGTTTCTAACCTTTTTCTTAACAAGAACGCGACTACAGAAAATCTCATTCTTGTTAAAACTTCTTAGATTACAAGTGAGTGTAGGTGAATAGCAAGCAGATCAAAATCAACATAAATAATAATGTTCTAGTTTGGTAATAATAATAATAATAATAAAAACTTCAGCTATCAGCTGATCTTCCAGCGGGCCCTGCATAACATAATATGTCATTATTACCCTTCTCCATTCTTATATGCCGAGTGCCTGGCTAGAAGGCAGAAGGTCCCTTGACAATAGTACTAATATTACTTTATTTTCAGTCTAATGGTAATTTGCAAAATTCGTAATATTTCAGATTTATTTCCTTTCACTAATTTGATCAAGTGAATATCATGCAGAAGTTTATGATAATCATATTTGGTGTAGAACATCTACTCTACTATGAGCCCAGCACAACGGGCGCAACACAAACACGAAGCGCAAAGCCCGCGTGAAGTTCATACTGCGCAAGGGACTCGTACATATTCATGAGCTTCCCACGAAAGTTCGACTGAGCACGAGGTATGTCTGAATGCTCCTATACAATTATCGGATAACAGGGCGTTGCGTCTGAAAGGTCTCACATCAATATGTCGTATATCCATACGTCGTATGAATATACGATAAGTTGGTACGTCTGAAAGCGGGGTAATAGACTCACAATTCTACCAAATACAAAAAGATAAGATGAACTGACTTCTATAATCTGTAATAATCAACATATTTTGTGCTATATACAAATCAATTCAAACTGCTAAAAAAAAGCAGAATATATTTTACTAAACAACATATTTTAATATTGGTGCAATTTCTAAAGTGTACTTAAAATTTTCATCCTTTTTTTTTCCAGGAAGAAAATTGATGAGGATTCTGCTATCAGTAGAAACATTTTCTAACTTGTAATTGAAAATGGTAAATACATAAATATAAGAGCGAAATGACGTTACCCAAAACATTACACAGTCATTTTGATTGTTTTTTTAAAACAGCAATTCATAATCATTTCATAGGAATCATTATTACTTTAAACAAAGCAAGGAATCTTTTCAGATCATCTCTAGCAATCACAAACATCGATGGAGTCCCTGCAAGCATCTTTTATAAAAATCTAAGTTCAATCTTGAGCAAAGGGTAACTGCACTATAGAATCAGTAGCCATTCTGAAGAGGGCAATTAATTGCATTCTTTTGCTTCTCTCCCCCTCTGAACCAGGACACATAATACGACTGTGTTTGAGCTGCTTTTGAATTACCTTCTGGAGGTGCCGACATTTTGTTGACCAAAGCTGCAATCGTATACTTCACAATGGAAGGGCCAGAGACTATTTTTCTAGTTTATGATTTGATTTGGATGCAAAGGAACAGGGGATATGAGCTTTTTCTCTTTCCTTTCCCCAATCCAAATAAATTACTTTTATATGTTTCTGACATTTCATCATTAAATCAAATGGACAATTCAGAGACAGCTGAAAACCCTAGACAGTGATAATTCACATCATTTTATAATATGCCAACTTTATGACAAAAACAACTTATTCTTGCTCTATTTCTGTACTGATTTTGTATGGCAGTGAAAGATTTACAAATTTCATAATTATCTACAAAATACCAATTCACTAACAATAAAATGCTAAAGTTGGTGAAAGGATGGAAAGTGGACAAGAACAATCTAAACACAGAACAAAAAATAAGTTTCCCCTAAAACAAATCTGTTTATTTTTTTAATCAGGAACCTTTGAGGAAATCTGAATGCAGAGGCATGTACTTCTCAGCTACATTTCATACATTTCATATAAAATTCAGGGCAAAACCTTCAGTCATGCTTCAGTGAACATTCCCTAGATGCAAAATGGCCACTTTTTAAAGTTCACAAGCCTCATGTCATAACTGATATGATATCGCAACAAAATTCATGTTATCAGCGTTAGAAGGCATGCAAAATAAATTTCCTAAACGGTTCCTGATTGAAAAATTACACAGATTTGATTTAGGGGAACTTAATTTTGGTTTTGTGTTTAGTTCAATTCTTCAAAAAGCATACACATTTCAACTCATCAAACACAATGCTTTTTGTACTTGATTCATAGATGATTCCTTCACATGCATTACATTCGAGCATCCACAGCAACATGGTAAGCCATGCGTACTTGCCTCTTGAAAATAAACATTAAGCATTGCCACTACATACTCTTTCAATGCTAATGTGTTCATTCAGATAGCACAAATATTAAAAAATATATATATATATTGACCAATGAGAATTCATAAAAATCATTTGGATTCATAAACTACACACTTACAGAATACAAAATATCAAAGGGTGAATTTTTTATTTTAAAAAATCATTTTTTTGAAAGGCTTCTTGACATATACCCTAGTAAACCATGAGAGTTTATATTTTTGTGTGAATGGCAAGCGGAGATTAAAGAAAAAAACTGTTCACAATTTTATCTTGATGGTTAACGTCAAGTAGTGCCAAATTATACAACTGGGGGATTTTAAAAAAAACTCTTTTGTTTCAGTTGTAATATTTTGACAAGCTGTGATAAAATGACACATAAGGGAAAAAATAAAGTATATAAAATTCATCGGAAACAACAGAGATAAATAAGAAATAAAGTAAGAATATAAATAAATTAAAGAATCAATATAGGCATAGGTGTAGTCAGTAGATCTACCAGTGGGCCTGGCTTAGCCAGTTGTTTAAGAAAGGATTCACCCTAATGCTGCAATAAGAATTATAATAATAATAGTAATAACAATAATAATAATAGCAATAATAATGATATCATGGATTAGATAATATTGTGTATTGACATTTCTTATAATGTAAGATAAAGAAAACAAAATTTGCTTTATGAAAAGTATAGTTCATGATGCATGTATTTAATGTTTGAAAAAGTAAAATGTTTTTATATTAATTAGTTTGTTATTTTTAGTTCACAAATTTATTTTGATTTTCCTTTTGGAACAGATAATGTTTAATTTTAGGTTCTATTTTTCAAAATTTGCTTTTGATCTGGACTTGTAGAGTTAACAATTGGTAATTTATGTTTTGTTTATTCCTATTATTTGTTTGTGATCAATCTTGTGTTTTGTTCATTTTTTGTTTGTTATGTTTTTACCTTGTATTACGACATATTATTTGTCAATGTGCATGGGCCTTCATGAAAAAAGTGTTTCAAACCACTGATGAAGCCACTCTGGGTAATAAAGATTTCAATGAATAAAGAAATGAATAATAAATGAATGAATAAATAAATAAATATTTTCTTACAAAAAACCCCACAAAAACAGAATTAACAAATAAATGGTTAAAACTTTAACCAACATCACATCTATCAGCACTGAACAAAACATAAATACATGTAACAAACAAAGGTTTTAGTTTTAATCAACAACTTCTTAGAGTTTCATGAACACCACTGCAACTATCAAATACATTTAACCAATAAATGATAGAAAACTTCAATCAACCACATTATAAATTTTAATCAACAGGAAGTTGATGAGAGTTTTAACCCACAACTAAATGACTGACCTCTTAATCTTCAATTGATTAAAATTTTAACCAACAAGATTTGAAATTTTAATCTACATTCTAACAGTGTAGAAGAATGGAGGGATTTGAAAAAAAAAACAAAACCCAACACCTCATGAATATCAAATGCCTCAGCCTAGCTCACAACCTTAATCAAAGAGCTTTCACACTGTCCATAGTGATAACAATCAGAATGTTGCTACAATCAGCTTCATGGACAAAGGAATACCAATAAGTAACCTCTACCATTTAGCACAATTATAGATACATTGGATGTGGAATGGGCTATGATAGAGGTCCCCCATGGCAATGCATCCCCCATCTCTGAAAGGGTTCTGTAGAAAAGAGTGTGAATGGAATGTGACAGGAGAAATTCCTGGAGACAGATCATGTCAGATCTGAAGCCCTTTGAGAGAGGATGGAGAATTAAAGAGATAGTCCACTGATACCCCCCTTAAACAGACTTCACGAGTGTCCAATTTCAGATGAGTTTCCAGGTGAAACTCCGGATAATTTTTTCAACGTCCTTTTATACTGGATCAATAATGTGCAAACTGACTTCACACGAAGCTGGGCCGATACATCGCACAATCATTTTCTGCAAGCAACCAAGCGGATGCGGAAATGCTTATAACATGCAGCCCAGGGCATGAGCTACCATGACCTTTGACCTTTCAATTGGGATTTCTATCCATGTTTCACTACAACAACCTTTCAAACAGACTGTCACCGGGTGTCATCTGGAAGTTCATCATTGAACTAGCGGTGTTTGATCTGGACGTTTCAAGGGTAACTTTTGCAGAAAATTGAATCCGCGTTTCCCGGTAGTTCAACCGTGTTGTCCTTTCAAACAGAGACTTTCACCAGGCGTCCCCGGATGCACCCGGGAATGCCCGTTGAAAATGTGTTCTGTTTGAAAGGGGTGTAAGAAAACAGGAGAAATTCCTGGAGACAGATCGTGTCAGATTTTAAGCCCTTTCAGAGATATATAGAGAATTAAAGAGATAGTCCACTAAGAAAACAGGAGAAATTCCTGGCTCTGTTACAGGCTTTTACAGTTTTTTAATCCTCATTTCAGACATAATTTTTGGTAATTTTCTTGCATTCCAGAAGGGAGTTGCTAGCTTCACTTTGATATTTTCCATGGAAATGATCCCCAAGGATCTGTACCTCCCCCTCCAGACAATCACTGTTATTATTGTTATTGTTATTCTTATCATGGTTCTCACCAGTACATAACACCCATGGTTCCAATACCATACGTCAAGGGTTTCAGACAAGGAAGAACCATGTGTGAAATTGCTGCACCATGCGTGGCAACAAGGGTAAAAAATATTGGAGTATACATTCCTAACAATAATGATAAATGTCACAGATTGTTTTGCTTTTGGGCAATGTAATTTTACTTTTATGCCATTAGTAGACAACTCCTGCTTACCAAGAAGTATTTTTCATCCTTTTACTATAGCATATACTGCCGCCACACCTAACTTTAGGTGTTATTCCGTAAAACTTCCAAAACTTCCGTGCTTTGCGCAGAGTGGGAACCGTGTGTGGATTTTTTTTCTAGTGAGAACCCTGATTCTTATTACTGTTATCATTAAAATGGTAACATTATTAATACCATCATTATTATAATCATATTTATGGAAAAAAAGCCAGAACTGATGCATACTTATACTGCTTACATTTATGTCTTTTCACCACAATAAAATCCACTCTACTGCCCTCTATGATATATGCAATTGACTGGCTTCAGGGCACACACACTAGTAATTAATCTGCTTGCAGTATATAGCAGACAGGCAGAAGTAAGACGATGTAATGGTAGCTCATCCAAAATATATAAAATTGCATAATTGTTGGCTGTAAATGGTATTTTTTTTTCACTATAACGTATATTTAAGGGTGCGTTCAAGCGATTTTTTGAAGCTAGAATCACAAACACGAATCACAAATCAAAACGCTGATACAAAACACGGCTACTGCGAAAGAGTGTTCAAGCGATTTTTCATCAACGCTGATTCTTGCTCATTTCAAGCCCATCCACTGCGCATCGTACTGCGCAGTTTGACCCAGGAAGGTCAACTATGCCACATCATTTACACGTCTCTATATCTTTCTTATGCTATTCTTTGTTTTTCATTCTATCTTCTTCTCATTCCGTCTTTTCTTATGTTATTATTTGTTTTTTCCTACTTTTCTGTTTCCTTATGTCATTTATTTTAACCCTTTTTCTGTCTTTCCTCGTTATTCTTTCTCTTCCCATCTTTTTTATGTTATTTTTTTGTTTTCCTACCTTCTTTTCTATGTTTCCTTATTTTTTCTTTGCTTTTTCTTCTGTCTTCTTCTCTTTCCGTTTTTTCTTATGTTATTCTTTGTTTTACTTCTTCTATCTTCTTCCTTTTCCATCTTTTCTTATGTTATTCTTTGTTTTTCCTTCTATCTTCATATCTTTCAATCTATCTTTTGTTATTCTTTGTTTTCGTCTATCTTTTCTATCTTTCCTTATGCTATTCTTTGTTTTTCCTTCTATCTTATTTTCTGTCCATCTTTCCATATGTGATTCTTTTTTTCTTCTTCTTTCTTCTTCTCTTTCCGTCTTTCCTTGTGTTATTCCTTGTTATTCATTCTACTTATCTTTCTTTTTTTTTCTTATGTTATTCTTTGTTTTCACCATCTTTTATTCTATCTTTCCTTACATTATTCTGTGTTTTTCCTTCTATCTTCTTCTCTGTCCATCTTTTCTTATGTTATTCTTTGTTTTCTTCTTCTATCTTCTTTTTCGTCTTTACCTGTTATTCTATGTTATTCCTTCTATCTCCTTATCTTTCAGTCTCTTCTTATATTATTCTTTGTTTTCTCCTTCTATCTTCTTTTCTAGCTTTCTGTATATTGTTTGCTTTATCTTTCTTCAAACCTTGGTGTGAAAGCAACAGTAGAATCATGATTGAGATCTCCGTTGCGTTCAATCGATTTTTAGCGACCGTGGTTCTGCAGAATCATGATTCAAAACGCACCTTTTTCAGCGTTTCATGTTTGCGTTTTCAAAGACGTTTATTTTTACGACCTGCGAAAAATCGATTGAACGCAACCGTGGTTTGAACTAAACGTCTTTGAAAACCGTGATTCTAGGGTGAAAAATGGTCGCTTGAACGCGGCCTTAGAGCAATTATCTGATATGCAGTGCACTTCCACTGTTCTAGGCTGTGAGAAGTCATGATTCACAATTTGCAGTTAGCCTCATTTCAGCCTTCACCATTTTTGTTTGAGTCTAAAAAGTGCCAAAATGAAACACTTAATTTCAAAGTTTGATAGATTTTGCTGATGCTGTAAATTGAAATGATTTTCATGGAGAGGTTATCTAAATATGACTTTCTGATGTGCTTTGATTTATGGAGGCCTGAATTACTCATGTTTGCCCTTTAAGTGCTGTGACTGACACAAACTGTAAATGTTGGCTGGTCCATGTTGATAAACATTTCCCAGTAACTCCTCAAATATTTATCTGACACTTCTTAGACAAGATTGAATTTTGTACCCATGAAAAGCATCTCTTGATGGTAATTTTGCAAATTCTTTTTTCTTCATTAGTTTGATAAATATTTTGGTGAGATCTGGCAAATTTGTTTAGGTTTGTTTGTCTGAGTGTACAGCTAGTGCCTTGTACTGTGCTCATATGTATGAACTTGTCTTGCAACATCCATTATTCTAGAGTAATCAAAATCAGTTCTTATAAATGATTCAAGGTAAAGGTATCTACTTTTAAAAGAAGTACAGGGTGTTCAGAATGAAAGATTTTTATGCCTCCACTCCCCCCCCCCAAAGGCATTATGTGTTTGGATTGTCTGTCTGTCCATCCCTCTGTTTGTCAGTTCATCGGTCCGTCTGTCCTACTTTTTCGTTAACGCAATATCTCAAGAAGTGTTTGAGGTATGAACCTCAAAACCAATCCTAGTATGAATCACTATAGGCACAGGTAGATGATCTGGAGCTGATTAGATTTGGGGGTATGTAGATCAAAGGTCAAAGTCACAGAGGTCAATATATGAAATTTCAGGTGGAAGTCTTGTTAACACGATATCGCAAGAAGCAATGGAGGTATGAACTTCAAACCTGGTGATAGTGTGTATTACCACAGGAAGATGATCTAATTACATTTTGTGGTATATAGGTCAAAGGTCACAGAGGTCAATTCCAGAAGTTCAGGTGTTAGCCTTTTAAGCACAATATCTCAAGAACCGTTTAAGATATGAAATTCAAACTTGTTACTGGTATGCATCTACATAAGGTCATCTAATTAGATTGAGGGGTAGGTAGACCAAAGGTCAAAGGTCACAGAGGTCAACTCTGATATTTCTGGTTTTAGCCTGGTCAATGTATCTTGAGAACCATTCAGGTATGAACTTCAAACTTGATGCTGGTATCCATCACCAAAGAAAGACAATCTGATGAGATTTTGGGGTAGGTTGGTCAAAGGTCATAGGGTCTGAAGAGTATTTGAAATTATTCACAAATATTGTGTTTCCATAATAACTTGGAATATATGGCAGGGATTATAGTCAAAGACGAGTAAAATATGTTTTTTGGTAGAAGAGGTAATGATATTAATAGTATGTAGCTTTTGCTGAGATGTGCAGAAACTGAAAATTCTGTGGGAGGAGAAGGCATAATTGTCGATAGTGTGAAAAGACTACCAGTTATTGCCTGCTGATGCATGAAAATATATCAGCCTTGCCCCCTCTTTTATTCATAGTTTATTATAAACAACACACAAAGAGTCAGACAATGAGTAAACATTAAACATGTAAAAGAAGAACTATCTAGATCATTTATTTATTTTATTTTATTTATTTATTTATTTTTTTTTTTTGGGGGGGGGGGGGGAGTCCCTTCCCTATTGTACCTTTCCCTATGCATGTATCTCTCTAGCTCTACCTATATTTAATATTGATCGATCCCAGTGAACTCATAACACGGGCTTCACAGCAAGCCTCTATGAGAGAGCAACAAACCAAGAGTGTTTGAGCATCTCTTGTTTGATTATCGTTTTTGGCTTGGTTGCCTTCACACACTGCAACCTATGAACAGAAGGGTAACATCTCCCTAGTGGGGACATGGAGGGGGAGCTTCATGCATATTTCAGACCCAATGGCCTTTGCCGATTTCTCCCTTCTCTCCTCTCTTACAAAAAAACTTGAAAGCATGGCCATGCATTTTATCATTTTCCCCCATCTAGCCATGCACGCTTACCGCCTGCCAGTGGACCAAAAATAGGATTTCGCTAGGGCTATCTGACTTGTCATTCAAAAATCTTAATCAATACTATGATAAACACATGCACTTGACCGATGTCAGACTTAACTACAGGGCACTCTTACCCGCAACAGAGAGGGAGAGTAATTATTTTAAATGAGAATACATCATTTTCTCTCAGAGGTTGAAATTAGGTCCACCGCAACTTGCACAAAAAGGGGGTCTTAATACTTGTTAGTATTTAAAACCTTGTTTCGCTTCGTATAACCCTCATAGTTGAAGTTTGCACTTTTCATTACTGTATGATCGGAATCCTCTGAGCAGTTTGAAGGCATTTTTTCATAAATGAGTGAATGATCTTTTCTAGCTTGGAGAGGCAAAAGTTGGGTCAGGCATGAATGTGACCACCCAAAAAAGGGAGTTTTTAAAAAAGTCTCTGGAAAAACATTATGGTTGGGAAGTTTTCATGCAAGAAACCAGTAATATTAAAACAAATCAATAGCACACAGATCTCCTAACCTTTCTGACTGAAAAATAGGGATGATTTTGCTCAAAATTAGGAAAGAAACAGTATTTCCCAGAGGAGTGTGTAGAAATTTATCAAGAAAAATAGGAAAAAATATATCAAAACAAGAGCTTGGACTGGTCAGAATTCAGATTCTTTCCTCCAAATTCAGAATGGTTGGGAGGTCTGAACAACACATGATCTGTTTCAAAGATGAGGCAAAATTAGAAGGCCATAAGTGTGACCCTTTGTTTCACTTTACAAAGAATGGCCCAATATCCAATATTTAGAAGAGAATTCTTCAAGAAACGAGACTGATGCTCAAAGTCATGCTAATGATTGTGACTGTGAAGAAGTCATTTTTCAAGTTCAGGCTTTTCTGAAAAATACCGGTAAACTTAAGTGCTAAAATTACTTACTAAGCCTTTTAAGAAACAGTGGCATAGCTAGGATTTCATTAGGGGGGGGGGGCAGTAGTGAGCATGTGAAACATGCAAATTACATATTGAGCGCAAGGGGGGGGGGGGGTTCCCACCTCCCACATGAAGCATGGAAGTTCTGACATTTCTTTGTCATTGTTCCTTGTCTGCTCCTGCTCTTCCTACAATCTCTAACCTTTTTCTTTTCTCACTCACGCTTTTCTTTTTTTGTTTTTTGCTTTTTTTGTGCATTTTTGTGAGGGACGACCGATCCAACCCTCCCCCCCCCCCACGCGGGTGTTTAGAAATAGTCACTGATTAACAAGTAAATAAAAGAAGACTAAACAAGACATGACAGTTGTTTACAAGCAGTGCTTTGATTCTGGAAACAAAACGCTCATGCCCATTTCTCCTCTTCTTCTTTCTCTCTCTCTCTCTCTCTCTCCCTCCTTCCTTCCAGTGAATGCTCCTCTTTTTCTCTTTTTTCTCTCTCCCTCTCTTCCCCCTTCTCTCTTCCATGCTCTCTCTGTTTTTCTTCTCTTTCTCTATATCTATCTCTTATCTACATCACCATTTTTCAGTCTCATTCTTTCATCCCCCACCGATAGGGTTAAGTGACCCCTTTCACGGAACCTTCCCCCAAAACAATTATTCCCAACTTAAAGCAGGTGTGCCCTTTCCAACCCCTGCACTTTGGCCTTCTCAACTCTTCATACAGGTTAAAACTATTGATCCCTTACTGTCTCATATCTTCACAAGGCTATATTCTCCTCCAACTCTCTCTCTCTCTCTCTGTAGCTATGTTTGCACGGAACATCTTAGTTTTAAAACTTCAAGTTAGCCAAACATTAACATTTTAAAAAGCGAGGGGCTAAACAATGACAAGGCTTCACACGACTGCTCAAAGTTTCAAAACTACAAACCAGTAGTCTTCAGCCACATTGGAATAGTTAACTGCAGGATAAAATCCTCGCCAATAGAAATGCATGACAGATATCTGATATCTGAACTGTAAGAAAACCATATTCCCTGTGCTGCAGCTACTCCTAACACAGCCAGAGACAAGCAAAGTAAGGCTCTACCACAGACATATAATAAATTTACTGGACGAAAAGCAGTACACACGGATATCATTACACGAATGGCATTAGGCCCCGCCTCTTTCGGGTCATTTGAAGGGGGTGATAAGCATCAGCTATCGGCATGATATCGATAACACTGTTGCATTATTCATATCTTTTGCGCGTATCATTCTGACACTTCGATTTAATGCACATTTGTTGCGCATTTATTGTGCATTAACTGTGCATGCAGCAAGCTGATGCGTGTAATGTTTCATAACGCGTATGAACAAATGCTACTAGTTGGAAGCATCTTACAAAATGAATTATTCATTTTTGATCATGAATATTGATGGTGCTCAGGTCGGCCTTCTAATGGATCTGGACAAAGTGGCGGAGCTTTAGGAGCCTGGGCTCTACTCAAGAGGATTTTACTTGGAATTTTGCATGAGTTTATCTACCCAATATGTATATCTGTTTATATCTACCAAAAATGCAAGGTAACTTCCAGAGGTTAATCACATGCCATCATTTGTCCACTGTAGATGTAATTGAGCACAACAAACAAAGTATGATCACATCCCCAAGATGAGGTAAAAGTCGTGCTAGACCATCTAGCATGAACATAGCAAAACCTCCGGATTCATCCGGAGTGATACCTTATGAAAATGCTCTCGGGAAAGAAACCACTAGTCTTCTCACTCTAAAGTGCAAACTCTTGCCTACATTCTGCCAATATACTGATTTACACAAACATGAGGTTGATCTGCTGAAGGTAGATTTACAATAAAAATGTGTTTTACCTAGGGTCCCCCCCCCTCATAACACACAAATAAAACATATTACTTTTAAATTCAGTCTTTAATTTGTCTGATGCATGATTTTATTTTCAAAAAATATATTTCATACACACGTTTAATCACATAATGAAATGCTTGGAAGAAGAAGATAACCATCGGCAAGGTTAACCTGGGATCTATTTTGAGTATCTTCCCTGTCAGCATGGTCAACCAAAAATTCACTTAGCTGTAGCATCATTTTAAGAATTAGGGGGAAAAAACTGGCAACGAATGGGTGATGTGCTTTCATGACAACGTACCTTGCAATCAACGAAGATATACATACTAATATAGACGATCCCCCTTGCAGGTTAACCTCACATTTGAGAAGGAATGTCACATCGTCCTTAGCTGTGACATCGAAGGTGCGTCTTCAACAGCTCGAGCTTGAAGAACAGCATGCTATTTCTGATCCCATGAATTAGCCGATCAGAGAATAGTGAGCTAATTTTCAGATGAAGACTGAACTAGCCTGCTATATCACTTGAAAAGTAAGCCATCCAAATCTTGGACTTATTTACAGTATAACCTGCTAATTTGCAAAATAGTGGGCTTTTTACGACACGCCCTCAGCTTCAAGAGGTGACTTTTCGACCCCATCATATATCAGGCTAGATTGCAATTCATGGAGTTCGAGCTTCAGCTGAGTTTGGGGCAATACCCAAGATTCCAAAATAGTGGGCTATTCTTTAAGCTCTTTAAGCTGATGGAAACCCACTATGAGGAAGCAGATAAAAACGAGGTATCAGATATAATCATTCCCAAGTGCCTTCTCTCTCCACAACCTACTGGATCCACTGGAGACTGACTCAGATGGTGTCTTCTAACCTATACTTGATTAATGAATCAGGGGTTCAATACTCTGGAGGATTTCAGGTCATCTCGCTAGTCCTCACCTAAGCTCTGCCCTAAATTAGTTCTTGTGTCAAATGTTACCCACTCTTAACTAGAGCTAACACTTGAAATATTGAAGAACATTAATTGTTCATACTCCATAGGGCCGGACTTTTTTCAAGGGAGCAATTCATATTGCACAATGTTTTAAATATTTGATTATAGCCATCTCCATGACCATGGCCAATGGCCTGACATCAAAAGTAGTAGGTAAAATAAAAAGAAGCTTGCTCAATTAGCCAAACCTGATCAGTTACAGATGCTATGCATTCTTTCTGACTTAAAAAGACAATTTTAAATCTTGCAAACATGTAAAGTATCTTTGATTCAATGACAACAAAAAGTAGGTTTCCACACAGGAACCTTATGCTTAAATCTTACTTGCAATGATTTTATTTTTAGGCCATTATACTTAAAGGCATTGGTTAACTATGTGAGCAGCCGATTTAAAAAATTTTCAAACTAAGATGAAACATGTGTATGAGTACTTGTATTTGTACTCATTTATACTTCTAATATTTGAAAATACTTCATGTGGATATTATTCTTTGAAACTTTCAGACTTGTATTTCACACTGTAACCCTTATGCTTATCCCATTTTCAAGAAGCAAAATGACTTTTTTAAAATTATAAAAATGTTAACCAATGCCTTTAAAACATGTCAATAACACTTTACCCACAATTTTTTATTTACCATACAAATGCTTTACACTTCCTATAGTTTTCCCAATTTTTTTTTTTTAGTAGTGACATCATTCAAGGAGGTAAGCAATAACATAAAAATTGCCAATGTTCCAGAGGTGAGATCTGGATTAGGATGCAATATGAATTTGGACCAAAAATAGATATGCTAAATATCCCTGTAGATACAGATATTGGAAACACTATGTTTGCACATCATCATAATTTGTAACTTCAAGTTAATGAAACCTTGAAGTTTAAAGGGAAAGTCCACCCTAGAAATTTCACTATTTCAATAAAAGGAGAAAAATTTGAACAGCATTTTACAAAAGAAATGAGCAAAATCGGTCAAAGAATAAGAAAATTACACTCATTTACATTTTCTAGTAAATTATTCTTGGCTCTGCAAATTGGCAACACTGATGACATCATATGTGAGCAGGTCTCCATTCACTTTGTACATGAAATTTCACATTTTCTCAATTTTTTTTGGAAGTTACACATTTTCTCACCCCATAATCAAAGTATGTTATGTAAAAATCAATTCTTCTGAACATATATACATTGACTATGGGGGTTAGAAAATGTGTAACTTCCAAGAAAATTGAGAAAAAGTTAAATTTCATGTACAAAGTGAATGGAGACCTGCTCGCATATGTCATCAGTGTTGCCAATTTGCAGAGCCGAGAGTAGTTTACTAGAAAATGTAAATGAGTGTAATTTTCTTATTCTTTGACTGATTTTGCTCCTTTCTTTTTTAAAATGCTGTTCAAATTTATCTCCTTTTATTGAAACAGCAAAATTTCTAGGGTGGACTTATCCTTTAAATGATTCACAAACAATGATGTAAGTTCACACGTGACCAATCTTCTTCTTCTGCAATCTCCTTTCTCCAATCACACCTTCTTCCTTCCCATTCTCCTCACTCTTTTTCTCTTTACTTTTATCTCTCCCTCTCTCCCTCTCCCTCATTCTCCCTTCCTCTCCCCCTCTCTCCCTCACTCTCCCTTCCTCTCCCCCCTCTCCCTCCCTTCCTCTCGCCTCCCCTCCCCACTCTCTCTCTCTCTCTCTCTCTCTCTCTCTCTCTCACTCTCTACCTCTCTCGCTTGTCAATCTCTCTTACACATCTTGCCTTCTCTCTCCATTACCACTCTCTATTCATTTAGTACTTAGGAAAATGTACACAGAAATCATTTTGTTTCCACCTCATCTCCCTCTGCAACAATATCCAGACAAAAAAAAAAGGCTTTTAAAATTTCTTTCTCAGCAAGTAATCTACCAGTACTTCCATATCTAACTATGATATTCATGCTGCATATCTTTTGCTCCTGTCCATGACCCAGAAACTGATAAAAAATTCCTTCATCTTGGTTGATGTGATCTTTTCGAAGACACAATACCACACAAGATATGTGTTCATTCTACATTTCTACACCAATCATGTAGAAGACCTCTTAACCCATTGACTACTGTGTTCTTTCAGTCCCATAAGCTTTATAAAGGGACAGATCTGTTCCCATGGGCTATGGGTTAATGATTTTAGCATGCCCCTTGGTTAGAGAAGCTCTATCCTATGTGCTGATTAAATTTCCACCTCTCCTACCAAAGTACCTGGAATGGTAGCACACAAGGAGAAACAGATACCAAGCTAATCTAGTTAGGCTAGAGATAAATTAAGTTTGTTACTGTGGTAGTGAAGCTCCTATATAACACAAAGAAAAGATATACGTAACTACAGGGAAGTAAGGCTCTGACAAAAATGGATCACCATGGTGAATTATGGTATCTTGCACCCAGGTTGGAACTACATGTAGTTCACTGTTCAAAATTCTAGACTATACGGGATTTCATAGTACAGATACAGGAACACATTCTGGAAATAAGATATGTTACAGAAATAATGCAACAACACAGTCTCTGCTAAGCCTGTTGTTCTTTTTCTCATTGTATACCAGCATTGTTTGATGTTTTGATATTATGTTCCTGGTAATTAAATAAACATACAAGAACACAAAAAGATAGCTCTCTTGAACAAATACCTTCTACAGAGCAAGTATATGAGCACCTGGGGAGCTTTTCATGAAAGGACTTGTCAGATGTTTTATCAGACAAAGTCTGTTTTATCCGACAGTTATCATAGTAACAATGCTTCTCAGCCAATCAAAATCAAGGAAAGATGTCAGATCTGACAATTTGTCAGACAACAAATGTTGATGAAACACTTCCCAGAAGACTGTAATCACTGATAATATAGTTCAATGATAATGTCATTTTTTTCAGGGTATGTAACAATAAAAAATTATTCTACCAATAAGAAGCTTTCTTCAAATGCACTTCACTGTTTTAAAACAATAACACAATCTATTCAAAACCTGTTTGCATGTCTTCAAAATTCTCAATCACCAATCACTATATAGTTGGATTGACAGTCCTATTGAGCCAATAGTCTTACCTAGAAAAGTTCTTTCTGTTGAAAGGGTTTTTTAATTGTTGATTTGTGATCTATATGTCTTTGAAAATTTTCAGCATTGTTGCAAAAATAGCAACTTTGGGCAATTTGGATAATTTACATAAATCTGTATGGATCCAGGTTATGCAGCACAAAGACAACTTACACAGAAACTGACCAACGTACTACTGTGTATGTGTGCGGAACAGTGTTGTCCATCTCGTGAATGCAATCTATGATAAAATGAAATGACATTACACACAATGTGTGAGTGATATAGATGTACATGTATGATACTTCCATTTAGGGGTTTTGTAGGACATAGAATTCATTTCAATTTTACCTGTACAATTTGAAATGGCTTACTTCAAACCATCAGGTCACCACATTCATGTCTTTAATTCGTAATAGGCCCCAAATTCCTGAAAGGCAGTATGTACAGAGATGCCAAGTTCCCCCAATTTTTATGCGTGAGATTTTCATGACTCGGCGTCTCGGCGAGGGAGCGAAGCGACCGAGCGGGGGGAGGGTGTGGGAGGGGGGACACCCCCCTCCCACGGTAGGGAGCTTTTTCAATTTTTAGCTCTTAATGGTGCGATCTGGTGCATACTTAAGTGACTATTTTTTACTTATTTGAAAGACAAAAGGTAAAAATAACTTCAATTGCAACTATCACTTAATCTTTTGAGCTATGCTCCTTATTATAGGGTAGACGGCGTGCGAAGGCGGTCGGCCAGTGCGTATAATCTAGCGAATAATGCTACTTTTTTTTTTTTTCTGTCGGGTCCCGATGCGTGAGAAAAATGGGTGCCATGCGTGAGATCGTGAGACGGACCCTGAATGTGTGAGTCTCACGCACAATGCGTGAGACTTGGTAGCTCTGTATGTAGCGTTTGTGAAGTACATCCCTTTCATCTGCAAAGTGTTGGGTGAGGTCTACCTGACACTTAGTGAAAAAACTGCAAAAAATCTACTTTGTACTCTCGCGTCTTGAACCTGACACTTTCACAGCAAAATTGATAATCATTACAGCTCATGAAGAAGGCTAGCTATGGAAATCGGTCAGTAGGTGGCTCATACTGAATCTCTGCGATGAAAAACCAATTTCAAGGTAAATTATTTCATTTAATACACTTTCGTTCTTTGTATAGTTCAAATATGAAAGGAAACATTATAGAATTCATTTCAATTTTATCTGTACAATTTGTAATGGCTTACTTCGAACCATCAGTTCACCACATTCATGTCTTTAATTCATAAACGAAAGTTTGTATTTCTTAAGTGTAAGATATGTTCATTTGGTCACAGAATGATAGCATGTATAGTAAAAGTAACAGCTTGTATGAAAGATGTCGAACAGACATAGTCAATATTTTAGCTCAAGTTGCAAGATATATAGGCCAATGTTCCACTATCCACCCCAGAGCTCTGGGCGGTAGTCTTTTAAAGATATTCAATTTAGGTCTGTAAATAAAAAAATTCTTCCTCAGCCTTATATGCTCAGCCAAGCATGAAAACATTGATTAAACGACATAAATTAGTCAATATGCATCCAGTAAAAACTTCAATGAAAATCAAAATTTATCCCTTTTGTCAATGCAAGGAGTGATTATATTTTTTGGCAACATTTTAACAGGGTTATTCTTTGTCTTTATCCAATGCTCATTCAACTATGTAGTATTGATCACCACTTCATAAAGTCCTTGACACCTCTTAAAACATGTTTCTCAAGAAATTTCATGTATATTTCAACTTAAAAGATGTTAACAAATTACTTCTTAATCGTGTGCTTACTCAACCACCATGAAATAACACATGTAAGTTGTACAACATGTCTGGAAGCAAACATAATACATAACAAACACCCTAAAGTGACGGAAATCCAGAATTTCTACAAGCATCAGTAAGTTAAAGTTACAACATGAACCTTGAGAACTTTTCAAAGTGGTCAAACATAAAACATAGCACATACCTGAAAATGACAGAAATCCAGGATTTCTACAGGGAGGGTAGAGGAGTTATATGGGTACATGGTGCACACTACATGTGACACCTTTGGCAAAATACTTGTTAGGCTTGTGTAGTCAGAGACTAGAAAAATGCTTTTTAATGTCCCTCTGACACCCTTTAAAGCTTAGACAAGAGCTGCTTAATGGCAAGTTCAGTTTAGAACTTCAAGTTCAACTTTAAAACGAACAACACTGTGACCGCCCACCTGTACTTCATAGAGCATGATGCACTGTGCACAAATCTCTTATACCCACGTACATGAAGATATCAACACAGAGATGTTTGTATATAGGCACATTGTTATTCTGTTATACAGTGTCTCCAGAGAGAATTGATGAGATGCACAATTCATGAAGAGTGTTGACCAAAAGTCAGAAAGTCAAGATTTTCCTGAAGAATCACGAGACTGGTACTCCTGCTGCAATGCTCCATCACTATTGTAGGTCATGGACAGCTGTTATGGGAATAGGATCACCAGCCTGGTGCATTTTTTTACTTTTTTCTGTCATCTACTCTCTCTTGACTTGCTCTGCAATGTCTTTCAATTTGTCTTTTTATCTCTGCCACTTTGTCTCCATTCTCCTCCATCCTCTGTATGTGTGTGTGTCTCTCTTTTTTGTTTCCCTTGCTTTGCATAGGCATTCTTCTTTCCGTCTTTTAAAGGGGGTACCCAATGCTGAAACAAAGTTAGCTCATTTAAAAGAGCATGATTTTATTAGCAGAAAATCATCTGCCTGAAGTATTCTAAAAAGTCATGTTGCCAAGGAAACCCTCAAATGTGGTAAGATTTCAGGATATTTTTGACCCCTCAGCTGTGACCCAGTTTCAACTGGGTACCCACTTTGAAGTCAAAATGACGTCAAAGTGGGTACCTTGTCGCGCACTTCTAGCAAAATGCGCGAGGTATAATACATATTGTACAGTCTAGCGTGCAGCACAACTGCAATGCGCGAAGCTGGGTACCCACTTTTACGTCATACCTCATACTCAAATTTTTGGGTCAGCTCTAGACTTTTTATGAGAAAATTAGCCAAAATGCATTGATTTCGATTAAAAATCATTATATTTTTAATGTAATTTTTCTTAGAATTCTATTCTCGATCATATATCAAAAAAATTTTTACCATTGTGTAATCACTTTAAGGGCACCTCACATGTTATACCAATTCACCATGCACACTTCATGCCACACTGCTTCAGTTGCAGACTGACAGTTTTCTTGCTTTCTTAAAGCATGGCATAATACATCTCCTGTGGTGCCGAGTCCAGTGAACCTGAGGCTATACTAAGATATTACCTGGAATCTTA
Source organism: Echinometra lucunter (assembly GCA_029962745.1). Classification (NCBI taxonomy): domain Eukaryota; kingdom Metazoa; phylum Echinodermata; class Echinoidea; order Camarodonta; family Echinometridae; genus Echinometra; species Echinometra lucunter. Next base: position 32,194,440 of record CM057151.1, read on the forward strand.
CACTAAGCCAAGATCTTTCCGTCTTTCCGAGATGTGGACCTCATGCCAAAAACGATGCAATCAATTCTTCAGTTTGTTTGGCTGTTCCCTTCCCAATTCTGACATCTCTTACGAGTGGACTTGGACTAAGCTTCTGCCAAGAATGTTTTTTGTCTAATATTCTCCTGTTATCACTTAACTCTTACTATTCTTCATTTGTGACATGTGAAAGGAATACAGTACCTTTCATAATGAGGACAGCATTACAGCAAATACTTCATGATGTTTAATCCAGGACTTACTCTAATGGTGCGTTCCGATATGATGCAACTGTGCTGACACATATTTTGTGTACAGGTCTATGGGGAATAGGGTGACAGAAAAATGTTGCCGAGGCAGGGCACATTTTGGTTTGCTGCCTGGCTGCAAAAAAAATGTGCAACAATCAAATTCCTAAAAAGTTAGCACAAAAATTGTTGTCATGAGATTGTTTGCGCAAGTTTTGACAAAATTCTCTCTTATTAAGAGTTGGCGCATTCATTAGCATAAGTGGTGGCACAAAGTCGCATCATATCTGAACACACCTGAATACTACCCATAGTTTGAATATTAGAAATGGAAGTTTAGTCATTTCCATTTTCAATTATAACTCCACAGCTGACAGACTGACGATCACCTTGTGTTCCAACATTCTAGTGATTTCACATCTACACAAGATAGTAATTACATACTGGTATTTGTAGGAAATGTAAACTAGAATGAAGACATCATTGCTTTCTATGAAAAGTGAGCACACACAATGACAAAAGACATATGAAGACTGATCTCGAAAAGACGTTCACAAAGGTTCCCTATTTACTTATATATTTATTCATTTAAATCTTGGGGAAGAAGGCAAGAGAGTAAAAGGAAGAGAGGGCACTTATTTGCATTTGCTATCGTATTAAGACAAAATACAGCCTCTAAATTTCCAGTAATAGTGGATGTTGGCAAACTTATGCGATAAAAGTAAAGCTTCAGTTTTGTGTGCAGTGAGTTTTTAATGACCTCTTTCAGGTCCCCATACCAGGGTGACCAAATTTTGAATCCTGAATCCAATCAAAATATTCAAGCTTATCTGTGAACCTGTAAGGGAACAAAGTAAGTAAGAATTTTTTCTCCAGTTACATACATTCTTACTATGCATGACCTAATTCTCAAATATCTATTTTGGCTAAATAAGCCTGGTTTAATACTGAATTACAGGACAACATGGCATCCGTTGAAGGATCCATACAGCACATGTTTAAATAAAGGACGATCCTGTATAATATGGGACGTCTGGTCACCCTGCCCCATACTATCATAGAACATTTTGTTAAAGTAATGAGCAATCTTTCATAAATCCAATTTCTACTGATTTCCCACAACCTCATATTTTTGGAGTAGAGAAAGAGAAAGAGAGAAGGAGAGAGAGAGAGAGAGAGAGAGAGAGAGAGAGAACAGCCCCTAATCTCTTCATGAACCACATGAACAAATACTATTATGATATTACTATATGATGTAATATGATTGTGGTTTCAAGGCACAAGATTGGTGTAGAGCCTAGAACAAGACTAGCCTAGACACTTCATCCTCATTCTATCACACAGTGCCTGTTTGCTCACATCTTTTCATAGTAATCAAAATCTACCACCTTTAGACTCCCATAAAAATAACAGGGGGGAGGCTTCTATAACTATAAGAAAAGGAGGACAATTGTTTGTCATACCAAATTGAATTAGTCATCTCCAATCTGAGCCCCGGCTACCACGGTGTAATTTTCTCGGCTAATCGTGCGAGTGGCTGGCAGGGAGCCGTATGAAGCACCTAGCCACTGCCACCTTCCTTGTGCACATCACATGTCATTTTGGAAATTGGGTAACAGGGTGAGAAGGGAACTCTGTAACACCCTCTGCCCCCTGACCAGGTGATGCTTCCATCACTGGTGATGAGATGAGGAGGAGGAAGATGCTGTCATCACTGGTATCTGCCAATCTTAGTGATTAACCGTGAAGCCTACACTGAAAGTTGGACAGTAGCAAAAACAATCCTGTCACCTTTTCAAAGAGGGGGAGGATGGACCAGGACAGGAATTTGCAGTGTACGTTGCTCACTTATTGATATTCCATAATAATATGATGAATTACCATAATCAGCAACAAGGTGATTGGTATTTGCCTGACAAGAGAATCTGTAACAGATGTTCCTTTGTCTCCATCACACATCAACATATGGTATGGGGTAGCTTATAGATCTCGGTGGAATTTCAAACCCTGCATCTTGTAAACAGCTCAAAATTTTTGCAAGGTTGGGCAAATAAGATGGAAGAGAGTATGAAAGCATAAGATAATGGATGCAATAGGAATTTACAATTTTTTTTTGCACTCAAAGAGGGGTCAGTGTAAAGTGATAAAACATCATGTTTTAAGGAATAATGAAACCGAAACCAAAAATAAGGAAACGGGAAATGTGTCCCTTCACCACAAAAACAACCAATAAGTCAGAAATTTTCATATTTCAACATAGTTCCAAAGTTTGGACTCTAAGCTTTTGAATGATATATGTATATAGCTTGCCTTGTCAAGACCATGCAAACCCTTTGAAATTACAATGAGAATAAAAGCTTGTCGGACAGGCTAATCACCAGAATAAAAGAGAAAACAGGATGTAAAGATGAGTGACCAGGAGTGCCATACTAGTGTCCTAATGTCTGTCTCACTAAAAGGTTGAATAAGAATACCCTGGTATTGACTATGAAGGGATTATTAGATTAGGATCAAACGTGGAATAGTTTCAAAGGAGATATACTTCTCTCGTTGTTTAGAATAGAATTTCAAAGACACAGAGTGAATAACTTCAGAGTTATGTACACATGTGAATGTGAAGGTTTCACCCAGCCTACTGGCATACTTTTATTTCAAAATCTAAGAAGAAACACATTTCTACATTACAGACGGGACCCAAATTTTGGTCAGATGGCAGAACAATAAATGAACTATTTCAGATAAAGTGACTGCTATGAAAGTAGGGTGACCAGACGTCCCATATTTTAAGGGACAGTCCCTTATTTGAATCATTTCTACCGCGTCCCATATGACCCTCTCCAGGTCCCGTCTTTCAGACTTACTGATGAAATAATGGAATATTTTTGTCAAAAATAGATGAATAATATATTCATAAAATGAAGCATGCCAAAGCAGAAAATAGTCATACTTTTTTGCTCGCTTGCTTCGCTCGCTCGCTCACTATAGGTTTGGAAAGTAGAATGCTTTTTGGGAAACACCACAGTCCCATAGCTAAAATGAACAAAGTACAATATCATTAAACAGAGACGCATGAACTGGGATGTTATTTGATTAGAAATTAGAAAGGATGGAAACTTAAATCTAATTGAATAGATTTTTTATTTACAGACACATGGTCTGCATACTTCTAAATCCTTGTTCACATTTGTGACAAACAGAAAGAGTAGCTGGGTAGCTGGTTTTATTAGATGAAAAGCCATAGAGAAACGGCTGCATAAACAGAAAGGTAAAACGAAAAAGTATTTTTCATATTAAATAGAACAGGCTTTCACAAAAGTTTATCAGTTAGAAACATATTTCTAAGGACTTCAAAAGCAGTATTTTTCATATCAAATGGAATAGGCTTTCACAAAAGTTTATCAGTCAGAATCATATATCTAAAGACTTCTCCCTACAAGAGCAATTTTGAGAGAATACAATGATGTACAAGAGGCTTCAAATCATTACAGTATCATTAATTCCTTTATTCTCCTTTATGATATGTGTTTTACCATGTGCACGGCCAATAGGGGAGGTGTCATAGTCAAGTGGTTGAAGGCGCTTGACTGGAGATGCGAGAATCAGGGGTTCGATCCCCTGCATGGCACTTATGCCCTTGAGCAAGGCATTTTATCTCCATTGCTGTTTTAACGTACTTTAAAGAAATTATTGTGCTTTAGGCATATTGATACCAACATGTGCATGTGTGTTTCTTTTTATAAAAAAAGTGCAGGGCCAAATTAACAACAAGTTAATAAATACAGCACAAAATAATTGTTTGATATCTTCATTAGATAAGAAATTGAGTTGATGAGAAATATTGTAGATTTTGTTATTCTCCTATTGCATTTACAGAAGTAAACACAAAATATGTTTAATTCCAGGTGATTTTAGTCTTCACACCCCATAAACAATAAGAAGTGTTAAATGCTGGATGCCAGCAGAAAGAATTCTTTATTATCTTCATAAAATGTAAGAATTAATACCTATAAACTATTAAGTATCCCTCCTTCTTTAACCTGTGCAGAAAGTCAAGGTTTCATATCAGAAAATTGTTTCTATCCAATCAAATTCTGCTTTTATTTCTTGATATATACTACACAACTGTACTGTACTGTACAACAACAACAGACTTTGTGGACAACTGCACATTTTGAGGGGGAAATCTTTAGGAAATATCAATGTTGTCTTGTTTCTAATTTAAATTCAAATTATGAACACAAAGGAAAACTTATCTTCTCAGAAAAAATAGTCCCAAATTTCATACATGCACAGAAGTTTATGGTTCTATGATATGCCTTTTAGTAGACCCTGTCATACATGGCAGAACAGCATACTATCAGGAATCTCAGACACAGGACATGCGCCTGCCATCTACCTATTTTAAACACAATGCAGGCGTTTAAATTGCCCTAAGTTTCTATTTATCTCCAGCATATTCTCTTACATTTAGCAGAGGCCTGCCAGATCAAAATGCCATACTTGTGACATGAGCTTGGCCAATGCATTCCAGGTGTCAGAAAACAGGCATGATTAAACAACCGAGATTGAACCTCATCCCCATTAAAGTGTAGAAGATATAAAATTCATTACACATTGTATATCATATACTGTCATTTCATCTGGCTTTTCTGTTTATCACACATTTTCTTAATAGTTATGCTCATCAAAACAATTCTTATGATAAATATATACAGGTATCAAATGACTTTCATCAACAAAGCAGAAAACTAAGAGGAAAATCGTAAAGAGAGGAATTTCTGTCACCATTTGCTCACTATAATCCGCAACATCTTTGGCGCTCAGATATGACGCCGCAAACCATGCCACTTATGATAATAACAGGCATTCACGCGTCAACGCTCAAATAAAAGAGATTTTTGACAAAAGTTGCGCACATAATCTCATGACATTATGTTCTGTGCTAACTTTTAAAGAATTTGATTGTTCCACAGCTTACTGCCACCGAGAGGCAAAAATATGCCTCTTGCCTTGACATTTTTTTTCCGCATATCCCATTGACTTGTATACTAAAAAAATCGCTGGGGTTTGTCGCGGGGTTGTCACGTCACATCTGAACAAGCCTTAAGGGCTAAAATTCAGAATCCAACTATGAATGTAATTTTTTTTTTCAGCTGGTTTAATTATAAATCATCTTCTCCCATAACCAAAACACATCTCCTCTCAAATCCTGTTCATCTTTTCCATCAACATGATGGATATCATGAGGTTGCTTACCTTGTCAATGGTAGGATTTTTCTTTCTTCTACTTCAGCAGTGAAATAAATTTCATCTAGTTTGCCCTTTAATACAAATTGCTACTTTCCTTTCATCTTTACAATTCTTGCATTCAATCACTGCTGAAGGGTTAGTCAAAATAGGAATTTTATAGCAAAATGTCACAAGCAAGCTCCAAAACAACAGGAAACTGAAATTCCCAGTTTTTATATTACATGCCATTTTTGCTATAAGTAACTTTTGACACAGATGTTACCCAGAATATTTCTGAACTATAATCATACTTAGTTGATACTTGATAATTTGTTTTGCCCGAAACACACTCTCAAACCTGTCCAGCATGTACACTGTATTTATCTTCAGTTCACACAGACACCTACATATTACATTTTATCCTCCTTGACAAAGATCCTATTCTACCCAAGACCAATGTCTCCCTTTGGAATGCTATCCAAACACTTTCTCTGCCCATCCTTCCGAAAATTTAATTCAAGTATCAAAACATTTCTAGCGTTTTCATTGCAATTTTGATAATTCATATGCAGCTTAGGATATTTAGTCTCCACTATGCCTCAAGCAAACTTCTCAAGTCTCTTCTACAGATTTCCCTAGAAGAAATCTCCATGCATTGCAATCATGGGCCTACACCACCCTACAAAATGAAATAGGGAAATATATTGACAGGAGAGTCTGCATACTTTACATGTCTCTTTTTTTTTTCACTGCAGCAACCTGAAAAATAGATCCACTTAGGTGAGATAGAGTGGTAATCAATGTGACAACTTATCATTTTGGAATGAGGTCAGGCTATCTGAAAACAGCATGTATACATAAAGCATGGTTTCTGCTTTTTGTTTTGTTTTTTGGCATATTTTTGTTAGCTTGTTCATTTGAATCTTTTTTTGTTTGTATTTTTGTTTCATTGTTTGTTTTTTAAAAGCAGTAATGCTATTCTAATTTCTATTTAGGGCTAAATTGTGGGTTTATTCCCGGAGGAGTTAAAGCTCAAACCAAACTGACCCCACCCCTTCCAATTCCGGTTCAGTTATCATAAGCTGGAATCCATTGAGATTTCTCCCAAATTGGGCAGTAAGATAGGTTTCCAAGCAGTGGAAAGCATGCAAGCAAGAGCATGAGCAGAGAAGGCAGAGATAAAGAGAATTATATTTGGTGATCAGCTACCGTGAAGAAATGAAATAGTTCTGACTTGAAAGCAGCCACAAGAGACCAAGCCCACGCTCAGACTTTCTAATCCCCTTCGCTGCTCCAATTCCTTCACACCAATATCATGGCACGAATTCTTCTTTCCTCTTTTTAATCACCTATTATGCCCATGCAGCTCTTCCCTTTTCAAACATATTCCCTGTCTTAATCCATGCTTTGCTTCATCTTCCTCTCCCTTCTATTTCTCTTTCTTTATCTCTGTCTCAATATCTTCACATTTCTTCTCTGCCTCTATGTCTTCTTTTTTTTTCATCTCTTTCTCTTTCTCTCCTCACTATCTCTTTCTCTTTCTTTCCTATTTCTCACATGCATTTCGCTGCCTGCTTGTCTACCTGTCCATCTCAATCTCTCTTCTGCACATCCTGCATTAATCTATTCGTGACAGGAATTATTTAAAGCCTAATTTGATCAACTTTTATTCTTCAAATTGGCAACACCAACATTTCTATTTTATTGCAACATTCTTCTTATAAAACGTCATGTATCTGAAATGAATATAAATTGACAGAAATTATGATGAGAAGTCAAAAAGTTGCCAATTTGCAGGGAAAACAGTGATTTTAAAATTTCTATCACATTGCCAATTTAAGATTTTAATGCTTATTTTCCTTTAAAAAATTTTCATCATTAAACAACGAATATTGATGTAACCAAAATGGGCACAGTTTGTGTAGAATTTTTTGGTCTTTCTGCTCATGTATTTGGTATGATTTTTAGGGCTTTGCATCAAAAGATATTAGGCCAAACCACAAAATGTGGACCTCTGTCACGAATGGGTTAAGCTCCTAATTCACTACATAAAAGCAGGATACTTGGTTTTTGGTATATGGTCCTTCAAAATATTCCTTGTGGAATTTGAACTGTAAGGTGGTATTAGGATTGTATAGGAACCCTTTTTTTTAGCATATCTGACTTGGTAAAATTTATTCACAAAAGTTATGTTATTATGGGCCATTGTGTTTCAAAAATTCCAGTTAGTAGTGAAACCCGTTTTAAACGAGGAGAGGGGGTAAAACAAGGGCATGGGTTCATTTGAAATGGAAATGACCCCTCCAAGTTTTGAGACTAAAAGCTAATATTTGATCCCTCAGCATTTTGATACTACAAGCCTGCAGTGTGCATCTGCACAGGCATTGTTTGCAGGCTGAAATGCTCGCAGATCAAAATGCTTGACAGGTGTCACAATTGCAAGACTACCATATTCCCTGTGATGTGGCTTCTCCTGACATAGCCAGAGACTGGCAAAGTAAGGCTCTACTCAAATGTTTTCACTCGGCATTGTGGGTGAGTATCAAAATACAGTCTGTATCTACAGACTAGTGGATGAACGATTGCAAGTAAAGAAAGGAACACCAATTGCTTGCAGTTATGGAATTAACCATAAGCTCGCTTAAGGTTTGAAAACTACAACCTAACTTAAAGGTTCGAAACTAGTATGTCCACATGACCTGAAACTACAAGATAACCTTAAAGATTTGAAACCACAGGCAAACTTTAAATTTAGGAACAGTTGTATGAACGTAACTTCAACCTGCTCACTGACTCTGAAAGTGAGCCAAAGCTAGACACTTACCTGACTATGAATGGGAAACAATGTTCCCTCAAGATGAGCTTCCCTGGTGTATGCAATATTCTTTCCTTGTGTGTGTGTGTATCAACTGTGGCAAGACTAAATGAAAGGTAGGATGGCCTTCACACTAGGCTGACTTGCACAAACATTTGGCTACCTGGTCAAAAAAGGAAACAAAACAAAAAGTAATTTCATAAATCAATTCTAACACATTATATCAAGGTGAAAACGATAATATCAACATATGAAATTCTGGTTTTACAAGATTTAAGGTTGCGTTGTAATGGATAAGTGAATGTACTGTGGATCACAAGACCTGGGGTTCTACCATGTAACTCCTGTCCTTTGGCACGACATTCTCTACTTTTGTGACATAAAACCAGGCCCCTAAAGCTCCGCCATTTTGTCCAGATCCATTAGAAGGCCGACCTAAGCACCATCAATATTTATGAGCAAAAATGAATATTTCATTTTGTAAGATGATTCCAAGGAGTCGCGTGCATTTGTGCATGTTTTAAAAAATTACGCCCATCAGCTAAAAATATGCGCATTAAATCAAAGTATCATAATAAAAGTGATACGCGCCACACGCGCAGTAGATATGAATAATGCAACAAAAACGGGTGCTTAGGTCAACCTTCAAATGATCCGAAAGAGGCGGGGCCTAATGCCATTTGCGTAATGATATAAGCGCGTGCTGCTTTTCATCTAGTAAATTTATTTTATGTCTATGCATACAACCCACGTGTGAGAAAAGCGTACTTTAAAGGCTAATCCAAATATCCAGTGGAAAATCCTCATGGCAAACCCTCATGGCAAACCCTCATGGCAAACCCTCGCACATAACGAATGTTCCTGTTTTCAAGAAGTGACGGATGAGCACGCAACTTAAAAAAGTTAATTTTTAGTTAATCGCTTTAAAAGTTTCAAACCTCAATCTCAACCTCTTTAATGTATGAAGGATGAAGAAATTTTATATCTTGGTACAGGGCATATTCTGAACAATATTCGTTATACATTATTTGCATATTCCTTTTATATTTTAGAAGAAACATGATGTAAACATGGCTATCATTTTGTGAAAACACAAAATTCAAGGACCCACTGTGATTTTGTTTTCACGAAGTGACGGATCTCAGCCACATGCGTGTAAAACAAATGGGACTTGCTGAGCGCGCATTTGACCTAATTGTGCGTGATCACGTGTTCCAATCGAGGATGCGCTCTTTTTTTTAACGAAGTGACGGAACTCAGCCGCACACGTACGGAAATTCATCGTATAGCTGCATTGATACTGTTTGGGTATACATATATACGACAGATTTTTTGTGTCTGAACACGGGGACACACTAAGGTGTTTAGAATCTCCTCTTAGAGTACAGAGGTACTGTTCAAACATAGCTGCTGGCAGTATGTAAGTACTGGTACAAGGTAGCTCATATGGCTAGAAGTGCTCTTGCATGCATTATACCGTGTCAAAGATAAAGCTCGGCACTCTCTGATCTACAGCATCTTTTTGACTAGAGGATTATTAGGTGGTTTATAGCCACTTGGTTTAATACCAGTTGGTCTAATTTCCAGATAGTCCAACACCAATATGGCTAAACCCATTTGGTCTACTATCAATTTGGTCTAATTGCCATTTGGTCTAATTATCATGTGGTCTGATACCCACTTGGGCTAAATGTTGAATCAAATCAGATAGACTAAGAGGTATTAGACCAAGTGGGTATTAGACCAAATGGGTGTAGCCTAACTGGAAATTAGAAGAAATGGTATATGGGCTAAGTGGCAATTAGACCAAATGGTTATCTGATGAACTGGATGTAGACAAAATGAGATTAGACCATGTGGGATGAGATCAAACAGGCATCAGGCAAAGTGGGATTAGACCAAGGGACAATTCATCCATTAGGCTACCCACCTTCCTCATTGATTGCCCTCCATACAATAATCATCATCAAAGTACTCAAATCATGCCATAACAAAACAGATAAACCTCCCACGTGAAATACACAAGTATTTTCAATCCTCTGCTACGGTAATATTGTTGGGGGAGGATCTCAATTTAATGCAGTTGTTTAGTTATTACTGCTTATGATAGTCATCGTTAATACTGATAATAAAGGAATATCTACAAAACTAACACAGATAAGGTAAATAATAAACAATGTCTGCCAAGGAACTTTGATAGGTTATTAGAGCTACAAAACTGGGCCAACAGATGGATAGTTCTTTCTTTAGGCCTATTATGAAACACTGTGTTAGCACATTTTTAAGTACACTACATGATTTTTACAAGATTTTCCAAATTTTAGTTTAAATGTGCAAAAGAACCATTACACTAATGAAGAATCAAAATTACAGAGCGACTTACAGGGTTCTCAATATCAATATCTAAATGGTGGAACTCAAGATTGATTTTCAGTATTTTCATAGTAGCAGTAGTAGTAGTATAGTAGCAGTAGTAGTAGCAGCAGTAGTAGTAGTAGTAGTAGCAGTAGTAGTAGCCGTAGTAGTAGTAGTAGCAGCAGCAGCAGCAGCAGCAGCAGCAGCAGCAGTAGTAGTAGACTTTATTGGATAACTTGAAAATACAAAATGTGCATTACATGTAGGTCTACATGTATTTATAAACTCTTCTGCCTGGTTTCCGGATTAGTATTGCAAATACAGGGCATGCATACATTGCAAAAAAATCCTCCTGTATAAAATGATCTAAACATTAGGGGGAAAAAATACTTCAAAAATTGTTGGATTGATAAATAATTATTGGGTAGTACTGAATGCATGTATTTATCTTTGAACAGAAACATACAGACAGACAGAGAGAGAGAGGGAGGGAGAGAGAGAGAGAGAATATAAAAGTGAAGGGATAGATGGGGCAGTTAGGGTGGGATGGGGAGGGGTAGAAATAAAAGGCATTTTAAACTAAATAACATTTAAGTGCAGTTTGCAGCTCCTGTTATATCCATTCTCCAGAGTTGTGAAAAGTACAGTGGCCTGACAATGATGGCTGCTCCCCAATTTAACCCCCATTTCACTCTGAGTATGTTGATTATTGCAGAGGGGGCAGGGACGAGGCCCCAAGCAGGTGCAAAGTCAGTTCTCTGATGCTTGATTAAATCAAAGAGGAGAAAATCAATGTCAGGTTGCGTGATGATGGATGGGGATTATTATGAATAAAGACTATATTCCTCCTCTTCCATCAAGTCACACTCACACACCTAACTCCTATACCAAATATTGTTCACCTTCAATCATAAAAACTTGCATTTCAGATTCTTCTTCTAACAAAATATATTGAGTATTCATTGTGAGAATACTCAATTCATAAATGCAATGATGTAATGATTAATTTATTTGCTCAACAGATCTCCTGTGCTTAAATACTAAGCATATATAATATTTATGTACAGTTAATTGCTAGCTCATAGATGTGCTTAATGAAAAATCTTATTTTATACTAGCAGTGCATATTTTTTATCTAGATGGATTCTATTAATCTCAATATTGAATTACCATTCATCTCAGTTTGCCAACTTAATGGAAAGCAAGTTTATAATTTCATTTTCCATTCAACTTACGTGAATTATATGTCCCCAATTTTTAGCTTTATACATGTACCTTGCACCCATCAGCCAATACTTTGAAGTGTGCCGACCAAATCATTTCTTTTATCTTTAATCATGATTTATTCAACAAAATATTCTTCCTGAGAATTAGTTTATGAAGTCATATACCTTTTTTTCACATTCATTACCCAATTTCTTTATCCTACTACCAATATTCCTTGGATAAGTATCTAGAGTTTTGTTGTAAATGTACTATTTTTTAAATGTCTTTTGATACCATTGTCTTTTTGAAGTAATATAGTGTCTTTATTAATGTAAATTGTACCCAATTCAGCCACAAGGCTGCCATGTTCAATGTCCTTTTTTTTTAATACCACAATAAATAAATAAATAAAAATTGAGGACGTGAGGTGCATGCAATAATCAATATATCAACTTCTGTTATTGCTTTTTATCATCTACGTTGCATATTTCTACTGAACCTAAATTTATACATTAAAATTTTTGCAGTTTGGGCAGTGTCTATGATGTGGTGTTTAGTATTCTGGGGTACCAACAAAAAAATTAACTGTTTTGCTTATTTAATTTTCCTGGGTACCAAAAGCATGTAAGTTGCTTTATTCAAGAGAATTTTAATGTACTTAATAAATTTATCGTCATAAGTCGTCATAAATGAAGGAAAGTCGGTTTTGGGATCGTTATTGCCGAAATCGCTTGACAACATTGCATAAATGTATGCTGATGGACGCGAGATGGCCCTACACAATCACAATGCCGAACCCCAGGTTACGGCATGCCGAATCATATTCTGATACTTTCTTTGCATATTCATAAACATGTGAAACAGACATTGTCCATGATGGGAGAATCAGGTCATCCGTAACTGATTACACTCAAAGACATTTCAATATGCTAGGGACAGTTAGAACTTTGATGGATCATGGGATTGCATCATCCACCACCAAAGAAGAGGATAGCTAAAACGAGACAATATCAATACCAGAGCAAAAGATTGTATGCTGAAGCCTGATAACCAATTCATGATAACGAGACGGAATTAATTTGAAGCCTCATTAACATGCAGATGAAAGTGGAATTAGGTATTGGCAGAAATGAGCCATAGTGATGAAAAGTACACTTCTACCAGAGCAAGTATATCTTCTATCTAACCTTTCCATGGGTTTCTTCTGTACTCTGTGGTTGCTGTCATATACAATTTTTCAGCCTAGAATTTTTTCATCCTAGGTTTGAAAGAAATAAGGATTAAAACACAGTTACGCTAATGCAATTTTTTGTTGTTTATAAATTTAATCACGACCGAGATCACAGATATCTAATACGCACAAAGGGCTTTTTCTAGCCAAGTGTGCAAGTTAGCTTGCACACAATGAATTAAGCATGCTCAAAGACTTTCTGGATATTTTTTCACATTTTACCCGCTAGCTGTAATTGCCTAAATTCTAACATTTTCCAAGTGCATGTTGATAACAGGGCAGAGTGATCGAGGAGCGACCATGGACTTCAAAAACTTCCATTTTTACACTGTAAAACACATTTTTGAGCCAGTCCCACAACATGTCTTACAACTTCCATCTGATGTTTAATTGAACTCCACTGTGCAAAGACTAGATATCAATTACAAATGCCAAGAAATAGAAGATGGTGGCAAGGTGACTTGAAGATATGATTTCTTTTCATATGTCCTGTACTCTCAAATCTTATACAACAGGAATCTGACTCTTCTTACTGTAAGCATTCTAGCACTCGATTGCGACATCATCAACCGAAATTACTACAGACGCCCTCCATACTGATCCCACATACTATTTTCAAATTTGCGACAAGAGCTTTTAGTGCAGGAGGTGGCTGTGCTACAGCTGAAAGTGGATCAAATGCACCACAACTGGAACCTCATTTTTAAAAAGGTCACTAGATAATGTGATTTGAAAATGTTTGTTGTCTGCTGTCCATGCATTAGTCTAGCTCCTGAGAATATCAGACATCTACGGTAGCACATTCTGATAAAAGACATTGTGTGAGTATCTCAAGCCAATTCTACTGTAAAATAAGGACACAAAGTATATCAGAGGAATGTCACTGCATCTCCAATGTCTTCATCTATCAACGATCCTGCATCTGTGACATTTGACCTCATGCAACCAAACCCTTTCAATTCATCTTTTCATGCTCATGCACACTTGAGCCAGCTTTATTTAAAATATCACAAATAATTACTTAATATAATAGCAAGAAACACGTATTTTCTGTGATTTTTCTTTCTTTTTTTCACTTCTCTAACCCTGTGAGTTTGAAGACCTGAAGCATACTGAAGCATACTCCTGACAATGAGGATCTTCTTTCCAAATGATTCTGAAGTTATCAGTCATTACTTGTTATGACACATACTTAATACACGATCTGTGGATATATTGATATTCACTCTAACCACAATCTAGGCATAATCCACAATGCATCCTGAGCATAATACCAATTTGTTCTTTCACTCTTTTAAAGCAAAACCTGATGAAAATTCATTTTAAAAAATAAGTTGTCACAATGAAGGTCACTGCATTCATGTTTTTTTTTCTTCCTTTCATATACATGTACACTGAGGAAAAAAGTAAAGCTAATTTGATCTTTATGAAAATATAACATATTCAATATGAAAAAAATATTCATATCAGCAATATTTTCAAACAAATTCCCAAACTATACATTGTCATTTTTTTTCAGTATACATGTAGGGGCCATAACAAAGCATGCAAGAAATATCCTAAGAAAAGAAAGTCAGAGTGCTACAGAACAAGCATTTCCTGAATTCCCCTTTCTTTGGTCTAGACAGCAGCCTATAATCATGGCAGCCTGCTAGCTCTTTTCTATGCTTTTCCAAATCTCTACCTCTGCCCTCCAAATGCATGGAATTACATCTATGATTGCAAGACTAGGCAACACAGTGCTCAGCTTCTTGTACCACACTGCCTTCATCCAATTTATCCACTCATATAAACATATTCTTGTTTTGCTTTATTTAAGGCCTACAACCCTGCAAGTTTTTCATAAAATTTCTACAAAAAGATTTCAAGGGTTTAAATAAACTAAAACAACAACACATGTACACATGTATAAATGTAGCATGCATCATAGTTGCAGACATATTTCTTGAATTTTGGAAGCAGACATAGAGAGCTAGAACAAGTGAAATGCCCTTGGTGGTCTCACCTGCCTTACACAAATCTTCTAGGCAGCATTCTGATTTGCTGAAAACCTGAGGTTGGAAAGGGGTGTTACCACTGAGTCCCTTCAGGACAATCAACAATATTCAAACAAAATTCAGTTCAAATTTATCACATATATTTTAAAAGTCAAAATATATTCAATTTTGACCACTGGGGCACCTTTTAGAGGCAAGTTGCCTTGCACTATCAACTTTGGTATCCTTCTGTTATGAATAATTCCCACCAAGTTGGGTCAGAACCTAGCCATGTCCATGTATTAAAAAATGAGGATAGAAACATCTAATTTTCCCATGGAGGCACTAAGGGAGTGCTGCCCCTGCACCCCCTTGACAGCAAGGTGCCTTGCCTTCATCAAATTGAGGTATCCTCATACAATGTTACTACTAGGTGTTTGAAAAAACACATTGGCACTTTCGATTTTTATTAATTCAAAAGTTAAAGATCTTAAAAGACTGAGGTTTTCACAGTGTAAAGTTGAAGGGTGTCAAATTTATTGGGACTAGGTTTCATGGAATTTACTTTATTAATATTCTTAAAATAATGCTCTGAATATTTAATTAGGTTTTTACTTTTTGGAAAAAATGAGGTTCCAAAATCTGCATGTGTCAGTAATTAATACATTGTGAATTGTGTATTGCACCTGTCATTTCTGGCAACGTTTAGCTCTCCAGTGTTATTACTGATTCATGACTCTGGCTTGAAAGAGGTACACTGGAATTTCAGCTGCAATGCCCATTTGGCAATTGTCGGGCTCTGAATTCATTACTGACACACACAGTTTTTTGTAGCCTCAATTTTTCAAAAAGTGAAATCTAATTAAATATTCATAGCATTATTTTATGAATATTAATGAAAAAAAAATCCACAAAACCTAGTCCCAGGAAATTTGACATCCTTCAACTTTACACCGTGAAAACCTCAGCCTTCTATGAGTTTTAACTTTGAGTTATTGAAGATCAAAAAATGTCTAGCCTGCTCATGAGTGTGCACCATCTCCACTTCCTAGAGAGCATTCCTACCATTATGCACCATGCACATGCATGTACGCAGGGCAATGGCACAGGCAGTCACATTCAATCCTCACAGGTACCCAATTGCTCCTGGGGCTACCTTTTGAGCTCACTGGCCCGAATTTTCTACATTGTATTACCGTTTACATTGCAACCTATGAGAATTTCAGGGGCTCTTTTTTTAGTTTTCCAAGGCTCTTTTTGGCATTTCGGGGGCGAATTCGCCCCGAGCCCTCATGTATTTTTTTCCCTGCTCCTGGGTGGAGAGTGGTAAAGGTAGATTCATATCTTGCCAAAGGGCATTAGCACCGTGGTAGGTTTCGAACTCGGACGAAATCCACAGGCTGGTGATGTATCCACTAGACCGGGATAGATCTACACTATATAATAGATATCAAATATAATAAATGGAATGTAAGCACACCATGTTGGTATTCTAAAGAGGTTTTCAGAATAACAGAGAGAGGAGCAACACTGCCCTATGGCCACTTGACTGTCCCGTTTCTTTGATAGGTGTCTTGATGATAAAACATTAATTTCCTGCAACCTCAGAGAAAAAAAAAAAAATCTCATCTCATATTCTGATTGTCAAATCTCATTTCCTCTAAATTTGATTCTGATGAAATACAGCTGACAATCTGGTAGTAGCATTGACATTGCCCCAAAAGCATACAAATTAGTATTGGTGAGGCACATCATTTCTCACTGAATTTCATTTCGCTCCCCTGAAAGGCTCAAATAATGAAGTGATGCAACCATGATCTAGCATGTCAATTTGGAAAGATGTAATACTAATTGGCTGTTTGTTTCATTAAAAAAAGAGTATATATTTCATTCAAGCCCACCGCACACTATATGATCAGACTGCGACCCAATTTTCGAACAAATGTCATTTTGCATTAAATATGAAAGTTTTTGAGAACAAGTAGAATTATCTTATTTGAAGTTCAGAATAATGATAGGAATACTAAAATCGAAATTTACTGCAAGCCGTGTGGTCGGAGTAAAGGCCAAATCGGCTTCATATCGTAGCCGATCGCAAGAGTGCTATGATGTCACTATGATTCGGAATTGTGTTCGCTTTTATTCCTACAGGGAGGCTCGCAATAGCCCGGAATTACGATTTTAGTATTCATACGACTATTCGGAACTTTGATCATTAAGATTTTACATTTGAATATTCATATCAAATGCGTTAACAAATTTTTCCGAAATTGGATTGTACAGTGTGCGATGGGCTTAAAGAGTTGATACGGCATTCAACATGAAATATTCAAGTTACTGATAATGCTGATAATATTGATATTCAGTTGAAAACAAGTCAATCTATTCTTTACAGAATATGATGATTAAAAAAAGATAACTATAGAACAATTACTGCTTGCACAATGCATGTCACAAATAAATATTTTGGAACTTTTTTCTGATTCTAAGATGTGCTCTAAAAACATTGAGTCAAAACTTTTACAAATAATACTTGAAATCTGGGAATTATCACACTTGTGTTTTTGACTAATCATATCATACATTGCTGAATCTCCTTTAAATAGTACATGCCCTACAAAAGGAAGTAATATTCACTATTCATACAATTCCAAAATAGAAATTGATTCTAAATGTCACAATTATGAGCCAAACCTCACGTAAACCTCATTTTGGCTCCTCAGCAGTTCACTTCTGTATAGCACAGTCAGCAGTTCACTTATTCCATTACATATATCTCCTGCGGTTGGTTTTGCTATTCATGGATAGATATTGGTAATTCACCCCGGCCTGATAGTGGATGCCCATATCCCACGCATGTTAGAATCATGCAAGAGCAGAGAGCATCATTTCTATGGGACAAACCTCAGAGTGCACCGCGCACAGTGAACGTGATAGCCATGAATACAAGCAGGATGTAACTGGGATCAGTGTGAAGAACATTTCTAAGACGGAATAATAACTTCCAGTGCCAGGCTGCCTAAAAGGGACAGAAGCAACAACGAAAGCCATGCAGCCACAGGCTCAGAAAGGTCATGAACAAGAACACAGATTTACCCTTCAACAAGGCTTCTTCGTCCCTCTGACCTGGTTTCATGCTTCCATCAGGGAAATTATTTTTTTTCACAGCAGAAAAAACATTATCATATCATATCACCATACCAGGATACACAAATTTATGTCAGTCAGCAAGCTATATTTAGACATACAGAGTGAATAAGTCTAAATTAATATAGCAAATACAAAATAGTGAGAAATTGCGATGAAGCAAAGTAACTCACTGAAATTCCAAATAGAATTGGATAAAATATCATGGCCAAAAACAGTAATCTGTTTGGAGGGTAAACAGTAATCTGTTTGGAGGGTAAACACTAATTTCTGAACAGGCAAGATTTCAAGTCACAACATAATATAACAAGTCAAAAAGATCATTTACCAATTCCATAGCAATCTTCCTATTTAGCTTCAATTATAAATGCATATCTCAGAAAAAATATTCAGGAGTGGTAAGCAACTTTAATCCCTCTAAAACTTTCGAGCAGCTCCCAATGAAAACGGGCAATATCATATACAAAATTTTTTTCATCACAGAGCAAATTAAAATGATAGTTCTTGCTAACCACAAAACAAGATTGACAATGATTACTGCACTTCAGTGAAGATATTCTAAAAAAGAAAGCATGTATCACTGGCGACATAGGTACTTATTTTCAATCCTGAACATTTGCAGGACATGCACCTGCCTACCCTCTACACATCATCTATCTTACACAGAGCCTATCCCAATATCATCTTACTCTATTCACACAGAGAAAACAAATTTGTTTCAGCCCTCAGGGTCAGAACATCTCTAATTCTTCATCACGGCTGCTAAGATTGATAATTCTGTTAATTCGACATGAAGGTCGAGGGGTATACACACCATCAGAGGTTAGATAGACAAGGAAACAGCTCATCCATCAAGAGATAAAACCATGACGCATCATCAATGGAAATGCTCCTTCGTCTACAGGATACTGTAGCAAATGTATGAACTATATCTTGTATCATTTCTTGCTCATAATTACTAAAGCCAACTTCTATATATCATGCACATGTAAAATACCAAGGCACTTTATGTATGTAGTAGTTATTATTATACTAAAACATTTGCATACTTAATAACTATTAAAAACATTTAATGCACACTTTTAAAGGTTACATAACAGTATGGATTTTAAGCAGACATATTTCAGCCCACATTATCCATTGAGTTCTGCTATGTAGTCCTTGTGGTACACTCCAACTAAATCCTCTTAGAGTTGTAAACACTCTTGAATCTGCGATGGTTCCCGGTGCTTAGTGCTGAAACAAATTCATCAAAATTTCACCTTCTTGTATCTCCCTTATTTGTTATTCGCAGAATAGCCCGCTATTTTGCAAAACAGGTTTTTCAATGCGTCCTTATCAGCACGAGCTTCCATGGTTCTCGACAGTACATAACACCCATGGTTCCAATACCATGCGTAAAGGGTTTCAGACAAGGAAGAACGATGTTTGAAATTGCTGCACCATGCGTGGCAACAAGGGTAAAAAAATATTGGAGTATATATTCCCAACAATAATGATAAATGTCACAGATTGTTTTGCTTTTTGGCAATGTATTTTTACTTTTATGCCATTAGTAGACAACTCCTGCTTACCATGAAGTATTTTTCATCCTTTTACTCTAGCATATACTACCGCTACACCTAACTTTAGGTGTTATTCCGTAAAACTTCCGAAACTTTCACACTTTGCGCAGAGTGGGAACCGTGTATGGATTTTTTTTACTAGTGAGACCCCTGCGAGCTTCAGGAGCTGGCTTATCCATTCCATAATGCACAGTGCGCCAACATCGGGCTATAGTTCGAGCTAGACTGCACTGTACGGAGCTCGAGCTGATGTGGACATGTGGACGTGATTGCACGCTTCAGCAGAGTTCGAGCTTATACGCATGATCCCAACATAGTGGGCTATTGCTGAAGCTCAAGCTAATGAAGACTCACCCATAGACACAGCATCATTAAATTGTGATTGGTTAGAGAATTCACTTCCAGACAAAATGATGCCAAGATCATCAATCTGGGGTACGGCATTTTGATTCTCTAGCTATTTTTGTGAGGCAATGTCATATGCAAAATTTGCGACTTTTGCTAGTGTAGTCATGCTTGAAGCAGCAAGAAATTTGTGCTTGATAGCTTTCCATTCCATCTCTTTTTCTTTCCTCTTGTCTGCATTTTCAAAGAGAGAACAGTTAAGCATTTGTCAATAACGTGGACTGTATGGGAAGCCATCATAGACAAATTTTTTGCTGCTTCAAGTACGACTACCAGTTGGGCCACCCTTGCTATTCCCATTTACCCAGTAGCTGAGTATTTTTCACAGAACATATGCATACATGATGTACATCATAATAACAATGTACTCATGTATACACACTGCACTGGTAAATTCAATTAGAGGAGAATTGTGATAGGCATTCATCCTTTTAATCTAAACTAATTGATTGTTATCACCAAATCCTCTCTATCACTCATTCTTGCTTCTTATGATGAAGACAATGAATCATTGAAAATATAAAACGCGTCACTAGGCCTACCCTAGCTTCCCTCTAGTTCATCATAAGTATCCTTGCCCATGAAAACAATTCATTGCCAAAACTAAATTGAAAACTGATGAAATATTATTGGACACGACAGTGCCTCGCAGTAGTCATATCTCTAATCAGCATGTATTAACATGTTTGCACATCTTATATCTAGCCTGTGAATGTAGAAAAGAAAAGAATGAAATATTCATTGGTTTTCAGTCATACATGAAGTGATGACATAAAAACATTGAAATATGATGACTCTAATTAAAATTGTGTCAACAAAGGTTGCATATATGCTTTGTTGAATCATATAGGCCAATCTATCATACACTGCTTCATACTACATATAGATTGAGATATCAAATTGGCAATGAAAAAATGAAAAATGTCAAAGTTCAATGTTCAATTCCTTTTTAGAAACTTTCTCAAATATTGGATCTAAAAAATAAAAAATATATATATATAAATAAAACTGTTAACATAGCCTGTGCACAGAGTAAATATTGTATCAATTTAAAGAAAGAATGTAAGAACCTCACACTTCAATACAACAACAGCTATAATTCATTTATATGCAATTTGTGTCACTCTGTGGTGAACTAGTGATGCATATGAAAATTTAAATTGTACAATATAATATGTAAGGGATCATTTATGTTAAGTCATGTCATAATATATGTACATGTAGTACAACTGCAGGTAGGCATTCAATTACAATGCCACAAAAAGCTGTTGATCAAGGTTAAAATCATCTTAATTTACAACCACAAACTATTTTATATCTAGTCAATGCCCTTCATAAATCATATCATGACAGGACTTGATAGATGCAATAATCCGTATTGGTATTTCTTGAACAGCTTACAAAGGGGATAAATTTCAGTTTTGTAATATTCTCATAGATATGCATCTACATAAATGGTCAAAATACAGGAAAAAAAGTCAATCCATACAAGACAGGAAAACCATGATAAACTATTTATGGAAGGATCACCCCAATATCTCTGACAAAAGACAAACTGTTATATATATATATATTTTTTTTTTTAAACAAATTATCAGCCTGGATTTTGTTCTCTGCTTACATGAATATGTCATTGGGGAGGGGGGAGGGGGGGGAGAGAAACGTTTTATTATTTCTAGTAGGCGAGTGCATGTGTTTAGGTGTGGGTAATGATGGTCCGGTGAATTATTGACTTCAATCTCAGATGACATATTACCATTCGATCCCTGATTTATTTACATGTCCCTTCATTGGTCTCTACTGTATGCAATTTCAGGGCAACCCATGACGATGCCATATTAACTCAACATTAGAAATACAAACCAAAAATTTACTACAAACAACAAATACCCCTTCTTGCATTGAATAACATAATCCTACACCACTCACTTTTGCTTTAATCTTATTTGAAATTGATTATTAATAAATAACCTTTTTTTTTTTTTTGAAGACAAATATTTCCTTTACTGCCATCCACTTCCTGCTAATGTTCCATATGAACGAAATAGGCATGGTCACTCACATGTTCTCATGTTCATGATTGCTATCAGAAATTGATGATAGCACAAATTACCATATACATGTATGTTCATATCTGAGAGAAGTACTTTTCTGAGAAATTCACTAATTTAAAAACAAATTGAACATGCAAAATTGAAAAAGCAGGACGGACAGATGGATATAAAACATAATGCCTCCATCACCACCTCAGTGGGGGCAGGCATGAAAAATCTATGAAGACTCGGTATTATTGGCAAGCGCACATGTAGGCAAATGAAAGTTTGTGAAGGGATATGGACAATCCCATTAAGGTGCTTCTGTGGTATGCCATTCTTGCTAGTCCACAGCTTACAGGTCACCATGCAGTTCCCAAGTGACATGGTCTGAGGCACGCTGGAATGTATTAAGAATATGTGGAGAGCATAAGAAAGAAACAGAGCTTTAAAACGAAGGAATAACAATGTAAGAAAGATAGATGGACAAAGAGACAGACAGGGAGAGAAGTTATGTTTACATGACAGTCCCTAAACTTTCAGTTTACTTGTGGTTTCCAAGTCTTCAGAGTATCTTTATAGCCCCATTCATACTACCCAATACCGCAATATTAATGATGTGCATCGCTCAGCAATTTCCTGTGGATACTGTTCATATAAAATATGGTAAAATTACCTCAATATTACGGTATTCTATTCTATTGGCAAGTCCCGCATTGCATCCTAGTTACCCAGCGTACGATGCGCATTTGGCTAAGGGTCAAACCTGTCAACGAGACGCTACACTCCTTTGCACAAGCCGTAAATGTTGCATCTACTTTGCAGATGCTGTTCACATACACCAGGTATACGCAATATCATGGTAATATCACCAAGTTTCGAAGCATCAAATAAGTGTAAATAAGGAGGAAGCAAATACCGCAATATTCGGTGGGAGCCGTTCATATGCAGTCCAAAGCGTATCCGTAAAATAGGCGTAACATTTGCACCTATCTTACAGATAGGTGGGTAATATGAATGGGGCTATAGTTTCAGAGTATGGGGGGGGGGGGGGGGGGGTAACAATCTTGAAGTTTCATAACTTTAAGCAAATTCCTGGTTTCTCATTCCCTCTTCCTTTCACTCTACCAATCTCCTGCTCACATTCTTCTCTTAATATCCAATACTTTTGTTCTGAACTGAAATATAAGACAAGAATGGAGAACATCAACACTATGATATGATAAAAGTAATATAATTTCACTTTGTTAGAGCTTCAGTATTGCATGTGACTAAGAAATTTTAAGAAAAAGTTGAACTGACTTTAATATTAGCATTTGTATGTACAAAAAAATGAATTAACCCATTCGTGACAGAAATTATTTAGAGCCTAATTTGATCAGCTTTTATTCTTCAAATTGGCAACACCAACATTTCTATTTTATTGCTTCATTTTTCTTATAAAACGTCATGTATCTGAAATGAATATAAATTGATAGAAATTATGATGAGAAGTCAAAAAGTTGCCAATTTGAAGGGGAAAACGGTGATTTTAAACCTTCTATCACATTGCCAATTTAAGGATTTTAATGCTTATTTCTGTTTTAATAATTTTCAGCATCAAACAACGAATATTGATGCAACCAAAATGGGCACAGTTTGTGTAGAATATTTTGCTCTTTCTGCTCATGTATTTGGTATGATTTTTAAGGCTTTGCATCAAAAGATATTAGGCCAAACCACAAAATGTGGACCTTCTGTCATGAAAGGGTTAAATGAAACCCCATCATTCAAATTTTTGTGAAAATCCACATAAGAAGCTAGGAAACCATTTTTATTTGCTTTATAATGTCACTGTGCATCATAAACTGGTGTAAGTTCTGATAAACAGACGTAAGGTATGATAAACTCAAACAAGTTAATGAAGTAAATATCTATACTATTTTGTTCATGGTTGTTTGAGAAAGATCTAACATTTCCGCAAGTCTACCAGCCTCATAATTACTTCTTCATAAAATCTGACAGGCTCTTTTGAAAAGCCTATTTGTGACCCTCCACTACAAAATGACCAATAAGTAGCAATGAGAGTTTTAGAGTAAACGGTGAATATAGCTCGACCTTGCAATTGAAAAGGTGATTTTTGCTTTTTTATATTTTCTGATAGTTAATTTATTGATTTGGCATCTGACCACATTTGGGAGGCATCTGTAATGTAGAAATGTGTTTTTTCTTTGATTTTAAAATAAGGGGGAATTCTGAAATAAGAGGGGATTTTGAAACAGAAGTATGTCAACATGTGGGTAAAACCTTCACATTCGCATGTGTACATAAACCAGAAGTTATTCACTCTGTGGCTTTGAAAATCTAAACAAGGAGAGAAGTATATCTCCTTTGAAACTATTCCAAGTTTTGGCCTAATCAGATAATCCCTCCATTGTCAATACTGGGTAATTTTCATTCAACTTTTCAATGAGTCAGAGAATAGGACACAAGTATGGGTGAATAGCCACCCATCTACATCCTGTTTTCTCTATTATTCTGGTGATTAGCCTGTTTGACAAGCTCTCATTCTCATTGTAATTTCAAAAGGTTTACTTTGTCTTGACAGGACAGGTTCTATATCATCCAAGCTTTCAAACTACATGTATATTAAAATGTAAAAATGTCAAATTTATGGTCGTTTTGTGGCGGAGGGTCACATTTCCAGTACCCATGGACTTGGATTTTATTTGGATGCCTACCCATGTACCTGGTATAATGATTTTGCCAATAAAGAAAGTTAACAACTCGATCTGGCCCTGTAGCCCTCCATGTTTCCAAGGCGAAGCACCAGGGTAATGCCGTGATGCCAGTTAAAACAGTCTGTAACAATCCAAAATATTTTCTGACTTCCACACTAAAATACCATAGTTAAACAATGTTAAGATAAATTAGCTGGTTTGTAAAATTCAGCTCAATGCAAATGATTTACTCACACTTTGATCGTTTCATAAATCATGTAGGTGATACATAGTGAAATATTTCACCACTCACATCCAACTTTAATCCCTAACATTTTCAAATATATATTTCAGTTATTTACCAGTTTCTGTGAGATGATGCTCGTTAGCTTTGTAGCATTTCAGTATAAATCCCATTCATCTTTCTACCCATGGCCAATGGACAAGAGTGTGTTCACACAGAATGAAGTATTACTTGCTTAAAGGCATTGGTTAAACATTGTTATAATAAAAAAAAAAACTCATTTTGCTACTTGAAAATGGGATAAACATAAGGTTTATAGTGTAAAAATACCAGTCTGAAACTTTCAAAGTATAATATCCACAGGAAGTAGTTTTAAACATAAGAAATGTGAACCAATGTTTGAAAAATATATATGGGTCAGTTGCACAGACTAGATGAAAGGACCGCACATGCGCGCATGGCTCACCGGACCGTACTGTGTGTATTGGCGTATCACGCGGAGGGAGGAAGATAAACTTGTTTTTTTCTAACGTGAGCAAAACGGTCCTCTTATTTATTGTCTCCGAGACCAAAAATAATTAAATCGCGGTTTGCATCTTACTAACAGTTTTTCATTCCAAATTATGGTTGGTTTCAGGGTTTTTGAGCACAAATACAAGTACTCATACACATGTTTCATCTCAGTTTGAGAATTGTTTAAATTGGCTGCTCACAAAGTTAGCCAACCCTTTAATGTATAAAAGTACCCTTTTGTTTTTATCCATAATTACTTTTAGAATATCTTGTCATCTTGTAGTAATACATCTCCATGCAGTTTTTGTATACAGAAGCTCACTTGAAAACATATGCTCCCTGTAGAGGATATTTTTGAATTGCTACAACTTGATCGCCTATATAAACGTCGCTCAAAGCACTTGTCACATTCAATGTTTCAAGCTATCAACAAACTTGGTCCCTCTGGCATAACGAACCTTTTATCATGAAATTATTTACAATACTAGATCTGGTACACAGTTAAGATTGCTGAAACCTAAGACAAATTATGGCAAATGCCGACTGCCATATCTCTGGTGCTAAGATCTGGAACAATTTTGAAAAAAGCAGTATGATTTCACGATGCCATTCAGTAATTTTAAAAATATGTTAATAATCTCCCAGTAAATTTACTATCGTCAAATGACATACAATAGCCATTTACACATTATGCTAACAAATTAAATAACATTCCTCCCCCCCCCTCTATTTTCTTTCTACTTACTGCTTCTGCTTTTTTTCTTTTATTTCTTGTGTGCCTGTAATTTGTTATGTTGCTAGTTTATTATTTTGATATGTTATAATTTGTTTGTATTTTTCAAATGTTCCATATGATTTCATCAATATTTTTGTTTACATGTTTACCTAAGACCCTTGTTTGCTCATCTATGGTCTTGTTTTTATCATTCCATTGACTTACCGTTATTTCATATTTCATCCTACCTGTTCAGTTTCTCTTATCAGTATCATAATTAACTGCCTTCTATCACATAATTACTTAAGTAAAGTATCTATACCATGTCCAGTTTTAAATGAACACAAAGATTTCAGTCTCACATAATCATAAGTCATCTTGAATTTGTTATTATCATGAAAAATAAAGTCTGTGCATTCAGATTAATATGAGACTTAACACTGCTATCATTGCAAACATTATTGTCACCCTCTACCCCTGCTGCAAAGCACCATGGGATAGCACAGCTCAGCACCAAAGGAGATTAACAGATTTGTTTCATTAGTGATGGGTTTAACAGACATTTCATCAAAATAGGGTTAGATGGCAGTGCACAGGCTAGTTAGTACAAGTGCATGATTGTATGCATGCTCTCTCTCCCCCTGTTCAGACACAAAATGTTTATATTGAAACTCGATAAAGAAACGTCTTATAAAATTATCATTGTATAGCCTACTGACCATTAATACACATCCCTACCTCTCAGAAAAAACATTGTATAGATGCGCATTTTTCTACTGCGCATGTTGTCATGGCAAGGTCACGTCTCCCTCAACCATGCTCATGTTAAGCCTTGTCCAGTTATACCATTCAATGGTCGCCATATGTTCAGACACATACAGGCCATGGTTCTTTATCGAGTTCTAGTTCGAAACGATGCTCAGACCCTAGTTTCGTTATACGTTTTTTATACGTCGTTTCGTTAGTCAGTGTTCAGACACACAAATCCATCATATAGCTATACCGTTTCGGTATAGCTATACAGTTTTGATATACCTATACAACGATTTTTTTGTGTCTGAACATGGGGTCTGTTTACAAATTCTGTGACATTAGCTGCTTCAAATTTCATTTGTGTGTATGGAGCATTATGTATTTGGGATACACAGACAGGAAAAGCCATCCTGAGGTATTCTATGTTAATACATGCAGTGGCCCATAATAAGGAGTCATCACTTGTGATAACTCCTTGCTCATACCACCATTACAGGTTATCAAGCAATATCATTTCCCTTTTTTTCCACCTACAGACTACACTGCCTGCCACAGAAAGAACTATGGTGAAAATGAAAGGTTGAATGATGTTTTGGTTTTTATGATTCACACACCGAAGGTAATGCCAGAGGCAATATGTTTTCAGGTTGGCTGTCCGTCCGTCTATCCCTCCGTCCATCCTACACTTTCGTTAAAGCGATATTTATTATTTATTTTCGTTTTATTTTCACAGGGTAGCCCTGTTATAAAACTGATTTTCAAAGGGGCCCTGCATCACAATAAAAAAACTATACATTTTTACAGAGAAATATAAATATGAAAACAAGTAATACAAAAATACAGAAAAACAAAAATGTACAAGATAAAAAGAGAATAAGTCTACAGACAAATGCAAAAGTAAACAAACAACTAATCAAATATGACTGTACACAAAAAAGGGGAAACAGAAGAAACAGCCAGTAAACCAACTAGGGCCTAAGCCAGAGATTTAGGAATAAAGTGGTCAGTAGTGGAAAGACTTTTACATTTTGTCTTGAACAATTGAAGGGATTCAGCATCTCTAACAGTGAGTAGAAGCTTGTTCCATAGGAATGGACCATGATATTGAAAGGACTTCTTCATGTACTCAGTTTTCGGTCTTGGTATAAAGAGAGGAGCGTTTAGGGCATACCTCGATTGTATCTGCGGGGTTCTAAAGGATATCAGGTCTCTCAGATATTCCGGGGCAAGCCCATTTAATACCTTAAACATAAATAAACAAAACTGGTAGTCAACTCTTTGAGAAATAGATTGCCAGCTTAACTTGCTAAGTAATGTTGTGTTGTGGATATCTCAAGAACCGTTTAAGGTATGTACTTCAAACCTGGTTCCAGTATACATCACCATAGGTAGACAATCTGATTAGCTTTGGGGGATGCAGGTCAAAGGTCAAGGTCATAGAGGTCTAATATATAAAATTTTAGGCGTTAGCCTCATTAACACAATATCTCGAGAACCATTTGTGGTACGAACTTCAAACTTGATCCTAGTACGCATCACCATAGCTGGACAATCTTGATAACATTTGGGGGTATGTAGGTCAAATTCAAGGTCATGGAGGTCAAGTGTATGAAATTTCATGTATTATTTTTATATTTATGCATTTTATCGGATCATCAGAATCACAAATTTACAGGCAATTGTTACAACGATTGAAAGGACACAAACATCGAATAAAAACAAAATGTCAACAAAACAAAAAAGTTGAACCTCTCCCTAAAAAAACAACCCAAAACAAAACAACAAACAAAGGTAGCACATCACATTTTCTGAAAGTGTATAATTTGTAGATAAATCCATAAATGAAGCAAAGTCTGTCCCTTGAATAGGATGTTAAATGGAGGCACGTTCCACACTTATTGTGTGTATAAGTTGTTCGCACGTACGGAAGTCTAATATGTAAAGCCAGCAAGATGTACTGCCAGGCCCTGCAAAATGACATCGAAAGTGTCTGTTGCCATGAAGTCGCTGAACAGTAAGAAAAATTAAGTGCCATATCGATGAATGAAAGCTGTGTTACAGAACACAAGGACTTCAGCAAAATATGTTTGTCTCTAACCATTTTCTGGAAATCACTATCATCATGCAGTGTCAGGTTCAGGGATTCAACAGAGCTGGTGAAGTTAGTCGCAAGTAAATATTTCCCAAGGTGAAGCTGAAGGACAAGCCTACACTTTCACGACTGAGATGTTGCCACAATGTCGCGGATAAACTGATGGAGAGGTCATGGAGACGTCTCCAAGACTTACTGGAGACTGGCAATAATAAAAAAAAAATAAAGCATATTTAAATTTCCCACGACTCCCCAGAGACCCTGCTAGTCTCGCGGAGATGTCGCGGGGACCCCGCGGAGACTCGCGTCGCAAACTAGTTTCCAGGCCGGTGAGATATCCCCTTTAACTTGCTGTAAAGCATTCTCTCATGCCTCAATATCAATTCAGTCTCTATTGTTATGTTCCTTCCTTTCTTTTATTCCTGTCATAATGATAGTAGTTACATTTCTATAGCGCTTTTAATACATGTAAAATTATTACCCCTGTCACTGGATTTAATCACTGTCCATCACATAAGTGTATGGCTTGTATGTGTACGTCAGAAGGACAGGTGAATCCGTCTTGTCACCGAGAACAACGTCACAACCGAATTTGAGTACCAACAATGAAAAAAATCATGTTTTTATTCTGATTTAAACTCTTTCCCATTGGGCTGACATAAAACTCACTTCTTCATCATAGAGGTCGAAATAGCATATGTATATAGTGATATAATTTTTTCTTAAATGTGGACTGTTCCCTTTTAATGCTAACAATAGTATCATGTAAATTGATCCCTTTAGAATATTGTTTGCTCCTAATAGAAAACGTGATGGATGTATTTTTCAGTACTTTCCAGCTTGTCAAGCAAGCCTGGACATTGATGAATTCATTTGTGTGACAGATAAAGACAAGGATCACATGCACGGGTCGCTAGAGAAGAGTATGCGGCACATCCTCTCCAACTGCACATGAAACGTTCAGGCAAATATAACACACTCAGTGCATATGTGCATAAATGCGCTGTGTATGACAGAGAGGGGGAGAGAGAAAAAGAGTGCTTTCTGCTTTGAACACTCAATTACAAAATTAGAGACCCTTTTACACCATTACTCACAGTTTTGAATCCTGTGACTAGCAAGGTGTTGTAAGATGGTCACATGATAAACATGTCCAACTTTCTCCATCATATTGCACTATATATTGAGTATACTCATAAACTGACATATACTGAAAATATATCCCAGACTTGAACCTATGCAGTTGCGCCAATGTGAGTGAAACCAAGTGTGTTCACATTTATTTTTTAAAGCGGTCACAAAGTACATGGAGGAATAAACTGGACAGTGAACGACTACGTGATTGCGTGCCATAGGAATCAAATCAAATCTCCCCACTTCACAATACCAGTCCACTTCATAGCAAACCTTTAGAATCTTTCAAGGAAATGTGTGAACTTTAATGTGATATCAAATGCCAAGCTTTAACTCACATGTACTTGCTACCATGCAGTATTAAGAAAGTACTCACAATTCAGATGAAGCGTCCTGGTGTTATTGGCCCAGTACACAGCAGTAGTATCAGCAGCTGACTTGTAAATGTGTGCCTATGCACAAAGAAAGAGAGAGTGAGAAAGCATTACTACTACCATACACAACCAAAGGATGCAACGCACAAAATGTCCTCATGTACCACCAAGTATACACAAGTCGGTCAGCATTCCTCCTCCCTGCGTCTTATGAGGGGGTGAAAGTGTACTGCGTAGTGAGCTACTAGTTGTCCCAGTATGAGGGTATGCGGGCACTAACGAAATGGGAGAGCGATGTTTTAGACTGTTCACGCTATCTGTCGTCTTCTCCCAATGCAGACATGGCAGTGAATGAAGGCTCCGTAACAAGGCAAGCTGAGTAAATGACCATGACCAGAATGAATTCGGGCAATTTAGATTCTTTTCTCCAACTCTCTGGTACTCTCTCTGTATCTGTACCCCGTCTCTTCCTCTCTCACTTTCTTTCCCCCATCCTACCTCTCTCACAGCACATTTTCTCTCACTCTCTCTCTTTCTAACTTTGCATTTCCTATACCTCTAAAGATTTTCTTTATCTAACTGTCATTCCTGAATATGTTTATTGTGGTAAATTATGTTTCTCCCTCTCTCTTTTACTCCATGCTGCTCCCTATACCCTTCTCATCTCTTGCCCCACTTCCACCCCCTTCCCCATGCCTACCTCTTGTCTCTATCTCTGTCTGCCTCTCTCTCTCTCTCTCTCTCTCTCTCTCTCTGCATCACCAATGAGCAGTGTTCAGGAGCAGGCCAATGCTCATGAAGTAGAGCAACCATCATTATGAAGTTGTAATATGAAACTGTAAATCAACAAGAATCTGAATCGAAGGGCGAGGAAGGTGAAATGGCTTGGGGAGGGGTCAGACACTAACATCTGGATCAGCACTACCCCACTCTCTGGAGTCTGCTTTCCCTCCACCTCGCTCTGGAATTCTTATTTTGCGGGGCTGAGTATAGGAATGTGTTTTCACAGCTTAGTTGCAGCGATTGATTTAACCTGTAGGACATTAATCTGGGCAGTGTGCAGTAATCAGGATATTGGCATCCTGTCAGCGACAGTGGTCAATAATTCTAATAATGGTGTGTAAAAATAGCATAATGAAGTTTGCAAACCTTCAATAACCCTCTTATCGTATTCTCTAACTCATCTCAGATTTTGAATAAGTAAAAGAGTATAACAGGCTCAACTCTGAAGGTGCATTCAGATATGATGCGACTTTGTGCCACATTTTTTGTGTTCAGACATGACGCGACACTGCGGCGCCACATATGCTAATGAACGCGCATTAACGCGTCAACTCTCAAATAAGAGAGAACTTTGTCAAAACTTGCGCGAACAATGCCATGACAACATTTTTTGCGCCAACTTTATAGGAATTTGATGGGTGCGCATTTTTTTGCAGCCAGGCAGCAAACAAAAAAGTGTCCTGCCTCGGGGACGTTTTTTTATTGCCTCATACCCCATAGGCTTGTACACAAAAAATGTGGCGGCACAAAGTCGCTTCATATCTAAACACACCTTAGTTTCCAAAGGGATCTTCATAGGAGACAATACAGACATTCAAGGTAGTAAATTGCTAGTTTTCTTTCATAACTTGATCCTGAAATGTGAAGCTGCCACTAGTCCTGGCAATTTTCAAGCATTCTCCTTTTGTAATTACCTGAACAAAACTGATATCAAATTCATTTGATAAATCATTCCTTTTCGGGTTTTATCAATCAAGTAGCAGATTTCAACAACTTAAATGCATTCATGTTAAATAATCCATGAAAAGCTCTTGTTGGATTTTGCATACCTCTATTTCATTGTCTGCACATTTGACTTTCTAACTGCATGCATCCATTTTCTGATTTTCAATGTCACAATCAAAAGGAAAAAACAACAACAATAACTGTGACAATATCAGCACCACAACAAGGCTTGACATCGATGGGCGCCCGAAATCATGTAATGAACCCCAAAATTTCAATTCATGACAGGATTCAGGCAACCGGTCGGACCCCCCCCCCCCCCCCCCCCCGATGATTTATGAAAGTGTGTCTATATCTTTTCTGAAATGCGTTGACATTTCAGAGTTAAGATTAATGCCAAAAATATTTCCAAAATGAGCAATTCAACACCGAGCAGTCGACAACTTATGCCTCCACCTCCCACGCAATTTTTAAATCATTCACATCTCAACAAAAGCTCCATATGCTAATTACCATTACTCCTTCCACCTAAAAATATATTTCACTCATCTTTGACTAAAATCCCTGCCATATATTCCAAGTTATCATGGAAACACAGTATTTGCACATAATTTCAGATACTTTTCTCACCCTATGACCTTTGACCTGCATACCCCAAAATCTAATCAGATCATCTTCCTATCGTGATGCACACTAGCACCAATTTTGAAGTTCATACCTCAAAAACGGTTCAAGATGTCATGTTAACAAGGCTAACACCTGAAATTTCAGAATTGACCCCTACGACCTTTGACCTACCTACCCTAAAATCTAATTAGATCGTCTTTTCGGGGTGATACATACTAGCGCCAAGTTTGAAGTACATACCTCCAATGGTTCGTTAGAAATTGTTTTAATGAGGATAACACCTGAAATTTCAGAACTGGCTTCTGTGACCTTAAAGACATTGGTTAACATTGTTATGATTTTAAAAAATCTTGTTTTGTTACTTGAAAATGGGATAGACATAAGGGTTATAGTGTAAAAATACCAGTCTGAAAGTTTGAAAGAGTAATATCCACAGGAAGTATCTTTAAATATAAAAAATGTGAACCAATGTTTGAAAAATATACGAGGGTCGGTTGCACAGAATAGACATAAGGAGTGTGCATGCCCGTATGACTCACCTTACCGTACTGTGTGTATTGGCGTATCACGCGGCGGGAGGCACATAACGGCATTTTCAAATTCAAGCAAAGTGGTCCTCTTAGTGATTGTCTCATGAGACGAAGGATAATAAAATCGCTGTTTGCGTCTAACTTACACTTTTTCATTCCAAATTATCGTTGGTTTCAGGGTTTTTTAGTACAAATACAAGTACTCATACACATGTTTCATCTTAGTTTGAGAATTTTTGAAATCAGCTACTCACAAAGTTAGCCAATGCCTTTAACCTTTGACCTACATAGCCAAAATCTAATTTGATCGTCTACCTATGGTGATACATTCAAGGACCAAGTGTGAAGTTCATACCTCAGACCATTCGTGACGTACACACTGTATCACGGTAACAAAAAAGCGGGACAGACAACCCGCAAACATAAAGCCTCCGGTACCACCTTCAGTGCACAGAGGCATAAAAAATACTGTCGTGACATAAAATGAGGATTTATGCCTCTTTTTACAGCACAGTTTCCACCTAGAAAAAAAAGTTAGTGTGGAGTCCTGACTATAACATCAAAGCAGTGAAGTATGGAGGAAAAATCAATCACAATCACAATCATAAGACAGCACACAAATGCCTTTATCATTCCAAATTTATTCCCATTTACTCCCCTTTATTATAAGACTGTAGGTCTACATCCTTTATATGTCTCATTTTCAGCACTATGGGGCATTCCAATATGCCAGAGTGGATTTACGCCGTAAATTGTTAGAAGACCAAGTTCAAAAGTCAAGAGCAAATTTCAGGTGATGCCATGAAAGATTGCTATTGCATATTTTAGAGAGAGTAAGAAGCACAATGAAAAGTCAAGATTCAAGCCCTTCATATTACTATGGCGCCCTCTACAGCTCATGAAAGTCTTACCAAAACCTTTATTCAGACCACTAAACCATAAATTTTAATGGAAACCTATCATTACCACTTATTTCAAGTTTAAAATCTTTAGCTTGACATTACAATTAATTAAAATTGAAGTTAAATGAACTATATTTTTGAATAGTCCTATTTGTGTACTGTTAATAACTTATCACTGTTAAAATTCCAAATAGATTTCTTTTCCCTCTCTCTCTCTCTCTCTCTCTCTCTCTCTCTCTCTCAAATCTATTGCGATGCACAGCTATACTAAAACAAGTGTATTATAGGTACAAAAAAGCCGTTAAAAGTGTCATATGTAGAATTGTAGATTTTGGGTGCGTTTATGCTCAACTTTCTGGGGCCAGAATAAGGCTTTTGAAATGCATTTTAGTTGAAAATAACAGTTGTGCCC
The DNA here is from genome assembly GCA_029962745.1 of Echinometra lucunter. Lineage (NCBI taxonomy): Eukaryota > Metazoa > Echinodermata > Echinoidea > Camarodonta > Echinometridae > Echinometra > Echinometra lucunter. The sequence goes on from CM057151.1 coordinate 32,229,391, forward strand.
ATGCTTATTTTCATTTATACGGCAATCTAAAATACTTGTTCTTGGGGAAGCATAAATGTAGCATCACTTATAAAGACATTTATATGACGTCATATAAATGCCTTTCAGGCGCGCCACTTACAAATATTATGCAATGTAGGCTTTCTCAACGCCTTGGTATAATCATGAAGGTACCTCCTTGGTATAATGTACCCTACATGCTGTTTTCATTACCCATTATTTCTCATGATAGTAAATCGGAGCAAGTTCATATGCATTGTATGTTTGCAAAATCGGCTCTATCTCAAGCCCGAAGAAAGTGAGCATAAACAGTACCCCGTGAACTGCGTTTTGGATGAGTGTTTCAAATGCTCATTCTGCCTTTGCAAATTAAGCATAAACACACCCATAGCTCAGCTAAAAGGCACAGGATGAGGGCAAGTAAGCAAAGATGAAAACAAGAATGAGGGCACTTCAATACAAATCAAATCTTCTGTTTTTCATGAAGGTAAGAGAGAGAGGGGAGAGAGAGTAAGAGAGACAGGGAGAGAGTAAGAGAGAGAGGGATGCAGCAGACAGACCAAGGGTGCATTTATGCTCAATTTGGGGGGGGGGGGCTAGAATAAGGCTTTTGAAACACATTTAGTTCAAAACATGGTTGCAGCCATGCTTACTTTCATTTAACGCCACTCTAAAATGCCGATCTCTGACGTACAAAAAGGTGCCTCCTCCTGCCCGAGTACCAGATGCTAGTTGTTGATCCCTTCTCTCCTTCTCTTCTATTCCCCTCCCCACCCCTTTGAGCACCAGATACTAGTAGTCGATCCCTTCTCTCCCTCTAGCATAATATCATCAGATCCCCATTTACACCTGGGTGGCAAGTGCCAAACATGGATTAATATTTTGCAAGAGAATATTAGTGCTGGGGCTGGGATTGGAACCCTTGACCTTTTGATTGAGGGTCGAGTGAATGAACTACTATACCACACCACCTTTTATATATAATATATCCACTGCTTTCAAAATACCAGCACGTTAATTACTGACCTTTTGTGCTCAAATATTTTTTTTTTTCTTTATTCCAAAAAGAAATGATACCTGTAGGTCTGTACCTTTATCTTGGTATACATCAACAAAAATATGATACACTATTTGTAAATTTGGATTGCCAATATGCTTCTTGATATATCTGTAATTTCCAAAAATAAAAGATAATCAAATCAAATCAAATTAATTATTGCAATGTTTGCTTAGAGAACAATTTGTATATCCAAAGTGTAAGGCTACCTCTCTCATATATACATCATTTTCAAGACTACGAAAAGACATAGTCTCCTTCATTACATTTCACAAATTACAGGTATACTGTGTTCTAGACAGACTTTCATAGGCTTCATGTTCAAAGAAGGAGTTTGACTGAAGATAACCTTTGTAGAATTTCACTTGCTGTGTTTACTTGACTGGGGTAAATCACTCCACCAGCCCCCTCAATGCCTACTACAGGCTCATGTTACTTCGACTATCTGAAAATGTATGACCTAGAGCGAACTCTCCAGGGTTGTTGTTATGCCATGCAGCTCTTGTCTCTGACCTTGTCTTTGACCTTTCACCCCAACTACATCAGCAATGAAAGTGCTGCTCCACTAGGGGCGGGTTCCAGGCTAAATTAGCTTTTTTTTTCTCTCTCCTTCAATTGTAAATAGTTTTAACAGAATCAGAATACAATACTATACACTGGCCCATACCACTCTCACTTGTATTGTAAGACAGGATGGTACAACATACTCCAGAATAATTTTGATTTCTTTATGCCCATCTTGGTGAAATTTGCTTTCAGAGGAGGGAGGAAAAGAAATTGATGCCTGAAGACAGACTATGTTTGGCTGTAGCTTCGATTTCTATTATAAATATTTCTCACTTTTGGTCAGGATATGAGTCTATCAGAAGCAACTTGTTTGCCTTGTCACAATGATGAATGCTTTTCTGATAGTACATAGGGACATAAATTAAATTCTTTTATCTAAAAGAAATAAAGAAACCTGAAATACGGGTGTTATATCACTGAAGAATCTTCTGGAAGGAAGTTATTTCCAGTTTTCTTAATGTATTTATTATCATAGAAATTTCTAGTAGAGAAATCATTGTTCATAGCTTGTTGTAATAAATAACACACAAAAGAATCATAGTAATTATTAAACATCTAGAAGAATATTCTAGATCATTTAATAAGTCTAATTACACTACCACTTCATTTATATAAATTGTAACAGTTCCTGTTCTAAGCTGTAAGCATAATTACAAGAAACTGGAAGGTGCTTGAAAACCTGTGAAATGTCTGGCATGTTGCAGATTTCACTTGACCTTATATTGAACTCAGAATAACAATAAGCTATTATAACAGTCTGAGAGTATTAATGTGTAATGTACTAAGAAAAGAATGTTATTTACAGTCTGGAATGGTAGAGAGAAGTCTAGATTTTGTTTTCATCTGGAAAGGAAAGGGTATTTCAAGAATAATGTAAATACTGTTATTTTCGCGTAATTAATTTTTCTTCCTGAGCGACCCAAGAACATATTCGTGGATTCTTAAATTCATGCTGTACAATTACTCACTCGCAAAAGTGCAAGATTTGATTTGATATTTCAATGCATCTGAAATCGTGCTAATATTTGCGTGAGTTATAGAATTCGCGCTTGCCGAAAATAGCCCGAAATCCACAAAAATTAATGTACCTTGAATATTTCTGCATTTACAATATACTAGACCAATACTAGAATTGTATATAAGCTGGGAGTTTTCTTAGACCAAGGTAGAATCTATCCAGAGTCTATCGGAGGCTATCCAGATTAACAGCTTGGAGTGGAAATTCTCAGTTTATAATCACCATCTGATTATATTATCAAACTGTGGATAACGCTTTAAACTACAACTTGGACAATGGAGTGGATATTATTGTGGACATCATTCCCAATGACATTTCAATATCATCTTTGATATCATCATCGACTTTGTCTTCAACTTCATTGTGGACATAATCCCAATTTGATCTTTGTGGACACTGAACCCAATTTCAACTTCATCTTCAACATTGTCTTTGACATCGTCATCGAATTTGTCTTAGACATCATCAACTTTGTCTACAACATCGTCGTGGACTTTGAAAATACCCTGGAAGTACCCTGGAACCTTAATAAGGACATAATCACACGAGACATTTTACCTCTCAGTCTGCTTTACTGTAAGTGCTGGCATTTGATTTTTATTGTTGTATAATAAATAAGTGTAATCAAGTAAATTCATTATTCAATTAATAATCACATTTGTTACTTTGGATCTTTAATCGGGCTAATATTGAAACAATTATTGTTATCATTATTTGTAAAACTTGTCATTCTGTTATATTTGCCATGCTCTTCGCTGAATTGAAAGAGCATAATTTCTAATCAATGTTCTACTACCTCCCTTTCAGCCTTTTTCTCTATACTGCCCCTACAGTCTCCTATAAAATACAGCACAATAAACTGGCAAAAACAGAAGATCTCAAAAATGTACACCCATTTAATAACCCTGAATTCCCAAAAGATACTCCAAAAAATGCCCCATTTTGATGCTTCTAGAACAGGGAGATCCCATAAGGATCAAGAGCACTCTAGAATCTTGCATTCTTTGAAATTCTTTGAAATCCTTTAAGAAAAAGAAGAAACAAAAGCAGAAACGGATAGGTGATAGGGGATGGAGGTTTTTCATATAAGGTTTCCAAATGGTAGAAGTCTGTCTCCTAATGTATTGATCTTATGTATAACTACATTTTTGCTCCTACTCTAAAGAGATATAAGAGCACTCTCAAGCAAATTGTGTCTCCAAGACTGATCTCTTACTCATCATCCTAAGTTGCCTGTTTTGACACTGCTCAGTCTTAACTCTGCATGCATTAGCAGTGGATTTTCTCCATTATTAATGAAGGGTTTTAATTATCAATGAATAGCTAGCACTTCTGCTCACTTTATTGCACTAGGTGATATTGCGCTGAGACATCTTACCCTGCTATTGTGCCATTACTTTGGGTTTTATTATTTGTTGTTGCATTGGCAGATGCCTGCCACGCAGCTATAAAACATTTGATTATCAAAACCTGCACCAATCAATAACCAAAGCAGCTGTGTTTATCACCTAAACCCCACCAAGAATTGCTTGTCTCTCATTCTCAGACTAACATGAACTTAACTTTAACATGCAAAATACTCAGATCATAGAGAAAATCTAAATTTATTTGCTGACATGCAACTAAAACCTTCTGTTAAAGTGTTGCCTAGTGAATTCTCTCATGTCCATAGATTTACGGGAGCGAGTTGGCTCAGTCGGTAAAGCGTCTGCCTTTCGAACCAAAAGACCGTGGGTTCGAGTCCAGCCAAGGCGGATGACTGAAGCCTACGTTGTGTGTTATCGTGCCCCTCCCCTGTTTCATAGACGCAGGCTATGCTACAGTGGAAAACACTCCGTCCCTCGGATAGGACGTTAAATGGAGGTCCCGTGTAAAGGAGAGTCACCACCTTTGCACGTTAAAGATCCCACTGCACTATTCGTATAAGAGTAGGGGGAAACCCCGGTGTATGTGGTCCACCTGCATACCCCCAATCAGTGATATCGGGAGGAGAGACCTGAGGGTTACAGTGATTCAGTTCGCTTTTCCCCTCCCAGGCACAGGTGACGCCAAATCATTAATAATAGTAAATGCATTAATAATAGATTTAATACACGGAACACTCGGGTTGCAGGAGGCAATGGGTTAAAAGGGGACATTTAAGGAGAAAAAAAGTAATATGAATCACTGGATTATATTTCATTCCATTTCTAGACAAATTCAGCTTAATTCAGAATAAGCACATTGATACAACATATGCCTGACTTCACAGACAAAGTACAAACACAAAATACTAGAGTAATAAAGCAGTAATATCATATTAGAAAGTCAAAAATATTGAGAATGGAATTGAACGGTGAACCAAAATGTGCCAAGTGCACAAAATTCGCCAGTTTGTCTCTGTTTCCTGTGTTATTTCCCATGGAGAAACTGTATTGCAAAAAATTTGCAGTTTTTTAAACAGCTACAAAACAGCGATTAAAGAGAGATAAAAGAAAGAGTTTTAAGCTGCAAAACAGCTTCACCCTCATAACCTTTTATCTACTTGTCGCCATTTTTTGGCCGTTCTGTAGTCATTTTGTAGCCATTTCCTCTATCCTTGCCTCTCAAAAAAGAGAGACAAAATGGAGAAAAAATGGCTAGAAAACAGCAAGTGGCCCTTAAGAGCTAGCTCACTGTGTTGAGGGCTTATAAACCCATGACAAGATGAATGCGAGTCCTGCATCTTCTCATATGCCTCCCCCTATATTCACAACTTCATTGCCCAAACTGTTCTTGAATTCCTGCTATATAGCCGAAAGTACCTGGATAATACCAAAGTCAGCTAATAAACTTTGGGACCGACTCACTTTGGGTATCGCATACATGTGTATCATACCCGGGGGGGGGGGGGGGGGGGGGTACTCGACCCCAAAAGTGGTAGGTATGTGCAACGGGCTTATTGTGAAAAGGAAGGTCTTCGGAACGGGCTTCGGAAGACAGATGTTCATGAAAACGGGGGTCTTTGGAACGGTTCGCCTGCGTGTGAGTGCATATGTATCCCTATGGAACGGCATACGTGCATGCAGCTAGCCCGGCAGCACGGGCGCCAGGTGCGCTCGCGCAGAGGCGATGGTTGGACAGCGCTCTGCGAGCCGCTTTTCACCAAAAATGCAGCTCATTGTACGCTTTAGGCATTACTGTAATGTTAGAGCTACAGACATGTCATTTTCAATACGCACTGGGGTCGAAAATGTGATGCGCTTTGGCACCTCGGCACTCTCACTACGGAAATTTTGATATGTTCAAAATTTGTGGCGATAAGGAAGATGGTGGCAATCCATGACACTTCAGAAAGGCTCAAGATACGACAGAGAAGATTGAAAAAGATAAAGCCATGATCCACTACACTTTGTAAAGTTTTCAGGATTACAGCAGAAATGCTTTCTTGTAAGATGGGAGTATAAAGTCATGCATGCACAAATTTATTTGGTTGTATCAGTAGCAGACAATGTGTGCATGACATGATCGATGAACAGACCGTTTAGTGATTGGTGGCATGGTCCCTAGACCAATCACACCGTGCCATTCGATACGATGTTTACCTTGCATAGGAATAATCTATATCATGCTCGATTTTGCCTCACTTCTGACTGGTATAAAAGCTAAATCATCAGAATTATCATGAATTCTGGAGGAGTATCACATCATAATTCCAATGAGCTGAAAACTGCCTTGATGCAAGATATATATGACCAATATTTTTTCACCCTTTTTCATCAATGCTATTTTCACACGTACACTGTATATGGTTTAGTTATTTTAAAATGTTTTCTCAGTCAAATGTTAAATATAAAAATCAGTTCTAAGATGGTAAAGTAATTGGCAGTTACTAACCGTACATACCCTTCTTATCATGAATATTCATAAATGTCACTTGGACGTGCATATAAGTTCCGTAAAATAAGAGCTTATGAAACGGGCTGCAGACTGATATACATCGAGAATCAACAAAAACATGAACTTACTTGTTTTATCTGTATTCTCATTCACACAACAGTCAGGTTAGAAATCAGGAATGTCTCTGAACGATTGTCCTGATTACACTGATCAAGTCCTTTTTAAATATCTCATCTGCATGAATGAAATTAGAAACACAGAAAAAGAAGGTTATATACAGTTATTCCTCTACTTTCAATCCAAGGACCACCTTTGCTAAGAAAATAGATATTCACATCAGTGAAGAATCAAGAATCAATGGAGAAGTACTGTACACCTTAAATTGACACAGTTGATCTATGAATTAATAAAACAAGTACAAGTACAAATACGGTGAAACCATAAGGGCCAGCTTCTCTGCTACTAGAAATGGACATTCATTGTTATGTTAACTAATTCATGCAAATGTAACTGTCAAAGCTATCTCAATAACATTCTGTACATTTTTCTCCACTTTGATCTCATGATGGTGAACACCGATCGCTCAAATCATAGAAAATCATTGTGCAGTTACAATTTACAATTGGAGTTTACTATTCCATGTCTTTCATCTTGAAAAATGTATGAATATTAAAAGATAGAAGTAATACTTTGATTGAATGTTTGCAATTTATAATCATGTTTTTCCCCATTATACTAATAATACTCCAGAATTACAATTTATACCAGATCTATTCTGGAATGTTCTTGAAGTAATTATTCATAGATTTCTTAAAATATCTCAATATTTGACCGCATGTCTCTTTGTTTCCCTTTTGCCGGTCAAGGGCACTCATTCCCTTCTGCCGGGCAACTGTGGATGGCCTTCTCATTGTTAAATAAGGTCATATGCGTGTGTGAAATTGTGTGAATCAGTAATAATTAGATTCGTATCACAAAATTTAACACGCTCTCAGATTTTCATTAAGCTGCACATGACCAGAAGGCGGTGACAATCATTGCATCATACGTATGCTTCCAGTAACAGTCCATATCTTGAAAATCCATGACTAGACTGGCCCACTGGAGCTCTCAGTGTCAGCTGTTCAGGACATTAATGAATCCCTAAATGTTTAGTAAGGCTATTGTTCACATCTTTTATTGTATATGTATACATCAAAAAATTAAATAAATTTGAATCCACATACATACAACAACAAAGTCTGATCAGGAATAAGAAATTAAGAATTCATTCCACTTTTGAATATATCTCAATATAAATTATCAACTTTAGTTGTGAAGTTGTCTATTTCTCTAAAGCCTGCTACACGCTATACTATCTGCCTGCGACCTGATTTTTGAACAAATGGCATTTTGCATTAAATATGAAAGTTTAAACAAGTAAAATCATCTAATTTGAAGTTCAGAATAATGATAACAATACTAAAATAAAAATTTTGGTTAACCCATTCGTGACAGAGGGTCCACATTATGTGGTTTTGAATAATAACTTTAGATGCAGAGCTCTAAAAATCATACCAAATACATGAGCAGAAAGAGCAAAAAATTCTACACATACTGTGCCCATTTTCGTTGCATCAATATTTGTTGTTTGATGCTGAAATTTTTTAAAAGGAAAATAAGCATTAAAATCCTTAAATTGGCAATGCGATGAAAATGTTAAAATTACCGTTTTTCCCCGGAAATTGGCAACTTCATGACTTCTCATCATACATTCTGTCAATTTATATTTATTTCAGATACATGTTTTATAAGAAAAATGTAGCAATAAAAGAAAAAAATGTTGGTGTTGCCAATTTGAAGAATAAAAGCTGATCAAATTAGGCTTTACATAATTCCTGTCACGAATGGGTTAACTGCAAGCCTTGTGGTTGGAGTAAAGGCCAAACTGGCTTCAAATCATAGCCGATCTCAAGATTGCTATGACGTCACTACGATTCGGAATTGAGTTCGCTTTTATTCCTACAGGGAGGCTCGCAATAACCTAGAATTTCGATTTTAGTATTCATACCACTATTCAGAACTTTGGTCATTAAGATGTTACATGTTTGAATGTTCATATTAAATGCTATTACAAATTTTTCTATAATTGGATCGCAGACAGATCGTATAGTGTGCGGTGGGCTTTACACAGAAAATTTTGAGAAAAAAATTGAATTCTTGGATTTTGATGAAGATTTATACTTGTATATAAAGAAAGGCCTATCAGAACATCCTTCCACTGACATACTTTAGGCATTGTCCAAAAAATGTGCACAAAGATAATGTAGATTTGGTTGTAAATTAACTCATACAGTTGACAAATGGCTGAATGATAAAAAAATATATATTAAAATTCACAAATTTCATAATCTTTATCAGTTTTTTTTTTCTGATTGTCAATTACGTTTCACTCATTTCATAGCTTTCATCACATGTCAAATTGATTTCATTTTGGATTTTAATAATGCACTTGATTTTAAACGAAATCTGGTATAATCACGTAATATATCTAAAAAAATATAGAGTCAAGAATACTCAACAGACAATTTTCACCAAAGTTCCAATGATATCAAGAAAAGGTCTTTCTGTTTCAGGGTGAGTTCTTTGTACAGACATTGATATCCTTTCCCTGCCCTCAAAATGTGACACTATTACTGTTTACAGGGTAACAGTTGTAGTTTCTAAAAATACAGATTGATAGATCAGGGATGACATAGAAGGACAAATATAACATGTGCTGCTAAATCTTTTAAAGGCATTTAAGTTCATGTAAAGGCAGAGAATTAAATTAAAAGAATTCAATGAAAATTTACACTTGATATTCATCAGTAGAATTGCCTGCTGATAGAGGACTTCTGCCAAGCAAGATTAATGGAACTGTATGATGAGAGATAAGTAATAAAGCAAAGCACGGGGGTAGTAATCAGTGTGATAAAGTTTTCTACATCATAAGCACTCACATTTGGGCAACTGCATTGCAGCTTTTCAGTGTATTAATTACGCAATTTTGCTTAACCTTACTTGTCCCCCGAACGTGTTGATTATACGACATAACAATTGAGAATTACTTTTAGACAGGTAGTTTTGAAATGCAGTTCCATTTCCTGCCCTGAGTGACACTGCCTTTAAGTTTAATCTCTGTAAGTAAATGGAACAAATTGAGACAAGCAAGTTCTTTGGTTGGGGATCCCAAAGGGAAACTGAGGTCTGGTTGATCAGTCAGCCAATTAGTGTCAATACAGCAACTTACACAAGATCCTATCATATGTAAGCACTATTGAAATAAAGATTCACAAATTCTCCCTGTACTACATTCACTTTCCATTTCTACATGTAGCCCCAATACAACATACACATCAACTTGCCATAAACATAGGTCTAGCTAGGTTTCTAAAAAAGATTCTAATAATGCCTGGTTTTTTAATCTGCCATCAGCTATATGCTATTCACGTCTCAAGATATGAATAAGATCAGGACCGATTTCAATTAGAATTCATATTCACAAAGGGGGACATTTCACGCACCAATAAAACAGATGACCACAAAATACTCTTCACATAATTTCTCTCCAATAAATGCACTTTATTGGTTTCTTCTGATTTAATTCACGTAAATCAAAGATAATTAACTTACACATCTTCATATAAGAACATGTCATACCAAGGTACACCATGTATGACAGGTAGCAAGATCAATCACAGCATTGCAACAGTCTCAAACTACCTTAGCTCAAAACGAATTTCACTTTAACATCAATATTTAGTTGCACTTAGCACAATTGTTATATTTGAACTACACTGCCTTGACTACTTGAAAGTCATTTCATTAATATGCATGCCAACCATAGCATAATCACATGAAAATATAAAAAGTCCCGACTGTCCCATTCATTTGTTTGTGTGTGTGAGTGTGCATGTGAAATATTGGTCTCTTCAATATGAGCACAGCTGAAGCCAATCGTCTGTCAAATTCTAGTCAGGTACAATATGTAGCCAAATTCACTATCATATAAGATGCCCGTCTCCAGTTTACCAAAATATTCATGAATATCAAATCAAATGGTAGATATATTGGAAATATTGAATTACAGCTTCTACTTAGTCTCTGAATTCAGACCCATGGTAGTCGATGCAATGTTTCTACACCTAACCACACGCCATGGCAGGGTACTTCAGTAACCAAAAACAAGTAGAATTGCGGCACCATGGTGGCACTGTGGCAGGTTTTTCCACCAAGCATCAAAAAGGTGTACTCTATTAAAAGGGGAAGGCTATTAAAGGGGAAAAAAGCTGGAATGTGGAAAAAGCCATTTGTGACATCACCATTACCAGTACTGGATTGTTATGACATCAACATGTGTTTACTTAGTTAGGAATAGGCTGTGTCATATTTTGCATATTGAATCATATGTGTCTATCAGCTTAAGAAATTTAAAAATGCTTTAAAATTCATACAAAGAAAATTCGTGAAATGGAAATTTTCTATATTCATCAATTACATTTCATAAATATATCATTTTCAAAATATAAACCATTAAAACACTCTATTGCAAAAACAACTGTGCTTTCATCCACCACATCATAACCTTTTCCCTAATACTTAATAGATATTACCTCTATCTGGATAAAATGAAAATAACACTTATTGCTGGCTATCCTGTCTGGACAGTCTGCTATTCTTTCTATCGTGCAAATATTACTACAAATCCAGTGACCCCGATGTGACAAAATAGAATAAATCAAATCAAATCTACAGAATTGAGAACAAATGTCAGAATGCCATTTTCAGTTTGATTACTCTCGATTCTTACCTCAGAATTTTAGTATGTTTTCTGTCCTTGGTTGTCAAGAGGAGATGATTTTTATCACCATACAAACTCCAACAAGTTCATAATTATCAATAAATAATGGAAGAACAACAATTATGCCTATCTAAAATAACCTTTAACGGCAGAGAGTTAGCAAATGCTGCGATCTAATTGCAAATGATGAATAATATAGCATACAGTTTGGTGGTAGCAGTCGTCTCTGATTTGCATTAATACCACCTCACTGGTCGTTGCTTAGAAAGATTCCAATTAATTTGCAGCATGCTCAACGTCCTGGGAACAATCATATTTCATTGTGTTTGACACATTTAATCAAACTCATTACATGCAATGGGAGAACACCTCTCCAAAATGGCTACACCCTGATGCATCTCCTGTTTCATCCATGTTCCTTCTTGTTATTCCCTCTGCCCCTTACAGAACTGAATGCTTGCCACGCTGCGTAATCAACTGGCATTGTGCAAAAAGCATAGCGACACATGCACTGATACTTAAGTGCCAAGCGAGGTCACGCTCACAGTGACCAACTGCATAATTACTGCTCGATTGGGAGAGGGAGAAGAGACACGATTGGATTTCTGATGCTAAAGATCTCAAAGATCTAACCACTGTTTTTGAAGGCTGTTGTATCTGTCACAATCAAACCACAAACGATTGAGAATTAAATCAACCATAACCATACAAATAAAAAATGTGAAACCTTTTCATTTTTATGAAAAATGACAGAAGGCAGTGCGAAACAGAACAGTTTATATGTAAGAGGCTACATAATATTCAGAATCAACACCCATCTTCACAACTTCTCAAAATAGATGTACAGGGATGGTATGTGATCAGAATTCGGCAAATCAAAGAGGAAATAAGGTTGATTGAATACACAAATCCAACATGTATGCATTCTATATTTTCCAGTTTCGGCATTACAACTATACTAAACTTCAGACTTCATTTTGAATTGACAAATGAGATGAATGTGACTTTATCTTCAATACGCCCGCCACCTTTGCACCTTCGATGACCTTTGCCCTTAGAAATGATTCTTGAGATATCACAATGAGAAAGAGGGATGAACAGACATGCGGGTGAAAGTAAAGACAAACAGACCGACAAAACCTGAAGGGCACACACAAGTAGATCAGGCTCCCACAGCAACACATGTAAACCAGAGCACATTAAAAAAAATCATATTCAAATAATCTCTTGATGAAAGTTGTTTCAACTCACAGAGCCCAAGCAAAATCCACAGAACTATAAAATCAGGTATTTTATTTGGGCACTCTTCAGCTCAAACAAAAACTGTGAAGGCTGAAACGAGGCTAACGTCGAATCATGACTCACAACTAAGAACAGTGGAAATGCACTACAGATCAAATAATTCCTATAAAATACACAAAAGCACCCCAAATACATGTACAGTATAGGGGTTAAATATAAAATAATATGACTTCCAAAGGCATTTCTCCTGTAAACATTTACAGCTGACAATTACTCAATTTTACAAGAATATTTTTTATCAGCTGTTGTAAAATGCCTATTAAGCTTGCACAAGTATACAAGTCTATGGGAGCTAAGCATGAAATATTTGTACCACTGCACGGCTAACGTGACATCACAGTAAGAATTCCCCAAATAACTTGGTTTTTTTTTTTTTGTGACGTCACAACTACCTTGGGCAGTATACGCTTATTTATTTGTTGTGGGTACGGGTAGAGCAAGTTGAGTAGTGCACTACACAAGATATGCACCAGACATTTTAGAGTCCCAACTTCTTTCCCTGTTTTTCAAACCTTTATTTCTAAACCCAAATTTTATTGTTTTTCTTGATTTCCATCAATTTCTCAGACTTCTGAGGCAATTATTCTAATTTGTGCAAAGGTACGAGATTTCGCATTTGGTGAAAAATCACGACGTAACTTCTATTCAACGAGACTGAATAGAAGGTCGCTCTTTCACCTCATGCAAAATCTTGTACCATCGCACTCATGTCTATTCACTATTTGTATACCATTTTATCATTTTACCTATGCCTTTGACATCTATCATGCATCATGAGTGGACAATTTACTCATGTGTGCCCTGAAAACATGATGCCTATGGATCCACTTAGGGGGGTAGAGACATAAAAATTAAATAAAACCAACAAACAATTAATTACACACATTAAAATTATTCAAATACACAAGTGCTAAACTCATGTATCTTTTTTTTTTCTCTCTCTCATAGCAGTGAACTACAGTTTTCATCATGATTAGTTCATGTAATTTCATCGCATTCGTGATCCATACTATATCACTGCAATATGCTGGTTCTTCTAAACCATCATTAAATGCATTGGCTAACTTTGTGAGTAGCTGATTTAAAAAATTCTCAAACTAAGATGAAACATGTGTATGAGTATTTGTATTTGTACTCAAAAACCCTGAAACCAACCATAATTTGGAATGAAAAAGTGTAAGTTAGACGCAAACGGCGATTTTATTATCCTTCGTCTCACGAGACGATCACTGAGAGGACCACTTTGCTTGAATTTGAAAATACCGTTATATGCCTCCAGCCGCGTGATACGCCAATACACACAGTACGGTTAGGTGAGTCATACGCGCATGCGCACTCCTTATGTCTATTCTGTGCAACCGACCATCGCATATTTTTCAAACATTGGTTCACATTTTTTATATTTAAAAATACTTCCTGTGGGTATTATGCTTTGAAACTTTCAGACTGGTATATTTTACACTATAACCCTTGTGTTTATCCCATTTTCAAGTAACAAAACCAGATTTTTTAAAATCATAACAATGTTAACCAATGTCTTTAAGTCTATCCTTCAGAACTTTTAATACACAACAAAATATACAGCTGCCTGAATGTAAAATATTTACTGACATGACATACAAGGCAGGCACCACACATTGAATAAGCAGTCTTGTCTTCCTACATGTGCAAAAGAGAACTCCTTCAATTAATATTTGTTCAAAAAGCACCATTTAAACCAAGCAAGCAGTGGAAATTGGAGGATTACTCCGACTGAGCTTAATTAATTGTCCGAGAATCTTAATGAAGAGCACAATTATGCGTGCCAGTGGTGTGGTCATTACACCACACTCAAAAGCATGCAAACAACAAATCAATAAGAGATGACTAGTGGTGACTGACTAAATGCCATCGCTGTCTGACATGATAAATTAATGCAATATTTAAATACAGGTACATGAGCCTGTATACTCCACAGATGGCAGAAGGACTTCAGATATCACTCTCACACTACGGAGGCTAGGTCTAATAATGAACATAATTGGAAGAATGTCATGAAATACAAATAGGAATTTACAGACTGATTGTGGAGGGTCCATGTTAGTCCATGCTGCATTTAAGGTTTGAATTAGATGGGATACTGATTTGAATTTTCAATGAAGAGAGCAAGGAATAATGAACTGACATACACTTATTTTATAAAACATTTCAGTTATTATTAAGAAAACAAGGCAATAGCCATGATGTGTCTTGTCATGTTCCTGTGCAATCATTCTTGCAGGTAAATTGTAACATTTGAGGCCCCTGTAAATGACCTCATTTGACCTATGACCTCCATATGTGACCTTTGACCCCAAATAACGCCAAGGTCCCTGTAAGCCATCTACCATCCAAGGTAGGTTACAAATGGGCTTATGGTTCGAAAGTTTCCAATCCCAGTAGAAACTTGCAGGTAAATTTTAACATTTGACCTCACTTGACCTTTGACCTACATAAGTGGCCTTTGACCCCCAAATAACAAGGCCCCTCTAAGACATCTACCATCCAAGTTTGGTTACATACAGGCTAGTGGTTCAAAAGTTACTAACCTCAGTAGAAACTTGCAGGTAAATTTAACATTTGACCTCATTTTACCTTTGACCCCTGAATAAAACTGAGGTCCCATAGAGCACCTACCATCTAAGTTTGTTAAAAATGAGCAAATGGTTGCAAAGTTATTCAAGTTTCACAGGTGTCAGAGATGAAAAACGAAAGGATGTACTCTGCTAAGGATCCCTTAGTCTCACTCCACCTTGGTGGCTCAACAAAGATGGTTATTCTAAAGGCTTGAGGCAACAAATCCCCACAACAAATCCCGCAACATTTTTAGTGTTCAGATATGGTACGACAAACCACCCCACTCACGTTAATGAACGCGCATTAACCCGTCACCTCTCAAATAAAAGAGAGTTTGGTCAAAAGCTGCGTAGACAAAACTCATGTCTACATATTTTGCGCTAGCTTTTTAAGAATTTGATTGGTCCACAGCTTTTTGCAGCCAGGCGACAAAAAAAATGTCTCCTGCCTATGACAACATTTTTTTGCTGCCTCATACCCCATTTACTTGTACAAGAAAAATGTGGAGATTTGTTGTGGGGATTTGTCTCCTCGTATCTAAACAAGCCTTTATTCTAAAAGCAATAAACCCATTGCCTACTGAATTACTTCCATCAGCTGGTGCCATTAGACAACAAGCATGGGTTACAGGCAACATTGGGGATTGGTGAGATATAACTTTCAGGAATTTAGTTTTAAAATTAATGTCATTTTTATTAACAGCTAGGGCTCGGCCTGAGTCATTTCTGTTTTTTTGTCAACCGGGGCTCGACGGCTTTGCTCCGGTCGAACACCGGTGCGTCGATGAAATAAAGAAATACATAACAGCGTCAAAAGACTTTGAAATTTAACCGGTTTAAGAATTATTTTCAGTATTTCTATCACAGATTTCAGCGACATTAGTTTCAAACTTTAAATCAATGAAATACATATAGAAAAAATGGAAGTATAATAGCTGGCAGGATTTCTTGCGTTTTTATTCTTGTTCGATGTTTGGAGGCCGCCATATTGGAACAATAATCATATCGCTAATCTCCTGATCAATTTTGATCAGATCACAATCGACCAGGAGATCGGCGATATAGCATCAAGGGCCCTGATATAGCCAGCAATATAGCACCATCTTGCGCCGAACAAGCATTATTTTTAATCGTTTCAATATGGCAGCCTCCAAACATCGAACAATGTCGGACTCGTAGACAAGGATAAAAACGCAAGAAATCCTGCCAGCTAATTGTACTTCCATTCTTCTATTTCATTGATTTAAGGTTTGAAACATAATATCGTATCAAAGCTATGATAGAAATAATGAAATTAATTCTTAAACCGCTTAAATTCTACAGTCTTTTGACAGTCATTTTGTTACATATTTCTTTATTTTCATCGATGCGCCGGATTAGCCAAACAGGTCCAGGCTTGATAGCGACGATCGAGCTCCGGTTTTCAAACCAAATCCACTCAGGCTTAGCTAGGACCAACAAGCTGAGAACTACTGCTAGTTAAGGGTCATCTAAAATGGAAATCCTTACATTTCATTGTTTATCTTAAGTAATCTTAGAATAAAAGGTTCTTCATTATTGCATTTTCATAATTTACTCCTTATTACAAAATCATCTTACCAGCTCATCATGTATATACATCACTGAATCATTCAAATTATATGTGTTTGTAGACTGTACAGTGCATTAGCATTTACAAAGCTTTCAAGTCCTTTCAAATATTAAAATCTAATCATCCAGATGATCTATACACTCAAAAATCAATCTCACAGGCACAGGAATAAATTGATGCATGATTACCACATTCAGCTATGAATCACTGAAAAGCAAATTATCTCTGTGATGGATCTAGTGTACCACACAATTAATTCATTGGATAAATCATGCGCTGATCATAATTCTCTCCATTACATGAATGTCTGCAATTGTAAATGTAGGGCAGTGAAATTGGATGAGCTAATGCACTTTTTAATTTCCAACTTTGTTATTGATCGAAAGTCAACTTCTACATAAAAGATAAATCAACAGTGATCAAGGAGACAGGAACAATGAATAATAAAGATTCACTGTAGAATAAATGGCAAATAGGAAAGCTGAATGGGCTATAAGATATAAAGATGGAAAGGGATACGGTAGAGGCACTGAAGATGACAGGAAGTAGCTGCAGGTGATGCTGTGTGGTCCACACGGCAACAGTTGTCAATGCAGCCTATCAATTGCAAAGAGGTATTTCTTCATCACTGCAGAATGTAATAAATCACATGTCGTGAATACAGTAACCAACAACTTTCCAACTCACAACAGGAAAACGGAGCCTATTTTTCAAAACTAAAAATGGCAACACTGTACTTTTCATCTACCTGTGTTTCCCCCCCCCCCCTCCTTCTCTCCATCTCACTTTAAATACATGCTTAGGAAAATTGGAAATCTTTCCTTCATTTATTCCACAGCCATACATACATGTATCTATCAATACTCAATAGATCTTTGACTAAGTACAGGACACAAATGAGATTTCTTTTCTTTCCTTCTTTGTACAATTGGAGAGTTAAAAAACATTTTTTTGAATCTCTAAGGTTTAGGAATATTCATTATGCCTGCTAATTTTGTTTGATCTATGTAGACAACCAACAATAATAATCTATTTGATGCAAGAACTTTCCATCATATATGGCAGGAAGTGATAGCAAAATATCTTAGAAAATGGCTGGTTTTTCAAAAGTTTATTAGACATCTCACATGTCTAAACTATCAAATAATCACCCAATGTCATGGTGATTTCAACAAAAATTGGATGAGGTGACAAGAGTGTACAATGGAATACATATCAGTGAATGAGTTGGAATTAAGAGATTTGTGTCACAAATGGAAAATGCTACATTCATACTCATTACTCAATCAACACTAGTTATCTGAAGTAGATATAAACTCATTACTCATTTAACACTAGTGACCTAAGAGGATATAATTATACAGTACATATCATACATAAATATACAAGGCTTGACCTTTACTTTTTTTGCAGGGAGCCAGCCGGGCTCCTCTAGCACTTTTTTAGGGAGCCACATTGAGTTTTGGGATTCACGTTTACCTTGGTTTTTTTTTTTACCTCGTTTTATATATATTGATATATAATTGTATACAAACACAAATTGTACTGCCAATACTCAAGATGAAATAGATCAATCCCTCTTTAACTAGGACAGAATACAACATTTGATACATATTTCTAATTCTGCCTGATCAGCATGCAACACTAAACACTAATTCCTTGCTGGTGTAAACACATTTTGGAACATTCTGAAACTGAATCTACACAACATCCATGAGGCATTGGTTGCATAAACCGAAAGCCACATCTGATTCAACAAATCTATATCTTGTTTCAAAGCATCTGTTAAAATGCAAATAGATAATCCAATATTAGACATTTAATCTATCAGGCGATGTTCGGGAACCTTGGCACAATATGTGGTGCTAGCACTAAGTAACAAAGGGTTCAATTCATCCATACACAAATACAAATGCAAAGACAGAATTCTCCAAGCTACTGAAAATGACGTTTGAAGAAAAGAGAGAAACAAGATAAAAAGGAAGGGATAACGGGTCAGGAAAAAGCTACATCAATCACAGGAACAACACAAACAGATTTCAGCAGCTGAACATTTCTAGTATAGATTCCATTAGACAATTATACAACATTTCACTTTATCTGTATTTGTATTAGTTTATCCCTTTAAAAACAACAAATTCTTATTTCTCACAGATGAACTAGATATACTTAACAAATGTTTCTTCAAATCTTACCTCAAATGTTTCAGTTTACTATTTACTTTTTGGCAATTTTGAGAGAATAACATGTTTATGTGAAGCAGCCATTATATGCTCCCATTTTATCAAGATTGTACATGTATATATACAGTGAGTAGTTTTAATTGGTGGTTCATGATAAACAGATCAATCAGCATCTTCTTCCAGAAAGACAACACTCTCTCTCTCTCTCTCTCTCTCTCTCTCGATGCAATATATTGGACTTGCTTTATTATCCTCATTTCTCCCAGATCTCCTTCTAAAACTCTTAATCCAGGATTTCATCTTGGCAACAGAGAACTGTGATTTATGCATTATGCGGTAGTAATTTCATCCTGCCTCTGATTTATCTGATTTATCTACTAGTTTTGTTGTTGTTATTGTTGTTTATCTGTTATTTTATTGTTGTTGTTCATCTTGGGTTGTTGTTTTTTTAAAAGAAATCATCATGCAAGTCTTTTAGAAAATAGGGTGGACCAATCAATTTTGTTTAAAAAACTCCCTCCTACCCTCCCTCGCTGTCCCCTCCCTCCCTCCCTCCCTCCCTCCCTATCCCCTCCTCTCCCCCTCCCTCTCTGTCCCCTCCCTGTCCCTTCCCTCTCCCCTCCCTCTCCCCTTCCCTCCCTCCCTCTCCCCTTCCCTCTCCCTCCCTCCCTCTCCCTCTCTCCCCTCTCTTCCCTTCCCCTCCCACCCTCCTCCCCTCCCCCTCCCTCTCCCTCTCCCCCTCTCTCTCTCTTCCTTCCTCCCTCTCCCCTCCCTTCCCACTTCCTACCCTCCCTCCATCTCCCTCTTCCCCCTTCTCTCCCTCTTTCTTTCCTTCCTCTTTGCATTTATGTTATTCTCCACAAAGAACCCAAATGTGGGTCAGTGAAACTGTTGAAAACAAATGTCTAAGACCCTGAAGATACTTCATAGAAGAAAAAAGGATCTGTTGTGTCGAAGGTTTTCATCAATCAATCACCTTAAACAATTTTTGTTTGGAAAATTGATAGGCTAGCTCTAGGGGAGTTCTTTGTTACGCTTGGATGGGAATGACAATGATTATGTGAACAAAATACTTTAGCACTAAACACCACCCATCTTCTGGAGAACAATTTTCAAGAAAATGATATTCCTGCATCACTGTACAAGGAGCAATTTGCCTGGTATTCATAATACCAGTACATTCTACCACACATACCACAGCTCAGATGTGTATCATTCATATTTCTGCTACAAATTTCTAATCATGAGTAGACGCTTCACAAAGCAGCTGAAGTACATGTACATGTACAAGTATGTTCACAAGCTACTAGTACATTATTACACACATGTATATATATACATGTGTACACATTTACATTATTACCAAACCAAAGAAATTCTGGTCTATTTTACACAATATCTATGGTGCACATGATCAATTAAATATTTACAAGTGCTAAAAGCAAGCCAATAACACTGTATCACAATTTCATCTAAAAAAAAAAAAATCCCCATTTTCCAGCCTAAAGGCCACACTATTAATGCTATGACCCCCCCCCCTTCCCTTTTCTAACAAAAGACTTGTATCCATTTTGCACATAAAATATTCTACGACTGCTTGGATGCTTCGCTAAAAACATGCACATCGTCAGACAATCTTAGGTGACACATAACTTATACTTCTATTTTGGAGAAAACATGGCATAAACAACTCTGGGCATATTTATGGGTGCAAGGTAAGAACACTTCAATCTTCTTTCTGTCATCTCCAGGGCTTGAAGTCATTTCAAATCATTAGAAAAGGAAGAGCTTGGACTACAATTACATGTAGGTAAGAGAGGACAGTCGGACAGTGTGTCCATGTATTTGAATTAATCACTTCACCAAGGACTCCACCCCACACTAACCTTTTTCAGGGGTCTGGCTGGACCCCCAGATTTTGATATTTTGACATATTCGGGGTTCGGGGGGAAAACACTAAAACTAGAACTTTAATTCATCACTGGAGATGAATTAGGTGGTCTGTCGGCATATAGTATCAGAACGATGTTTTGACCTGTTGATAAAGATATATCTGAATGAGATATGCACATATCTCATGAGATGAAAGCCACTGTACTAACCCTTTAAAAGCCATCTTTCACCTTCGAGTTTACATTTGTAGACGTGAACACGATTGTAACAGAAAACCTCTGTTGGTGTTCATGTGTACATGTGTATGACAAACGATAAAAAATATGACTTAGATCTCAGAAAGATGAAAAATAGAGGAAAAACAATCGCGAATAAGTGAGAAAAACTGTCACCCTACGAAGTATGAACTCGGGCCACATGAAAGGCAGGCAGAAGGAATATACACCACTACACTGTGGCACATCCACATAGACTCCGTACGTACAGCTGAAAAGGGGCCTTGGTACAGTCTCAACTTCAACGTTAAATTGAAAATTTCAGCATGATCCCTTCATCTGATTAAAAAACAGAAGGTGCATTAATGATAGCCCACACAGTCTCAAATATAACATACTAAAATTTGGGAGGAATTAGACAAAAAACAACAAAGATATTGCTCCAATAGGCTTTTAGAACATGTAATAAATCCCTGGCCATTCTGAGGAGCTATAGGAGAGAAAAGATAAGGATTCTTTATGCATGCTTCTGCGTTATTTTGCCTATAGACGCACATATGGATTTGAAACTTCCGTGCACACATGGGATATTATGGTTAGTTGAGTATCGCTTAAAATGATTTGATATTGTCAAGTATAGTATCAACAGTTCAATCATGTGAAAAAAAAATATTTCTTCATTCTGGGCGAGCTTTGCATGCCCCAAACGCACGCGCAGACAAGTACGCATGGAAAAATGAAAGTGAAAATGACTAACAGACAGACGGACAACCAGAAAACATAACGTCTGTTTGGAGCCAGAAGGGCGTTAACTCATATCATTTTATACAGATTTAATAATAATAATAATCATAATAATAATAGTGGCTACCTGTATAGCGCACAAGTATGCCTTTCAGCGCTCATGGCGCTTAGAGAAATACACTGATTAGACAAACATTTAAAAAAAATAAAAAACTCAATGTCCTTTTGGCTCCAAACAGACGATAATGCCTCCGGCACCACCTTTGGTTGGTGGAGGCATAAAAATCAAAGTCTTGAAGCCAATCTACTTACAGCTCTGCTTGTTTGAGAGTGCACAGTGAAGCAGTGCTGCTTTAGGTTCCTCTGCAATGCAATAATTGCATTATTGCCAATTTACTGCCCCCAGGGGATTTAACTTCAACATTTCCCATTTGACATTAAAGCCCCTTTACCTTCATTCCCTATGCACATCCATTTCAAGATTGGCTGCAAAGGAAATAAAATCACAACCCTAAACTTCATTAGATCAAAAAAAAAATTCTTGTCTCCTCTAACCCTTTTCTCCACAAGGTGTAATAAGTGGCGTTGATTATCTCTCAGCTAAGGTAACTTAATTTGTTTCCAGGGGAGCACTAAGCCCTCATCTTTCATTAAAGGCTGCAAGGCAATCTCAGCTTTCAATAAGAATTCATCTGTAGGATGAGCCTTGATGATGAATACCACAGATTGAGACTTAATGAAAACTTGGCTTCTACTAAACGACTCTGGGTCTCCTCACCTTCTTATCTTCAACAGCTAAATTTTGGTTGAAAGCAGACTAGGGTTACATTAAAGGTAATGAGAGCATAAAGGAATGTCAGCATCAAAACACACACTTTATTTTCTCTCTATTACTTTCCTGTTATCATTCACTGCTCTCATTTCCAGCATATTTTAGCTTGAATTACTATCAAAACAGTGAATGTTAATTGGCCATTAACTTCAGATAACGTTTCAAAAAATGTTGGTTAAAATGTGGCTGCTTTACATCGACAATGTTTTGTATCATTTCCATTATATGAATTGTCCTTTCCAACACATTTTCTGATTCGGCACGGATCACATTCATTCTAACCTAAAAAGGAGTCTAACATAACAAGAAAGTGAACTCGATCTATTTCAGTATTCAATTCAATTTCATTTTAAGAATTTTACAAATTGTATTTTCTGAAAGGTGATAAAGAATTTTCGCAAAATTGTACCTAAACCACACAATGCTGTTTTATATTATACAGTTGTGCTGTAGTCAAACGTTTTTCCATCCAGTAAATGACCGCCCATGCCACTAACCGTTTTCAATTTGACGGTTTCGGATAAACGGAGATTTACTGTCAGCCGGGGATTGCACATTGTTTGTGTAGCTATTTGTAATATTTCAAGTTTTTCTGACTTAATTGTCATCATAAATCAACTCCAAGACTTCCGATGTTCTATCTTTACTTGTGATCTTTCTTCACACAAAGTTCTTAAACTACGTCAGCCATTGATAAGCTCACCGGAAAATTGGTCCCCCATGTCACTCGTATGTCATGGCGCGGGCGGG
Source organism: Echinometra lucunter (assembly GCA_029962745.1). NCBI lineage: Eukaryota > Metazoa > Echinodermata > Echinoidea > Camarodonta > Echinometridae > Echinometra > Echinometra lucunter. Next base: position 32,252,817 of record CM057151.1, read on the forward strand.
TGATGCTGCACCTCTGTACTGTATTTCACAAGTGATACACTCGCGCACTTGATTTGTTTACTGGCTCGTGATTGCCCGCCAACACAAAAATATGTAGGTTCCGCAAAAGCACCATGAGCAGAGCTTTCGAAGCCAATTTGAAGATTGGGAATCGCCCATAGAGATCGCCTCATTAATCACTGATGTGTCCTATCGGTACATGTACTTTCAATGTGCAGCAAAAGTACACACTCTTCAAATTGAGAATTAAAAAATGATCGATACCTTCAGCATGTATAAAAGAATGGTTCCGCGAGAGAAAATGCTGTACTAGTCTATGGGATTTCATCTATGCAACTTTTCACTGATAACTGAAATAAGCAACAATTTCGTAGTATCGTTACCACAGAACTAGAAAAACGTTCATTGACCGTTACACCATGTACGTTCGCTGGTGTCTTCAGCTATGTGTAGAAAGTGAACACGAATACGGCGCAGCGAATTATTGCGCAATACAATCGCAGTGAAAGCCAAATAGATCTATGCAATAGCACTCTCACACGGTATTTTGTGAGTACAATTACTAGAGTTTACAACCTAAATAAATATGTTGTTTATTTATTTTTTCTGCCGGGATACGGTCTCAATCGATTGATACCGTAACCGTCTCGGGGCCTGAGACCGCCGGGATTTGATCCCGATCCCGGACCGGCTGACAGCACTACTTTCAATAGGCGGAACTTGGCAAAGGTGTGATGTTTTCATTTATCCGAAAACCGTTTGGGTTTGACTCCCCGTTAAACGAAATTGAAAATAACCGTGATCTTACAGCACTATTATACAGCATCTTATTTTTTCTGTTACATTTTTTTCATCTGTAAAACATAAATTTTCATAAATGACGAACATTTATTTCATGATCAGCAATTGAGACTTACATAGTATGTCCAAGAGACAGCTCCTTTCATTTTTATTTTTAGGAACAGTGTATTGAGTTCATTTTAAGGCTATCGATGACTAAGATGAAGTTGCAATAGGTTTTGGGAAATGGGTCATGCAAAAAATGCATATGTGTCAAAAGGCATATTACAGCATTGAATAAGCTTCTGCAATTGTCATGCTATGTACCACACAAGACAGTCTCCAATTAAATCATGTGTGAAGACTTTCCAAAACTTATTTCGGGCACATATTGTCTTGAATATTTGAAATGTCAATTTATAAATGCTATCCCACAACCTTTAAAACTGCATGAAGTCGGTGCTTGCTATATATGTGGGTGAATCATTATGCAAGATCTCCATGTCGCGGCAAATAAAGGGGATTCCAAATAACATTCATCAGTATTACTCATGCAACAGTTGCAAGCAGACTGGTTTCTCATAAACATACAGATGTACGTGCCTTACAATGAGGGCAAATATGTACACAAAAATATATCTATCTCTCAATATTTGACAATGCAATCTTGAATGAGTTCAGCATTGAATTAGCTCCTCGACAAATGTAAAGGATGATGCATGCACTGCCTGAAGTGCTGAATTTCAAGTCATCCTATTAACTAAAGGCAGTATTTCTACAATTAATTCATCTTTATTTGGATGGGTTTGGTAATAACAACAAATTCAAATTGCATGAAATAAACACAATTCATTGACACTAACACAGTGTCTCTACAACTCATCTAGTTACTATGCTACATTTTATGTACATATGTGTATATGTACAGTCAATAATCAATTATTCATAATAATCTAAGTTCACTATCATAAATGAAATAACACTCACAGTAAGAATGAAAAGAAAATTGTTGGAGAATATCACCCAAGAAGAAGAAAATTAACTGAAATGTTTGTATTAGCAAGTCATATATATACTACAACCCATCACTTTCCCATACATGAATATGTTTTCAATAAAATTATGAAGCCTTCAACAACACACAGCACAAAGTGAAAATAGCCACATGTTCTAAAGCAATAGATCACTTTACTAATTTCATGCACAGTTGTTGAAAAAGTTTCCATTGACAACTAAGAAGCTTGCCTGAGGCTCGCCTGATTTAGCAACAACTAATGTATGCAAACTGGATTCCATCAATTCAGACGCAATTATGCATAACACGTGGACTGAATAGTTGGCAACCAAGGGTTCTAGAGAGAAACGTGCAGAACTTTGTATACATTAGTAACCGGTCTTTTAAAGATACGGTAAAGTTTTGAGAAATCTAAAAAACTAACTATCAACTGTCACTTACAAGTATGGTAATTAGATGCACAGTATGTATCAATATTAGTTCATGCTCAATTAAAGGAGAGTTTAGCTGGAGAAAAGTGCCAAAACAATACTGGTCATGTCATATGTTTTGCTAACTTAAAAAGTTCACGTTCAAGTTCAAGTTCAAGTTCAAGTTTTATTACCAAAGTAATACAAAACGTAAAATATCTTTTTGGTAGTAAGTCATAAGCTAATACACATCATTTTCCTTCTCAACCACTGTTGAGTTCACTCCACTGGCTTCCTTTGAAACAAAGAATAATTTTCAAATTACTTGTGTTTGTGTACAAAATACTTAATAACCAAGCTCCAAAGTATTTGGGTAATTGTTTGAATTTATACACATCCACCAGAGCAGTGAGGTCAGCCAGTGATCCTCTTTGTCTCACATATTCAGTTACTCGTACGTTAGCTGGTGATAGGACATTTACTGTGTCAGCTTCAAAACAATGGAATGATTTGCCACTCACAATTAGGCAGTCTCCATCAATTACAACATTCAGAAAGGCATTAAAAACCCATCTTCTTTGCAGTTTGTAGTTTAGGATATACATTTGATTATATGTTTACTGTTTGATTATTGTAAGCGCTTCAGGCCTTATGGGAAAAGCACAGCATAAATAATAAGTACTAATAAAATAATAATAATTTCTCTTTTAATTGGTGTGGACCAATTAAAAGTATTTAATTGGTCCACACCATCTTTGCCACCAGGAGGTACAAAAAAATAATTTTTGCATCAGCATTTCCCCCCCCCCCCCCCTTGAAATAGCATTCATTCACACACACACCAAAAAAAAAAAAAAACCCACAGAGGTACAGTATACTAGAGGGGTTCATCCCTGCATATGCGAAGAAGCCTTTTACTGTTGACGGTATAATTATTGTATTATAGTCTGTTTCCACAGAAGTACACATCTAGAAATAAGATAGATCCAGAAAGTAACAGAAGTAAAACAGAACTGTGATCTCCTGTAGAAATACAATGCTAGTCTACAATGTACACACAACAACTTCCATTTTCAAATACTATCAGTATCAATATATCCAACATGGCAAATATCGTCCGTTTTCACGAAGTGACGGATACGAGGAAAATCGCAAATTTTTCAATTTTGAGTTTTTTGCATATTTGAACATCTTTCACTAACATCTCAAACCTCATAGAGTTTAAGACTGTAATAAAGTCTAATTATGTAACTATGGCAATGATGTCAACAAGAAAATACCTAGTACATGTAAAAGGATTTTCTGTTTTCAAGAAGTGACGGATTTCAGCCATGTTTTACGTGTGCAGCTGAGTTCCGTCACTTTGTGAAAAAAAAAAAAAGAGCGCGTCTTCGATTTAAATACATGATCGCGCACAATTAGGTCAAATGCACGCTCATCAAGTCCCATTTGTTTAACACACGTGCGGCTGAGATCTGTCACTCCGTGAAAACAAAATCACAGTGGGACCTTGAATTTTGTGTTTTCACGAAATGACAGCAATGTTTCCACCTCGTTTTCTTCTAATATAAAAGGAATATGCAAATGAATAATAATGAAAATTGTCCAGAATATGCCTTATATGAGAATATAAAATATATTCACCCTTCATACATTAAAGAGGTTGAGAGTGAGGTTTGAAACTTTGAACGTGATTTACTGAAAACTAACTTTTTTGAAGTTGCGCGCTCACGTCACTTCCTGAGAACAGGGACGATATACAGGTATCAGTGAAGCTTCTCTGAAGATCTAATGTGAATGCACTCTGCATGCTGTCAACATAATGCAGTCAGCAACACCGATACTTTCCTTTATAGAAGCATATTTTGCTGTTTGCATTTTTTAGAAAGCTTAGCAAAATGCATTGGGAAAAAAAAGACACATCAAGAACACAAACTACATGCTGTCATCGTATTGTTTGCATTCATTACGCATCTGTTCATGCTACTCTATTTTGCTAAGCTACCTTATGCCTCTCATGTTCAAAATCAATGAAATATGCATCCCTTCAATATGGTGGCCTTGAAGTACTTTCGACAACAGGTCATGTGCGACATGAATTTCATGGCCAGCTTTGCGTCCCAGTCACGAAATTCGAGACCCACAACGCAAACTTTGCATCCCAGTCACGAATTTCGCATTCCAGGTCATGAATTTCGCATCACGGGTCATGAATTTCGCATCCCTGGTCATGAAATTTGCATCCCGGGTCATGAATTTTGCATCCTGGGCCATGAATTTTGCATCCTGGGTCATGAATTTCATGTCACTGGTCATGAACTTCGCATCCCAGGCCATGAATTTTGCATCCTGGGTCATGAATTTCACATCTTGGGTCATGAATTTTGCATCACTGGTCATGAATTTCGCATCCCAGGTCATGAATTTGGCATCACGGGTCATGAATTTCGCATCCCAGGTCATGAATTTCGCATCCCAGGTCATGAATTTCGCATCCCAGGTCAAGAATTTCGCGTCACTGGTCATGAATTTCGCATCCCGGGTCATGAATTTCGCATCCTGGGTCATGAATTTCGCATCACGGGTCATGAATTTTGCATCCCGGGTCATGAATTTCACGACTGGGACGCAAAGTTCGTGTCACGGGTTGCGAATTTCGCGACTAGGACGCAAAGTTGGCCGCGAAATTTACGTTGCACATGACCTGTTGTTGAGCGTACTTCAGGGCCACCATACTTCAAATCATATTACAGGTGTACTACATGTAAAAAAAAAAAAAAAGAAATATGCTCAGGGTTGGAAATGCTAACATGTCTTCTCTCTTGTTGGTAGTAGCTTTATGAGCTAATGAAGGAAGTATGACATTTGTTCAGAAAGCAAATAAAACACTCTTTAAATTTTCCTTTGTATTTCTGCTTTTTCTGTAATAGGCCAAATAGTACAAGCTACTTTAGAATGAAATACTATGTACAATACTCAAAGAAAAGGGGTATGCAGTGTTAATATATTTCTTCATTATCAAGTTCTGTCACTTTTGAGTAAAATTCTGATTAACTTGATGAGTTGGATTCATACTTAACACACTTCTCAATCAGCACACCCCTCCCCTCTCTTTCTGTCTCTCCCTATGTGTCTCTTTTTCTCTCTCTCAAGCAAATGATCATTTTGCTGTACATACATCAGCTCACTGATCTATTCTGTGCCTTTATTTTTTTTTTTTTTGTAATCCCGGACAGCCTATCAGAGCTTACCATATTGGCATGTTTTGTTGCCTTGTTTCCGTCTATATTGTTTCCATTTTCTGCTTTCTGTTCATTCATGCGATTTACTCTGATGAGGGCATGTCGAAAAGCCTAGTGTGTTCAATGCTATCACCCGATTTTGCAGTACCAAGCATCTATTTACATGTAGATGTCTTTTGCGTATGCGTCTCGTAACTCTTGAAGATGATGCAACGCAATTATTTTCATCGTTAAGTAAAAAATTTGTCATGTAAATTAAGTCACTTATAGTTTATTTGAATCTCATTACTCTTGAATATGTGATGCAATTGTTTTTATCATTTTGTAAAGAATACGTGAATTAAATCAAATGATCATTTGCAACTCCTAAACTCTTGAACTTGAAGATGATGCAATGCAACTATTTTCGTCATAGACAGAATAACACAGGTAATTCATATCATTCATATTTGGTTTGCATCTCTGAACTCTTGTAGACAATGCGATGCAATTGTCTTTTATTGTTCCATTAGAAATTTGTATTAAAGGTGGATCAAATCATTCATATTTTATGGTCTTGTAACTGTCAAAGACAATGAGACATAATAATTTCAACTGCAAGGCAACTAATTACTCCATAAAGTAATTCATTTCATTCCTGTTTCATTTGGTCTCATAACTCTTGAAGATGATGTGACGCATTTTTTTTTATCATTAGACAAAGAATAACTCCATCGGGTTAATCAAATCATTCATATTCAGTTTGCATCTCGTAAAAATTTGTTCAAATTCATGCATGCAAAACTTTGCAGGTTCGCAGCAATTTTATTGTTCAGAAATGTCTGTTCTGTGTCTTTCTGCTAGCATTACCCAGCTGTACCAGATAGGCCTATAACATTCATATTCATATTCATAATTGTACAATATCTCATTCATTTCCACTGCAAATGGTGAAATCTGGTTGCCTTTGCTCTCAAATTCTGGCATATTGCCGAATCTACTGGCTATTTCCTCCGCACCTGCTTGATGTCACATGGAGCATGTCAACAAAATCTGTGCAGACATTAAATCTTGCATACATTCAACCATCCAGGGAACAAACCCAAACAAATACTGTACTCTTGAGAATGTATTTTGAATACAATTTTTAATAGCACTATTCCTGGAGGAATATTCAATTCCACAAACTTTAAAATTTTAATACAAATGGAAGATCAATATGTCATATTACAAAACATTATCAACCTCTATTCATGTATTAGTATAAGAAGTAAAATATTTCATTTATATTTAGAATATATGAAATATACTAGTATCCTAAACATGAATTATAATCAAATCTGAAATAAATCTTTATATATCATTACAAATTCTCCACACTATACACACCTTTAACCTGATACATGTGTATCTCCGGCTGAATGGAACTTACAAAATCTGACTTCACTTGACAGTACCTTTGTTTTAATGGAGTGCCAAGTTACATGTACATGGCCCCATATACATTAAAATGTGGGCAGTCTCTTCTCGAATTTTAGAAATATCTTGTAATTGCACAACAGTTCAATCCTTCCAGAGTTTTCAGCCCGCACACTATACCGCAATTAAATCCCAATGAAGTTGTAAAGGCTTTTGAATCTGTGACAGTTTTCGGTGCTAGGTGCCCTGCGAGATTAAACTTTCTTCGAAAATTCACTTTCTTGAATCTCCCTTATTTGAGTATTGAAACTCAAGACAATGGTATATTTTTGAGATATTATTTTTTCTGTTTTAAAGTAATTTTCTGTTTTAAAATACAGCAAAAAGACGTTTGGGGTTTTTTTTACCTACATAAGTCTAGGACAATATGCTAGGTCTGGGACGAAAACCAATATTCACGCAAAAACTTTTCGAATATTTTAGATATTTAGAATACCAAAGTTTTGAGTCAATTGTGCAATAAGCCTGTAAACATGACAGTGCAATACCCGGTGCAGTGGAGAGTGGAGTAGAGTAGAGTCAATGAGCCACATAATGCAAGACAAATGGAGATCAAAATTACTATCAACATGACTAAAAACATCACAGATACAAATACTAAACAAGATTACCACGAAATGATTATTCTTTCTTTTTTATCCATATTCTATGTGTCAGTAAGTTTTAGACCAAGTTTAGATATCAAAGAATCCCCTTCATCATAACTTAAATATTCGGATTTTTAAAAAATAGAAGCATATAACGCATGCGCACAGAGCATACAGTAAGCAAGCCACATAATGCTAAACAAAAAGGGATCAAACTTACTATCAAAACAAAGAAGAAAAACATCACAGGGACCAATATCATCATAATGTGAGTGAAATATACAATTTTTCAATCAAGAGCAGAATGTCATTTACCTTCCACTATTAAGATACAGACACTTAATGCTGATTTTATAGAGGAAAAAAGACCTTGGCAATCAGAGTAGGTAGGTTGTCTGTGCACTTGCATAAATGGGAAGAATTGAAAGTATGTATGAATGTGAACTTTACAGTTATTATGTTGTTTGTCTGTGTGGGAATGAGGGTGTGTGTGTGTGTGTGTGTGTGTGCATGTGTGTAGAGGTGCCATGGTCAAGTGGTCTAAGGGGCTTGACTGGAGACGCGAAAGTCGGAGGTTCGATCACCGGCACGGCACTTATGCCCTTAAGCAAGGCATTTTTTTATCTACGTTGCTCTTTTATCGTACATCAAATAAATGAAAATGCTATAGGCATTATTGATAACAACCTGTGCATGTGTTAAAAAAAAAAAAAATGTGTTGTCTGTCTTCCAGAAGACCAGAACACCAGGGTTCGATTCCCTACCAAGGAACCAAGTAGAGGTGCCGTGGTCGAGTAGTTTAAGGTGCTTGACTGGAGACGCTAGAATCAGGGATTCTATCCCCAGCACAGCACTTATGCCCTTGAGCAAGGCATTTTATTTACATTGCTCTTTTATCATACACCAAATAAATCAATGTGCTTGGCATATTGATACCAATGTGGACATGTTTTTATTTTAAAAAGGGAACCCAACTTTCCCCCAGCAATATCTCATCAAATAAACATAGCTCAACACACAAAAATACATTGTGAACAAGGCAAATTTTCTCTTCTTTCATATGACATACATTTGTGAAAATGGAGCAAGGGACAACTGAGTTGTAACAGTTTTAAACCAGTAATGCCGAAAGTGATCTGCACACTACAGTACTAATAGTAGTTTGTGCGATCTTTATTTTTTCGCTAACATGCATCTGAGTGCAAAAAGTGCACAGCAAAAAAGCATTTATAACTGCACTGGCTGGAAATTCTAACGTATGTGTACGCTACCTCTGGGTGCAAATCCAATGTGTGATGAAATACGCGTAGTTTTGGATAGCCAGGACATTGATACGCATACCAACAGGCGCATTACACTGTTAAGTTAAGCTGCGCGTATCATAGGTGATGTCACAAAAGAAAGCAGATGGCAGCCTCCATGACTGTGCGAACCTTGACATTTCAACCAGGTTATAGTAGCTTATAATCTGGCTTTATATTCATATTGCTGACCCATTTTATAAAACAAATAATTCATGTTTTGTGGCTCGTGCATTAGTGATACACACTGCACTCAGCTTTGTGTCACAATTAGGGCTGTAAATTTAGCACCATGTTCGGGTTTGGTTTGGTTCGGCAGAGTTCGGCACTTTTATTTCCGAATTTTGGTTCGGTTCGGGGTTCGGCAGTACAGTATTAAAAAAATTAATGGGTGAGCATTGATAACTCATGGTCACCAGAACCCTCTCTATCTTTACTGCACTAGGAAGTCAATGTTTGTTATAAATATATTTTGTTTGACAAAAAATAGTTACAGCATTTATTGCATGATTCTTTGTTATCTATTTTATTTTCTGAATGAAAGGGAAAGATAATTTTCATATACTGATTAATAGAAAACAAGAGAAAATTTTTTTAAAAATCGAAATAAAGGAAAGGAACGAAAATATTAATAGAAATTATCAATAAAGCAATGTTTTTCTATTTTCAAATTTTTAAAAAAATATTTATTTAGTATTATGATCGATCATGATTGTTAATCGATTACAACCTTATTACGATCGATTACAATCGTGAGTATGTTTGGGCATATTTTGAAGCTTTTAACATGATTTGGGGGGAAAACGACTAGAATTCATGGTGCCAGATATTATGAAATTTATCAGAATCAAAGGGAAAATGAGACACAAGCTGTATTAAGTGTTTTTCTTTCTTTTATTCAAGAAAAACTTTAAGAAGATGAATTAAAAGAAATCCCACCAATAAATGTATGTATTAATTTTTTAATAAAGCAAAGGTGTATCTCCCAATTAGCATAATGAATTCAGGACAAGGCCTTCACCGAGGGGTGAATGATCCTGGGTTACACAGTGCCGAACTTCCGAACTTGGCCTTTGAGTTCGGTTCGGTTCGGTCCTGTTCGGAAGTGTCATGTTCGGCGAACTTCCGTTCGGTTCGGCGGTTCGGTAACAGCCCTAGTCACAATAGGCACATTCACACACAAGAGGAATTGAAATTTGAATCGCGATTCCAATCGCGATCCAAATGTCAGTTTTACTGCTACTGTTCACACGCAAGGAAAAATCGAAATGTGGATCGCGATGCGATTCCAATTTTGATTTTGTTTTAGACCATTCACACACATGAGGAAGCAATGGAAACAGGCAGGAAAGCCCACAAACTCCTCCACTTAAATTTCTGTTATACACGATCTGGACGGGGGACAAACACATCGACAGTAAAAGGGCTACAGAAAGAACAGCAACAAACTCAGTAATTAAATACTAAATAATTATGAACTACTAGTATTATACAAAACATTTGTTTACTATAAGAGATCAACGGTGTCAAGATAGCGTGCAGTGCATGCATGCTTATGCATACAGTGCATGCATCCTTTACGTAACATACACTCCATACACTGCATATACTGCTTACACAGTGCATCGATTACACACGCGCAAAGAATGATGGGATAGAAAAAAACGATTTTCTAATCACGATTTTGTTCACGCACACAACGCACGGCAAATAATTGTGATTAGTCTGAAAAATCGCACTTTTTACTGCGAGTTCAATCGCCATTAGAATGGCGATTATTAGTGAGATTATTCTGTCCATACACAAAATAAAATCGATTTTCTAATCGCGATTAGAAAATCTTTTTGAATCTCACTTTTTACCTTGTGTGTGAAGGCCCCTATTAAGGGGCAAAGCCCGTTCATTATCTCATTGTGACTTAAAGTTTGTGCAATATGTATGCACGTATGCACTCGCAAACATGAATTATTTATATATCAATGAATGGCCATTCCTTGATCCTCTCCTTGCTTTCATTTGCATGAACTGAGAGGGAGAGGGTCATGTGGAAAGACTTTCGGGCTAAAAATAGATCCCAACCTCATTTCAAACATGCAAAAATGTGGACTGATGAATAAAAGAACATCACGAAAGATCACCTATTATTTTTTTTTGGGGGGTCCTCTTTACTTTTTGCTCATTTTGTTTTATTGTAATTAAATGTAATTACATTATTCATGATTCTGTGAGCAACAAATTTTGACATTACTCAAGTGATACCATTGATATTCATTCATACATGGTGATATCATCGCAACTTAAGTATCATGTGAAAGAGAAGAAATTGATCTTTAACATGAAAAATACAAATTTATCAGGGTTTAACCATTTTACCAGTAACTGATGAGAAAGAGCCAGGTTACTCTTTTTAATAAAGACACTGTGTATGTGTATGTCTCTATCTATCTATCTATCTATCTATCTATCTATCTATCTATCTATCTATCTATCTATCTATCTATCTATCTATCTATCTTGTTATCTACCTGTACCTACCTATACAAGTATATAGTTATCTCTCTATCTTCCTATCAAAAACATGTCTTCCCATTCATATATTCATGTATTTTAACATTTTAACATTACCCTACAACAGTAAGGTTGCTGGATTTTACAAGAATTCAACTACATATCAAATTCAATTTCTAATTGAAAAACAAAGAAAAAGAAAATACCAGCATATTTGACAAGGACAGAGTCATATGCCTAGACACATTAAATACATAATAAACATTAAATTTAGCTGCTTTTGCCCTTCCATGTTAATGAAGTAATAAATATAACAACAGCTTTTTAGTTGCAAAAAAAAAAATTGTGGGGGGATTCCTATTTATCAATTATGAATAATTACATTACAGGGAGAGCCCATCGCAATGATAAAATAATTGTTTATGTAAAAATAAATAGATAAATAAAAAGCAGATGAATGAGAGCTTGAGGAAAATCTGCTCAAGGAAATGAAAGTAATTCATATGCAAATTTGTAATCAAAGTTACATAGTTTTGATAAACTGCAGCTTAAAAAAAAATAACAATTTTCCTCTCTTTAAGCGGATTTTCCCCCAATATCTGTTTTTCTTATTCTATAACATATCAAAGCTAACTTGCTAGCACAGTGGACTTTCCCTTTAAAAGTTGGCATACCTTTTGAAGCCTGCATGACACTGTCCTTTGAATTACCATGTTACTTCATACAAATCTCATGAACTATTCCATCAGAATTACTTGATAAATAGATTAAGTGTTATTGCAGTATTCCATTACTCTTTGATTGACCGAGCAAGAGTGCTTTTCTGCAATTGATTGTGTATTCTCGTATTGAGAGAGCGCAATGAAATGATATCCTCACATGCTGGTATTATACCATTCCTCCGCAAAACATGGAAATTTGTCTGTACCGACAGTACTTGTAATCTATGTTTGGCATGGACATTTCAGAACAATTCCGATGCAGCAAGAACTCCAAATGCAGAATTTCCTGGAAACATAATCCTTAAGTATTCATGACATAATTGAAAAAATATGAAATCTTGGTCCAAAATAACATATACACGACAAGAAAACACATCAATATGCATCTGTTAGACTATGAATTAAAACAAAGAGCTTGAAAGTATAAGGCACAGAGCTGGAGCTGCTCTTGTCTAAACAACATGGAAAGAATAAATCCTGAAATAGCTGTGGTCATGATAATTTTTGTTTTACAAGAATAATGATGCTGAATGCCAACAATATCATTCTAAAGAGGTAAAAATGTCATTATCAAAAGGAAAATGGCTCAATAACACTTAAATGTCATACACTCTACATGCTTGTCAACTAAAGAAAACACAAAGGCCTTCAACTAGAGGTAAAAAATTTTCTGAATTGTTTTATCATCAATCACAAAAAATACATCTTATTTTTAAAATGCTTGTTACATATTCTGTTCTTTTTTAAATCTCAAAATTAAGAAGTTAAAGTGTATAGATAAGAACAAAGTTAGAACCATTTAGCCGTGGTGAGACATCACCGACAATAATAACCAAAATCTATGAATATCTACAATTATTATAGAATATAAGGCATTTTAGCAGTTCATTAAAAATGCATATTTTTGTCTGCTTTATCTGCATGTGCAATTTTCGAGCATATCCAATGCAACACCAAATTCTCCATAGGCTAATGTACTAAATTTGGCATGCAATATTATACCGTATTTTGCCTGGTCTGTTTGGCAAGCGCAGATACGAAAAGCAACACAATACATGCAACGCGCGAATACTTAAATGACGTCATAAAAAGGTAAGTCAAACTTCTGTGATCGAAATTAATGTATAAGGGGCCCTTTTAACAGAATGTGGTTGGTGAGATGATTTTTATTAATGTTTACATCACTTTTCTGTGGGGTATACTATAGATAATAATAATTACATTGGAGAGCTTTATTTCATGGAATACCAGAGAATATTGCACTCGTTAGGCCAACACTGCACTCATCTTCGAATCATGCAATATTGGCCCTTACTCGTGGAATATCCTCTGGTATCCTATTCAGTGCCATCCAATATAATAAAATAATGATAAAGACAAGTGCTCAGACCTCATCAATTTTGAAACTATTTAATTGTTTGTTGTGCATTGACACTCAATGGACAATGCCTTCATCCCTTCTGCCTCTAATGTAACATTAAAGGAGTGGAATAATTGGCTCAAAGATAGCCTAGCAAAGATATCAATGACCAAGATGATCCCGACCAAAGAAATGATAAAATCTGTGAGGGGAGGCATATATTATTAGTACCAATGAGGTCTGACCTACAATAATGATTTTCAGAGCCATTTTACACATAAAAAGAGCCAGGAGATTTGGAAATAAGTTATTATCAACAGTTTCAGTTCTCACTTATGGCTAGGTAAGTCTGACAAATTCCTTGGATCCTTAAAGCCCATTTACAGTTTTGGTACAAAAAAGAGAATTGGCATGAAACTGATTAAGTCTCACATTGTTCGCCTCCTATAAAAAGATACGTAGGTGAGATTGTATGATATTCCTTTCATGATTTCCAATGAAATTTAGTGTAAATGTCTCAAAGGAATGCAATTTTTATAAAACAGTTATACTCTGCCCTACACTATGACCTCTGTACGCTAACAACTCCCTGCACAACATTCACAGCACTTTGTTGTGTTTGCTGGACAAAAGAATTCCTGTTGGTTTTACAAATGTGCAGACACTGTGTAATGCTGTCCTTCTATAGTGCATAATAACTTTATGATACAACACCTTAGCGAACTTCCATAGGATTCAGGATAATATTGCGCTGGCTTTAGCTCTATTAGGGGTAACTGTCACACTCAATGCATCTAAGGAATAAATCCTACTAGGAGCACACTTAACTAAATCTGGGTCAAGTGTGCAAATGTCTTGCCAAAGGACACAAGTAATGCTGCATAGATTCAAGCATAATACCTTACAGGTTATGCACAGTTTTTGCAGCCCATCGAAAACTGTTCTTCAGTTTTCGTTGCTTTTAGCTGCTTTATAGCAAAATAACAGCAAAGCTAAGATGCTGTGAATTTTTTCCTCCTGAAGTTGAATATCAAGAAAATAAGAGGCAAAAAATACTTTTGATCGAAAGTCAACATCGTTGACGCTGCATCACATAGTGCCTGCACACACGTAAAACCAACAGGAATGTGACAAACACAACGAAGTGCTGTGAATGTGGTGCGGGGAGCCGTCGGCATGCAGGGGGTCATAGTGTAGGACAGAGTACAGGTATAACTGTTCCATTGCAGTCCTTTCAGACATTTACACTAAATTAACCTGAAATCATGAATGGAATATCACATGATCTCACATACATATCTTTTCATGCAAGGTAAACAATGTGAGACTATACTTAATCAGTTTTATGCAAATTCTCTTTTTACTACCAAAACTGTAAGGTCCACAGTCTGGAAACTTATCCACTTTAAAACCACAACACCTCTTCAAAGACTTTAGTGCTTTCATAGTTCTATAAACTGTACCTAATTGAAACTTTTAAGTTTATAGGATAAGCACAAGCACATAGAAAAAAACAGAGAATTACTAATTAAATAGTGTGAATATTTGGCTTCAGAATGAAATTTTTACATCATGCCTTTGTTGCTATGAAAGGAAGTTACAAATAAACTGAGGATAAGACATCAATGACAGAAGGGCTTGGGGATGGGATAATTCTGTAATGCATTGCTGTGTTGAATTTCCATCCAGGCAAATTGCAATTTTCCTATGACATACACCACTGACAGAGTAGGGATTTGGGTTGGAGTTGTGTCATCTGTACACACATTTTCTATCCATGGTAATTACATGTGTACATGTAGATGGATCCAGCTTTAGATGATTTTGTAGGAATAGCACATCGTATCACGGCAGAGGTTTAGCTACAATCTTCTAATTATCTACTGGAGCCGACTACAGTCACATGATGACAGTTCATCTCGCAATGAAACAAAATCCTGCATGATTATGATTAAAGTACATAAATGTGCATCTGAAAAATTACTACAACACATGCGTGGACACATGATAGATCTAAGGAGTAAGGATAGAGAAATAGTGAGATGAAATCATGTAACAGATTTGACAAAAATACAGAGGGAGTCTAAATCCTAAGAATTCCTGTATTTAATGATTGGAGGCCAGACGAGATAATCAAGTCAATATTTGTCTGAATGCAATCAAATCCATATCTTTCTGACTGCAATCACAAAGATATCTAAAATGAAAATCATGAAAAAGATCCATATTTGTTCTGGTTTTAAACAAGAAAGTATGTAACACTTCCAATAATAACAAAAAACCCACTTGTACTCAAAGCAAAATGAAAAGGGTAAGCTCTCATAAATATAAAGTACTTTTAACACTACAATGCAATGGCTGTATTCTATATTTTCAACAGTTGATACTGTCATCAAACTAATAATACCAGATGGAAGGTAGCGGAAGAAGTGGTATTTATATTCTTATTGCAGGTAAGCTTTTTGAATGATACAAATACACTGTACCTCAGACCTTGTGGACATGACTGTAATGTGTGGCTGTGCACTAGGAAAATATCTACAGCAATGCAAAATTGCTCCTTCAAAACACTTACAAGGTACATCTCAAGGAGAGTTACGAAATGGAAAACTAGTGAAATAGATAAGAGCACCATAGTTACAGGAGACAGGGAAAGAAAGGAATCACTTGCCTCTTCAAATTTTACTATGAAATAGATGCAACATCAAAGCCAAGAAATTTGTGAAGAATGCAATGGAGTTTCTCTACAGTACCATTCATATTACACACCTATCCATAAGATAGGGGTAAATGTTACGCCTGTTTTACGAATATGCTTCAGACTGCTGGTAATATGAACAGCTCCTTCCAAATATTGTGGTATTTGATTCCTCCTATTTTACGCTTATTTTGTGCCTATTTGATGCTTATTGCTTCAAGACCTAGTAATATTACTGTCATATTACAGATACCTGGCGTATATATGAACAGCATCCGTAAAATAGGCACAACATTTACGGTTTGTGCAGTGGAGCACTGACACTAAGCTGGATGCACACTGTACGCTGGGTAACCAAGATGCAATGCGGGACTTGCTGGTAGAACAGAATACTGTAATACTGCAGATGCAAATATGGATGGGGGTAAAAGGGAGAATACCACAATATTACAGTAATATCACCCTTTTTCCCCTGTTCCAATGAACTTCGATAGTATTGCGGTATTGGGTAATATGAACGGGCTTTTGTTTCATTATCTACTACTTGAAATGTGCATTCTTAGACCTTGCTGCTATATTCATTTATATCTTTTACTAATACTAATGCTGAGTTTTATAGAAATACAACAAAAATAACTGTTGTCCTATATGTGAATTGGACCAACTATCAAGGGTTTGACAGAACCCTATAACATATACAGTTGCACAGCTTACTGTACAACCAATATACAAATATTTTAATTTGGAATTTTCTTCTATGATTTAGTGACTAACATCCATAATCTCGAGGCATGACATGATAAGGTGGTCTCAAAGTTGGAATGATTGTGGGTTCAAAACCAAGTCAATGCACTTAAAGTCTTATGGTAAGGCCTTACCTACCAATATATATTCTTGGTAAAATAATTTTTATCAATAAAACTGGCTACACAATTTTTGCTTATAATAGCTGTAATTATGCATATATTTCTTGTAGCCTTTAAAATAAAGCATTCATTTCATAACAACGTGAAAATGGAAGACTTTTATGAAAATGTTCCCAAAAGCAGATGGCTTGATGAACACATTTAAAGAAATAATACACTCCATCATAAAAATTCATGTATGTAATAACAGAGGAGAAATGCCCCTGGACAGTGAAACGGAACATCGAGCCAGGAGACACTAAAGAGATTTGAGGGGCGCAAATCTTCTGAAAACAAGATGAATCTTCCAAAAGGAAAGAAGAGAGGGAAAATAGGACAGGAACTCTTGCAATGGTTGTGAGGAGGGAAGATGATATGATGCTGTGGTGTCAGGGAGGAAACAAATATGAATATGAGACTGTGTGGGGTCATCAGAGTGCAATACTCTGTAAGATCTTACCTCGTAATGAGAAGCACCAGGTGAAACAGGCTCTTGAGTTTGGATAAGAAGACAGCAATCTACATAAAAAAAAGAAGAAAAGGAGTCTTTAATTTATTGCACAATTTGTCGGCGGTCATCCAAATTGTTGTATATATATATGACGTTTGGAAGCATTATTTCAAGAAAAATCGAGTCTAAATCTAACCATATATTCCCACTGTTCATGCCAAGCCATCCTAGATATCTATTCATAGATGACAGGGAAGCTGGATCTCTTCTTAATAGCAGTAACTTTATTTTTTCCTTAAAGGCATTGGCAAACTTTGTCAGCAGCCAATTTAAAAAATTCTCAAACTAAGATGAAACATGTGTATGAGCACCTGTATAATTTGTACTAAACAAAAACCGTGAAACCAACCATAATTTGGAATGAAAAACTGTTAGTAAGATGCAAACTGCGATTTTATTAGTATTGGTCTCAGAGACAATAAATAAGAGGACCGTTTTGCTCCCTCCGCGTGATACGCCAATACACACAGTACGGTCCTGTGAGCCATGCGTGCATTGCGCACTCCTTACGTCTATTATGTGCAACCAACCCTTATATATTTTACCAACATTGGTTCACATTTCAAATATTTAAAAATACTTCCTGTGGATATTATACTTTCAAACTTTCAGACTGGTATTATTATACTATAACTCAAGTAGCAAAATGAGTTTTTTTAAATTATAACAATGTTAAACAATACCTTTAAAATAAAAAAATGGAGGAGAAATCGCAAGAGAGCTAGATGGATGTATTTTCAATAAGGAGGCAAGCTTTCCGCGGTACAAAAATGCTAGACAATTTGACACTTATGACCACACATTTGATGCACACGGTCAACCAAACTGTCGTATCACTCAGTTTACAAGCGAAGTCAATGCACGCCAATACGACAGTTTGCTGACTACACATTTTATGCGCGCGGTCAACCGAACCATCGTATTGCTTTGTGGCAGTACACTTTTCAATGGGAAAAGCGCATTTTTTACATGACTGATATGTCCTTGCATTAAAAAACATTCCCATATCTTGAAACTAAAATTTTTTATACCATGAAACTTTCGCCAGATATGGAATTTGACTTCTACTTTTATTTTCCACAGAAAACTCAAAATCGATATTTTGACCCCAGACTGACGGATACGATGGTTCAGATGATCATCGACAAATTAAGATGTAAGAAATTACATTATATTTCAAGTTCAATCCCAAACAAAATATTGTTGATTTGGAAGCCTACAATTTTTTTTGACATATACATCAGGTAACTTGTACCTCAGTAATATGATAAATCATCAAAGAAATCATATGTAATTATTATATATATAGGGCATTTTAGCGGCACATTAAAAACACATATTTCATGTCTGCATGATCTGTCTGTGCAATATCAGAGCATATTGTATAAAACGCCAAAATTCCCCATATGCTCATGTACAAATTTGCCGTGCAATATTATGCGATATTGCATGGTCTCTTCGCGTGCGCGCAATAAAACAAACATGCGCAATCAGGATACAATGCGCAGATACGCAATACACGCAATGCACAAACAACACTTTGATGACGTCATAAATAGGTAAGTCAAACTTGTATGATCAAAATAAATGTACGATGGGGGCCCTTTTTAGTTGCTGGAATGACATTTATTGAATTTTAAATCCCTTTCCAGTTGGGTATAGATAATAATAATAATATTGGATGGCTTTATTTCATGGAATACCAGGAATATTCCACTCGTTAGGGCCAATATAGCACTCATCTTCGATTCGTGCAATATTGGCCCTAATTCGATGGAATATTCTCTGGTATCCCATTCAGAGCCATCCAATATTATATAATTGTAGAGAAACTTAAATTTTCAGTGGACCAATAGGTTATCCCTGCCGCAGCACTAATGTCCTTTGGCAAGACATTAATCTACATTTGCCACACTCGACCCAGGTGACGTAAATGGGTACCTGGCAGGAATTAATTCCTTGAAATGCTTGTGCGCTATATGGCTGCCGGGCTAAACCCAAGGTAATAACATCCACAGTCCTTTGGAAGCCCACAGAGACGTTAGATGATGTCATGTGCGCTATACAAGAACGGAATATTATCATTTTTATCATTAATGGAATAAATCCACATACAATTTATAAGGGAAAGGAAGGCAAGATAAAACTTGTCTACATTTTGACTGTCATTGAAAAATTCAATGATTTAGAATTCAAGAACAAAGGACAGCTATCTAGTATCTTACATCTGTTATTTGTTTGCATTATATTATCGCTGGTCAGTATCTATGGCATCTAATATTGTCATTCAGCTCAACTTATGCCAGGTGCAGGGTAAAATAAACCTCGCTTTCCCCATGGCTCTCAGCAAAACATTACACAATATTCCACACTCAGGGTTGATAGATAAAATATGATTTCAGCAAATATTCAATATACATTTAGAGTCAGCTGTGACATTCCCAGCAACCATTGATCAGCATATGACAGAAATCAATGCAATTGCTTTATACATGTATTTCAATCAAGCAACAGTTCTGTGGAACAATCAGACCATCATTAATGCAAGTACTTGTATGTACAGAATATTGTACAAGCATTTCACACATAAATGAGATGAGAAAAAGGCCTGTTTTTCATGGAAGGTTTATGGAAGCTTTATAAAATGAAACATTTGCAAAATATTCTTCAATGTGCTCATTAATTATTTTTATAAAAATTTTTAACTGATTGTTGGTCAGTGAAGTTGTTTACATTTCCACTGAAATTAAGTGAATTTCAAAATTTTTTTTGGAGGGGAGCATCCATCACCCACATTTACGATCTCTCAAAAAATATAGTCCAATTATCTTTTAGCAAATGGACGATTACACAACCTTGCAAAGAAAAGCTAATGCAATATAACGTGAAAGATGTGTGAACAGTATCACCAACATCCATCACAGGTCGGTAACTTGTTTGAAAACAATAGGCAATTACAACATCTTAAGGTAGCTTATCAAAATGGAATGATGCCAAAAGACACTTTCAGAATGCAAATAATACAGGCAACAATATGAATTGTGCGTTTTCCCCCTGTTCAGACACAAAACGTTTATACCGAAACTCGACGAAGAAAGGTCGGATAAAATTTTCATTGTATGGCCTACTTGACCGTTCAGACACACATCCCGACCTCTCAGAAGAAATATCGTACAGATGCACATTTTTCTACTGTGCATGTTGCCATGGCAAGGTCATGTCTCCTTCGACCATGCTCACATTAAGCCCCGCCCAGTTATACCATTCTATGGTCGCCATACATTCACCCCATGTTCAGACACAAAAAAATTTATACTAGAACTCAATAAAGAAACGATGTATAAACAATCATCGTATAGCCGACAGACCGTTCAAAAGCATAATCTCGGCCCTTCTGGAAAACGTCTTATAGATGCTTATAGTCATGATGTCAGCGCTAGCCCCTGCTGGCCTTCCACTTCCATAAATCACGGGTCACCTTTCGCGCGCAGTCATATTAAGCCCCGCCCAGTTATACCGTTCTATGGTCGCCATACGTTCAGACGTACACGGAATGCTGATTTGTTGTTTCGTTATACGTCGTTTCGTTATACATCGTTTCGTTATACGATGTTCAGACGTATAAATTCATCGTATAGCTATACCATCCTAGTATAAATTTTTAACGTCTGAACAGCCTGTCAGACACACACACAGGCTGTGATTCTTAATTGAGTTCTAGTTTAAAACGATGCTCAGACCCTAGTTTCGTTATACAACGTTTCTTTATATGTTGTTTCATTAGTCAGTGTTCAGTCACACAAATCCATCATAAAGCTATACGGTTTCAGTATAGCTATACAGTTTGGTATAGCCAGACGACAAATTTCTTGTGTCTGAACACAGGGTTTTATACATCTTTTCGCACCACTCAATTTAACTAAGGTACCTAACATTGGTGGTTCAAAGAATTAGAAATTTTACAGACCTTGAGAGAGATAATCAGCCATACATGAAGAGCCAACTCATACAAAATTTTATGACTACCATACAATAAACAATTCTAGCCATCAAAATTAATCACTCATAATGGGAATGAATTCTGTCCCAAAAAGTGCTGACAAGTTGAAATACCCTACAAATCAAGAACTGATGTAGAATAGTAATTATTGAATAATAAACCACAATATTCTCTTTTTAAAAAAAGGTCCTTTGTACAAATGACATAGATCATGGTTGAATACTACTAAGAAGAGCAAAGACAGCGTGAATTCCAACCTCCAGGAACCTGTACCATTATGCTTCAATGCATTACGTCACACCGATCTACTGATGACGCAACCACGGGACCAAATAATCAAATCAACAGTAGAGACATTGATGAATATGTACAGCACATAATGGAATATATAAAATACACCCAAAATAGTAAAATAAAGTACTGAAGTAGAAAGGTAAACCACTTACATGTGCAGGAGAGATCAAAACATCTACTCAATGTTTAGTAGGCAGACAGAGACAGGGGGATAGGGAGAGAGGAGCTTGATGATAATGATGATGTGGGATGGATAGGTGGGCACGAGTGAAGTGAGGTACACTATGCAGTCTACGCAGAGAGAGAATAACAGAGAATAAGAATACCGATGGTGGGTATGAGCTCTCATCACCATCCAACCTGCTTAAAGGTGGAGCCTGAACTAGTCAACGAGCCAGGCAATACTCTCACTCATCTATCTCTCTCCCAAATCAATATCCAAATTAATTTGGCCTGCAATCAATGCTTGCTGAGTGCTTAGTCCCAGCTAATGCCATTACCGATGCAGGCTAGCATGCTAATGAGCACTGCGGTGCATCCGGCTTAATGCGCTCGTTACAGCTGGTATATCACCGACAGATGAGCTGGTGAAAGGAAAGAAGAAGAAAGGGATGGGAGACAGTTTATGCTGAGGGAATTGGAGAACAGTTACTAAGGGAAAGAAAAGAAAACAAAAAACACATATTTGCACTTTTCAAAACTGCAAATATATTTGCCAACAAGGTCAATAAAAACCTGATAAATCCCTAGTAATGCACAAAGAGAAAGATGAGGGTATTACATGAAAAGAGTCAATCAACAGAATACCTACATGTAGTCCCATACATGTATGTGTTGGTTTTCTTCACTTCAGTGTGATTTCTATCAAGTTTTAATTCAGTTTATTCTCATCTAAGTCATCTTGCTGGCCCAAACAACCCATTTACTACATGACATATAATTAAAAGTGCACATTTCTTTCTAACATAAATGTTCATTTCCATATGATGAATTAAAATATTACTTTTAAATGCCAATAATTGAAAGTGGCTTCTTGGATAATCCTATTCTCCATGCCAGAGCTCAGTTTACTGTCAAGCTAGAGCTCCATCATTCATAGACTGACCTATTTCTACATATACAAAAGACCTGACCTGAATACCTCTAGTTCTAATAACCCTCTAACAGCATGAATTACATACAAAACAGATATGGCAATGACAGTGGTTGAGGGAAACACACTGTACACTGTGGTCTATTGGTGAAGGCTCTTGACTCTTATACGAGTGGTCCTGGGTTCGATCCTCGCTGGGTGCTTAAATCCTCGTGCAAGATGTTTTACCTACACTGTCCCACTTGACCCAGGTGTAAATGGGGACCTAGCAATATTGGAGTAATGATAATTTGCAGGGCCCTCAGGAAGAACAGCAGAAGAACAGGCTTCCCTGGGTAAACAAGATTATTATATTGTTATTATTATTATATTACTACAGATAACGGCAAGTAGAAAGGGAGGGGGTCACTTAGAATGGAATAAAGTTGTTCACCCATCTCTTCAAACCTTTAGCATGATTTCAAAAGTACATTTAAAGCTATAATAAAATATTTCCAATTTTCCTGACAAAACAACATCTAATCTGGCTTAGGTGGATTCCATCTACCACAATATAGTCTACAAAGCAGGCAAATTTGATGGTTGGTTAGATGGTAAAACCACCATACTTCAATCATATCAGTAAAACTAATCAGGAAATAGATTAGAAAACAAATTCTGTAAAAAAAAATAATAAAGTGAGAATGCAAAGCAAAGGGTTTGCCAGGAATGGGATTAAGAAACATATTTATGAGAGACCAGCACATTGGTATCAAGGTCCAATCCCTTGAGCTTTTCATCAAGGATGGGTTCCCTTTCCATCATACAATTCTCTTAGCTGAGATAATTTGATTCCATCAAATGCACTGTACTATAAATGGTTGGTTACCAGAGCTGAAGCTAGGGTAATTTTTTTCGGAAGCCCTTACTTAGAAAGCCTGTTGTGTAAGCTGAAGTATACAACAGCCAAATATTGTCATTACCATTCTGCAGTTCTTAGTAAGAAGGAATACAAATTGAGACCTGTGCCAAAAACTGAAGCAAAAAACGCAAAGTATACACAGTGGGAACGCAAACCAGGGACTGTAACAGGAATGGAATGAGAATACCTCTACATGGGAGGACTTGCGTGCCATCTCCCCAGTTGTCTTGCTCATTAGAGCTCAAGCATCAGCAGTAAGCCTGCATGAGATGTGTAAAGCAGTCCTCCATTAATGACTCTACCTTGTTCATTAGTCTTGCCTCATCTTACTAGTAAATGAAATTCAATAATGCCCCTGCTATTTTCATGAATACTAGATCAATTCATAGCTGAAAGGAGACATCTCCATGTAGCAGAAAAATTACCTTTCAGAACTTGCTCATAATGCCATAGGAAACCATTCAAGCAAAAAAGGGTAATGCACTTCACATTTCTCTACCTCTTATGCCATTTTCAGTAATTCTTCCACTTTTGGTCTGCACTAAAATAGTCCGCACCAAGCAGTAAAATTTGCATTCAGTAATGCATAGTGGTCACGACGACCCTTTCAATAAATCAGTCCAAAAGGGAGTAACTGTCATAACTACTCATGCCCACATACATGTATACATGACATCGTCTTCCGGGAGAGCTCACGATTTTGCGCGCAATACTAGTATTTGATGTACATGCCCATACTGCGAAAAAGTGACCTCTGACCATGCGAGGAATTTAGGGCGGACTTAGGTGCGGCTCCGTTCAGTAATTCTTTGGTCCATTTCGGTATAGCTATACCATTCTAGCATAGCTATACAATGGATATTCTGTGTCTGAACTTGGGCCAAGTTCTTGTGTTTTGATCATTCCAAAATCTCACAGATTACGGTATACACTATATGATCAAGCTTTCCCCTTGCTTTAAGACAGTTTCTTTCACAATACAATAGTGTGACCAGTTCTAAGCTTGACCTTTAAGGAGAATACAAAACAAAGAAGCTAAAGCATTTTGATACACTTTACACCTGAATAAACATTAAATGTTAAGGTTTGAAATTGTTTTACAAGTGCTTTGAAAAGATAATAATCTATAATAGGTCTATACATTAGGCCAATTAAGTAAAAAATTTGAAATTAAAAAAATGTTTCTCATCCGGACTTTTGGAAAAAAGGGATAAGATGGGCTTTTTATTTTTCATTTTCCAAGATGGCTACCGTTTGAGATTTTTTCATTTCCAATTCGCTTCCGAATCACTCAAAACATAAAATTAATGCAGACACTGTAAGTCACACAAGAACTGAACATATTTACAATAATTTAATAGTGTTAGCACCATATTTCAATACTTTGAAGCATGTTCAATATAATGCAGCCCACTATATTTCGTACAATTGGGGAGAGTAGTTCCTTTCTTTTAGTTTGTAATGTTTTTGTAGAAAAATACCATTACATTGAACCATTTTTCATCATTCAAAAGTTATGGTTGAAAATAACCAATGATCTTCTTCAGTCATCTTCAAGAGTTAGGAGACATAAACGAAATATGAATGATTTACCTTTCAAATAATATTTAACAATAGAAACCATTGCATAGCATTGTCTTCAAGAGTTATGAGATGCAAATGAAATATAAATGATTTGTAAAATTGGCAAATTAATTCAATACGTAAAAATGAAATAATAGCATTGCATCGTCTTAAAGAGTTACAAAACAGAAACAACATTTGCAAGGGTTTGTTTCCAGACAGATTTTCGAGATGTTTTGATGTGTTTTAATATTTCTTTTACTCAATGTTTGGAAATTAAAATTTACAAAAATTGAGGCAGCCTGAAAATTTGGAGGGGCGGGGACTAGAAACATATTTTTTTTTTAACTTCCGCCTTACATAACCCAAGATTTTTACATGTTACAAGTACTCCTAATTCCATGCATACTAATAGCCAAGAACAGTATCTTAACAAACAGTATATGTAAGGTATTCAGCTCAAAGCAAAACAACTTGTTATTTTAACATTTAACATTAACTTTCAAACAAAAGTACACATCCCCCTCCTTTTCAGAAACCCATAGAAGTAAAACATGCCCTTTTGACACTAAAGTTCCTGATATTTGTGGATGTTTTTCTCTTCTTTGCTGTGTACTTGACATTGATTGAGTGGATGTCGCAGATAACGAGGCCCTTATCGTCTACACATAATTAATCTTTTCAATATCAATTTCCAATCCATGAATGCCTTTTTAATTTTTGAAGCATCACTTCCATTCCTGCTTGCGAGCCTAACAAAGTCTGGATGGAATGTGAACAAATGCACAAGATTATTGAAAGGGCAAACTAGTAGAACCCGGCTGATCGCTATGGCAGATTGACTCAATAAGTGTTCCACTCTGAACTGGTTACTGCTTGCTCTCCAAGTCCAATACACTTTGAACAGGGATGTGTACAGCTCATACGATTCCCTCCTTTGAAAGTGGTAATAATGAGCTGAGAAGTTTGGACTATGTCAAGTTTCCCAGTGCTTCTCTTAACACTTTTCATTGTAATTTTTTAAGTTAAAGCTAGTTCTGCAGTGCCATATACCCCATTTCAAATTGAATGAAAAATGCCTGAATAAAGGTGCAGATAACATACATGTATTGAAGCTGTAGTGTCATTTTTCAAAAGGTGGTACATTTCATTGTCTGTCTTTTTATTATGGTACATCTGGCAAAAAAATCATTTTCCAGTAAATATCTTGGGTCAATAGTGTGATGGAGTACTTCACACTTAGAGGAGATATTGTTACATCATGGTCACAAATACTTTTTAAACATCAAATCTCTCCAACATGAAAGAATGCTCTGACTTACTGTACTTATGTAAAATATCACTGCAGTACCTCCTGAGAGACCAGTACATAGTACTTAAAAAGGCTAGCATGGTTAAATGCATAATTCTATCATTATTATCACTATTATAACTATTATTATTAGTAGTATTATCATTATTATTATCATTACTATTATTATCAATTATCATCATCACCATCATTATGATTATCATCATCATCATCATTACTAGAAGTAGCAGTAGTGTTAGTAGAAGTAGTAGTAGTAGTGGTAGTAGTGGTAGTAGTGGTAGTAGTGGTAGTAGTGGTAGTAGTGGTAGTAGTAGTAGTAGTGGTAGTAGTGGTAGTAGTGGTAGTAGTGGTAGTAGTGGTAGTAGTGGTAGTAGTAGTGGTAGTAGTAGTAGTAGTAGTAGTAGTAGTAGTAGTAGTAGTAGTAGTAGTAGTAGTAGTAGTAGTGGAAGTAGTAGTAGAAGTAGTAGTAGAAGTAGTAGTAGAAGTAGTAGTAGAAGTAGTAGTGGTAGTAGTGGTAGTAGTAGTAGTAGTAGTAGTAGTAGTAGTAGTAGTAGTAGTAGTAGTAGTAGTAGTAGTAGTAGTAGTAGTAGTAGTAGAAGTAGGAGTAGTAGTAAAGCAGTAGTGGTAGTAGTAGCAGTAGCAGTAGTAGTCAGTGGATATTGAATAAACATAAACATAACAAACATATATTCAAGTATGAAAGATCTCTGTTTCCATTTAAAATGAAAGATTTTGGCACATCGTCCTGGTATTTTTCAAAAGGAGACAATCATCATGCATTCTGTATTCTTTCTTATCTTACACCATGAAGTGACAATACATAGTGGCTCACTGTTATTTTGCCTCTCATCATCTCGAAGATTAATGACAAGAGAGATATCAGTGCACCACACATCATCTTCAAACAATAAGCAGCATCAGCACGCATTGGCTCACAATCAATCGACAGCGACTAGGTCTCATCATCTACAAGTCCTCGCAAAAAAATCAATGACTTGGAAATTAATTTCAACACGTCCATGCTGGAAATAGGGAGAAATGAGACTGCTGTGCATTGATTTATACATCGAACATCACATCACTGAGATTTCTCAGCAGTATAAAAGACTAGAAGACTCTCTAGATTCAAGTTTACATTAAGTAGAAAGACTGATGTATTTCTACCACTTTCTCCTGACAGAGAAACTTGTCAAAAAACAAAGACAGAACTAAGAATAGTATCAGGCAATAAGCATAATATTTAAGACCCTTAAATAGGATTTGAATTTACATGAAAGGGGTGACATACCTATGTGAACTTATACCATGACCTCTTACATGAGATATAGAACAGAGAGAAAAACAATGAAAACAAGGCAGGACTTACAGAAAGGACAGGCAGTACATGTAGGAAGGGTGTGCATGTAAATGGACCTGTTCAGTGGCAGCACATTTGTCTTCAGCAGTTCTGAAGTTTGATCTTGTTAATACATGAAGAGCCTCAAGGAAATGTCAAGTGCAGCACCAGGGAATTCTCTCAATATGGCATCTTTCAAGGTTCAGTGGGATGACACTGAGCGTGATTGCATCTGTGTATATGACACCTCTGTATGGCTATTGCCAGGAATAATTCATATCTTATAAGACTGGTAACTAGAAAGTTGTACCATAAAATTCTGTGCATAAGGCGCATTCGTATATAAGGAGCACCCCCGATTTCAAGACTTATTTTGAAAAAAAATATCAGGCACCGTACATGTAGCTCCCAAGATTTCTTTCCTTTAGATTTGTTGAGTCTTTACACAGAAATGCTATAACATCAAATCAATTTTGTGTCTCGAAAATAAACAAAAGCAATTCGACCATGCACAATCAAAAGTTATGCCTCAGCCTTCCACACAATTTTAATTTATGCACATCTCAACAAAAGCTACATACTAATTACCACAAGCAAAATATGAATGATGCGATTTACCTTCTGAATTCTTTACCTGACGATAAAAATTATTGTGTTGCATCACTTTCAAGAGTTATGACATGCAAGAGAAATATGAATGATTTGATTTACCTTACAAATTCTCAACCTAATGATAAAAATCATGGTCTTCAAGCATTATGAGACCCAAACAAAATGTGAATGTTTTAACCTACATGTACTTGACAAATTCTTTAATACCTAAAGATAGAAATAACTGTGTCACATCATCTTCCACATTTACAAGATGCAAAAGAAACATACCTGACTGAGTTATTATTTAACAATGAAAATAATTGTGTCGCATCGTCTTCAAGAGTTAAGAGATGCAAACGCAACAGACGTCACTTATACTTGCACTACAGATGGGTGGCGTATTTCTTGTCCCTGTTTATAAAGCATTTGGTTATGTAGAAGCTTGCCCTATCCTCAGGTCATGAAAAGGCGACATGGAGCTGGCCTATATAGACACAAAATTGCAGGCCCCAAATCATATATAACAGGGGTTTAATGATCTCGAGGAAGCTTCAAATTGCAGGCGTGAAGCTGGCTCCATGGCCGCTTTAAAAACTAATGTACAGCATCTGCAACAGTGGCCTTAGTGGATGTATCCAGCAACAGACAAAATTCTAGATTTCCATCTATCACACCATCACTTCTAATCTAACACATTTATAATTATCTGCATTATATTCCTCTACTCATGCCCTTTCCAAGTCAGAAGCATTACTGGAGGCAAACTTCGTAAAATATGGACTTCGTTTGCATTAATCAAAGAATCTAAAACAGTGTCTCTAAGCAAATAGGTTTGGAATACATCATCCACCATAACTATTCTGATGAGGGAACAAGCTAGAGTTGTTCATGATCTGCAAACAAGATGTTAACAACTATGAAATCAGGGAGGTACAATGTACCTACCCATTATGATGCATCCAAGAAGCATCTAAGCACTACGCGTTGCAGTAAGAGAGTGTAAGATCTGGGGGGTGTAACATAAAAAATACAATCAATCTTACGATTCTTATGATTGATATCAATCGTAAGTCTATGGCAAACCATATACTAAAGAGTTACAATTGATCGTAAGATTGATTGTATCTCTCTATGTTACACCCCCCAGGAATGCTCCAGCATCCATAGTAACCATAAGGAAGACAGGAGCTTCAGAAAACACTTGTGTATTCCCCTATCCATAAAGGAAGCAGACTACCCATAGGACTACCCAGTCTACCCCATCCAACTAATGAAGCAACTGACACTATGAACATGACGGACAAAGAAAGCGGACAAAATAGACAACCCCTCATTCTACCCTTCACAATGGTTCTGGTAGTCCAAAGAACATCCCTTCACTGCTATTGTCTAAAATATGTGGAACAGGTGCCACATGCATATTCACCTGGAACTACATGATTAAACATAATAGCTGTGAAGAGATGTTCTTTTGACTACCAGAACTATTGTGAAGGGCAGAATGAGAGGTTGTTTATTTTGTCCGCTTTCTTTGTCTGCCATGTTCATAGTGTGAACAGTATACTGTCATGGTATGGTCTTGAATCATTTCATATTCATGCACATGGTTGTTATCAAGCCTCATCCTACTATAAAAAGCACTTTTCTTTCACATATGTGAATAGGGCCATACCATTACCAGCACTGCATAAGCAGCACACACAGAACATGTATGATGCTATCTTAAGGCAAGTTTGCATACAAAGGCTGTATCATAATAGTTGCCTGAGGACATGAGAGAGCTACATGTAAAAATAACAAAAAAATCATGTGATAAACATGGCATACAGAAAATATGTCATGGTTTGAGTTTCTCTTGTCTCTCCAAGTTTTCCTGCACTCAGGCATTTCCTGGCTAAGTAATGCAAAATTTGTACAATGCCATCAGAGCTACCATTTGTATCTATTTCCTAAAATTTCATAGTAATGGAGTTTGTGCAAAATTGACACTTCGGCTGTATTTCTTTCAAACTGTTTAATTGAATTAAATATGTAGTTGGTTTCAAATACCTTCTTAAAACTAAAAAAAAAATCAGAAAATATAGATATTCTAAGCTTTCACAGAGAAATAATAATAAAAATATCCAATAAAAGCTCAATGGGGATCAGCTTCAGTTAACAAGCCCGTCCTATATCAATGTGCTTAGTGTAATACGTGTGTATCTATATATTCTCTCGTGCTACGTTTATCTTTATGTTCTCTCATGCTATGTGTATCTTTACATTGTCTCATGCTATTATGTGTTTTTAATATTTTCTCAAGCTATGTGTATTTTTTTTCTTTCACGCTATAACATTTGTTTTTCATATTCTCTCATGCGATGTATATCTTCATATTTTCTCTCATTTTAAGAGTATCTTCATATTCTCTCCCATGCTATTTTTTTTTCTTTATTTTCTCTCATGCTACGTGTATCTTTATATTCTCTCTTGCTACTTGTAATTTCACATTCTTTCATGCTACGTATATCTTTATATTCACTCACGCAAGTAAATTTAATTGGTGCATATCATACACTGTAGTCTCCATGGACAGGCATTTCTTTTCACTATGCATTTGTAAGATTTGGAATGGTTTTGCCACTGACAGTCATTTAACCAATAGTTAAGTTTTGGGAAATATAAAAATAGTAACTTTCACTGTATGAATTCATTGCCAGATGATACAAAAGATTGTATCCTAAAAATATTATGTTGTGAAGGATATTACATGAAAACTCATTTAAGTGGGTCTATTTTACAATCAAAACGTCAAAACTTAGTTTTCGAGTCTCTAAATAACAACATCAAGTACCTGCACACGTGCAAAACAAACGGGATTCTATTGTGTGACATGCACAATGAAGCGCTATGAATATTATGCAGGGAGGTCGGCGTGCAGTGGTCATAGCACAGGGCAGAGTATAACTGTTCTGGTGCATTCCTTTCAGACATTTACACTAAAATTCACCAGAAATCATGAATGGAATATCACATGATCTCACATGAGTATCTTTTTTATGCAAGGTGAACAATATGAGACTTTACTTCTAAGCCTGAGTCATTTTGACTTTTTGGTAAACCAGGGCTCGATGGCTTTGCTCCGGTTGAACACCGGTGCGTTGATGAAATAAAGAAATACATAACAGTGCCAAAAGGCTTTGAAATTCAACCGGTTTAAGAACTAAAATTCTATTATAGGGTTTAGCTTTCACACAATATTATGTTTCAAACCTTAAATCAATGAAATAGAACAAGGGAAGTAAGATCAGCTTGCTGGATTTCTTGCGTTTTTATCCGTGTCTACAATGTCGTACGATGTTTAGAGGCCACCATATTGTTTACAATAAACAATATGTACACTTGTTCGCCGCAAGATGGCGCTATATTGCTGGCTATATCGCCGATCACAATCGATCAGGATGCAGGAGAATGGCTGTATAGCAGCATCAAGGATTCTGATATAGCCAGCGATATAGCGCCATCTTGCAGCGAACTACCATATAAATTGTTTATTGTTTACAATATGGCAGCCTCCTAACACTGAACGACATCGTAGACACAGATAAAAACGCAAGAAATCCAGCAAGCTAATCTTACTGCCATTGTTCTATTTTACTGATTTAAGCGGGCCAACCCTCAATCTCCATTTTACGTGTATCATTCAAGTGCACGGTACGGTTCTATGATACATTAGTACAGTACATGGGATGCCTGAGTACTGCGCCAGCATGTTGGGAAAAAATTTTTTAAAAATACAAAATAAAAACCCGACCGACCGACCCTATGTTTTTTCCTGTTATGGCTAACAAACATTTCTTTTTTTAGGCCTAAGCATTAACCCATAACAGTATAGTGCATCCTTTAGCAACACTTAATAGTATCTTTAAATCCAGAATGGTAGGAATAAAACTTTATATTTAATAGCGTATGTGCTGTTATTGGTTAGATTTTCACGTGACATGCATAATTTTTGTTATATTACATGATCGTACACTGTAACTACCCTTTTTTTCATGGTTAGACACGTCCAAAAGTGTATGGGACTGTGCATCAAAAACACTTTGCATGTACCCATTGTTTTTAACTGCACACTTTTGAGCCAAGCTAAGCAACCTAAATGTTACTGAGAAAGCCTGAACCAAATACGGTACACTAGATCTAACAACATGGGTCTATTTACCATAACAAATAGTGCATGTTCTACTGATGCACCATTACTGGACTATATGAACTCCAAAGACTAAATTGTCCCTCGTACAGGTCTACATGTATTTCACCTCAGCCTTCAGCCTCAGTAAAACAGTGCTACACTCAGGATAATTTCAAATTAGTCATGCACATAATCCAGTACAGTGCATGATAGACTATTTGAGCAGCAAGAGAATAATTTGAGTCTCTTTCTACTCTTATGCGGTATATTGTTTCATTTACAAATAGGAGCAATTTGATTGTAGCTCAGGGTTGGCGATTTTTTTGATTTTTTTAAAAAAATCAAAAAAATCGGATTTATTTGATTTAAATCAGATTTTTTTGATTTAAATCGGATTTTTTTGATTTTTTTTATTTTTTCAAAGTTCATTCGAAAAAAAGTTTAATTACCAAAAGACCTCACCCTGCAATGACATCAATTTTAATATTATCATACATTTCACTCCTAATATTTTTCTTAACCATAATGATTTGTAATTAAATCTAGTCAAAAAAGGCAAATTAAAATCAATTTGAGGAATCATGTATATGAACCTAATTCTACCACATGCATGTAGGGCTATGAAGGAAACTTCCATAGGGAATTTCCCAGTGAGTAGAGAATATTCCCCTCTGTGAATTTCCACTCAGTATTGAAAAAAAAATCCCAGAGGAAAATCTCCAGACACTCCTCAGTGAAAATTGTATCTAAATGTGCACTCAACAGCTTTGTGACAGTTTTACAAATTTGTATTAAAGCTCATCAATTGCTACAGATAGAGATGCAAAACTGTCAGTGTTGGAGACCAATATAAGAGACAGCTTAGTCAAAGAAAGGGTGACTACACTACATTATGTTACTGTGATTTTTACATTAATCTACAATTCTTAGTTATTCATATGTTCTTTATAAATCTGTTTGATACATGAAGTAGGGAAAAAAAACCTTTGACCCTATACAACAGTAAGTTTGACTTAACGGATGAAACCAGCTAAACTGATAAAACCAGCTAAACTGCTTATATTACAGCATATGTATTACACAAAGATGTATTGTATTTTAAATCAGACACAACTTACAACTGTAATTGATTGTAACTTACATGTAAGTACCTACATCTTAAGATTTAAATGCAGTTTTAAAAGTTTATTTTGAGTTTTGCAAATTGTTTTATAGATCCTCTTTCCATTGCTACATGCAAATACAAAACTTTCATAGCACTGAACATAAAATGAGCTAGTGACTTAAAAGGTATATGAGAAAACTTTTTTCAACAGTCAAATTGTGACTGTACTACATTATGTTAATTGTAGGATAAATGTAACAAGAAGAAATAAGCATGTGGAATCTGTTGATTAGATGATTTTTTTAAAATTTCACATGATAGAAGTATAACTGTGAAGGATCAAAACTGGAAAACTGCCAACAAACCTTTTGTCATTGACTTTTACATATTATATTTTTCACACTATTGCTCTCTGAAAAGTCTTGGATTGTGTGATAAATGATAAGAAATAAATAAGAAACTTATTTCACTATTAATAGCTGACAAAGAATGTAAAATTTCAGAAGAAAAACTTGACATTTACAAAAAATGGAGTAACTGTTGACGACAAAAATCTCTAATTTTTAAGGAATCAGCTGGTTTATTGACTTGATTTTAATTTGTTTTTTAAGTAGATAGGAAGGATTTGTTGATTTTTTGTTGATATAAAGTTAATTCAAAGTTTTTCAATTGATATAAAGTTAATTCAAGGTTTTTCAGTTGATTTGAAGAATTAAAACTGCCTTGAACAAAAAATTTGTCAATGATTTGTACATGTTTCAATGGAAGTGATTTAAATCAATGATTTTTAAAAAAAAATCATGGTGATTTAAATCGCGATTTAAATCATGATTTAAATCAACGTGATTTAAATCCGCCAACCCTGTTGTAGCTTATCATTAAAACTCTCTATACAGTTGGCCGTGCAGTTTAAAATATAACTATATTCTTGTACAAATCTGACAATTTTTCTGTTTAATATGTTGCAATTTTTATTCACACTAGTTCATGTTATATGCGTTTTTATTTTTTCAAACTATGTACAATTTAAGGAGAAAATGATTGACTCTAACCCATAAGAAAACTCCATATGGTTTGGTGCCCTATGTCTGCACATGTCTGCACGAATGTAATACCACAAACGACGCAACGAACACAAAATCTTTGTATCATTTTTAGTGATATATATTAGTACAAAAATTTGGAAAAGCTGATAAGACAAGTCTATTTTACGTATTTTTATCCACATGCCTTGAAAATGTCACCTTTCACACAAAACTAAGTGCACAGACATGGGAACCTTTGTTTCTTGCAATATCAAATTGACACCATCGCATTTTCTTGTGAAAACAACATTGTCCTTACTCAAATTTTCATGAGATTTTCAGTACAAGTACTTGCTAGAATCTGAGGATTAAAATACGGTCAGCCATTAGGGGAATACCAATGACATGGCTTGTAAATTTCAAGAGAAATATTAGGTGTGCAGACATAGGGCCCCCCATCATACTGCTATGGGTTAAACATTCTCTAACATCATCTGTTTAGGACTGCTCATTGTGGAATGTGGTAAACATAAAGAGATATTGACTTGCCAAATATTGACCGCTAGTATAGTATGATCTGGGGTGTTATCAACAAAGACTTTGAACCTAACTACCAAAAATTACATGGAAACTGACAGGGATCAAAAGAAACCACCAATGACCAAGAGGACTAGACAAGTCAACAGCGGCATTTCTTTGAAACGCTTGGAGAGTCAGTGACATTGTGCAAAGCTGATTCAACACACAGGACAGTAATACTAATATAGGCCTACACAGATGATGATAATGTCATTAAAGCTCCGGTTTCTTTCTCTTATGACATACTTGGCATTTGGCAAAAAGCTCTAATGTAACTACATTATAACAAACATCATGTATAGTCACAAATACATGCTGAAGCTGAGTGAGTTAGTGCAAATACAATGACCATATTACCAGGGATACATGTAAATGACGGCCACAGGTCAAAATACCACCTGCGCGCTACAGACATTTTGCGGATCTTGTCATTTTTGAAAGGAAGTCGCAGATCAATGGCAATCAGTAGAAAGCTGTGAGAAACATTCATTCATTATAGCCTCTAAACTTGCTATAATGTTGCTTTATTCTCTCCTTCTGCTCACACCAAGTTTTTGAACTGAATTTCTAGGGGATTGAGGTTTTTGAAATAATTGCCTAAGTGACACATTCCAAGTTCCTCAATCTTATTGTTGCTTTTATTCTCTAACCTCATATTTCTATGCCCCCCACCCAAAAATAACCAAAACAATACTCAATTAACTTTTGGCCTTAAGCATGCAATTTCTATATAAATGGGAACACCTTCATATACATGTAGTTCAGATCTTAATAAGGGGATGAGTGAACGAGATAAGAAAGAAAACAGAGACAAAGGGAAAGAGACTAAGAAAGTAAAGGGGGGAAAAGAGAGAAAAGGTTTTTTTTTTAAATGGAGCATCAAAGCCGATTAACATGACTGGGCCTAACTGTGTTCCACCAAGCAGACTCCAAGACGATGATGAATATCATGCAATATATCACTGTATTCCACTCTAGGTCATTTAATAATAATAATATTCCGTTCTTGTACAGCCCATATCATATTATTATCTAATGTCTCTATGTGCTTTCAAATTTAATTTTTTACGAGTATCACTCCTGTCTTTAAGTCCCAAAGAAAGGTATTTCATCTATATTACTTTCCTCCATCCAGGTGTGGAATGGATACCATGAATATAACTGTTGCTGAATGAACATGTCCATACCTGTAAAATGGCAAATGGCTAATTCCCCTTGCATACTAGTGATAAAATAGCATTACTAGTGATAAAATAACATTAAGTCCATACTTGGTCTGGACTTGTCTGCATCTGAAGCTGATATAAATGCTATCAGCATCGCTTTGATCCACACTTCAAGCAAATTTCTCTGCTTGCTTCACGAGGAGAATTGGGTCGGGGGTCAGGACTAAAAGTCTTGACTTGTAGTGCATCCACTGCAATTTACCCACACTACTTCATGCGGATTGAGATGATCTCAATGTTGATTTACTGTAAGGTTTAATGACAGGATGGCATGAAAGAATTAAGACTGCGTGATAGTGGAAACAAATATGAATAACAGATGTGATGCTCTCTACATGTGTAGCCACTGTTACTGATTTCAAGTGCACATCAAGTCAGTAGCTATCTCTCTGGACTAAATCTGGACTTAATCCTCTACAGCAGTAAATATGAAAAAAGGTATAAAATGCTCCCTAGTAACATGGAATGTGTGCACTGTAAAGTGAAGGATCATCCAACATTTGAGAATTACAGTGAACATCATTCGGCATACTGCATACAATCCTTAGTTTTGCTTTTCAATCTACATATAGTACAAAGCCAGGCAATAGCCATGTGTCTCACCACCAGAAGAAACCTGCAGTAAACTTTAACATTCAACCTAATTTGACCTCTGACCTAGATACATGACCTTTGACCCCAAATAACATTGAGGTTCCTGTGAGGCATCTACCATCCAAGTTTGGTTACAAACAGGCTAGTGGTTCAAAAGTTACTAACCCCAGTAGGAACTTTCAGGTAAATTTCAACATTTGACCGCATTTGACCTTTGACCTACAAACAGGACCTTTAACTCCCAAATAACATTGAGGTCCTTATATAGCATCTACTACCATCCAAGTTTGGTTTACAGGCAAATGGTCACAAAAGGATGACGGGCG
The DNA here is from genome assembly GCA_029962745.1 of Echinometra lucunter. Lineage (NCBI taxonomy): Eukaryota > Metazoa > Echinodermata > Echinoidea > Camarodonta > Echinometridae > Echinometra > Echinometra lucunter. The sequence goes on from CM057151.1 coordinate 32,290,433, forward strand.
GATGGACGCCGCTAAGGATCCCCTAGTCTCGCTCCACCTAGGTGGCTAGGCAAAGACTTTGTGCAATTGAAAGCTTCCTTTATAAGATGAAAAAGGAAATAAAACTGAGAGATAGGATTATCTGTAGGGTAATCTTGTTGGATATCCATTTATAAGGAAGTCGTTGACTTTGATGGATGAATATATGTCAAAAGTCACATCACATTTCAGATTTTACAAATTAGACCCTTAGACCCTTATCATGCTACAAATTTATCACTAGTCCCTAGGTCTCGTGTCACATCCAGAAGTTAGACCAACTTCGAAGTTTTCCCCTTTTAACCTTATGCATCAAATTTAACTTACTTCGCAGAATACAAACCTTTGTGGTTTGTACTACAACAATAAAAACAAAGCAAAAAAAAATACTACAGGAGAAAAATGTTCATAGATAAAACATCTTCTTATAACTATACGGATCCTATGAATGTTATTTCTAACCAGTCATGCTACAAAAACACCTTGTCCTTGGTAAAAGGCTGTCCTGGCTCTAGTCCTAAACATACTTCTTCATCAATGATAAGACCCTTAACATCTTGCCACACTATCAAAGGAGGTCTGGAGAAGCATCAGACAGACAAAAGCTCAGTCTGAAAGGCAGATCTTCAACACATTGCCCTTAATTCCTTTGTTGTAAATAGGCCCTCTGGATAAAAGGTCCAGGTCTATTATACATTGTGTGGGCCTGAGTGGATATTGGGTGGGAGGCAAGATAAAAGGATTGGAATACCAATACAATCCCAGTCAGCAAACAAAGGGCTTTGAATACCCCTTCCCTCAGAAGCTAGGAGATATCATCAAAGGCCCATTTACACTAGAAGTTTGGGCAATTTTTCATCGCACATTTACACTTATCCCTAAAACCACAGTATTAATGCGAGTACAAAACTTCCTGATTTTTTTAGATACTCACTGCGCATGTGTACTAGCTTACTCTCGCTGACCCCTGAATAGGCAAATACTTCAGTGTCGCTGCTCCAGACTTACACGTAAATTTAGTATGCATTATTTCCACTAAAGCATTGCACATGAACACATCATAGCAAAGTAATAATAGTCCCACAACTATACCAAGCCAAACCACAGCCTTGAACCCAGAGCAAAGTTAAAAAGCACACCCCAACCCAAAGAGAGTTACCATGGAAGTGGAGCAGGTCATGTAACAAAAAATAACCCCCAAATCACAGATTTTCTGCAGTCCGTACCTACATTTGACAACTCTGTGGAGATTCAAGCGAAGTTAGTGAAAAAACACACTCTTGCTTGGAGTTTCTCTGGCGAGCAGAGATGTTAAGTGATATCTCAAACAAATCCTGAAAACCCAGGCCATGGGCCCCTGGCAAGGAGAGCCCCTCTGTTAAGTTCAGAGGGGAAGTACCCTGAAGCTGTACCGGTATATATTTTTTGTTATTTAGAGGGCTAAAATTATTAATCTACAGTCATACATTAGAAAAAAAGAAAAAACAAAAACAAAAACACTGACATGATATACTTAACCCGCTGAGTACTGATTTCTTACAATACCCATAGGTTTTGTACAGGGACCACTCAGTTCCAGTTGGTAATGGGTTGATATTCTAGGCAAGAAAGGTGCTCTAAAATCACATTATTCCAAATGCTTAACTTGTCTGTTTCCACTTATGTTAGAGCTCTCCACGCTGGAGCGCTCTAGAAAGTGAGTGTAAACGGTGTCCAGATTTGAACTTGCATTATCTTTTTAGAGTTCTAAGTAGTATTTGAAGCCTATATTTTGAGCACACACAGTACATGCAGTATAAAAGCAAAATGCTTTTCGTAGGCAAAAAGCTGTTTTCAACAGACACATTAGGTTCAAGTAAAAGAAGACAATACTAAAGGCATTAAGCAATAATTCTTGGGCAAATGACTTGTTTAGGTCATAAAGGTAGATGTAACTGAAGCAATTTCTACATGATATCATACTTGTGTCGTCCATGCATTATGAGCCACTTCAAATATTCATGTATTTCAAATGGCAATGTAATTTGGAAACAAAGCATTATCAAGCAGACTGCATGCATGCAGAAAGACTATGTTGAGTTGGGCACATGCTGACAGAATATTGATCTCATTATTCCCATTGAAAAAATAATACACAGTTATTGAAAGAGGGTGGACGTAGGCTTTGAATAATGACTTGAAATGGCTAAATTGACCAGTACGTTAACCACACAATAGCAAGAACCACACATGCTATTATCACAGCTAGTCTCAGCAGCACAGAGAAAAAAATCAATGCATTCTTTCATTCTCAGCATCATGGATTTTTTTATTCCTTGCCAAGGTTTAAGGCAGATGGATGAGTTCACTATGCTTGGTAGGTACAAAGAGGTATTACATTAACAAACAATATCAAGTTTTCAGTATTTACAACATTTTCTACAATTTTTTGTGAATTCCTCTTTAACATTAAGTTGGTCTTGATAAAAACATGAAAATAAAATGAAACAAATTGTCAGTGTTGTAGTCAAGACCAGGCCATCCGAGACCAAGACCAGGGGTTCAAGATCAAGACCAACATTGTCCGATACTAAGACCAAGACTGAGACCAAGACCAAGACCGAGACCAAGACCGAGACCAAGACCTTGCCAACTGGTCTCAAGACCTACATGAACAACACAACAAAATGTTTCAAGAGAGTTTGCTAATGAAGGAAGCATATAATTTTGCATGTTTTCATTAATAAGTGCACACTGAGAACTCCTGCAGGAACTTTTTTGGTCTGTTTTAGAACAAAGACTCCTTTTTAAATAATTTTCTTACTTGCTGATGAAGGAATAGGCCTCCATCAAGAACAGATGTTTAAAACCACATGTTCAGTACACAGATATAGGAAAGCACAAAAGTGATTAGACATTTTTTCTGGAAAAAATAATAAATTCAGACAACAAAACAAAGATGAGAGGTGCTAACAAAGTAAATCACAGAATTCAAAATCTGTTCTTTGACTGATCATAACTTCAAAACATATTTTCTTTTCGTATCTTTCATCACATGTTCATGAAACTTGGCTGTACTAAACTATATACATTGCATATCTCTGATGTATAGCAATCTATTACACTCACTTTGATATTTGCATGATGAAATCTCTAGGCAAAACAGTATTGTAAGACAACTAGGAATTCAGAAAGTCTAACACTTTTTGCATTGTAGAAATTTGAACTAAACAGGAATCTACACTTTATTTGTGTGAACTACAGCTTTTACTGACTTTTGCCCAGAATAGAGTAGGTAAAGGTCAAGACACTATTCTAAAGATACAAAAATATGAGGATATGGAAGTAAATGAAAATCAAATTTCAATTTTAATATAGTGAAAATCATATTTTTTTATGTGATACTGGCCTAGGAATGTTAGAATAATAGCCAAAATGGGGCTCATTATTTGACATCAAACTGGCAGTTTAGAGAGTAAAGACAAGCCAAGGCGATTGACAGAGTAAAAGAGATATATTCTTAATCAAGCTAAGTGTTTTTATCCTCAAGTTTGTTATTCAACAATCCAAACAAGAGTAAATGGATGAGGATCATTACATTTCACCAAGACGGACCTTTCCATTTGTCAAACAGAAATATTCATATAGCTGTGTCTATGGTACAGACAGTCCAACCACCCTTTATTGGATTATGTGTAGAGAGTGGGTAGGGTATAATCCATTTTAATTCCGTTGATAGCTTAGTCAACTCTCCTTTATCTAATTACTTTGTCCCTGGGTTTTAAAAACACCCAAGCCTTGGAGACACGATGCTCAATATAAAAGTTGGTTTGGGCGATGAGGCTGGGGTGAAGAGAGGGATTGAAGGAGAAGACACATCTTCAAGGGGATACTTGGTGTGACATAAAGACACAAAGAAAGAAATTGTGGTGAATCTATTTTTCCAGTCCAAGTGTCTAAATGAATACCATTGCAAGTTGCTGATCACATGCATTAATTCAGTCCTAAACAAGGAGTTGAATGTTTGAGGAAAACCAGTCAATGAAATCAATGTAATAAATCAAACACAAAATTGGTCACTATGTACCCAATTTTCAAGCACCTCTCCCGTATGTGCTGCATTAAAGAAAATCCTACATCAATATTTCCTCTACAATATACTGAATAATACAAGCATCCTTTCTATAGCTCATCAATGGCTTTGCAAACCAACGTATCTCCTGTACTTAAGCCTATGCGCGTACTCCTCTATGCAAAACCTGTGACGAATTATTTCACGCATGTTTTTACCCACACCCTGAATAAAAGGAACTATCTGCAAATAACGAGCTATAAACGAGCTATAACAAATGGGAAAGATTTTCAGAACTTATCACACGCAAGTACCTATTTAAGTCAAAAGACTACATCATTCAAAATTTTAAAATAACTCATTTTTAATGGGTTTTTTTTCTAACTTTCATTGTGTGATTCTCCTATTTTTCTGCTTTTAGGAAAATCAGATTCATACCAGGATGGACTTCCCCTCCACTGTTGGAATGAATATTTACCAGACTTTCCCTAAGAAGTTCTCAGCCTTCTTTTTTCTGGAAGTGAAGACAAAAATTCTACACCAGCATCCCCCTACCCCACCTCACCCCAATCCCATGCTCTTTCTGTACAAGTTTCCCTATGTGCAAATTTGTGGGGCAAATGTTCCCCGCTCCACAACCCTGCAACTTCAAACATGGGACTATTTTCAATACAGGGGTGAAATCTGATAGAACTGCAAAAGGCTGCAATGACGATTCTTACGTTAATCCTATCGATTCGTCCCGAGGATCCCGTTTTCATTAAAACACTGAATTAACTTGGTACAGAAAGGAAGGGAATCAATACTGGCCTCATTTCCCCTTCTACCGCTTTCTTAATCATCTACACCTCTCGTCACTGTCTCTCTCTCTCTCTCTCTCTACCTTCTCTCTTCCCTCAAGTTCTCATTTTCTTCCTACCGTTCTTGCTCCCAGCCTTATTCACACTTTTTCTCTCCTGAATTTTTTCTTTTACTTAAACTTTTATTTTCAAACAGGTTGTTTTCTCGATGTATAGCTCAGTGTATGAAGCCGTGGTCTAGGAAAAATGAAATTCACAGGTTCAACGAACCAATCAGTCTGTTTGTGCCTGAAGTTTGGAGAAGGTATCAATTCTCATTTAGTTCAATCGAGGCAAAGTTCTTCAGAAAAGATTTCACTGCACTGCACATCTCTTGCCATTTGCAGCCAAGGTATATATGTGTAAACATTAATGCCAAATTCAGTTATAAATTTAGGCCTACATGGATATACATACCGGTAATCATGTATGCTATACATGTCTACAGGGAAAATAGAGATGAAAAGAGGTTAGCTTTCATGAGTTGACAAAATATTCTAAATGTAGGTCTTCATTCCAGTTGCTGTTCCCAATAAAGTGCAGGTTTAGTGCAACAGAGGGCTATCTGCATTTTCAGCCATTTTGAGAAATTTGCAAATTTGAAATTTGTTGCAATGACAACACTGCAGTTTAACCCTAATACATATAATATTTCAATCAGGATTTCTATTGGTGTTTCACCATGATGGTCTTCCAGACAGAGTATCTCCGGGAGTCAACCGCGAGTTCACCATTGCACTAGCGGTGTTCTTTGCGGACATTTCAAGGGTAACTTTTTCAGAAAATGTAATCTGTGTTTCTGCAGTGGTTCAACATGTTGTCCTTTCATACAGTGATTTTCCCTGGTGTCCCCACACCATTACAAATAGCCTTTTTACACTGGCATTTCTTTACCCCATACTTCCTAATACGGGACTTTCGTTAGTCCCATACCGTCTTTCTTGCTTTTACACTGACTGAATAAGTCCTGTACTAAGCGCTTAGCCTGGGCTAAGGAAAGAGTGGGCTGTTTACACTCGCATTTTCTTAACCTTGTACTATTTCTGAAGGCTGGCCAAGGGCATCCCGCATACCTGCTGATGGGCCGAGCAATGCATGCTAGCTGCTAAAGATTCTTGTTCAAACCCATACTTCAAGCTCAAATTTTGTTTTATTTAAATACTAAATACTAAGTCACATGAAAAAAGCATGAATCACCTGGATATTTTCACTCATAAGGTTTGTTAAAAAAATATACTCATAAATACCTCGTTTCTGATTGGTCAGTGGACTCGGGCCTTTGTCTCGTCGTTTAACCCCGGACTACGATTTCTTCTTTTTTACATTGCCTTGCTTGGCACCGCAATTGTACTTTTTTGCAGGGCCAGCTAATACAGGACTATTTTAGTATTGGTGGGGCTAGCCCACTTTTGCATAAACCAGTGTTAACAGAAAGAGGGCCACAGAAAGTCAAGCATTATCGGTGGGACTAAGGCCTCCTTTAACTCCACCATTAGTTCAGAACTAAGCAAAAATTTGCCAGTGTAAAAAGCCCTAGAAGGTCATTACCATCAAAATTACCCCCTCCCCTCTCTCCCCCCCCCCCCACCCTCTCTCTCCTCCCCTCTCCCTCTCCTCTCTTTCTCTCTCTCCCCCTTCCTCCCTCTCTCTCTCTCTCTCCTCTCTCTCTCTCTCCTCTCTCTCTCTCTCTCCTCTCTCTCTCTCTCTCTCTCTCTAATTCTCTTTCAATTTCTCTCTACCTTGTTCTGCAGTTCACCTTATCCACATATTGATCTTTCTCCTTTTTTTTTTTTCATCTTTTGCCCAGCCTTTTCATCTATACCCTGTTTGTTCTGGAAAGGGGACATAATTCCTAATCAATTTTAACACAATTAGTAACCTTTTACAGTGTATGCATAGAGGTGTTACATTTCACTACCATGGTCGTGGGCATGCAGTGTTGCACCAAACCTACTCTCTCTCTCTCTCTCTCTCTCTTTTTAATCAGTCAACAAAATCTCTGTGCTGTCTGTGGTACAGGTACTTCACAATTAGCTAGCTATGAAAAAGTCTGAAGACTTCACCCTGAATCTCAGCCACAGCGTAGCACCCCAATTACCTGCCCGAAAGCTTTCACTCCATGGCCCAGGGAAAAAATTACAAGAGGGCTCAGGGCGAATTCGCCCTCGAAATGCCCAAAAGAGCCCTGGAAAACTTAAAACGAGCCCGTGAAATTCTCATAGGGTCCAATGTTCATTGTAATACAATGTAGAAAATTGGGGTGGTTGGGCTCAAAAAGTAGCCCCGGAAAAAAAATTATAAATTTTTTCCCTGCTCCATGCTGCCTAATTTGCATAAAGTAAACAATTTGTTTACCTAAAACCGCTACGGAGGAGTCGTGGCTAAACTGTAAAATCTCCCCTTAGAAACCACCAAATGAAATGAATCAAATTTCAAATTAAAGAATGAGAGTTGTTCTAATGCATCATGATAATTATTTGTAGCAGAATCATGTTTTATTATATGAAAATTTGGTGAAATGAGATGCTGCTTTTTTTTTTTTTAGTCAGCAAAAGTTACGTTATTTTTCATATTTTCTGTTATTGCCCAAGATCGAGGCTTGCATATATGAACAATCAAAGTATATTGAAAGTCCCCTCTGAATATCTTTTCAAAATTTACTGTCGAACGGTTATTGCGGGAAAAAATCCAAGGCAATGTCATTCACGAACCCTTCAAGATTAATCTTGTGTACTCCGGTTCATCAATGGCCTTCGCACTTCGCACTGTATACTGCGCAGTGTGACTGTGCAAACCGTACGAGACCCGTGCACTTCTAGATAAAATAAATGGTTCAGAAAACATAGAACAAAGCGTGGCTTAGTGAACAATTTTACAGAAAGGAAACTGAAAGTTGAAAGCTGGGGGCTGCAGCAGTGCTGCGCTGGTCATCGATATACACGCAACGTGCAACGTGTAGTGCTGCTAGCACTTAGTGTGTGACATAATGCGCTCGACTTAGCCCAGTCATAGAAAAAGTCGGAAAAGCGCATGCGCAGTAGTGACAGTTTAAGTCGTTTTATGTTAAAACCGTCACTTTTGAAGGCAGATTTACAGAAAACTACTCATTGCGCAAACATGAAAACACACAGAAAGTTAGCCTGGACACTGAAGTCTAGTAACATGTCAATTGTTTGCATATTCATGCTCTCCTAGGGTTGTGTGGGGAAAAAATAAACACCTCTTCCCACGGTCCTCTGGAACTGAAAAATACTTGCATTTCAAAAAATACCCAACCGTTTTCAGAGAAAAAGAAAATGAAGAATAATATCATCATTTCTGATGTAATCTGAAATTTTTATGAATTTTGGTGCCAAAATAAGGGAGAAACGAGAGGTTGTATTTTCGAGGATTCATTGATCCTCTCTCAGCGAGGCGTTCGGTAGCCGTTACGAATTCAAAAGCTTTTACGAGTTTACGAGGATTTAAATGGGGTTCTACGCTGTGGCTGAATCTGACCATCATTTATTTTAGAGAAAACATTCTAATTATTCATATTTACAACTTTTACAAGTATTCAACCTTTAATATGTACATGTAGGTCTACAAGTACATGTATAATAATTGTAGATTTACCGGAAATATGGAAAGAGAAAAGTGACTCTAAAGGTGCTTTCACACATGATGCGACAGTGTGGTACCACACTGTGGCGCCACACTGTTTGTCTTCACACATGATGGGACTTTGTGTCACCACATATGCTAATGAACGCACATTAACGCGTCAACTCTCAATAAGAGAGAATATTGTCAAAACTTGTGCAAGCAATCTCATGGCAAAAATTTTTGCGCTAACTTTTTAGAAATTTGATTGGTGCGTATTCTTTTTGTATCTAGGCAGCAAACAAAAGTGTGTCCTGCCTCGGCGACATTTTTTTGTCGCCCTATACCCCATAGGCTTGTACACAAAAAAGTGTGGTGACACAGCGTGTTACCACACTGTCGCATCATGTGTGAAAGCACCTTAAATGCTACATGTTGAAAAAGATGTGTAAGCTTCATTGCTGGATTATTAAATAGATTATATGCCAGAGACTCAGGGTGCTAGGAAAGCAACTTGAAAGGGAAATACCTGTATGGCTTTATACATATCGTCGGTTTGGAGCCAGAAGGGCATTAACCCATATCATTTTGTACAAACTTAACACCCTTCTTGCTCCAAGCAGACGACATATATGCCAATCCTATCCACTGAACTAGATAATAGAAGAATAATGTTTTGAATGACATTAAGAACATGGACCTTGAATAAAGACCACATTACATGTATTTCAGAGACGATCACTCTACTACTGAGCCATATACCACTTTCCTGACAGAAAAGTGAATTACCTCTTATTTAACACAATCACCTTCATAGCTTGCAATGACTTCTTCCAAATTCAACACCATTCTATTTTTACCTTTTCCTCCATCTTCTTTCTTTTTTTTTTGTTCTTTATTCTCCTTTGTGAAGCTGGACTAATGACAAATGCAGACACATTGTTGTCTAGCAACCATTCTAAAGTACAAATATTTAGGAAGATATCTTTTTGATTTGGGAAGTACATATGCCCTTCCATTGTCATAATTGATACCCGCAGGCAAACAGCAAAATGCAAATTTGAATTTATCAGCAAACATCATTTGTCCTCAGAAAATTGAACTTTTCCAGGTGCCCAAGCTTGCCTAGATAATGTATGTGACATTGTGTCTGGAATGGGAAATCAGCAGCTTTGTAATCTCAGAGAACCACTTATTTCTGCTATTATGGATTTATGCTTTAGCGGTCTTGTTTCTCTCTCTCTCTCATCAGGCGGTGATTCATCAAAATGATAGATTCTGGGATTAGAATTATGTGAAGGCCAACAATAAAGCCTCCTTTTCTCGTGTAATTAAAAAGATAAGAGTATATTATTCACTATGCATTAAGCTCCAGGCAAGGGATGCCTCACTCCATATTCACATCAGTTCTCCACACTGGAGAGAGATAATCTGTTTGACCATGGGCCCTCAATGCTTTTTGCATAAATTTTGTTAGAATTATTCATTCTTCCAATTATGCATATTCAGTCTAAGTCACTGCTGTTATAGCTGTATTTCATTGATTCCCCCCCCCCCCCCCCGATCCCCTTTACACATGTACACATATTACATACAAACACATGTCTTTTGCAATACACAGACAAAATATTTATTTTCATGACTTCTTAATAAGTGGTTTCATGCATGATTCAGGTTTTGACATACCGGTAATGATAACTACAGATTCATATATCAGGTATACAGACCAACATGCAACCTTATAATTTCCCTTTTTGAAGAATTTTTCTAAAACAATAAATGAGCTGATATTCAAGAATCTCTCCAAATATTGATGGAAAACAAAATAGCATGCCCTTTCAAATGAGATTAATACATGCATTCCAGTGATATCAAGTTATCCTGCTTTAATGGATATCTATGAAAAAATATATATATTTTCCTTAATATCGCTATCAGGTTCCTTTATTTTGGCAAACATGCATTACATTTTAAGACTTGAGTTACAAGTGGTTCTAGACTGTCATTAAGTCCTTAATCCACTTTGCACTGAGGTTGGATCCACATCTAATCCCTCCTTTAATCCCTGACATATTCAAGGGATCTGATGTCTGGAACATGCTGCACCATGGCTAAAGAATCGGTGACAAAGAACTAGACATATATTGTTCACTAGGAGGTTTCGTTGTTGTTTGGTTGCTATTGTTTTCATAGTACAAGTACATGTACACAGGCAAGTTTAAAGGCATTGGCTAACTTTGTGAGTAGCCGATTTAAAAAATTCTCAAACTAAGATGAAACATATGTATGAGTACTTGTATTTGTACTCAAAAACCCTGAATCCAACCATAATTTGGAATGAAAAAGTGTAAGTTAGACACAAACGGTGATTTTATTATCCTTCGTCTCACGAGACTATCACTAAGAGGACCACTTTGCTTGAATTTCAAAATGCCGTAATGTGCCTCCCGCAGCGTGATACACCAATACACACAGTATGGTTAGGTGAGTCATACGCGCATGCGCACTCCTTATGTCTATTCTGTGCAACCGACCCTCGTATATTTTTCAAACACTGGTTCACATTTTTTATATTTAAAATTACTTCCTGTGGATATTATACTTTGAAACTTTCAGACTGGTATTTTTACACTATAACCCTTATGTTTATCCCATTTTCAAGTAACAAAACAAGATTTTTTTAAATCATAACAATGTTAACCAATGCCTCTAAAATATATGATTTTATGTACATGTATACCTTACCAAGTATTGAGGAATTCTGAACATGAATGTTACATCAAACATGTTTCATTTCATACATGTATTTTAAGTGATCATTTGACCATTTAATAAAAGCAGATAACAAAAAATAAAAATAGTAATAATAAAAGCCTTCTCACAACTGCCAAAATATTGCTAAAATTCACATCTCACACATGTGAAATGTCCTTCCAATGTCCATATTTCCTTGAAAGTGGTTTAATTTGGTGTAAACTAAAAGTAAAAGAAAAAGTTATCAGTTCCTTCTTGGCCCCGAAAGATCAAGTTTTGAATGGTACCGTATGAGACCAAGTACATCAACAAACATGAACTCACACAGGTGTGACTGTTCTGAAATTATGGTGAAGAATCAAGAAAATACAATAATTTTTTTTTCAGGAGCAAAAATTCATTCTTTAATCTCTATACTCCACATACCCAAGTAAAAAATAATATTGCCTGTGAAAATTATAGGTACATACTTAAAGAGCATGTTAGTTACAAATTCTTGACTAAAAATCAGGGTTGGCGGATTTAAATCACGTTGATTTAAATCATGATTTAAATCGCGATTTAAATCACCATGATTTTTTTTAAAAAATCATTGATTTAAATCACTTCCATTGAAACATGTACAAATCATTGACAAATTGTTTGTTCAATGCAGTTTTAATTCTTCAAATCAACTGAAAAACTTTGAATTAACTTTATATCAATTGAAAAACTTTGAATTAACTTTATATCAAGAAAAAATCAACAAATCCTTCCTATCTACTTAAAACAAATTAAAATCAAGTCAATAAAATCAGCCGATTCCTTAAAAATTAGAGATTTGTGTCATTAACAGTTACTCCATTTTTTGTAAATGTCAAGTTTTTCTTCTGAAATTTTACATTCTTTGTTAGCTATTAATAGTGAAACAAGTTTCTTATTTATTTCTTATCATTTATCACACAATCCAAGACTTTTCAGAGAGCAGTAGAGTAAAAAATATAATATGTAAAAGTCAATGACAAAAGGTTTGTTGGCAGTTTTCCAGTTTTGATCCTTCACAGTTATACTTCTATCATGTGAAATTTAAAAAAAATCATCTAATCAACAGATTCCACATGCTTATTTCTTCTTGTTACATTTATCATACAATTAACATAATGTAGTACAGTCACAATTTGCCTGTTGAAAAAAGCTTTCTCATATACCTTTTAAGTCTTTAGCTCATTTTATGTTCAGTGCTATGGAAGTTTTGTATTTGCATGTAGCAATGGAAAGAGGATCTATAAAAACAATTTGCAAAACTCAAAATAAACTTTTAAAACTACATTTAAATCTTAAGATGTAGGTACTTACATGTAAGTTACAATCAATTACAGTTGTAAGTTGTGTCTGATTTAAAATACAATACTTCTTTTTGTAATACATATGTTGTAATATCAGCAGTTTTGCTGGTTTTATCCTTTAACCCATTCGTGACAGAGGGTCCACATCATGTGGTTTGGTCTAATAACTTTTGATGCAGAGCTCTAAAAACCATTCCAAATACATGAGCAGAAAGAGCAAAAAATTCCACACTTATTGTGCCCATTTTTGTTCCATCAATATTTGTTGTTTGATGCTGAAATTGTTTTAAAGGAAAATAAGCATTAAAATCCTTAAATTGACAATGTGATGACAATGTTAAAATTACTGTTTTTCCCTGCAAATTGGTAACTTTATGACTTCTCATCATACATCCTGTCAATTTATATTCATTTCAGATACATGATGTTTTATAAGAAAAATGTAGCAATAAGAGAAAAATGTTGGTGTTGCCAATTTGAAGAATAAAAGCTGATCAAATTGTCACGAATGGGTTAAGTCAAACTTACAGTTGTATAGGGTCAAATGTTGTTTTTTTCCCTACTTCATGTATCAAACAGATTTATAGAGAACATGTGAATAACTAAGAATTGTTGTAAAAATCACAGTAACATAATGTAGTGTAGTCACCCTTTCTTTGACTAAGCTGTCTCTTACATTGGTCTCCAACACTGATAGTTTTGCATCTCTATCTGTAGCAATGGATGAGCTTTAATACCAATTTGTAAAACTGTCACAAAGCTGTTGAGTGCACATTTAGATACAATTTTCACTGAGGAGTGTCTGGAGATTTTCCTCTGGGATTTTTTTAAAATACTGAGTGGAAATTCACAGAGGGGAATATTCTCTACTCACTGGGAATTCCCTATAGAAGTTTCCTTCATAGCCCTACATGTATGTATGATAGAATTAAGTTTATATACATGATTCCTCAAATTGATTTTTATTTGCGCATTTTGACTAGATTTAATTACAAATCATTATGGTTAAGAAAAATATTAGGAGTGAAATGTATGATAATATTAAAATTGATGTCATTGCAGGGTGAGGTCTTTTGGTAATTAAACTTTTTTTTCGAATGAACTTTAAAAAAATCAAAAAAATCAAAAAAATCCGATTTAAATCAAAAAAATCTGATTTAAATCAAAAAAATCCGATTTTTTTGATTTTTTTAAAAAAATCAAAAAAATCGCCAACCCTGCTAAAAATAAAATGTCCAACTGGATTGGGCTGCAAATGGTCATGTAGATATCAAAAAAGTTAGTAGAATTTTACATTTCAGATAAGGGGATTTCATTGTCATCATCTGTCTTTCTGTGATTGGAACCATATTTGAGATTCAATGGATTCATTCATAATGGGAATTCAGGGAATTACAATGGAATTTCACTTGTCTAAAATGAGAAATTCTAGTAATTATTTCAACATATTCGTAACCATTTTCAACCCAATCCCACAATGTCTCAGTAATTTTTGTTTAGCATAGCTTAGAGGCAGTGATAAAGTAGTTATAGTGTATCTACAGTTCTGACAGCCTTATTATTTTTTCAAAAGAAGGATGTGGAGTGGAGGGATAAACGTTTACACATAGAAAATTGAATTTTGTTGTTTTATCATGAATCACCGGCAGTTTTTCAGTCCAGTCCCACATGAATTGTGTATGTTCATGTTTGTTTATGTAGTTAATCATACATGTAACTTGGTTTTCCAAGGCCAAAAAAAGGAACTGATAACTTCTCTTTACATGTTAATTTAAAACCAAATTTATCTACTTAAAGGAAGTATGGACACTGGAAGGACATTTTGTAGATGTGAGATGTTATTGTTGTTGTTGAATTGGGTTTTTTTACAGAGATGTATCAATCAAATATGATTATTTACGTCTGGGACCAAGACATGACTCAGACTCGAACCTGGGTCTGCTGAATCAGTACCTAACTTCCACTGTTAGCTGGATTACAGGCACATGCCACAACACCCAGTTGTGAATTTTGGCACTATTTATAAAGTTGTGAAAAAGGGGTTTTTTTTGAACGGTTAACAGTTTTGCAAAATGGAAAATGGGTTTGCCTCTTGCAGTCGTTTAACTGTCAGTTAAACATTTCAACTCAGCCCTACAGAAAAACTTTGGAAAAACCAGACCAATCAATTAATCAAGACTTGAAGTGAGATGTGATGAATTATAATTTTGATTTTCATTTATTATAAAAATTATCATCAAACAGAGATTTCAATCATTTCAAATATAGGGCAGCATCCAAGAGGCCATAGGTATACATTCCAATCCAAAAAAAAGTACCAGTAATATTTTGTGAGGAGAATCATGGTTTCTAAAACATATATGGCAACAAGGGTGAAAGATGGAGGACAATAGATTCCTAAAGCATCTTTTCAGTGCACTTAGGACAAAATATTTTCCTAAGGGGGAAATAAGTCAGACTGGAAAAGTTTGCTATGATTTATGACTTTGTACGTACATGTAGATCATGCGCCTTGAAAGTCTGTGCATTCAAATGCCTTTGCAATGCATGTGGCATGTTTCAAGCTACAAGGGATGCAAGCGTGACCCAGAGCGGAGACTTCAGCTAGGGAATGGCTGCACTCAGGGGCTTGGAGACCCTAGATCATTACATGAATACAGCATTTATGCATTGTGGTACAACACTGCATGTTAAAAAGGGTAAAAAATTATGGAATATAACATCACTGTCGTACTGGTGGGGAGGGGGGGGGCTACTGCCCCCAAAGTTTTTACAACCAATGTTCTTTTTTTTTTTTTGAGGACCTTTTTTTTTGTCAACAGTTGGACCCCTCCTATAATTTTTTTCTTGGATAGTGCAGCTTCCCTCCCCCCCCCCCATATTTGGCTCATTACAGCACAGCTAGAAATATTCACTAAAAGATTTTTTCATGCATGTCACCACGCACATTATGTCTGGGCAATTTTACACATGGTATTCCTTTGTCTGAAATGGTATTCAAATCATGCATGTTCTACACTGGTGGGAAGGCTGCTTGTAGGGATGTCTATTTAATACGCTATTATACTTAAATTTGAGATGTGGTTGGTAACGAATGGGACTTACATGTACTTACTGACATATTAAGTGGGATAACTTCTAAGCCTGAGTCGATTCGGTTTAAAAACTGGTGCTCAATCGTCGGTATTGAGCCCCGCCCTATTTTGGCTAAACCGGTGCATTGATGAAAATAAAGAAATACAGTAACAAAAGACTTTGACATTTAAACTGTTTAAGAACTAAATTTCTATCATAGCTTTCACATAATATTATGTTCCAAACTTTAAATCAATGAAACAGAGCCCTTGATGCTATATCACCAATCTCCTGATCAATTGTGATCAGTGATATAGCCAGTGATATAGTGCCATCTTGGGGTGAACAAGCGTATATATTGTTTATTTGTATACATGGCGGCCTCCAAACATCGAACGACATCGTAGACATGGATAAAAAGGAAAGAAATCCTGCAAGCTAATCCTACTTCCATTGTTCTATTTCATTGATTTAAGGTTTAAAACACATCGTGTGAAAGCTATATAGAAATAAAGAAATTAATTCTTAAACTGGTTAAATTTCAAAGCCTTTGAACACTGTTATGTATTTCTTTATTTCATCAGTGCATCAGTGTTTAACCAGAGCCAAGCCGTCGAGCCCTGGTCTAACTTCAGCATAATATCACAGATCAAGAATACAGAAATTCCTTTTCTTTACTTCTTACATCTCCAGCCTATATTTATGCTTTATATACATTATAATATCAGAAAACATTATTTTACAAAGAACTACTGGCAATATGAAACTTCCCTGTCTAGTCTTTACCAATAAACTATAAAACTACCATTTAGGTCAGCTTAGTATCACTAATCTCAGACGTATAGCAATATCAATAATTATTGCAGAGCTACATGTTAATTTACTGATTTAGGTATTCCAAGTGGAAAGTCAGTTCTGCTTCAACATGGGAAATTGAAAGGATGGTTCCGTATTCAGTGCTCCACTTGGATAGGACCAGCAAATTAAGTTTACAATACATACCACTGAAAATGTTCCTCCATGTATGGCATCTTGGACCCAACCCCCATTCATTCTCAATGCAAACGACAGTATCTAATGTGTATTTTCATACATGTACATGAATAAAACATTACAGTATGAACCATACAACTGAGTGTTGCAACACTCTCTATCTTGAATATGAACAACACACTAGCTAATCAGAACAAAATGAAACCATCATAAAACCACAGCACAAAATGATATTTTTTTAATATGAATGGGATGATTCTGCACAACCTGAATACAAAAGAGCCAGTCCATTATGTCTGTACCAACAACACACTATTTAGAATCAGTGGTAAATGCATGAACTGGCATCGTTCCTACTCTGACTATAAACACCCTGAAATCTGCGTTTCTACCAGTATCCTGTCATGTCTACAGGCTTGATTAAATGGTAAGACTTATCCAGTGATGCGATTCACCACACAGCAATGCTCCCAAACCCAAGCAAAAAGGCGCAGGGGACTGCGCTATTCAGACTGGGTTTGTTTATTAAGCGTGGCTTGCTGACTAGATGGATGGCTTGAATTCAATGACAATTTCACACTAAGCGGGTTTTGCCGGTCTCTCTCACATTATTGATTACATGAAAGCAATTAGCGTCTCTATTTTCATTCTTTGCACCGAATGCTTTTAGGATTAGCAGCACTTTTCATCTAAATAAAAAGGGTAATTGGCTTGCTAATTTCCTACAATCCTTTCAGAAGTCATGTACAATAAATATATCTACGTGTTGGTTAAGTTTTATGATTTTTTACTGCTCTTCATTTCTTTGAAAAATACAAAGACTTACTATGAATATGCACTATACTGACTTTATCACAGGTGTCTAATTCACCTGCATTGAAAATAACCAAGATTCCATCACAATCTCTCTAGTCTACATATGGCTCCATTACATGTAAATTCTGGGGGAGAAATTTTAAGCCAACAGTTTAGTTTAGTCATCTAGATATGTTTTTTTTTTAAATATAGTCAGAGACATGCATAGTAAATTAAAGATTTACCAGTTGCTACCCATGTATGTAATTCTCTCTAATGCAAATATGAGATTCAACAGTAGAAGGCAACATTTCCCGCATACCAAGTAGGTCAGCACATGCAGAGATACAAATCCAGTACCGACAATTTGACAGGATTTGTTTCGGCTTCCTTAGAAAATGTACAGCCACGTTAACAAATCCCTCATTTGATGAAAATATTGTTCAGGTTTCATAAACTCTCCTGATAATTTTATTAGATCTATGCAGATAGCCTCAGAATTTGTTGCTTGCATTTTCTAGGCTCAAAAACTATACTTTTTATTGTAATTATGTTTGCATGGAAACCAGAAGTGTGTGGGAATATATTTGAATATATTGAATATATTTGCAGTAGAAACAATTACATGTAAGGCTCATTTAGATATTCAACAGCAAACCCTGCAGAAAACCCTGCTTTTTTTTACTACACCAATTAGAATAATGAGATGCGCATTAATGCAACAATAATAATTCACGCTCAAATAAAAGAGATGTTGTTTTTAAACTGTGACATCAAACTCGGGACATCATATTTTGTGATAACTTTTTAAGAATTCTATTGGTCCACACTTTTTTGCCACAAGGAGGCAAAAAAGATGCCTCTTGCCTCTGCGTTTTTTTTTTGGGGGGGGGGGTTTGCACCTCATTTATTACACACACACAAAAATATGGGGTTTATAAGCATTTTGTGTCTGATCAGGCTGACTGCAGACTAATTGAGTAATCCAATTTAATGGATACCATGCAATCAAAACTTGTGTTTATTGGGCAATCATATTAATTGCTATTCAGAGATTAGTACATTAGTATATCAAATTAATCACATTTCTTGTTTCTTCTTTTTTCAAAGGGCAAGGAAGAAAACTACTTCACAAGTCTTTAATTGCAATACAGCAGACACTGAAACTGCAGAATTAAACCATCGACACCAACTAAATTAGTGGTAGTCATTGTTTGAATATAACTGTTAAACATAACCTCTTAATCACATGCAGTATCATTTTCATAGGTTCAAAAGTGTAAATGATGGACACTTGACAAGTCAATTTTTAAAATGCTGATAATATTGTCTCCAAGTCTACAAATATGGTTGAAAAAAAAAAAAAAAATCTGAAGCAAAAGCTCTCAAAAGATCTTCATTGTACATGTAGCTCTAGCAAGGTATTACTTTATGTTAACAGTTCCAGAGCATAAAACCTGGTTCATCTTCCATTTTAGTTTACTGCAAACAGGGCTTACACATTTTAAGGCTGCAAGGATATGATATCTGTTTTTTAAAAGGGTGTATGTGTGTATGTGATAAAAAATCCTTTCCCAAGGATTCTGTTTTGGGGTAGCTTACTCTCTGTTGGAATTCCACTGCCTCCCTTCCTAAACTTACATTCATATCCTTCAAATCATGGAATTGGAACTCCTGGCTTGGAAAAGTAGACAGAGAAGGCCTGGGATCTCATTATCCCTTTCAAGAAAATGAGAGCTAAATAGCCTCATCTCAAGACACAATCCAACCATCACGACTTGGAGATAAGAGTAGTTGTGGAAGCTCGTTGACAGGATCACATGACTGTTTATCTTGACCTACATCTGGCCTAAATGAGATTCTGGATGATAACACCTCCTTCAATCTCATCTAAAATCTCAAGTCAACAAAAGTGTAGATTGAAAAATAACTTCAGAAGAAAAAGGGAACAAGTAGGCAAAATTCCCTTAGCCTGCCTAGTCTGCAGGCACAGACCCTAAGTGACACTTTCCTAAATTACATTTGGGTTTTGACTGAAGTCTAGACCATGTGCTTAGTGGCTGTGTCAATAATGGAGCAGCTATAGTACACGATCCCCATCAACCTGCATTAGTCTCCTACTAAGACCTCTATTACGCGTTTCCACAGACCAGGGTTTGTGCCTGCAAACTACAGCCTGCTCGTGTTCACTAAAATGCAGTTCTGTGACTGAAGACTTATTTCATGGCTATAAATTTTGTGGAATCACTCTGTAGACTAGAATGTAATGCTGAATAAAGAAAGTATAAGTTCTTTTTCATCTCTAGAGGGATTTTGTTCTACTACAATTATTTTTTTTTTAAACCAAACTCCTTCTTCACCTTCTGAAGGTCCCTTCTATCCAACCTTTCCCTCAGAAACAACAACAAAAACAAAACAAAAAACAGGGTGAGGAAAAAATGAAGTGGAATTTCAATCACGGTTGCAGCAAGATTTTTGTAAGAGCATGAAGGTACATGTACATGTATGTACAGGTATGTGAAGCGCTGGAGTATGAACGTAAACAGTACTGGATAAATACCAGCTACATACTACATGTACATGAAGTGCATATTAAGGCACTTTTCTAAAATGTCACCAAATGACAAGGTTTTACTATGTAAACAACAAAAAGAACCTTTTCAAAGGCATGATCCTTCTGTTTGATGGTAATATTATTTTTTCCATGCATAAATGTTACTACACAATTTTATCAGTAAATTTCTGGAAGAAAAAAATCTGCCTGGACCAATGTCTGTTTTTAATTCGAGACAAAATACCTTCTACTCAAATCATGATGATTCTGGATGTACGCAAGTACATTTCTCTTCTTCCCTTGGACACTTTCATCATTTCTTACATTACAAATAAAGAACTACTTTAAAAAAAAATAAATACCTAAGGACCATCAATACCAAATTTTCTGGCATAAAGGCTGCATCCCAAACTTTGACAACTTGAACTTATTTGGGAGGGGGGGGGGAGGGAATGTACAGGAGGAATCACAAGAAAATTTTCCCCAGAAAATGCATAGTTAGGAAAAAGTAATAGCCAGAAGTTTTACTTTATTGGCTTTTTGAAGATGATAATTTGAAGATGTTTCTGTTTCATATCATTAAAAAAGTATTATGAGAAAGAGAATCAGAAGGAGTGTGGTACATACACATGCACTTTTCCCAACTTTGAAAGTTCAAGCACAAATGGGACAATCAACCATGAATACAAGTCTTAAAGGTAGTAGCCCACATTGAAGAGAAATAAGCTAATTTCAATTTTAAATGACAGATATTTATGTAAAACTATCATGTTATCAAATTTACAACAATATTCCAAAGAATATTGAATGGAAAAATGGAAAAAATGAATGGTTTTACTCTTAAACCATTTGGAAGACCCCTTTACAAAACAAGGAAAATAAAAGAAAATCTGTTCTGAATATTTCCTTCTCAATCCTAAATGGGAATGAACTGGGATCTAAAACTTTACAAGTGTTTTTCTGTGGCTTAAAGCAATCTTCAGTAAAACTTTTGTGCAGATTGGCTGCCACTGCAAATGTGGGCTACTACCTTTAAACTGAGGCACAAATCAAATAAAGTGAGTTCAAGAAAATATTTTTACCTCTCAAAAAATGGAGTAGAGATATAATACTTGGACTGATATCCCCTCAAAACTAGTTTTCTAAGCAATTTATTAAGATGAAGAAATAACGCATAAATTAAAAAAAAATATGAAGAAAGAAGTTTGAAGTTAACATGTCAAACCGTTCAAGAGTTACATACATGTATGGCAGGAACGGGCTATTTTCATGTACATTATGACCCCTGTGACCTTTGACCTTTGACCTCATGACCACAAAATCTAATCAGATTGTTGTCACCCTAGTATGCATACATGTGCCAAGTTTGAAGTTAATACATCAAACTGTTCAAGAGTTATAACTCTGTTTCTCTATGTCTTGAACCAATCACTGACCTCAACACGCAGGTAAATCTAAAGGCATAGAGAAACTCCTACCCCACTTCAGACCACATTTTCAATGAAAGGAAGAAAAAAAATAAAGCTGAACAGCTTCCAAATCTAGGGACCAATAATGAATGGTGTACCTCTCTCTAAAAGCCATAATCTTTGTAACTCAATGTGGCTGTGATAGCTCACAAAAGCGTCAACGACCTGTTTGGCTGGCTTGCAATGAAGGTCTTCTGTTGATGCTATTGTATTGAGCATGAATGCATTCCTACTTCTAGCCCCCAAAGCACACCTTTTTGCATGTAAAAAGTGCTGCCATTTCATCTACATGCAGCCACATTAACTACTGCTTGTTGTAAGGAGATAAAATTTACTCAATCATCCCACATAATGGCATACATGCACTTCAGGCAATAAAACTTAATTCATTAAAGTTTATATTCACGAAAATTGTCTTTCGGTTCCTGAACAAACAGTTCTGTTCTACCACATCATGAGACTAAACCATTATCATTTTATCCTCATTTATTTTAAAGGCATTGGTTAACACTGTTATAATTTTTTAAAAATCATTTTGCTACTTGAAAATGGGATAAACATAAAGGTTATAGTGTAAAAATACCAGTCTGAAAGTTTCAAGTATAACATCCACAGGAAGTATTTTAAATATTAGAAATGTGAACCAATATTTGAAAAATATATAAGGGTCGGTTGCACAGACTAGACATAAGTAGTGCACATGCATGCATAGCTCACCGGACCGTACTGTGTGTACTGGCTTATCACGCAGAAAGAGGCAGATAACAGTTTTTTTAACTTGAGCAAAACAGTCTTCTTATTTACTATCTCTGAGACCAAAAATAATAAAATCGTGGTTTGCATCTTACTAACAGTTTTTCATCCCAAATTATGGTTGGTTTCAGGGTTTTTGAGTACAAATACAAGTACTCATACACATGTTTCATCTTAGTTTGCGAATCTTTTAAATTGGCTGCTCACAATGTTAGCCAATGCCTTTAACTGGACAGAATTCCTTTAGTTTCATATGAGAAAGAAAAAGAGAGAGAAAAACATACAGGCCCACTGACAGAGATTAACATCTTACTATTTTACTAAGATTTCACTGAAGTTAGTTTGAGAGATCAAGTGTTAAAAGCACTGCCGAGTGTTTACTCAAAGATTACGGTGCATTACTGTTTACATATACTTCACTAGGGACTGATGGGTGAAATACATGTACATGTACATGTATGTCAGGGTAATACTAACAAGACAGTCATTTCACCAGATGACAGAACCATCTCACCAAGAATGATATAAACACTGTACATGAACGGAAGCACATGAGAATTATTGATGGCTACTAGGAACATTGAAAACATGAAGCCTGTATCGTAATGAAGGCTGAGCCTTTAATAATAAGCTTGAGAAGATTACACGCTAAGAGGATCTGGTCTAGTAAGTGCTTGGTCCACATCATGATCCTAAGCAGATTGTCACCCATGTTTGCTCCACATCATACCTGTGAAGCACTAAACCTATTGACATGTAGCTCCTGGGTTTACTTCAGCAAGCAAACCTAGTCCAAACAGATACAATTTCAATTTGCTATAAAACACACTTTCCACTGACCCAAGCCAAATTTATACTAAACTGTATTGCACAGGTTACACTCGGATGTGGACAAGATAAGGAAGGGCTGCAGAAGCAAATTATGTCATTTCGGCATTCTTTCCATATCAGATGCAGAAAAAGTGTGCAAATCCTCGTTTCCTGGTACATTAAAATGAATCTCTACTTATTGACTGCAAAAATATTGGGGACGGAGTGTCCTAGGAATCGATCGGGAAGGGCGCAAAATGCCACAGAAAATGCTGATCAAAGCAGGACAGCCCTCTCACGAAAGTGATGAAACACCGGGAAGTGTTTATAACAATGATAAAGACAGTGAACTAAATCTATGAAGAATTACACGGAGAGGTTGCTGAATGAATGCGGGTTTACTAAATTTGCATTCCGCGTCTTGTCCGTGCCCTAGTGGAAGCCAAGTTTTGAAAAAATAATCTAGTCACTATTACCCCAGCTACATGCAATGGGGTGCAGTGCTCATGGGCAGTCATCATTCAGATCCCCATTCGTTTTTTCTTTCTTTCTTTTCTTTTATTTTAAATTTAAAGGCAGGGTCCATATGTACCAGACCATTCAATCCAAAACTCCACTTGAAAAAGATATGGTTGAACCTGCTATAACTTAAGGCCCCTCAATACATCTTATCATTAATGCATGTTCCCTTCAGCCTACAGTTAGATTATGACTGAATAATCATCACTTGAACTAAATTTAGAAAGCTATTAATAAAAGTTCATTTGCTGCAATTGTATTCCGTTAAAAATAAAGATATACTTGATTGATTCAACAAATGCATTCCTAATCTTCATAATATTTCTCTACCTCTCATTTCAACCTTCCACATCCCTTCTCTCCTTTTCTTTCTTTCTCTCTCCCTCTCTCTCTCTCCCTCTCCCTCTCTCTCTCCCTCTCTCTCTCCCTCTCCCCCTTACTGTATCTCATCTCTCCCAAACTCATGAGTCAATAAAGAATCAAATTTCAAGGATGTCTACAAATATTTAAAGACTTATGTCTACTGGGCTCAATAAATGTTGCCAATATTGAGCTCTTTTCTACATAGACCATGTAAGAAATGGGAGACTTCCTCAGTTGAGGCCACACAACATACATTTATAGAGAATATTCATGCAATGGTTTGCAGCAATAAGGTTTTTACCTCAAAGAAAATCAGATCTACATGGATATAGTCAAACACAACTTGGATGTAACTAACATATTATTGTTACTCCTAAAATGAAAGAAAAATTGTTTTTACTCGATTTAGAAGATATGGAGGTATATTACAAATATACCAAGCTGCCAGAAAATATATTGTAAATTATTTGTCTGAGGAGGGACTAGCAATGACTATAAAAATAGTCACTATTGCCACCTACCCTTTTGTCAAGGCCTCATATATCGTGAGACCCTGGGTGAACGTGCGAGCGAGTAGCAACTGCCACAAGCCCTTTTCCATATTGGTTTGAATTTCTTATGTTAATCTTTGTTTCTGCTACCATTTCTCTACCAAAATGGTAGCAGCCAATCAGCAATCGTATCATTTGCATGACATCAGCAAATTTGAATGCAAATCAGCTTTTTCATCATGGTGCAGTTTTTGAATGCTTTTCGTGACGATTTGAATTTCACAGAAGAAATCCTGTTCAACAAGAAAAGGGATAAAACTGTCTGAAATCAATATAAATGCAGCAAATGAATTGGGCACATTTCTCTATCTTTCTTTCATTTTTTTGTTGTTTGTTCTGTATTCCATGTACATGTATCTCTCATTACGGTATATCATTATTTATTATTTGAGAGATGCAAACACTGCTATCTGGCCATTATCACAGATTGTTGGCTAACACTCCAGGGCTAACACTCCAGAGATACATGTACATAATCTAGTATGAAACCCTGAACACAATGCACAAACTTGCATGGTGTGGACATTCTCCAATGCTCCACATTTCAAACACTGTCACCTTTCCTTTCCATAGCACTTTCCCAATCTTTTCATTAGCACAGGAAATAGAGTAATCCCTTTATGAAATTAAAAGAATGATTTTCTTCCTGATAAAATCTAACAATCTATATTTAACTGATTTCCCTGCTGATTTCAAGCTATCCTTTACCAGGCCAACTCTAGTAGACGTAAGTCAAGCTGTCATTTTCACCACACTGGACACAAATTTACTGCAAGTGCAAGGGGGAAACTACCGGTAACAGTGTTTCGGCGGAAGTTCAAATTTCATCCAGCAGGCAGATAATTGCAAGCGGCTATAGTAGCATGAATAAAAAAAAATTTAAAATGACCCTTCACCTATTGAGCCTTACCAATTCTACATGTATGTAGATGCTGCATACTGTAGCAATAGTCTACCCTTACAGATTATGACCTTGCGTTTGAGTATCTTACATAACTAGTGTGTGATAGTGCTGGTAATACAGACAGTTACATGTGGGTCTGCAATATTGGTCGTTAAACCATTATTGTAAAATTAGTTCTCCTCTTGAAAATTCACTGCCACAAAAATATTTCTAACATCGACTGGATTTTGTTCACAGTGCTAACATAGAAAATGTAATTGATAAAAGTTGCCTACATCTAAGTCCTGTTAAAGTAAAACTAGGAACTTCCAAAACTTCAACAACAACAACAAAAATACATTTTCATAAATAAATCTCTGCCTATGGTCAAGAGCTCTAGACTGGGGTGATTATGACTGTAAAATTAACTACTGGTAATCAAAATTACTGGAAATTGAAATTTCTTTGCAATTTTAGAAAATTAGGAGGGGGGTATTTTGCTCTGTAAGCAATACAGTACCTCTTTTCATTGATGAAGATCTAGTCAATTTCAAGACTTTTGGTCACTGAACCTATATTTCAGGTTATCTTCCAATGCTCATCATACACAAACAACAAACATGAGACATTTAAAATAGGTATAATTCCAAATCAAATGTTGTATAATATAATTTTTCATCAATTACTGCTTTCACGATGGAACTAATCTTGATCAATTTCTACAACTAGAAAACACTAATTACACATTTTTAACATTTTTTCTTTCCTAATACACTGAAACAAAAAATGACGACTGAGAATTATTAGCCGGCCAAATCAATTAGGGTACACATTCTCATTTATCTTCATTAAAACAACATAACAACTGCAATATCTTTGGTGAGGCTATTATTCATATAATTTGCAACATATAAAAAAACACACTTAATACTTTAACAAACTGATTTCTGCCTGTTACTGATACCAGATCCCTCCTACTCATAGGTCTACTACAGCACTCATAACTTATAACAGCCAGCAATCTTGCTCCCTTGAAATTCTAAAGTTTTGAACATGTATGCTCTGCTATCACAGGAAGTCACCCCTGTATTGCCATCTGGTTTACTAAGCTATAAAATAGGTCTTGATAGCCCTTGTGGTTTTCCAGTATGACAATTATAAGGTAGGAAATATTCATTTCCCATTCCTCAGCTACATGTATACCCTAAACCAATCCTTTCTAATTCACGCAGCATACGGTACTGAAAGAAGTCATTCAAGTAGCTGCATGAGATACAAGGTTATCCCAGATCACTTGCAAAAGCAATCCAGGGCCAGACCCAGAATTTTTCACAAGAGGGAGCCGGTCAGATTTTTCAGGTGTCTGGGTTTTTTTTTAAAGATGGGTACCCTCCGAAGACTTTCATTTGCTAATTTATTTTAGTAATTATTGTGGTGAAAAAGGATGCAGTAACAGTTTTATCCAGTGTTTCAATGCTAAAACCAAAGCACTAATACAGGTATACCCAGTTGTTGGGTGTCCGGACAGGTTGTGTAACCGGACGGTCGATTTTAAAAAGCCAATTGAAAAAGTTCACAAGCAAATCTCTTAAATGTTTTAGCACAAAATGTTAGACAATATTATATAGAACAAATATTGATGATGATTAGCAGAAATAAATGCATAGTTTTTGTTCAATCCAAAAACAAAAGAGAAGGCTTCATGTTTGTTACGTGTCCGGACACCCAACCCCCCATCCTACATGCAAAATTTTGGCAAATTACAAGCTAAACATGTGTATCTTAAAGTATTCTGTTTAAAGAATTGAAGATACAATTTATCTCTCTCTTCTGTCCAAGAACTTAGACTTCGGACAGTCTTGAGAAACAGGCCCTCGCATATGCATTCTGAAAATCATCAGTCTAACTTAACTGAATTACAACCATAGAAGAAACCCCCCTGAGAAACCCTTTTCCCAGATCTTTTGATATAACAAATATGAAATATAATACATTTATAGGGTCTAAATAAAGACAAATTACTGATATTGGGAACCTGTAGAAAAGATAGATCTTCAGGAATTATTCATGAATTTGTGTATCTTCCCTTTTGGTTAGCCATAATCTACCCAATAAAAACATTTAACATGTGATGGCGCTGCATATGAACTAAAAAAGGGTATGGCGAGTTTGGAAACGTCATAAGTTCTTGTCTCGAAAGTCGTTTTTGATCTTGGTAAAGACAGCTTCATGAAACACTTAGCCGACAACTAGCCAACTAAGTTGATGCCAATTTAGTCAAGATGTTAGCCTTATGACAGTTGCAAGAAGGTGGCCGTATTAACGTTAAGTTCATTGTCAGCACTTCTAGCAGTACAGAAATTATGGGGTGCTATTGGATCTAGTATGACTAACCTATAGTGTGGGTGATCCCAGATGAGATAACCATTCAGAAGACTACTGTACTGACTGTACTAGGTCAATTTGCCTTCATGCCCCTGCACACAGCCACAAAAAAGGCCTTGCATTGGCCCATGCATACATGTACATAGTTAGCATAGCCTTGTCTCTGACCGAGGCTTGAGGCTAGGCTTGAGCAATTCCTGATTTCAAAATCACGCTCTCAACTGCGCCGACATTGCACCAAGGTGCAACATCAACTATGAGTATGATCGCTTGACCTGCAGCTCGGTACGATGTCGCGAGCATTTGTACTACTATAACGGCAGCCATGAAGTCCCTGAATAACCCCTTCACCGTCTTTACGCACGGGATGCTTACGGGCAGGCAGTCAAGCAAGAACCCGCAGCAAACAATACCGCCTTTGCTTTGTTGGGTTTATATTCCGGAAATCATCATCAGTCCGTATCCATATTTTTAAAGCTTACCTTACAAGACAGCAGCGACGTCAGAGCTTCAGATTCTTGGTTTCAGGTAACGATTCTAGCAGAATGTGACTTTGATCTCCAGCGTTACTAGACGGCTCACGCATCTGAATGCTGATGAGAATTCTGGTCGGCCGCCGGGTTTCGTACATGAATACGACGCGACGGTATAATACGTACGCGATACGAATACGGTATGGTGGCCGTGGATGTTCGAATTAGCTGCTAGCTAGCCAGCTATCGCTCGAACTGCACGTGTGATCTATGCTGAGAATCTAACAGCGCCATCTTCACGAATAGTACCTTTAATTTTGGTTTGTAACTTCATAGAACCATATCGATGCTCAGAACAGCAGTTGGCAATCGGGGAGCACTCATTAAATCTATGCTGGCAACTGATTGAACAATTCAATAAAAATCCACCATTGACGAATTAAATACGTATTAATGACATGGTTCATCCTGGCAAGGCTCAACCTTTAGTCAAAGCCAAAGGGGGAAAAAAACATAATCACATTACACAAGCATAAGTTGTATAGGGATAATATAGTTGCCATGAGCATTATGTGACAAAATATTCGTTTTTACGCTCTCGATCGTGGAGTCAAAATAGCTGTGATAAAACCAAATATCCAGGACAGAATGATGTGCAAACTGCTTTAATACATGACTGTGGCTTATCCTGATCTTGGAATATCTATTAAATATCATGAAACCTACAACGTGTAATACCTTCCATGATGTATAAATTTAAGTTTCTCTCACTCCTCCCCCCCCCCTCTCTCTCTCTCTCTCTCTCTCTCTCCTCCCTCTATCTCCCTCTCTTTTTAAAGTTCTGCTGAAGATGAAGTGGATCAATAAAATTTTGCATCTCAGTCATTACTGTATAAATCCCGTGGGGATTGAGGGTATGATATACCCCACTTGGGGGGGGATGGCTTGTACAAAGTTTAATATGCCCCCGCTTTTTAAAGAAGAAATAATATTATCATCAATTCTGTTGTTGAAATTCCTGTGATAAATCTGTCATAAACGATAGAAGTAGAATTCATGATATACTTTTGAAAACCAGAGATATATGGGTGTCGATCCCGGGAGAGGGGATGGGGGATATGCATGTATTCCATGGGGGATGGCCTATATCATCACACCCCCTCCCCTTCACCTTCAAAAAATAATGATGATCGGGCCGAGGAGGAGGATTATGATAATAATAATGATGATTATGATGATGATGATGAGGCGGACGCTCTATCAATTGAGCCAATATGCCCGATTATCATTATGATTATGATGTCCAAAGTCAAGAATTCAAAGAAAATCATGGAATTTAGTTAGTTATAAACCATGCACATCCAAATGCTCTGAAATGTGATTTACTGAGGGTTATTTAGAGGTCCCAACCATGGGAGGGGATATTCCCCTCCCACATTATTGGTATAGACAGGGGACACACAGGGGCCATGGCCCCCTGTTCATCCCCTAAAAAAGGAAATGAAAAGAAGATGAGAGAAGGGAAAACGAGGAATGAAATAAAGGAAAATCCTCGAAGCACTCGCTCGCTTCGCTCTCTCGCATTTTCACTATATCTTGCCCAGTGCATGCTATAATAGGTTTTCATCTTGTCTCTCTCTATCCAGTGTTATACAATTATTCTTCTACTCTTGAAAATGATATAACTGCAAGGCAAGTTGACTTAAAATAGATGAATTTTCCTGTGGTTTTATTTTGATGACGAAATGATATCACCAAAAGAGTGTGTTTTTTTCCTTGCTCGCTTCGCTCACTCGTAATATTTAGAAACAGAGTGGTTTTGGACAGCACACGATCATTGAAAGAGCGAGGTGCTAAAATATCATAGGTAGGGTAGTGTGGTGACCAGGGTGCCGTTGCATAAAAATTTGCTATTATAGTAACTCTGCCATCAATGGTAGCTACCATGGTAACGTTGCTCAACAGCCAATCAAAATCCAGTAACATACAGGCGCGCTGGAAGGGTCCCAGCTTGGGGGGGGGGGGGGGGCAAACCGTTCTTGGGGGCCCACCTCAAACCTTTATGGGGGCCTACCTCAAATGCTTACTACCATACAGCCCTATCCCCCCGCTCCCCCGAACAAGCACATTTCCCCCCCCCCCTTTTGTACATATTTTTTAATGTATCAAAAATACAAGTTTTAGATTTTTTTTATGAAGAAAATAAAAAAGAAACTTTGCTTTATTTGATCACTGTTTTCATAAATTGTTTCTCATCATCTCTCATCATTAATACTGCATGAAACAGGATTATTTTGTTCACCGCTGGTAGCATGGTAGGATGGCGTGAGAGGTTAGAGACCGGGCATGGCAATGGGAGGGTTATGAATGGCGTACATGCACATTTTCGCGATGGGGCCGACGTCTTTTGCCCGAAAGGCAACTCTTCAGTTTCACAACTTTGGTGGTGAAAATATACAGCAATTTCATATTCCGGCACTGCCCAGACATTGCCAAATATGAGAAAATACGGGCGCCCTTATGCCAATGTACACACTAAGAAATTAGGGTGCAATTCTGCACCCTTACCGCTGGTACAATAGCAGCACCCTATCCTATAGGGTGCTGCATTGTACCAGCGGGGGTGCAGAATTGCACCCTATTTCTTAGTGTGTATGAGGATACTGGGGAGGGGGGGGGGTGGATAGGCCTTTCACTTATTAACCCCAACACATTTACAAAGGGAAGCATCTATCTGTCCTCCCCAGCTTGTGGTGCCTTTGGCAGACAGGGTTTCAATATCAAGAAACACAACTTCTGTAAAAATGCAATTCTGGAACGCTGCGCCCGTTTGAAAAATGTAGTTTATGGAAAGTTTTTTTTTTTTTTTTGGGGGGGGGGGGATTACAAATATTCCCTTATTGCTTTACGTAGGAAACCCATGCCCAACGGCATTTTATTGAAATACCCCTCCCCCCTTTTTTTTTGCATTGAGAAGCACCTACCCCGTCACACCGCACTCTTTAAAGTCTATATTTGAAGCGTTTTCATTAATCTACGAGGGAGCGTATAATGAAATAGAATGTCGAGGCCATGTATTTAAGAGCAATTAAAGGAAAGCTCATTATACATCATTTTAAATGAAAATAAATTCTTATCGTCTTGTTAGAGAGCCCAACTGAGGAGCCAAAACAGATTTTTTTTGTTTGTTTTAACTTCACAAGCAAGAAAATTCAGATTATTCGGTGCTAGTGTTTAAAACATTTTTAAACACTATAGAAAGCTATTCGTATCATGGTGTAGAATTATACTCGAGTGTGAGCAAGAAAATTTTGGCAAAACAAAATATTTTGATCATCCTCCCCTCGCCCCCACTCCTCGAAACGGATTTACGCCGGTCATCTTAGTCATATTATGGATTGGCTGCAAAACGTCGGTGAAGACGAATGTTTTACTGTAAATATGACCTTAATTGTTTAAATCTCATTCCTCAGTGGTACAGAGTATAGTGACGCGAAAATAATCAAATACCAAACGGATTTTTATTTCATTTGTCATAATTATTTCCCTTAAAAGCAACGAGATTTGTTTCTCTAGTTTCTCTAGAAGGATGAAGAAACATCTTACTTCATCCTATAAATAATTTAATTTCATTGCGCATTCCCCCACCTTCGGCTTATTTGGGATTTCATCCTTTCGTGTTTTTTTTTTTTTTTTCTCGTGAATTTCTCTTGTCTGTTACTCCTTTTCTTTTGCACCTCCTAATCTTTCTCTATTAATTCGATTTCACCTTTCTCTCTCTCTCTCTCTCTCTCTCTCTCTCTCTCTCTCTCTCTTTCGCAAGTTCAGTGGTTTAGGATTTTGTTTTTGTGTGTGCGTGTGTGGGCGCAGGTGTGTGTGTTCGTGTATGTTTTTGTGAGTGTTTTTTTGTTGTCACTTCTTTTTTCATTTTTTAAATACTTTTTCATAAGTATACATATTTATTATGTCCTAGGGCACCCTCGACCCAAGCTTTTGCTTTCAGAGGCGTGTCCTCCAATTATTTATGTAATTACGATGATTGTATATTATGTCATATTTTGTTATCCATACCAAGAACGTAAATTTGTTGTTTCATTATATTGCTGTTTATCTTAATAATTGGAAATAAATGTGTTTGAAATTTGAACTTTGAACTTTGTAAAAGCGATTCATGTATATTCCAAGAGATTTCATTATTCACATTTCCTGTAGGATAATTAGGATAATAATCCATTCATATCAAATTTATTCGCAAGTCTATATTTGCAAAATATGATCTCCGTCATCAGCAAATGGAATTACACACACTTCCGTTTTGTATCAGAATAGATGAGAAAAGCTAGGAGCTTTGCAATTTAAAACACTGCAAATCACTGTGTGACTTTTCCGTTTTGGCAAACTTAGTAAAACCAAACAGATACGCAGTGTTCATTCTGCAAAAGGTCACTCAAAACTTAAACACCTTTATTTTTACTTGTCAAGTCCTACATTACGATATCTGAATGAGGCTAGCATTTTTTGTTTGTTTGTTTGTTTTTGTTTTTGTTTTAAGGTTTTTGTTTTTAATTTTGTTTTGTTTTGTTTTAGTTTGCTTTGTGCAGAATACAACCTCTGATCCTTTCCAACAGAAATTATGTTCTCTTTGGAATTTCTGAACCTCGTAAGTAGGCCCCGTATCTAGATCTCATTTTTCTTGCGATGATTAGGCGAACATTTACAGGTGTATAGGGGTGATGTTCGTTATTCCGAAGGTTCGTTATTCCGAAAATGAAATAAGGTTCGTTAGTCCGAAAATAACTAACGAACTACATAACGAACCTTATTTCATTTTCAGACTAACGAACATTCGGAATAATGAACCTTCGGAATAACGAATCTTCGGAATAACGAGCTGTAACCGGTGTATAAAGGTGCAGTGACATCATACGTTTTTTAAAACTTTTTTTGTTGTTGTTGTTTGAAACTGTCTAGCATTAAATTGCACAGAGGAAAATCCAACCACTAAGGTATCGTAAGTCGTAAGTCCGTCTTCAGGAGACTGAAGACGGACAGTCAAGCTGCCCGAAACGTCGAGTCTTCTCTCCTCAAGTCTTCTTGCCTCTCGCCGACTCAAGCCTCCTCATGTCTTCACCAACTCAGTCCTCTCACCTCTTCTGGTTTACAGTCCTTTTTAGGACTTCACCCAGTTTTCGAAAGATACTCTGCCCTCCAACTTTCCTACTTTCTCGCCTCTCTATTTCACCTCCATCTCTATCCACTTTATCTATAGTCCCTTAGGACTTACCACATGGTGAACCGTAAACCCTTTCTACGAATAAAGCGTTCTTACGGACGCCGTAAGAGCCCTCTATGAACAACTTAAGGCGTTCTTACGACCGTCGTAAGAATTTGAAGCTTCTAAAATTGTCTCTTGACCCTACGAAATCTACCAAAAATCTTGCGTGGTTCTTACGATGTTCTTACCACGTTCGTACGGCCGCCTTACGAAGAGGGGGGTTTCGTACGACGTGGAAAAAAATCTTGGACAAGACCATCGACCAGGCTGCGAACTTACGAACAGTCTACGAACGGTCTAAGAACGCTGGTTTCTTTCGGCCTTCTTAAGAAGATCTTACGAAATGGTCTAAAAATCGTTCTTACGGCGTTCGTAGCAGTTCGTAAAGGCATTTGTGACCGAGCCTTTACTGTATTAATATTCTTACAATAATGCTCTGAACATTTGATTAGATTTTTACTTAAAAAAACAAAAACAAAAACAAAAAAACGAGGCTCCAAGATCTGTGTCAGTAATTAATACATTGTGTATTGTGCATTGCACCTGTCATTTCTGGCAACGTTTAGCTCTCTAGTGTTATTACTGATTCATGACTCTGGGTTGAAAGAGGTACAGTGGAATTTCAGCTGCAATACACAATGGCAATTGTCGGGCTCTGAATTCATTACTGACACACACAGAGTTTGGTATGGCCTAAATTTATCCGAAACCATCCTGTTTGTAAATATTACGAACGAGCGAAGCGAGCGAGGAAAAACACACTCATGATAAAGTATTATTCCATCATAAAAACACACCACATGCCGAATTCGTTTGCTTTCCGAAACATGCATCCTGTATCTGAATATCATACGAGCGAGTTGTTGAATGTCTTTGCTTTCCCAGACCATTTTGTATCAGAGTTTTGTTTTGTCATCATATATGCCTCTAGGATATCTACATTCCATCACTAATCTGCCAAATATGATGCTAAATTTTGGGATCGTCGCTTGCCGTACAAAGCAATTCTGTTTCTACGAGCGAGCGAAGAGAGCTACCGACAAAAACTGTTATGTCTTTGAAACGTAGATTTTTCCACCGAATTCACTAGATGATTTTTAAAATGTACGAGAAAATGGACGTTTGTATACTGAGAACATGTTTCTGTTATTCTTATAATTTTAGTAAGGTACATTCAGTATCACTAGTATCTTCTACTCTCATAGTGGATGAGAATAGCCTATGGCCACAGACCTTCATGTCCTGAAAATTCATCTAATAATAATATTAAGTGTTCCTTGCATATATATTATTTAGAACATTTCATGAGTAGAAGAATAACATTAGATAGAGATACAATATGCAAACCAATTTCCTTCCTTGAGAATATGATTAATATTGGTCAAGATGCTTAAAATGCTAACGAGTGCTTCCAGTTAATTTTTTCTTCTTCCCTCCCCCCCCCCCCTCACTTTTGCTTTTCTCTTTCCTTTTGTTTAGGGGATGTACAGGGGACCATGGTCCCTTGTACCCCCAATCTACGCCAGTGGGGACATCCCCCTCCCACGATATGCCCTCAGTAAAACTCACATTTCAGAGCATTATTTTGAGAGTGTTTTTATGGAAATTACGAACGTCTTAAATTAAATAAGTTTCTTTGAATTCTTGATTTTGGTTATCATTGTGAAAATCAATAAGAAAAACGACGATGATTTTTTTTAAGGTAATCATAACAATAATAATCGTTACCGTCATCATCATTATCATCATGGGTGTCGATTTGTATCCGATGTGGTGGGGGGGGGGGGGCTGATTGGTGCGGAATATCCTCGATGATGGAGCTAAGCGACCGAGCAGGGGGAAGGGGGAGGGGGGAGGGGCTCAAACGTGAAGGATCGTCAAAGCAAAGGAGCAGAGACAGGGGTGTAAGACCTATATTTTCCAACAGTTTTGCTGCATTCAAAGTCTAATCTACCCCTCCCAAAATATCGTAGATTTAGATCCTGATTACTTTAATGGAATGTCTAAGGGCCGCAAAGCGTTAGATTTGAGTAAAATGACCCTTCTTGCTGGATTAAGAACAACCCTTTTTAAAACCTTGCGAGTAAACGAAACAAGTAGGCCTAACCACTTCTTGCCATAAAAAGTGTACATGCACTCTAGGGCCTTTAAGATATTTGAATGGTATATTTAGTCAACTCGCTGCCAAATATGACTCTGTTCTAGCACCTCGCTGGTCCAGTTGTTTGCTGTTTGAAACCAACCTGTTTAAAAAAAAATATTACGAGCGAGAATACAAGACAACTTTTTTAATGTTAAAAGTATTGTTTCGTCATCGAATAGGTCTTTATCTAAGTTAACGTATATTCGGTCACCTCGCTTGCATGCCTAATTCGTTTGACTTTCCAAACCTTCCTGAGTGCAGCGAGCGAACTCTTTGATAAGCCTCAAAGTTAGGATATTCGATCACATATCTGCTATAATAATGTTTTATTTTATTTTATTATTATTATTTTTTTTTTTTTGGCTCGTCGCTTGCTATCCAAAAACCCATTCTGCTTCTATGAGCGAGCGGAGCGAGCTACCGACCCCCAAATGCGATTTTCTTTAAAACGTAGATTTGCCACCAAAATACACTAGATGATTTTTATAATCATGATAATGTACATCAGTGCAAAAATAGTATATTGGGGCACTCACTCGTGCAGGCCAATGTATTTCACCTTGGCCTTCGGCCGCGGTGAAACAAAACTGCTTTTGGAATAATATTTGTCGCGCACATAACCCGGTATAGTGACCATAGTGCACATCATGCACTATACTGTATGCTTTGTATTATGGTTATAGTATAATTGCTGCAATTATAAATGAATAATCCTCTGGAAGGAATTCATTTCCAGTTTTCTTTACGTACTTTTAATCATAGAAAATTCTAGAAGATAAATCATTATTCATAGTTTGTTGTAACAATTAACACTCAAAGAATCATAGTTATAATTAAACATCTAGGAAAAGAACATTCTAAATCATTTTATATGTCTTGCTATACTAGCACTTCATTTTTATAATTTGTAACAGTCGCTGTTTCAAGCTGTTGAAATAATTAGATGCATGCGCTATCTGGAAGCTACTTGATATCGGTGATTCCCATGTATATTACTGAACTAAAAATTCAATAGTCTATTCATAACAGAGTCTGGAGAGCTGAAATGTACACTACTGTACAAAGGAATATTGTAGATTTTGTTTCAGTCAGAAAGGAAAGGATATTTCAAGAGTATTCCAGAGTAATACTAGATTTGTATATAAGCTGGGATGAGAGGCTTGGATGAGAGGCTTGCTTACTAGCTTGCAAGGGGATAATCACATCAGTCAATGTCAATGGCTATTGTGTGGGGACTGAGGCACACTCTCTCACACACCCATTGACTCCTGTAAAAAGTTTTGATTTGCACAGGTTGGAAATTGAGCGAAATTTTAACCCTAAGTTTAAAAAATAAGCATGAATTTCCTAAAAACTACAGCCATTGATGAGTTCTCACATACGGTCAGTATCTTCCTGCACTTCTCCAAGGCCTTCGATACCATTGATCACAAAATTCTTCTTCACAAACTTTCTCATTATGGAATCCGTGGGAAGGCCTTGGAGTGGTTCAAGAATTACCTTACAAACCGGAAGCAGTATGTTCATATTAACGGTAAAGAATCTCAAATGAAAAGTAATATACTTGTGGTGTGCCGCAGGGATCATTACTAGGCCCACTCTTATTTATACTTTACATGATTTTAAAAATTGTTCAAATAACCTTTCCTTTCTTTTATTTGCTGATGACTCCAATATTTTTCTCTCAAATCGTAATCCCCAAATCCTCCTGGATACTGTAAATTACGAATTGAAATCTGTATTAAACTGGATTAATGCTAACAAGCTGTCACTTAATATAAATAACACCAACTTCATTTTATTCAGCAAATCAATTGAACATTTACCAGGACCAATCCTATCAAACGATGCAATTCTTGTTCAAGTTGAAACAACCAAATTTTTAGGAATATACCTCGACAATAAATTAACATGGAAAACACATTTGAATAACATTTGTAAACTTATATCCAGAGATACTGGAGTCATTGGCAAATTAAAAACTGCGCAAATTCCCTCATTAACCAGCTTTTAGTTAATACACAAAAACGGGCCGTTAGAATAATCAATAATACACATTTTCGTACCCATACAAACCCACTCTTCCATGCACTCGTGTAACCTTCTAAAGATTCACGACTTATTTATCTATAATCTTGGCAGCAGCTCATTGAACACATTTAAACGCAAATTAAAACTATCCCTCCTAAATACTTACGCGATGGCTCCTTAGTCCCTTCGTTCATTAGGTGACATGTGTGTTTTGTTTGTTTGTTTACCTTGCCCTTTTCTTTTTTTTTTCCTTTTTTGTACCTTTTTTCTTAATAGATCTCTCAAAATAACACGTATATATCACAGACTTTTCTTTAAACCTTCTAGGGAATCTTTAATCACAAGCTCAGCTTTTTATTAGATTCCCTCATATTTCACTTTTTAAATTAATTTGTCTTAAGCTCATGGTGAAGATATTAAGATCTACGTGTTTGTATGCTCCAATTTCTCCCTTTGTATTATGAATCGTCTTATTTACGATGTCATTCATATGTATATTTATGTATTAATTTTTACTTGCATGCATGTATCATCATTTATGTGAAATATGAAAATAAAATGAAACTGAAACTGAACTGAAAAAATGATTTATGATATCATATTCCAATCATCTCCAACAAAATTGTACACCATCCAGCTATAACCCATATCAATTCCATAGTTTTGGGGCTTTTACAGATCAAAACAAGAAAAGGGTCAAAAAGTCGCATGTAGCCAAATGGAATCATGCATCGTAATAAAGGAGGGCTAGAAATGATGAGCTTTTGATACCGATAATGGACAAGAAGAATGTGTATTCTAAAGCTTTTTACTAGACACCAACATGCTGTGTACCTCTGTGAAGGGAGAAAAGTTAATTTCATGTACTTGTGTGATTGCTGGATCAAATTTCTCTCTATTGCATTCATAATTACTGACAACCTCCTTAGAAATTAAAAATTACATTTATGCTACTTCTAAAAGATAGATCAGTTTGAATAACAAACTCAATCATACATTGTGCACCATTATGTTAAATCAAATACCATTTTCTAAAGGTATTTCTCTACTAGAACATGTGGAGCAAGAGAATTCAGACAATACCAATATTTAAGCAAATGTCTCCTCAAGTACAGGCAGTAAGATACCTGAATTTGTAATTTTCACTTCTTATGTGACTTAAATAAAACAAAACTAGATGAATCCTTGACCGCAGTCGAAATTTATGCCTCCGCCTTCGCCAGATCAGAAATATATGACTGTTAATTACAGGAAATGTATTAGGATACATTTAGAGTACAAAATTGGAAAAAATAGTTCTATTTAAATGACATTGTGTCAGCCACATTTGAAGTTGATCCGTTAAATGGTTCTTAAGTTATTGCGAGAACAAGCAATTTTCATGTATACAATATCTATGACCTTTGATCTTTGACCTCATGACCCCAAATTCTAATCAGATCACTGTCCCTCCCATATGCATAGATCACCCAAATGGTGGGCGGAGGCATAAACATGGTTCCAGGTAGTTGAAAAAAACAAAACAAATAAACCCAAACCTCCCAACAAACAGATGATTAGAGAAGAAATTACTTAATCAATTACAGGGAAAAATTAAATCTTTACTTAATCTACTAATTAAAATTTTTCATCAGCTGAAGGATGTGTACCTTACAGAAAGCTAAGAGAATTTT
This sequence comes from Echinometra lucunter, assembly GCA_029962745.1. Taxonomy (NCBI): domain Eukaryota; kingdom Metazoa; phylum Echinodermata; class Echinoidea; order Camarodonta; family Echinometridae; genus Echinometra; species Echinometra lucunter. The sequence continues at coordinate 32,329,747 of CM057151.1, forward strand.
AAAATTGTAAGAGGATTTTAAAATTGTGAAAGCAACAATACACATAGGAGATGTAACACGCTATATAAGGCAACTGAATACACGAGTATCATTCAAATAACTTTGGTCAGAGTATTTTAATGTTCATCTGAGTTGACAGTTACATTTTGTTTGACACATAAGCTCAATTTCCATAAGATGATAAAGTAAAACTTGCCTTTCTCATGGTCCATAATTTATGATAAACACAACGGCTGTATATCTGAGTATAGTATACAGGATAATATTTTCATCACGATAGGCAAGACATAATTGCTTAAACATTAAAAACCACCTAAATACCAATTTACATGACATGATTATGCATTATATATGCTGCAAATTACCATCACCCACATGCATCCAAGTAAAATAAATTCAATTTGGTATTGCATGATAAAAACTGACCTAGCTTGAGTATTATTACATCTACTGCATGTTATGTACATTGTAATAATACTTTGCAATAAGTTAACTCTTTCCTTATCTTGGTTGCAGATTGCACATTGAATAGACGTTTTCAAATGGGCCTTCAAATACTTTCAAAAGAACCAGTATTTACTCTTATCAAATTTTAGATCTAATTAATATTTACCTATATGTAACTGAGATACTTTTTAAAAAAGAATTTCTCTTACAGCTGGAGGAAAGGTGTTGCATATTCAATGACCGCCTACTGAAATGACTACCGGTACATCATAAACATAATACAGTAATCAGCATATTTTTTTTTCTTTTTGTTTGTAAATGGTAAGTTAAATTTGAGGGGAGGACACCATTGTTTTGACTCTCATCCCTTTGCTGTGTGTGGGGCTTGATACATTTCACCACTTCGCATTTGCCACAATAGGAAAATATTCATTACATAAGATGTATGTGGTGAATATTGCTCATTTGTCTCGCAAGTGCAAGTGTAAGCTTTGGCAAAAGAATCATGGAAACCAGAGAAGATAAACGTATATGCATTGTCTTTCCCATTCAAATATTCTGATTCAAACTACCAAATCATCGTGATTAATGATGATACCATCTGCTTAGAATAAGCTGATGAACTATACTCAACAATAGAATCTGGACTCATATTAATACAAGTATCAACAAAAGTAATTAATACAAAATCTATAAATAATCATATATTGCCACATTGCATAATCAGCTGTAGTGTATATCAGAATTGTTCTTGCATGCATACACCAAAGAGTAATCACATGAATCAATTCTAGCACCAGTTTACAGTCAAAATATGGAAACAAAATGTACATAACATTTATTGGAATTCTTCTACTGATTTCATGATAGTTTACTACCGTGTCATGAATATGGATCGATCATCGTAAGATTAATAAACTTTTCACTAACACTTCAAAATGTGTGAAGGTTGCAAGGTTGTTTACTGGCACTTCTGAAAGTGATGTATGAGTTTATATAATGTGGAATGCTGAATATTATATAAATATATTACATACTAAAAGACTTTCATGTAAGTCTCAATTTTACTGAGCAAAATTATATCAGATCATATACATAATATTTCATATCATTTCCAATCCAAATATGGAACAGCATCTCTGATTATATTTTTGTTCAAATACATGTATACCAAAGCAATTCCTCTTTAATCAAACTTTGCAAAATGAACCTATGATATTAGAGATCACACGACAAATATATTCATATCACGATTTCAAATCTGTAGCACGATTCTCTTGAACCCCTAACCCCATCAGTACAAGCTTTACATGCAACTTTATACTCAATGATAGATTTGCATACAATTTGATACTGTTTTCTATGTCCACACCAACTAAAACATCATACATGTTGTAGCAAAGATCTGGGTCCTGTTTCATAAAAGATGCAATGATTTCAGTAGCATATAACATTTACTGCAACTTGTTATTGATAACAACTTTTATGAAATGAGTAACAACTGCCACATTTCCATGACAAATTTGCTCTCAGCCAATCAGATGCAATGATTTCAGTAGCTTATAACAGTTACTGCAACTTGTTATTGATAACAACTTTTATGAAATGAGGCCCTGGTACTATCTACTTTTTAATGGTAAAGGCAATATAGCTCCCGTCATTTGAAACCACAATATTTCCTACAAGTATATTATCAAAGGTTCAAAACTAAGAATTCATCTTAGAAGGAATGTATCATTCATGGAAGAATACATACAGAAAAATAATATTTCAAAATGATTTATTGGCAAAATATTGCACGCAATAAAAGGAAAGAAAGGCACTCGTAAGATGGAATACTATAAACAGAATGATCGATGTCTAGACTACAGTACATAGAATATCTAAGCTAATATAGAAGCGCATATCGTACATCCTCGTAGCATTTAATGCTATAAATGAAGATCTGAGCTGAAAGGACTCAGTGTATAAGTTGACACCCTTCCAAGTCTCAGTTTGGCAAAAGAAATAGAGACAATGTGCCAAATGAAGATTGCTATTTGTTTTAGGTTTTCTGATAATCTTTAGTTCTAACATATATCTCTTTACTTGGTTTCAGACTTTTTTTCAATGCAAAAGGGACTGAATGGTTTACCTTTTTTTATCATATAGCACCTCAATCGCAATACACCGAGGCACATTGATATGAATATTGACAAAAGCAAGATTCTCTTGTCACCCCCCCCCCCTGCATAAAAACATAACTAAAACATTTTCACATTCATACTTGTTAATCTTAACACTCAGCATGGCCCTTGCAATAAAGTGAAATCAACATGCTATGTTCTTAAAAGCAATAATAATTTGCACTATTATACATAATCTACAAAAGGATGGACAAAACAACATGACTCCTGAATTATGTATAATCTGAAATTTAGAAGTACTTTGACAATTTTAAGCAATTTATCCAAATTCTCCTTTTGTTTTTGTTGATAATTATTCTAGATGCTTGCAGACTAATTCATACAAATTTATAAAAGTTTATTTTCTTTGTTATCTACCTTTGAAATTTTTATGCCCGTTTGGATACATTTTGTTTATTATGTTACATTTTGTTGTCGTTTTTATGAAAATGGCATACAAATGTTGAATATCTGTGCATTTCTGTGTTTGAGCTTTATGCAATGAATCTATGTTTTTAAGATATAATTACAAGATATAAAAATGATCAATCAGCCTCTTTAAAAGAATACGACAAAATCACTCATGAATACTGGACCAAGTCTAAACAAGTATTTGATGACAAAGCCAACAGCTTGTATCTAATTTGGGCAAGCTTCAACTATCACTTGTGTGCTGGCTAGAAATCCAGTGATCAAGGATAATAATAGTAACATTGTAAAGCTCATTGAAGTATTCATGTAATGCACTATATAAATGTAATATATTATTATTATTATTATCATCATCAAAATCTGTCTTGTTTATTTAATCTTAAAGATAGCTTTTTGTTAAAATTTTGCAGGAAGCATGACTTATGGATAAATGCACTTTCATATTTGTAAGACTTTAAAAGTTCTAATAATTTGTCATTCTGAAGAAAGTATTATATCCTAGCATTTAATTGTTTGTGTGACTGAGTCATCAAAATGCTTTAAAGATGAAAAGTTTTACTGTCTGAAACAACAGCCAACTACAACAGATGATGACAGTTTGTTTGATGTAAGGAGCTGTTTTCACTGAATGTACTACACAATTATACGAGTTAACCTTGTCAATTAGGCCAACATCACATGTTGCATAACAAAATTTCTGCAGTTATGTAGCTAAGTAATTCTGTACTGTAATCAGGACAAAATTATGCTTCATAAATATTCAGAAATTAACACAAATTATAAAGGCCCCCTAGAAATTGCTGTAATGGCATAATGCGAATGACCCTATGACTCTAAAATTAGGCCAAGCTTTAGACTTTTCAAGAGAAAAAAAGCTGCAAAGAACAACTGTCACAGTGATTATGATCAATGACAGCTAATGAAATATCCATGTTAAAAAAGAGAATTCAGATTAAAAATGGTTGAATTACTGGAACTATTTAACAAAGGCCATCTACTGTAAGAGATATCACTCTTTTGAGCTAGTGAATAGTTGAATCTGTAACTATGTGATGTCTCTGACTCCAAGAGAGCAACTACACCGTAAGTTGGAATACTAAGAATAATAATCAAGGAAAACCAGCAACCAACATATACTTACCCTATTCCAAAATGCCTGCTATGCTAATACAATATCTTAAACTCTAAAGTATTAAATTTCATGCATACTTCTTTAAAAAACCACACAAAAGCTTGAATGAACAAGGTTTGCCAGGTACAGCAACAACTTTATACAAGGATGATTACACCTATAGAGATGCTATCACACATGTATAACAATTCATTTGAGTAATTTGTTATGGGGGATTCTGCATCGCTCTTAATGATTAAAACTGTCTTCCCTACCCATCTAAACACCGACATTGCGAAGAAAGGACCACTCCCCTGCTATGCACAGACACAGCCACATACAGTGTCTGGAATAACGAGATTACTGCTTAAAATACCATACTACAATCAAACAATAGTTTTAAAAAACAAAAACACAATGATATCTTGGGTATATGGATAATCTTTGTGATGTGTATTGGTATTATGAGAAGCAATACACCTCCATGACTCATTTTCAGCATGAGCCACAAACAGCTGGAAATATTTGAAAATGTCAACTACCATCACACTACAAAGTACTGAACATTGCCTCCATTTTTAAAATTTTCAATAAAAGAAGCTGCTATTATGGAAGACAGAAACAAATGAAAGGAACATTTACAATGCACTTTATACTTCACATGACATAAGCCACATCAAAGTCTCTCTCCATACTCATTTATTGAGTTTTTGCAAGCAAAAATCACCCATGAAGCCCACAAAGCAAAGATATTTTGTTGTTTCTTCCCTTGTACGTTGGACAGGAATCAGCTAGGCACCAAGGATTTGGGGAAAACACCAATCTGAACAAAATCATCCACCACCTAAGTGCAGAAACATAGAGAAAGTATAACAGAGTAATTATTATTCATATTATTTATTTATTTTGTCTCATTTATTTCATACTGCAGGGTTGGCCTGTTCAGGTCTGCAAAACTGCTTTCCAAAGGCACCCTGCAGTTTAACAAACATCATTCTACATGAAAGTACAAAATATATAACAGTTAGGTAACATTGTAAAATACAACTAGATGAATCTTCGACCACGCGTGGTCGAACTTTATGCCTCCGCCATTACCAAATCAGAAATAAATGGCACTTCATGTTGATTTATTTTTATTTATACAATGACATCATTGACCTTGACCTTATGACCATCAAATCTAATGAGAGCATTGTCCTTTCCATATGCATACATGAGCCAAGTTTGTTGAACTGTCAAATGGTTACTGAGTCATCACAAGAACAAACCATTTCTATGCACATAATGACCTCTATGACCTTTGACCTTTGACCTTGAGACTCCAAAATCTAATCAGATCTTTGTCCCTCCATATGCATACCTGTGCCAAGTTTGAGGTTGATCGGTCAAATGGTTCTTAAGTTATCGTGAGAACGAGCCATTTTTATGTGTATTATTACCCCTATGACCTTGACCTTGGACCTTGAGACTCCAAAATCTAATCAGATCATTGTCCCTCCCATATGCATACATGAGCCAAGTTTGAGATTGATCGGTCAAATGGTTGTTGAGTTATGATGAAAACGAACCATTTCTATGTACATAATGACCTCTATGACCTTTGACCTTTGACCTTGTGACCCCAAAATCTAATCAGATCATTGTCCCTTCCATGTGCATACATGAGCCAAGTTTGAAGTCGATCTGTCAAATGGTTCTTAAGTTATCGCAAGAACGAGCCATTTTTATGTGTATTATTACCTCTATGACCTTGACCTTGGACCTTGAGACTCCAAAATCTAATCAGATCATTGTCCCTCCCATATGCATACATGAGCCAAGTTTGAAGTTGATCTGTCAAACGGATCTTAAGTTATCGCGAGAACGAAAACGGGACGGACGGACGGACGGACGGACGGACGACCCGAAAACATAATGCCTCCGGCAACCACCTACGGTGGGCGGAGGCATAAAAATGGAGAGTGAATTAATGGTATTGTAAAATGTATAAACAAGAACATGAATAGCACTGATATAATTCCACTGAATCGAGCTTTAAAGGTAGGAGATTCCATTTGCAGCTCTAAAATATTAAGATGTGTGAATGTGTGTTCATTTATGAGAGAATGATTATTAAAAACTTCTGTGAAAGAAAAATGGATTGTACATGACTCATGAACTGAATAATTAACATATTTGACAACTCTGTATTTATTTCGGACCGAAAATTTTAGCAGATTTTTTTTCGAGATAGCGCACAACGAAAGGATTCGCGTTACATACAGTACAGCGCTGCTGTCATGCGGTATGTGTGGTGGCTGCGAGCTGCGCACGGCTGAGCTAGCTAGCTAGCTGGCTTCACTTCTGCCGGTGAGCTGATCCGACTTGCTTATTCAAGGATGGTAGCCAGATTTTCATTTTTGTATGACCGTAAGATTAAATAAACAGTATCAGAAGGGCATATCCTAAACTCCTGCCAAGTTGTATGGATTTTCGAAGATTTTGCAAAAGGGATCTCCTACCTTTAAGGCTCTGCAAAGTTTTTTTAAACTTATAAAGGGATGTACATGTCTCAACATAATAATATTCGAAGACAACAAGCAAGGAAGTTATTAGAATGCAATTTTTTTGCAAGGATTTCAAAGTCTTGGTACTTAAGAATAAAATATGGCATCTCTATGCTTTACATTTTCTACTCCAAAGAATGATCTGCCTCCTATTGGCCTTTAATTTTTGTTATAAAGTGAATAATTTATAGACCTGTTCAGTTTGAGTGCTGTTTTTAATGCTGTTTAAATAGAGGGCTTCAAGCATGCCTAACAAAAGCACTAACGTCTCAATGCACCTGACTCATTGCATAACCTACTGAATCATGTTATCTTTTTTTGGAAGCCCCCCAGCTATGGCTGACCTAAACTACAGTGTTCTGAAACTGAATATGTCTATACATGAGTAACATAATTCATAATTCAACTTGGTAATTTGTTACATAATTGTCTAGAAACAGGAAGAACCAAATTCAAGACCAAGGTAAAGCAGCAATCTTGGATTATGTTTTATTTTTTTTATAATTACAATCCATTTTCCCCATTTCCTATTTTTTATATCTGTTAAGTCCTTGGTCCCTCAGAAAATACTCTTGGCAGTGGGTACCCGAGAGCTTAATACAGGCAAAACCTGTCATTAAAGGGAACCAAAACCTTGGGAAAAATCAATTTTAATGAAAAGAGAAGCAATTTTTAAAAAGTTCCATCAAAATAGGTTACAAAATGAGAAAGTTATAAAAGTTTGATAAGTCTAAATTTACATGTACTTTCTTTGGCTATCCTCAAATTGGCAATGTTGCTTCAAAATGGCAAGTTTAGAAGAACAACTCTAAATAGGTTTTGTACACAAAATTTCATTTTTTCTCAATGATCTCTCAAGGTGCAGCCTGTCTCCTTCTTAGCTCACGATATATCATGGGAAAATGTATTTGACATAACATATGTTGAGTTCACAAAGAGACAAGCAGCATTTTCAGAGATAATGAAGAAAGTATGAAATTTTGTGTACAAAACATATAAATAATTGTCCACAAAACCCTACATGTATTTTGAAGCAACATTGCCAATGTGAGGATTGCCATAGAAAGTAAATCAAGACTTTTCAAAGTTTCATAACTTTTAAACTTGCTTCTCTCTATCCTCTCTCTTCATTAAAATTGATTTTTCCCCAGAGTTTTGGTTCCCTTTAACATAAAGCTGAAGCTGTCATCATATCAAGTGTGATCTTACCTCTTTGAGAGCCTGCTTAGTTAGCTTAGGTCTGAGGTGAGTAAAGCCAGTTGCTTCTAGTTTACTACCATCCAGTAACATATGCTTGTGGTAAAGAAGTTCCTGAGAAACAGAAACAGGATAAATGTGAATTACTTTCCAAAAGTCATTATACAAATACATCCTTCTCTAGTACATGTATGTATCCAAGAAGCCTGTATACTAAGAGATGAGTGAACATTAACCACAAGAGTAAAAATAACAAGGAAATAAAAGTCAGTACATTTCAGATATCAAAAAAAAAAAAAAAAGCTTCCTCAAAATCTCTTGATCTCAAATATGCTCCAGCAACAGCTACTTCGGCTTTATTTTTGTCAAAGATGTTGGGGTAGATTGAGAGTCGCAGTTTTTCTCTTTTGAAAAAAAAATGGTTAGAATTAAGTGAAGTGTGTGGTTTTGGGCTGACTCAAGAAATTTCTTTAGAGTAAGATAACAACTGTAGAGAAATGTCTGTGGGAACTTAGCCCTAAATCCACTACTCAAAATTGGAAGAGAAAGCAAAAATACAGGAGAACATAATATAAGAATGATCCTGACCCACAAACAAGAGACATCACAGTCAAGTGTGCAAAATACATGTACTTAAATCAAGATGTCACTATCAGCCCATTTGTAAGTGCTTAAGAACATTCCTCAGTTAAAACAAAGTCCATGAAATTTTCAAAAAAATTACCATGCGGTTGCTTTGTCTCATGAGAAGTTAAAATACACAAAAGAATGTATAGGTCCATGTGTTTCCTTTTTTTTTATGGGAGACTGAAGTATGTGATATTGGAATGCCAGGTAGACTGGCCTTATCCACAGGATCTTGGCATCAGACAGGGCTCAGAATTCCCAAGTGGAAGTTAAATCCATGTTACTCTGTCAAAATTACATTTACCTTAGACTTTTTAGAATTGTAAAATAAAGTAAATTGAAGGGCTTAAACTTAAAAAAAAAAAATTGGGGGGGGGGGGGGTATGTAATTGATTAAATAAATAACAGCACCCTCATCACTTAGCAAAAGATTCACAAAACCTGGCTTGGACCCTACACCTAGAAATGGGATGGGTACCATACACTAAAAAAACATGAAATATTCAAAAAACTTTCCACATTTGTAGAGAAAGATATAACAAAGTGGAAGAAAGTTTGATAAAGGGGATCTATGTGCTTGTTTTTATGATAGCAGCATCCAAACATGGCAGGAAGCATGGAAAACTAGCAAAAACCTTGCTGGGAACATATCTGGAAATGGGATGGGTGCAAAATCCTTCTACTGTACACTCAAAACCCATGTCACTTTCATTAAACTTCGACATTTGTAGAGAGAGTTATACTAACGGGGGTCAAACCTTAAAAAGAAGCTGGTGTAGGTACATGTATTCGTTTTCTAGTTTAAACAGTGCCCTCATATGCCAAAAATATCTTAAATTGTTGAATCTCGGCCAAAACCTGAATGGGAAACTATCTAGAGTTGTAATGGGGGGAAGATAACTCCAATGAACACTCGAAACCAATGTCATTTGATGAAATTTTTTAGATTTGTAGAGAATTCCCCAACCGAATTTGAGTCCCACCCCCCCCCCCCCCAGATTTGTAGAGAATTCCCCAACCGAATTTGAGTCCCATCCCCCCCCCCATATGCTATACATGTCCTATATTGTAGATTGTACAGATATCTATCAAGATACGGTATCCAACAAAAGTGAGTACACCCTTGAGGGTGTGCTTAACTTTTGTTGCCACAAATTTAAACAAAATCCTTCAGCTATTACATTATTGTTATGGAAGAGATCATTCCTATCAATACAAACAGAATTTCGTTCTTCTCCCTCATAGTTGTAATACATTTATATAAGAATTTACATTTGAATTTTAACATTTTGTAAAGGTTGTACTCACTTCTGTTGGATACTGTACATGTAAATATGCCATTAAGGATGATTCATCGGCATAAAATCATATTTGACTTTTTTTTCTCTCTTTTAATTTGTGCCGAGTTAGTGTACCAACAAAAATGATAGTTGATCAGGATTTCCAAAGGACACAGACATCTTTATGACTGAATTAGCGTAAAGAAAATTCATAAGGGAGCATTAAATGTTATCTTTTAGCTCAAGCTGGTTAATATTTGGTACAGTATCTGCTGTAGATTTCCTACATTCTTATACCATCTATACCAGGTTCTTCTTGCTGCCAACACTTGTGTCACCACTGTCTTAAGCATGCTTTTAATGTGGGTATCCCTTGTCTTACATGTGCATCACATGCTCCTGGTGTTGTGATGACGTAAACAAAAACAGCCAGCACGGCGGATCAGATGAGCACAAACATAACTGAGGAACGTCCTTAACTGGTTCAGGATTCATTCTTAAAAAGAGTACCAAAAAGAGTTCCTAGAGCTGGAAATTATTCTAAAAGCCCTTTAAACCACAAAAAATGCTTTATATCAACAAATGTATAAAAATTCAATGTAATAATTACTGTTAAATGTTACTACCTAAATCTAAGCATCACAAATCTTCACAGCATGATGGATATAGATGATAAAGAAGAAGCCATCATTGTTATTATTCTTTTTATAATCATAATCATCAAGCCATTCATCACCTCTCGTTAGCTATTTTTTCCATTGTACAAGATACAGAAACAATTGCCTCTGCCGGGAATTATACCTTGCCATTCGTATTGTTTAAGAAGGCTTCAATTAAAGGAATGCTTAGAGGCAATAGATCCAAACAACACCAACTTGCACCTACAAATGTTAAAAAATAAAGAAATTACCGCATCCAAGTAGGGGCTGAGTGGTGTGTGTTCTATCTTGTCTAGTTTACAAGCCTCTGACCAAGGTTCAGTATGCTTGTCATTGCAGAATTCAGCTATATCTTTGTTACTCAGCTAAGAAAACAAAACAAGAAAGAAAGAAAATATTTAAACTCAGGCCTTTAAAGGCAAGACAAATAAACATCTAGATTACAGTAGACATATTTTTCCCAAATCTTACCTCTATAAAGAAAAAGCCTTTCATTTTGGATATTCTATCCAACATTTCATAATTTCCTAGCTTTACTTAGATACTTTATAGGCATCAAAAGTGTTGCTAAATAAGCTTCATCAGCACAATTGAAAATTTTGATGTGAGAAAGACAAGCTTGTGAAATGTAATTGCTCACTGAAATTATACCAGCTGATAATCAGTATGAGATACTGATATCATTTATTTCTAATTCCAAATGGGTGCATGATATAGGAGTGTGTATTATTTACCTCGGCAATCTTAGTACGAGTATTGCCCAAGAAGCCAAACTTAATATCAAAGATTTGACAAACCAAATCTGAGATGTCCCCTTGAGCTGTAAAGAAAACACAGAAAGAGAAAAAGAAAAAAAAATTAAAGGCTGGCCCCTTTCTGCTGGTGGTACATCATTAACAAGAACTGAAAACTTTTCCTGTACTGTAATGGTGCAATATTCAGTAGAAATAATACATTGCATCTTTCATATCAAGTTGTATTTAAAAGGTCATGCACAGATTTGGAGCAGGGATATATCCTTTCAGAATTTACTGCAAATTCACAAACTTTTTTTTTTTCAAGGCAGAGTGATATTGATCCCTCTCAATATAATATCACAAATGTTACATGTACAATACTCCACGGTTTCAAAATTATTTTTAATGACAGAAAAGTGAATTCCTTATGTCTGGATTTTAGGTAGGGTAGATCATTTTGTTCTAAGTGAATCTTACTTGTGGATGATTTGTCGACTACATTGAAGATCTCTCCACTGTCAGCTTTGTTAGCAACATGCCAGATAGCTTGACATACATCCTCTACATGCACAGTATGCATACCAAGATCAGCTGACCACAGCATCTGGTAATAGATGATTAAACAATACTGTATAACACAACAAAGAATCCAGGCATGTGATTGGCCAGTTGTGCATCATCTGACCTGCATTATTATATTTCATACCCTCCTCGATTGGTACAATGTGCAATACAACATTCACAGCGCTAAGTTAACTTTTTAATATTGCATAAATGTACGATCTACGGTAAGATTGTTTAACAACCGCTCAAGGCAACAGAATGACTTATGAACTTAAGTGTATTTTTACACAAAGATTAGCACATGTATTCAAGAAAATAAGGGCAATTGACTCATTCCTGACCCATTTCATTCACAAAGGATTCATTACTCTTTACAATCATCACATAACCTCTTGTGATGAAAGAAAACAACAAAAACAAAACCAATCACTGCTCACCTCCATCTTTTCATTCAGCTGTTTGTAGACTGCACCAATGATCAACCTAGGTGCTGCAAGAGAGTGGAATAGAGAGAAAGAGATTGAAATTTCTGTCAATATCCAGTCTTTTCATTAAGTTGTAAGCATGCAATTATTATACAGACTAGATATAACCCCTGATGACCAGAGCTTCTACAATGTTTTTTTTCCTTTCATATCATTATATTTAGTTTTGTATTGCTTCATTCCGACTCAATTTGTTTCAAATGCCAAAATGTAAATTATTGTCATTATCATTTACTAAGGGGGAAGGGGGGAGGGCTTGTTATATGTTTGAAGAACTGATGATAATCCTTTTCACTGCTAATTAGTGCTCCGCTACTAACCAACACACAAATCATAACATATCCATCAATCAACATTTTAATGCCATATTCCAACACACTTTAACAATGGTATGGCACCCTTGAAAATCCTCTTTCACACATAATGGTATAAGCTAGCAATCAGTGCTGAAATATATAGATATGTTTATTATATCATATTTATCCTAATATTCTTTCTATGTCATTTTTTTCACAGGGATGTCAGACTTAGGTATGTCTGACTTTGGGCCAGAACCTCTAACAGTACAATATTCTTTATGAACGAAAACGAAATAAATTCACTAACTGGAATTCATAAAAAGCAATGTGACAGAGAAACTCACTTAAGCCATACTTGTCTCCTAATCCATACACAATCGCTGGTCTCAGTATGCAGTAGTTCAATCTGCAGGGCAAAATACATATTAACAGTGAATAAACACAATGAGACAAGTAAGAAGAGAATCATTCTCTGTATATCAATCAAATGGTACATGTACATCAATCAAATGGTACATGTACATCATAAGTTCAATATGATGCAATGGGGGAAATAAAATTTAGAGTAAATGCTATACATGTATAAGTAATACTGTACAAGCCAATATTTTCGCACACAGATAATTTCGCGGATCATAGGCTCAGACACATTTATGCAAGTCGTTGATTTCGCAAGTGCGAGTGCAGTAGCAAGAGGGGACTTGCAGTAAACTCATTAGTACATGAAAGAGCATATCGGCAAATTCGGGGGATTTGGTTTTCACTTCTTTTTTTGCGGATACCATCACTCCCGTAACGTGCAATAAACAAAAGACCCTGTCATGGAACCCCTGATTTTTTTATTTATAGCGTGCTTTCGGCAACCCTCTTTCTTACCATCCCACTAAAGCCCCACGTGATTTGGAAAAATTGGCACTGCCTCCGCATATTTGGCAGCAGAATTTGGATTCTTATAGGGGTTTTTGGTGGTGATTACGAAACTAACTTTTGGTGAGTGACATTTTCTGTGTGTGATGTGCTATGATGCTGCACTCTCTGCACACTGCACTGACATGGTGATGGCAACAACGTGCCGTTGGGAGCAAAAGCAAACGTGCGGATATTTCATGTGTTGTTACATTCGCAGCCAGCGAGTCACGAAATTTGCGAAAATAAAACCCTTGCGAAAATAACAGCTTATACACTAAAAGGTAAAGGCTGTCAAAATGAATATATCTACCAACCCAACCTGTCATTAATCATACATTCAGGATGATTTATCAACTACTATCAGTAATTTATGATTTTTTCACTTTGTTGGTACATATGTACATCATGTTTAGGAAACGTAAAATGAAACATACTGCATACAAATTTCATGTAATTCAAAGATAAAAAAGATGGGGAATCAAAAAAAAAGGGATGGGGGGGGGTGATACAAGTACAGTTGTACAGGGAAAGTTCATCAAATATATGCAAATACACATGAGGATTAGAATTAGAATGAGAGAAATAGTGAGGAAAACAAGAATGAAAAGGCAAAATATAGATAAAATAATAAATGGAAGAGGAACAACAGCAATTCGACCTCATGTGGTTGACAATAATGCCTCTGCCTCCCATGTATTTTTTAATTTCATGCACAGCTCAACAGAAGATACATACTTGTTTACCATTACCTCTTCCACTTAATAATATATTTTACTCATCTTTTAAAAAAATTCCCACCATATATTCAAAGTTATCATAGAAGCACATTATTTGCAAATAATTTCAAAATTTTTCTGACCCTACGACCTTTGACTTACATACCCCAAAATGTAATCAGATCATCTTCCTTTGGTGATGCACACTAGCACCTCGTTTGAAGTTCATACCTAAAATGGTTCTTGGGATATTGTGTTAATTTCATATACTGACCTCTTTGACCTTGACCTTTGACCTATATACCCTAAAATCTAATGGCATTGCCTACCTATGGTGATACATTCTAGGAGCTTGGTAGAGCTCCAGTTGCACCCAGTAATGGATCGGCCGCCTCAATGTGTACCGTACTGGTACCGATGTGATACCGTTGTCTTGCTGATGTAACGATGTACTACCATATACCGATGTGATAACGTACTACCATACTGCTACCACTGCATTTTACATATAAAAAGGGCAGAGACTACCTGCCTGTCACCAGTAATCACTGTAGTCACTGTTGTCAGCTTGGCATCGAAGGCAGGAATACTGAGGTCTTCCAGAAGGGGCCCATATTCCTACACATTTGTGACGTTGCCGCGGCTTCTGGGACACTTTGGTATCACATCAGCAGCACATCTGCAATGCATCGGTAGTACATTGGCAGTACAATGGCAACGAAACAGTATCATTCACTATAGCTTTGGTCGACGGTGGCACATTGGTAGGAAAATGGCGGTGCATTGGTAACACAACGGTGACAGAAAAGTGGTAGCACATCAGCTTGGCAGAACAATGGTATCACAACGGGAATGCCGGTATTTCATCAGTATTGCTACGGCCAATTGTGATTTTTTTTTCAAGTGCTATCTCAACAGAGCTCCGCCAATTTTCTAGACATTGTTAATTCTGTGCTTAGATTTAGCCCAAAGTCCCAGTTTTCTGTTTTCTAAAATGCAAATTCCATGTTCTTCGGTGTTCTAAAGTTCAAATTCCGTGTTCTTCAGTGACATGTACAAAACATATTATGATAAAGTAATTGTAAATAGTAAAAATATTAGGAAAACGTAAGTTACCCTAATATACAAGCACTGCAGTATGCAGATAAAGCATGGCAAACACACGCTAAGCACTGCGAACAGGTTTGATCCAGATTTTCCGCTGATGCACGATTTTGTTTTATTGGATTTTGCTTTGTTTTTCGTAATTTTCACTGTATTTTTCGTAATTCAAATTTTGTTGGCCTGAAAAATCATGTTTTTCGTGAATTACGTGAATATTTCCGTTTTCCGTATCACAGAAAATTTGGGACCTTAGTTTAGCCCCAGTGAGGTACATCGATAGTGTGTGACAGCACCTTAACACATAAAATTTTATATATTGACCTCTGGACAACCCCCAAACATAATGCTTCTGGCACGACCTTTGGTGGTTGGAGGCATAGAAAGGAAAGAGATTGCAAGGCAGTGAAGAGTGAAATGAAGAAATGAATGAAAGAGAGAGAGAGAGAGGGTGGGAGAAGGGAGAAAAAGAGTGAAAAACAGAGGCAAGGAAAGGTAGAAAGATAGAGACAGGGAGGGAAAACAGTGAGGAATGTAGGAAATATAAAATTTCTGGGCCCCATTTCATAAAAAGTTGTTATGATAGCAACTCTTGCTGGAATAGTAACTTTCATTATAAAAGCCAATCAAGAAGCAGAATTCTCACTGTTGCCATGGTAGTTACCGTTCCAGCAGGAGTTGCTATCATAGCAACTTTTTATGAAACAGGGCCCAGGAGATACGTAGATACTGGAGATGGAGATACAAACCCATCAATTTTCTTGAGTTCTTCTTCCACTTTCAGTTTACATTCAGCAATGCCTGTCCATGGAGATAGCTTAGAAGAATCTTCCTTGCTGCATTTCTGAAAACACCAGGAATCATGCCAAGGTGAGAGAGAATGATACAACAACTTTGTTATTTCTCCATAAATCATTTTGTATGCTAAAAGAGATGGATGCCAACTCATATCATTTGACACCAACCATTTTGGTTAAGCCCAACCACACTGTACAATCTGCGATCCAATTTGAGAAAAAATTGTCATATAGCATTAGATATACTTCATACAAGTAAAAGTTCATGTCAATGTTCTGAGTATTCATACAATACTAAAATGAAAATTAAAAGCTATTGCCAGCATTCTCGTAGAAGAAAAGCAAAGTAAATTCCAAATTGTAGTGATGTAATAGTAGTCTTGCCATGGCTTATGATTAGGCGCCAATTTTGCTTTTACTCTGACTAAAAAGCTTGTAGTAAACCAAAATTTTAATTTTAATATTCCTTTTCATTATTTGGAAGCTCAGTTAGGATAAGTTTATTTGTTTAAACTTTCATCACTTTAATGCAAAATGCATTTTCTTCCTGAATCGGGCCACTGTCAGGTTGCCACTGTCATGTGCAGTGGTCTTTAAAAAACTATTTCTTGAACATGGATCCAAAAGGCAGCATTACAAACCCTGCCTAGATAAGGAGCCTAAAAACATAGTAGTGAACAAGATCCTTCATTAAAAGCTCTTACAGAAAACACTGAAGTAAAATAAAAAGAAAAGTATTTTTGTACTGAACCATTTCAGTGTTATCAGTGCCAATATATTTTTGAATGAAGAACAGTATCTAGGGATCAAAGGCATAAAAAAAATGAAAGAATTAAAAAAGGCATAAAAAAAATGAAAGAATTAAAAAAGCCATCTCTGTATCTCTTACGGAAGGACACCTGTACAGTACAAAGTTTGCAATGCACAACTTATTACTGAGAATTAGAGAAGTGATTTTGAAAATATGTAAAAGTACAAGAAGATATTGCCTGGGAGCACTACCTACAAGGATTAGACATAGAGAAATTTACCTTGTCTGAAGAATAGACTTGGCCTGTTGAAATCTCTATATACTTCTTGACCTTTCTGGCTGCTGCTTCACGGGCACAGTTTAGGCTGAGTTTTACAATACCTTCCTCATAAATCTAATAACCAAAATAAACAACAACATAATAATAATAATAATAATAATAATAAATTGTATTTATAATGCACTTAATACAAATGTTTCTAAGCGCAAGAAAGAAGAAGAAAATGATAGGGAAGAAAAATGAAGTATCAGCTAAATATGGACAAACAGAAAAGTCAAATATAACACAGAAAAAGACTAAACGTATAAGAACTGAATGAAAGCATCATGAACATTGGTAAATACTAAGCGTGCTAAGGCTATACCATAAAATGAATTTTATTTTCAATTATTTATTACTGTGTCATAACTATATAATCCAACAAGTCATGTAAACATAGAGAAATAAACTGGGCTGATATTCTGAAAATTATTTTATCTCTATTAGTGTTGTATCTTAAGTTCTAAGATTAAATTGGTGTTTTGAAAATTGTTTTAATATTCATTGCAACTTCTGTTGTATCTTTGCTCAGTCTGTACTTGGAAAATGTGTAATTGATCAATGATGCCTGAAATCGATACACGCAAAACGAATCCATATGCTTTTATATAAGGGGTGCTCCTATTGGTCACTTACCTATATAAGATTCCTCATGATTGATAAGGTGTCCAAAAATGAGTATTACAAAAGATAAAATAAAGGCGGTCCTTAACAAGATAAGACAATTAAGTTCTAAGATTAAATTGGTGTTTTGAAAATTGTTTTAATATTCATTGCAACTTCTGTTGTATCTTTGCTCAGTCTGTACTTGGAAAATGTGTAATTGATCAATGATGCCTGAAATCGATACACGCAAAACGAATCCATATGCTTTTATATATGGGGTGCTCCTATTGGTCACTTACCTATATAAGATTCCTCATGATTGATAAGGTGTCCAAAAATGAGTATTACAAAAGATAAAATAAAGGTGGTCCTTAACAAGATAAGACAATTTTCAGAATACCAACTTACAACAATATTTTGCCAGGTACTAACTATCTTTGGGAGATAAGACAAAAGTTACAACAAAACTTACAATTTTCAAGTACAAGTAGTGACAAAAGTAAAAGTATGAGCATCACTGGCACATATTTGTATGGAAAGGATGGTATTTAATGAATGCAGGGTTCATGCATCAAAATTCATATATGTCATTTATGTATTCCATATATCATGATTACATGTACTTTCAAGTCTATTTCTGTGACTGGAATGTTCACCAATATTTTTTTTTTACCATAAATGCTCAAATAAATGTTTGTTTCAAGCAAATGATAGTCATTCATTAATCATTCAAAGAAAAATTTCTCTTCTCTTATGATTCATCATTGTTTGCTCTGAATAAGCAGTAAGGAGCTTTGTATTATAAATGACAATCTGTTTTAAAATTCATTTCAGTGTAATCTCCTTGTCTTTATGTCCCCCTTTTTTTTTTTTCAATCTGTCAATACAAAACAAGCTTAGAGTTTACATACATATACACGGAATCTAAACTTTCTCTAAGACTCTGGAAAAGAGAGGAGCAGATTGGGGAGTGGTAAAAAGTTTTTCAGACTAAACTATCATCTGGAGGTGTTTCACAAAGAGTTACAATTGATCCTAAAATCGATCCGATCAGTTTTAAGTACCGGTAACTTACAATTGATATGATGAAAGAGGATATCAGGAATCAATCCCTGCTTAAAATCAATCCTAAATCTAAAATCAATTTAATCTTTTTGAAACACTCCCCAGGAAGAAGAAAACGCCTTCCTAAATGGAAGTCAGCTGGTGACTTTGATTTCAATACTTACAACATCTGCTCTGCCATACTGTGTCTCAGCTGCTAAGTTGACCACAATATCAAAGGAGTCATCCCCATCAGAGAAGGCTTTAGACACTGAACCTGTAATAATACAACACATCACATTAAAGTGATTACACAACGACTGAAAAAATTATGATACATGATCAAGAATAGAATTCTAAGAACAATAACATAAAAAATTTGATGATTTTCAATCGAAATCAATGCATTTTGGCAAATTATTTGTGGCATGGTCTGGTTGACCTCAGATTTGAGTAAATACGATAAACTGGCAGGGACATAAATGTGGGTACCCAGATAACGCGTACTGCAGTTGAAGCACGCTAGACTGTACAATATGTAATATACCTAGCACGCATTTTTGGTAGAATTGCACAACAATGACGTCATAGGGTCAACAGCAGTTGAAACTGGGACACCGGGGAGGTGCCAAAAACAGGCTGAAATCTTACCATTTTGGGTTATTGCTTGGCAACACAACTATTTTGGAACTTTAGGCAGATGATTTTCTGCTAATAAAAATATGCTCTTTTAAATGAAGAAACACTGTTTCAGCATTGGGTACACCCTTTAAAGCTAGCTCTTTAAGTCATATATTTATATACTGACTGGTCTTGACAGTGATATGATATATGTTTCCTGAACTAGATTCATTATGCCCTCTCCTTTGACTCGGGCAATATGGATCAAGTGAGGGCAATATATGTTGTATTTCCCAAAAGTACATGTAGGAGCCAGTCAATACTACTATTCACATCAGATATCTAGAGCACAATAAGAAAGGTTATTCACAACTGTCCTATCATATGTATCCACTATTCAGTGCAATAAAGAAGGTGAATGCACAATTTGAAAGTAATATAAGATATATTACCCTTTTTATCCGTTTGCACCAAAGACAGGGGGAATACCATTTTGTAAAAACCATAGCTCATATGTCTGATATCAATAATAATTACACACATACACAATTAATCTTGACAAAATAAAAAGAATAACAGAACTGTGAAATCAACAGCAGTATTTCACAGTTCACGCAATCTGAGAATGCTTTTGAAATATCATCAAATTGAAGCATTTTATACTTTGCACCAGAAGTACATGTACATACATGTACTATACAATTTTTTTCCAACAAGCATTGTGAAAAGTAGCCTAAATAATAAAGAGCATAAACGATCAAAGTTATCAGTTGGCAGTGGACTTGATTTTAAAACTAAAACAGAATAAACATCCTCTGGGTGCTGTTGCATAAAACTTGCTATTATAGTAACTTTGCCATCAATGGTAACTACCATGGAATACTGGATTTTGATTGGCTGTTGAGCAACGTTACCATGGTAGTTACCATTGATGGCAAAGCTACTATCATAGCAAATTATATGCAACAGCACCCAAATCTGATTTTGAGGTACATGTACCATAATACCACCTAAGCTATCAATATTTTGCTTGTGATGTTCAAAGACCTATTCCACTTGTGCCAGATACCAATGTCCAACAATGGACTTACATGCTTCAATGTACTGTAAATAAGATACAAAACCTCTCTTTGGTTGCATTCCAATATGAAGTTCTTAAACTTTGCCTTATTTAAAATATAATTCACTTTCTTTGTTAAAAGGGATGTACCCATCACCGAGATCAAAAAAGCAATCTGTGTGAACAGTCTTCGCTTCTAAAGTACGTACCTGGGTTGATGAGATTAGCAGAGACAAAGTCCACGCTTTCAATTGCTTCCTGTAATAGGAAACCACAAGAAGGATATTGGTTACACACCATTTATAATTGCAACAAGGAATTTGATTCATCTTATGTTCAATGTCTCAATCAGAGTAAAGTTGTGGTCATCAATGCCAAGTACAGGTTTTCAAAAGTAGATTTTAAGTACATGTGAATATTTCCTGGAATGTGAGCCATAGTTTAACCCTTACAGTGCCATAAACTTTACAAAAAAATTATCATAACTACACCTTCATCTCGCAAGTTTTTATAATATTTTTCTTTGGATATATCAATAATATACAGTTTTATATGGTATCAAACTTCACAATCAACCAGCCTATCACAAATTTCAAGAAAAAAGATGAGTCGTCATAGATGGGTAATTCCATGGTAAGGGTGCAATTCCGTTACAAACATTTTTGGACTTTCTGTGCCTCTTTTGTACTCTGCCTCCCTTCTCACCATTTAATACTGTGTAAACATGCCCATTCTTTCACATAAGCTCTTTCATTCCAACAATTTTATTCTTACATTCATGATATTGTGGTATAACACCTCGGTAACGAAATTACCAGAAAAAAGCGCCAATTTTAAACTTCAAACATGTCTCTTAAAATCAAACATGCATTATACCAATACAGACTAAGATTGTGGAATTCTTGATTGTTTCAGTCTTTCAGATTTTTTATAATTCAAAGATTTGGCCATTCAGGGCTATCAAAGTGATTGTTTTTACTATAAATGTGAAGTAAGATGAATTGCCCAGATACAAATATAAATCTGAGACGTTAAACTGTCTCATTAATCACCTGGGCCCCATTGCATAACACTTACTACAAATGGTAACTTTGCCATCAATGGTAAGTTCCATGTAAACCTTGAATTTGATTGGCTGTTGAGCAATGTTACCATGGTAGTTACTGATGGCAGAGTTACCATTAATGGTAAGTTTTATGTAAAGTGTCCAGGAGTTCAATGAGACTACATATATTCAGACATTGGCTCACATTCTAGGCAGATTATGGTTGCATTCCAGACTATCTTGGCCAAGAATCAAGGTTTTGAAAGTCTAGGCCTGTTAGCCTATATGTAGCCCTAATGAGATGTAATACTGATTTCAGAGATGCCAACTTTTGAATTTCATTTTCAGGAAGGATTTTTTTTTTTGCCTGTAGCAAGCAAAGACAAACTCAATGATTATGATACATGTTCAGTGGAATAAGTATCATAAACCTACTACTTCTCCTATACAGTGTGTAAAAAAAGAAATATGAAAATTTTCTCCAAAATCATAATTTCACAATATTGATTTGATATTTTCTTATGCAATTAGGGGTGATGGTCTGTTCTATCTCATGACACTTTGAGTACTGATAATACTTCATGCTTGAGTGAGTACCGGCTACTTTTGTAGAACTTGCAAAAATAGGTTTGCACAAAAATGCCTCAGTCTTGAATGTGATCAAAGTGAGGAGCAGGCTGTAACTGCATGTTTTCTCTTAAGTATCAATAATCGATTTGAACAATCATTCATTTCTTAACCTTATACGTAGCAGTGTGGACCAAAAGTGGAAGAATTATTGAAAGGGGTAATAGTGTCATCCAATGGAACAGACCCTACCCATAATTGCATAAGAAAAAAATCATATCGATATTGTGAAATTATGATTTTGGAGGATATTTTGAAAGTGTGTACTTTTTTTTGATGCACACTGTACATGTAGATCAGTTTCACGACAAATGCATTTTTTTTTTTACTGATTCACAGCCTGTTTAGACTATAAGAAAGTGATATGACACTTGCATAAAGAATTGTCAAGTTATTGGTTACAGAATCATGATTAGCAAAAGAAGTGTGTAGATACTTTATATAAAGAAAAGGGGAGGGGGAGTAGTCACAGTATTTTTTGACAGGATCAAGAAATTGATAATTAATGCTTCATAAATCTTTTGCCTAACTCTGCAAACTCGAAAGATGAGATAATTAACCTAGACTTAATGGCCCAAACTCACAAAAGAAACCATCGGGTGGTTTAAATCCCTCCTGGTTTCCTATCTTTAAGTGTACGTATAGGCAATGTGAACTTATTTAAGCATATTTTAGTACGTTTATGGAGGATTAAACCTTACCCATAGTTTCAACCTCCTCTGTGAATTTGGGCAAACATCATTCACATCAGTGTTTATTTTCAACAATATGATTTAACATTAGAAAATATCAAACAAAAACAAAAACTAAAATTAACAGATCTACA
The DNA here is from genome assembly GCA_029962745.1 of Echinometra lucunter. Taxonomy (NCBI): domain Eukaryota; kingdom Metazoa; phylum Echinodermata; class Echinoidea; order Camarodonta; family Echinometridae; genus Echinometra; species Echinometra lucunter. Next base: position 32,352,721 of record CM057151.1, read on the forward strand.
TGTCTTCCATCTATGATATGCTTTTCTTTTTCTTCAACATGAAGTGGGATATTAGAGGATGTACATAAATACATATAGATGCGTATGTGAATCTAGTCCTTGAAGCTAGATTAAAGTCTAATGAAATATTCTTGACAACTCCAATCTTCTCAGGATTTATAGCATAGTCAGTCCCATGTGCACCCACTGCTTCGCTGACTGAGCAACTCAAGCTCCAGGCCATGTTTAGAAACCATCATTTCATGTGCTAATATATGCTACATATTGGATGCATGGTATATTCATTCTATGATAGAAGACACACAGTGCTGTTAGCTGCCCTAACCAACCAATCCTGAATCAAGAAATACTGATCCTTCTTCTAACATGTCTACAAACTGAAGATGCAGGAGATAGTTTTATGTTCAGTGAACATGCATTCTATGTGGGTGAAATACCAAATTATCTTATGCTTTAATAGTTTCAAATAGGAGAAGAGACACAGATTTGGGAGATGAAAGTTTCTTTTATTTCCTGTATGTATTTCACAGTGATGAATGCCTATACAACACATGTACAATGTACAAACTGGAAATACAACCAGAGACCCACCAAACATCAATACTACAATGAACATATCAACGTGAAAATGAAAGAGATACTGGGAAGGTGTGTACTATTAAAGGTAAATACAAAATTTTGATAGGCCCTCAAAAATTATTCATCAGATTTCCTTGCTATCAGCTGATCAGTAAAAAGACAGAAGCAAAACTATGATGCTGTAAAGTATTTTCCTCTTTTAACATTAAACAAATTAAAGGTGCAAAATATTTTTGATCTCAGGTCAGCGACTTAAAGTCACACGGGTCTGCACACTTGTAAAACCAATGAAAGTTCTGTTTACATGACAAGTGTATGAAGCGCCATGATTGTTGTGCAGGGAGCAGTCGAACTGCAAGGGTCCAAGCATAGGGCAGAATGTGGTATAACATTGTGTTCATTTCAAATATTTACACTGATATTCAACGGAAATTATGAATGGAATGTCACTTGATCTCTATTTTTGTGCAAGGCAGACAATTGTGAGAATATATTTAATCAGTTTCATGCCACTTTTGATAATAATAATAATATTCTGAATTTATATAGTGCGTAATACATCTCTCTGAGATGTGTCTAAGCGCTTTACAGAAATATTATTATCCTGGCTTGCCCGCACACAATGTATGCACCTTCTCCGCTCCCGAAGGAGCATTCCAGCCAGGCGCCCTTTTACAGGGGCTCACAATGCTAAACAAATCACAATGACTTTCGCATCCTTTTCACAATTTTCTTTTAGCTACCGAAACTGTACATAAGCTTTAAAGGAAGTACCATTTGCTTCTATATCAAATTGAGTCAAATACCTGCACCATTATTTCCTTATTGTTGAAAACTCCTATCATTCTTATTAATGAGAAAAAAGCTGACTCCTGGTTTCAAACTCTAATAGAAGCTTTGATCACCACTTACATGTGTAACTTAACTCATTAACATGATGACTTTGTATCCTTCAAAAGACATAATTATTCTCAGGTAATTGTGAAGTGTCTTATGAACTTCAGAGTTCGACAGCATACCTTTATGGTAAAATCCAGCCATGAATAAGCTCAGGGCTTACCTTTTGAATGAACCAATGTGAACAATGGTAAACTTAGGGGCCAGCTTTATGCACTAGTTTTTAGGCCATCTTTGGGGGCTTGGTATGAGACTGGCCTTTGACATTTTGTTAGCGGTGGCCTCATACTAAGAGCTGATCTAGTATTTAAAATTTGAATTTAATTCCCCCCCCCCCCCCCCCGAACAAGAAAATAAATAAAAGTCAGATACAGTAGGAAAAATCAATGAAAACTCGATAACTGATTATTCTCTTTAACACTTGAATAGTGTGTTACATATTAGTGAATACTGAATTTATCAAATTTTATCCCTACAGAAATCAGGGGTGGTATTCTGAACATCGTTTTAACACTGTTGTAAGTTCTGTTGTAAGTCACTGACTTATAACACCGCTAAAACAGTTGTTAATCAGTATTCTGAGAACTGTTTTAACGGTGTTGTAAGTCATCAAAGCCACACCCACCACAGAAATAATATCCAATAGGGAATGTTGTTAGAGTCGAGTCTAAGATGGTTCAGCCAATAAGATCGCTCTCTAGGGAAGAGGCGCAGGAAATGCATGAACTGATAATAGCGTTTTCATGAGCGCATTAATTTGCGCACAATTTCTTGCTTTAATTTAACTGATGCGATGGTGTGACAGTATTCGTTGTGCCATCTCTGATTTCATCGCAGATGTTGCCAAATTTCTGCACCCCGAGGCGAAAATTCTTGCGAAATGTTGTTTTTGGAATATCAACAAGGTTTATTTGGTCTCTTTATCCCTCTCATTGCAACCAAAAACATAATGAGCGAGAAAAATTGCCGCCACGACATACCACATACAAAGTTAAAACACCTCCCGCCCTGTTTTATCTCAAGGGCATGAATTGTCCAGTGGAAAGAGTTAAAACAGAAGATAAAACGGTCTTCAGAATACCGTGGTGTCATAAATGGTATTTTTACGCACTTGCGCACGACTTGCGCCAGGCATGCAAAGTTAAATACGCGGTGAGAAAGATAAAACAAAAGTTACAGCAGAGATAAAACAGTTTTCAGAATACCGATTTGCTTCAACAGACTTAAAACAGAGTTAAAACAGCCTCAGAATACCACCCCTGCATACTATCTTCAAATAATTTTCATATATAAATGTAGCAAATCTTAAAATTTCCATACAATAAAGATATCCATAGGATCATACACAGTTATGAATATATGGGGCAATGAATTCATTTCTACATGTATTAAGGATATCTCATCCACACTGAATATTTCTGAACAGGAAGATTAAAACTTGTCTTTCACATCCTTTAATATATGTACTGGTAGAGTGGATCAATAATCCACATTTTCATAGCTAACTGCCTTGGCATTTCCTTCTCCTCAGATTTCACAAAGAATCTTTTTCTTCCTTCCTTCCTAGTTGAGATACACAAATACATGTATATGTATATTAGCAAGGAATAGGGAAAGATATACTGTACTTGGAATAAAATCAGAAATAACAGCTCTTCTTTCAATGAAACATTGGGTAACGAAAAGAGATAGTCAACCAGCCCTTAACTAGAATATTATGCTTCTATCTTTCATCTCATGAAAATCTTACAAGAGGCTTATTTGTATAGCCTATTCACTTCAAGCATAAGTACATGCACTTATGTGGGTTCATGAGATGAAAATGTCTTTTGAAAGCGGGAAGGGCGTTACATATTTTGACATGCATTTGACCCTCTTCTGGCATCACCAGACACAAAAGACCTAATATGACATAATTTCTCGGTAGCTTTGACTGACTCATGCACGAAGCTCAATTAATATGCATGAAGCATAAAATGATCATTCTGACCTTGTGTCTGTCATTCATCCATGCCATCTGAGGGGGTGTCTTGTCTGTCACACGGATCTATAAAAGAGAATAATAAATTAATAGTCAAAACAACAATAATAGTGGGTTCTTGTTTTACTCAAATCAGTCACATGACACTCCTGGTATTTCAATATCATACATGTAGCACAAGCCACAGGTAGGCTACACCAGAATAACAGAATGATACAAAAACAATATTTTTAATCATTATCTATATAGGGCATTTTAGTGGTGCATCAAAAACGCATATTTTCTGTCTTCATGATTTGTCTGCGCAACAGTGGAGCATATTGTACAAAAATGCAGAATTCCCCCATAGGCTCATGTACAAAATTTGCCGTACAATATTATGCCATATTTTGCATGGTCTCTTCGCATGCGCATACGCAATACATGCAATGTACTTAAAATGATACTTAAATGACGTCATAAAGAGGCAAGTCAAACTTGTGTGATCAAAATAAATGTATGATGAGGGGTCCTTTTTGGTTGCTGAAATGGTTTTTATTGGATTTTAAATCACTTTCCTGTTGGGTATAGATAATAATTATTATATTGGATGGCTTTATTTCATGGAATACCAGAAATATTCCACTCGTTAGGGCCATCATCTCCAATTCGTGCAATATTGGTCCTAATCGTGGAATATTCTCTGGCATCCCATTCAGAGCCATTCAGAGCTCAAGACTCATATATTTCATCAGACATTTCAATGCTACTTTTATTGGAGGAGCCAGCACCTTTGAATGTTTTTTAACAGATATATGGCACCATACAAATGCTGTGAATCATCATCATCATCAATATAATATAATTATTCATATTTGCAAATCAGAAAGATAACTAAAGCAAACTAAATTATGAACAAGTGTGAGTGCCCTTCATTTTATCCTCATAAAGGTGCTTTTCAATTAGCCCCCGAACTATGGTGGCCCTGAAGTACCCTCAACAACAGGTCAAGTGCGACGTGAATTTCGTGGCCAACTTTGCGTCCCACTCGCGAAATTTGCGACCAATGACATGAACTTTGTGTCCCAGTCGCGAAATTCGCGACTAATGACGTGAAATTCATGACCTGGGACGCGAAATTCATGACCCAGGACACGAAATTCATGACCTGGGATGCGAAATTCATGACCAGAGATGTGCAATTCATGGCCCAGGATGCGAAATTTACGACCTGTCAAGCGAACTTTGCGTCCCAGTCACAAATTTCGCATCCTGGGTCATGAATTTTACATCCTGGGTCATGAATTGCGTATCTCTGGTCATGAATTTCGCATTCCAGGTCCTGAATTTCGCATCCCGGGTCATGAATTTCGCATCCCGGATCATGAATTTCGCGTCATGGGTCACGTCATTTCACGACTGGGACGCAAAGTTCACGTCATGGGTCGCGAATTTGCAAGTGGGACACAAAGTGCGCAAAATTCACATCGCACTTGACCTGTTGTTGAGGGTACTTCAGGGCCACCATAGTTTTAACCCAGAGCATTTACTGCCAGCTACATGTACCTGTCATTGGCTTAATCGGGTCAGATCAGAATTATCACATTATTTTGAAAACTAAAGCTAAGGAAAATTTTGAACAGCTACTCTGATTATTATGTGCAATAATATGAACATTTCCTTTCTGCATTCAAAGATTTTTTTCATGCCTGGTATACAATAGTACACATACTTGCAGGCCAAGACAGGAAAAAATGGATTAATTTCTTGTCAAAGACACTAGACCTACATGTAGTCTATGATTTGGATGTGTCAACCAGGCACAAACAAGTGTTCAAAGCACATGGGCCTCTGATATTAAACTTGAGACTCCAAAATTGGGAAATCTTAACAACAAGCACATGCTTACAAACCATAAATATGTTATTCTGATCCCTGTGGAATTACGGTACACAGCCTCATCTCTTATTCATAACACCTGTCATTGTTACTATATACCTGTAAGGAAATTTCATTAGGATTCTTGTAAATCAATTGCTACTGCAGCTTAATTAAAGAGACCAGTTAGGAACAAGAATAATTACCTGCTAATAAAAACAAGTAGCTCATAAAAACATCTATTCCGTAATTAATGCATTCACATGTGAGGGGAGTCCTAATTAAGAGCAATACAGTGTATCAATTTTCTTAAAACAATGAAGTACATGTACATATACTTAGCATGCAACCTCCACAGGAAACACCCAGAATGGTTGAAAAAAATAAAAAAGAATAAAGCTTAATATGATGCTCTTTAAAGTAGACACCTTAAAGTAAAAGCCTAACATTGTGAGAATTTTAAAAATCTAATTTTGCTACTTGACAATGGTATAAACACAAGAGTTATAGTTTAAAAATACCAGTCTGAAAGTTTCAAAGTAAAATATCGACGGAAAGAATTTTTAAATATTAAAAATGTAAACCAATGTTTGAAGAAAATATAATGGTCGGTTGCACACACTGGACATAAGGAGCGTGCATTTGCACAGAGTTCACCTGAACAGTACTGTGTATGTGTGTGTATGCATAATAGTATGTGCGTGTGTGCGGGTGTGTGTGTGCGCGTGCCTGTGTGTATGCATAGTACAGGGAGAGAGGTGCAGCTAACGGTTTTTTTGAACTCGTGGAAAATGCTTCTCTTATTTATTGTCTCTGGGACCAAAAATAATAAAATCATCGTCTGCATCTTACTAACAGTATTTCATTTCAAATTATGGTTGGTTTCAGGGTTTTTGAGTACAAATGCAAGTTTTCATACACATGTTTCATCTTAGTTTGAGAATTTTTTAAATCAGCTGCTCACAAAGTTAGCCAATGCCTTTAAGAGTCAATAGTGTTTTGAATTACAGCAAAATTCATATCGCTGTGAAGGTCACAACTTCCCTTGTCAAGATCTTTTTGAGGCTTGTAGCAATCATCTCTTAAAAATCATATTTTTAAAACACAGATTTTCAGCCTTCAGCAGTCCTCGGTGGAGTGTCACGATTTGTGAAGTCACAACAAAAAAGAATAATTTGGCGTTGGTGGTATTGCCTTTCTAACAGTGCAACATATGAAAAATTCTTAGTTTCCACTGCGTTCCTCCTCAAATAGCAAAATTTTCTTCAAGTTTTCCTTGATTATGTACCAAGATTAAGGGGGAAAAAACCATTTTCCAATGTTTAAACTTTGAACCAATGCTTGATTGCTGTGCTCTCTTGCAATTGTACGCTATAGGGTAAGTCCTTGATAATGTAAATCACAAATTTGGCAATTTCCATCTGATTGATCATAATTTCAAAATTTGTGACTGTCTTACTTGTATCAGATTGTCCATAACATATCATTTATCTGCCTTTATTAAGGTCAACTTACCACCAGGGCATACTTTCACTTTAAAGACAACTCTATTCAGCTAAAATGATCTTTTTCTCTTTCAATTTCGGTGTTAATACCTTCTAACAAGATGATCAATAACTGCTTCCCCAAATGTGTTCAGCACATGTAGTCTTTTCTATATGGATTACAATTTCTAGAGAATGGTGACTTGCATATGACCTACACATAAACTTTACTTCACCTCTCCCCTCATTGCCCGGGATGATAACACATCAGTCTCAATACCTCTTTTAAAATAGTAAGCAATTTTTTATTCTCTTCTCTCCACATTGATTTTTTAAAAACATTTTGAATTAATTTGATGCAAAATGCATTTGAGGGGGGGGGGGGGAGGGGGGGTAGTCACAAAGAAGTTAGCCTGGGTAAATTTATTGAAAAAAAAACAGAAACAAAAACAAAAACATACACCTTCATCCAGGGTTTTCCCCACTTTTTCAAAGGAACTTCAGAAACATACAAGAAATAGGAAAATAAAAATTCAGCACTTTACGATAATATTTCTGCTGGAGAATCTCTATTGTTATTTTGTAAAACTAGTTTATGGAAGAATTACTAGCAATTTTATTAGATTCCCTTTTCAATCAAAATTTTGGATGGTACCTTTTTCATGAGTTATAAAATGCAGTTAAAATGAAAGTATCTAGCATTAACTTTAAGCTCAAATGAATCTAATTAGTGTGAACTGGGTTGTACAATGTATTTGCTTACTGCATTCATGAATTCACCACAAAATATGAATGAAAGTAATACCAGTCATCTCAAGGATATAGGTAGAAGTATAGACCTTTGTGAACTCGGACTGTTGAATTATTCTCTTTCTATCTTTCATAAATTGAATTTTCTGGAGTAATCTTATCCTAATCAAAAAGAAAAAAATTAAGATATAGAAAATTGGAAATAGTCCAAACTAACTTAAAGAACAGGAAGATTCACTACCTGAATCTATTTTTGTACATGTATGGAAAGAAAATAATCATATCAAGCAATATGAAAACCACACTTATCAGCACACAATAGGGGCGTTCACACACATAAGGTAAAAAGTGCGATTCAAAAATCGATTTTCTAATCGCGATTAGAAAATCGATTTTATTTTGTGATAATCGTGATTCTAATCGCGAAACAACTTGCAGTAAGAAGTGCAATTTTTCAGAATAATTGAAATTATTTGCCAAACGTTGTGTGTGTGAACGGAATCGCGATTAGAAAATCGGTTTTATCTATCCCATGATTCTTTGCGCATGTGAGATTGATGTGCTGTGCAAGCACCGACACTATGCAGTGTATGCAGTGTGAGTTACGTTACGGGGTGCATGGAGGCATAGCATGGACGCACTGCACGCTATCTTGGGGCGTTGATCCAGCGTAGTGAATAAATGTTTTGTATGATAGTACATAATCATTTATCATTCAATTAATGAGTTTGTTGCTGTACTTTCTGTAGCCCTTTTACTGTCGATGTGTATTTTCCCCGTCCATATTGTGTACAACAGCAGTTAAGCAGAGAAGTTTGTGGGCTCTCCGGCCTGTTTCTGTTGCTTCTTCATGTGTGTGAATGGTAAAAAAAAAAATCGAAATTCTACTCGCGATTCAAATGGTGATCCGAATCTCGCTTTTTCCCCGTGTGTGAACGGTGACTATAAAATCGAAATTTGAATCATGATTCAAATCGCGATTCAAATTTCGATTCCTTTTGTGTGTGAACGTGCCTAATATAAACTTAATACATACATGTACATGTATACATGTAGGGCTCTTGGAGATTAATCAGTTGTCAATTTTAGCTCTCATGGGTTATCCTGTCAAGGAATATCCGTTTCAATTACATTTTTATATCAACCATATCTGAAGAGTACTTTATTAAATTCAGATTAGTTCCCTTTAATCTCAAGGACTCAGACAGGATGTCACTTATGATGGTTGTATACTTTAGACCATGTTGCACAAATACACTTGAAATCAATTCCAAAACATTGTTTTATCTCTAAGGTATCAACAAGGAGAAATGTGGATGCCACAGCAGACCAATAAGCTTGCCAAATTTCATGAGCATTGCTCAAAAACTGAGGAAGTTGTTTGATCCACAAAATTTGCAACAGACTGACCACCCGAATGCTGATTCCTATACATGTACATCACTGAATGTGCATGTACTGACCTAGAGAATACAGATAAATTGAGAAATATTTTCTGTATGATGCTTAATTGAAAGTCAATAGCTCCAGTCAAGTGTATGCACAATACAATAAACACAATATAGGTGGAAATCTTTCAGTGTGATAATCTTGAAAATTCTGGACTGTTTGCTCATGCCCTTATAGCAGCCCCAATGTTTTCCTTTACATTAAATCCCCTAACTGAGGCAGTTTTTATCATGCCATGGAACCCTGCTGGTGTCTGGCATCATAATTGAAGACCCTCACAGCTCACTGACAGCTATTATTAATTCCACAGCCATGTTCATACTGCCAAGTTATCATATGTGTGGTAGAGGTATTAGCTGTGGTGTACAGCCCTACTGACTAATCCTGAATCATGCCACAATCCATACTCACAAATACTGCCTGGTAAACCTATACACAGCAGACAAGGTACAGGCAAAATACTGTGTGCAGCTCTTTATCTGATCAAGAATTATTTCAAACCATAAATTGCTTTAGTGAAACTGAAAGAAAAATACAAACTCATCAGGTTTTAGATGGTCCCCCTCCCCCCCCCCAAAAAAAAAAATTGCTGGCAGTGCTAATGAAGCAGGCGTAATTATGAAGAAATTGTGATTCATTTGGGAATATTTTGAAAGGCATAATCAATCTAAGCATAAAACAGAGTGGAAATAGTCAACTGTGCATATCATATCATTTGCAAAACAATAGATTTACAGCAAAGCTTAATTTTTTTTATTTTTTATTTATTAGTCCATTCCTCTTATAAAAGATTGTGACTATGACAGGTGCATTTGATTCTAACAGGGGTATAAGTTTCATAATATGATAAACTATCAAGTTTGTAAGTTTTTTTTAATGTCTTCAAGCAAAATGAAAACAAAAAAAATTTTTTTTTTACGTATTTCAGACACTCTCTCCCCCTCCCTTCTTTTGTATATATTTGTCTACGTAATGCATGTGAAAAAAAAAAAAAGAGAATGAAACCCTGGAGAAAAATGAATTTCAGTGAAAATAGATAGAAACAAGCAATTTATAAAAAATGATTAATACTGCTTGTACCTTTTTTTTGTGAACTTAACATATGTTGTGTCAAATACATTTTTGCATGATATATCTTGAGCTAAGAAGGAGACAAGCTGCACCTTCAGAGATAACAGAGAAAATATGAAATTCTGTGTACAAAACATGAGAGTTTTTCCTTCTAAACCTGCCATTTTGAAGCAACATTGCCAATTTGAGGATCGCCATAGAAAGTTGAGACTTTTCAAACTTTCATAACTTTCTCATTTTGTAACCATTTTTGATGGAACTTTTAAAAAATTGCTTCTCTCTATCCTCTCTTTTCATTAAAATAGATGTTTTCCCCGGGGTTTCATTTTCCTTAACATGTTGTTTTATACTTGCCTTTGCTGCTAAGTCATTGGTCACCAAATAGTGGACAAGATTCCTACCAATAAAACCGCAACCTAAAGATGCAAATACACAGAAAAAAAGGAAGAAATTTGTACAAATTCATTCAAACAGTAGTATTTGTATTCAGAGTGCACTAATTTTTTACCACATTTTAAAAACATTTTCTCACCCCATAGTCAAAGTATGTTATGTAAAATGCAATTCTTCTGAACATACATTAACCATGGGGGTTAGAAAATGTTTAACTTCCAAGAAAATTGAGAAAATGTGAAATTTCATGTACAAAGTGAATGGAGACCTGCTCATATATGGTGTCATCAGTGTTGCCAATTTGCAGAGCCGAGTGTAATTTACTAGAAAATGTAAATGAGTGTAATTTCCTTATTCTTTGACCGATTTTGCTCATTTCTTTTTTAAAATGCTGTTCAAATTTATCTCCTTTTATTGAAATAGTGAAACTTCTAGGGTGGACTTTCCCTCTGAGACCTTTTCCAAAGTGTAACCTTTATGAAAGGGTTATCATCTACCTACATGTAGCTCCCCCTCAGATTCTGATAAATTTTTATGGTTATCAGTCATCTTTATTTTATTGATGAATTCCACTTAATTGCAAAAGATAACACTCCTCACCGTAAAAGAGAAGAAAGTTCTTCCTGTGTTTCAACAAAATGGAAAAACTTTCATTGGCTATCTGTATAAAATTTATGATACTAGTAGCAGAGTAATACAAAAAGTTCCAATCTGATAACCGATTTTAACTGAAGTGTACAACTGAATGATAAACAGTATGTATGGAAATCTCATCTATTGTAATTTGGGTTTAATGAGTTTAACAAGAAGCATTTAACGAAAATCTATACCTGAGATATTGTGAATAAGACAGGATCAATGACAAATGAAAATTGTACATTACAGCAGATCATAATGCCCCATGGACTCTGAGCTTCCATACCATTAAATTTCCAACCATTTCCTCACTTTGGGCTCTGGGAAACAGGTTTGTCCCACCCATAGGCAGAGCCTTGCTGGGTTTCTATCTTGAGAAGTGTATTTGGGCAGAAAACAAGGATTTTTGTCATTATTCCAAATGGCTATTCAAACAAGGTCAAGGTACCCAGCTGTTTTATGGAGTGAGACAGCAATATTTAAGATACTGTGTGGAGAAATTGTGAGTATACATATGAATGGATGAGAATTTGAATGTTCGTAGGTAATTTTATTGGTAAGAACTTAAATCACCTGCTAAGATTACTGAAACCAGGGAGATGGTTCTCCCTGCTGAAACCTAAGAAAGTTTCTCTACCACTTAAAGTATGGTGATGTTCATATCACAGAAGTTTGTAAACTGAGGGGTGTGCATGCTGTAGCCTATACTTAAAGGAGATTGAAAATCAATTTTAATGAAAAGGGAGGGTAAAGAGAAGCAATCAAAGAAAAAAAAAGTTCCATTAGAAATGGTTACAAAAATGAGAGAGTTGTGAAAGTGTAAAAAGTCTCAATTTACTTTCTATGGCAATCCTCAGAATTGACAATGTTGCTTCAAAATGGCAGGTTTAGAAGGACAACTCTCAATATATTTTGTATACATATTTTCTCCATTATCTCTAAAGATGCTGCTTGTATCTTTGCAAATTTAACATAATGTTGTGTCATATGTATTATCCCATGATATATCTTGAGCTAAGGAGACAAGCTGCACCTTCAGAGATAATAGAGAAAATATGAAATTTTGTGTACAAAATATAGAGAGATGTCCTTCTAAACCTGCCAATTTGAAGCAACATTGCCAATTTGAGGATCGCAACAGAAAGTAAATTGAAACTTTTCACACTTTCATAGCTTTCTCATTTCATAACCGTTTTTGATGGAACTTTTTGAAAACTGCTTCTCTCTATCCCCTCTTTTTATTAAAACTGATTTTGTTTCCCAGGGTTTCATTCTCCTTTATTACAGTAAGTGTGGAGCTTGCATGTTGAAGCACAACAGGTTCATTAGAATCAGTAAAATAAAATTGTGAAGCAGAAGCCAAAGGTCAAGTAAAGCCTAGAGAAGTGGTAAATACTGCACATGACATAAAAGTTATTACCAAAGAAAACTTTACATGTCTACTGTGTAAAGATATTTAAAAGCACACGTTGCTTCTTTAACCAAACTAATCAACATTTGGCGCGCATTTTGATGGCAGGAGAAAAACAAGCAGTCACTTAAGATGGAAATGCTGGTAGGAGATATTTTTAAGAGGGTATCTTTTACCATATATCCTGGACATGCGTATCCTTGTAACAAGCTGTACCAATAAACTGCCTGGCAGGAAAGTAAGCATATATAGTATGTATAAACATCATACTGGACAATCAGGTCTGGGTTCTGCAAATCTACCTGTAAATACAATACATGAGGATTCTAATTTTACAATAATGCATAACCCCATCATAAGATAAAAAAGGAATAACAACAATCTCCCCCCCCCCCCCAATTTCTTTCCATTCTGATAGTTCTAGAATTACTTCCATAAAAATATAAACATAAGGCCACAAATTGAAAATGATATTCAACACACGGCCAAGTTCACAAATTTGTTTTTGTCTCAATTTAATCTTGAAATGTAACTCCTGCTAAACCTTGTTGCTCATTATAAATGGATCCTGCATGATCAACACAAGGTGCATTTATGTCTAATTGTGAGGCAAAATGAGCGTTTTGTAATGGACTACAAAACGTTCGTCCCAAGCGCAGTTCATGGGGCCGACGGGGGTACTGTCATGCTCAATTCGAGAGAGATCAGTGCTGCTTGCTACATTGACCCAAGAGGGCTGGTCAAATTGGGGTGCATGCTTTTTGGAAGGTTTTGAGCATGTTTAATTGGCCAACCTCCCGAGAACTGGCTTGTTGTGGGTGATCCCATTTAACTCCTCTGGAACCCCCTGGCTCATCCCATGCTAACAGCAGGGCCGGAAGTTCATCCTTAATACTCATAATTAATAAAATTCACCACAACGCCGAGTATTTTTTACTTTTATCAGACAGGTCATGAAGACAGCATGTACAGATAATACCAAGGAGTTGAGAAAGCCTACAAAGAGCAATATTTGTAAGTGGCACGCATGAATTTTCATGTGAACTGGAAGGGCGTTTATGAGTCATATCAATGTGATGCTGCGTTTATGCTTTCCCAGGAACCGTTTTGGGAGAAACGCTGATCTCAAACGCACCTTTTTGTGCAAATGAGATTGGCATTGAACAAAAGTATGCATGGACACAACCATGCCTTTAAGTAAAAGCGTTTCAGAAGCCTTGGCCCAAAAAAGTTTAGCATACATTGCAAACACACCAACAGAAATGGTAGACTTTTCTTCCTATGTCTCAGCCCATCAAAGGAGGTGCAAGAAGCATTATGTTTTCAGGTTGTCCGTCCGTCCGTCCATCTGTCCTGCTTTTTCATTCAGTTAACGCTATATCTCAAGAACCATTTGAGGTATATGTATGAACTTCAAACTTGGTCCTAGTATACATGTTTCACTACAAGTAGATGATCTGATTAGACTTTGGGGTACGTAATTCATAGGTCACAGGTCACAGAGGTCAATTTCAAAATTTCAGGTGTTAGCCTCATTAACATGATATCTCAAGAAATATTGGAGGTATGAACTTCAAACTTGGTGCTAGTATACATCACCACAGGAAGACAATCTGATTAGATTTTGGGGTACTAAGGTCAAAGGTTAAAGGTCACAGAGGTCAATTCCGAAATTTCAGGTGTTAGCCTTGTTAACATGATATCTCAAGAAATATGGAACTTCAAATTTGGTGCTAGTACATCACCACAGGAAGACAATCTGATTAGATTTGGGGGTACTATGTTCATAGGTGAAAGGTCACAGAGGTCAATTCTTAAATTTCAGGTGTTAGCCTTGTTAATATGATATCTCAAGAACAGTTTGAGGTATGAAGTTCAAAAGCCTGGTGTTAGTATTCATCACCATAGGAAGACGATCCGAGATTAGTTTTTGAAGTAGGTAGTTCAAAGTGATAGGTCATATTCCTGAAATTAAAGATTTGTTTGTATTATTAGCACTATTTTTCAACTATATATATGCATGATCATGAGGAGACAAAGTGACCTGATTTGGGGGTCAAAGTTCAAACAGGTGAATTAACAAGTCATGATACTTTTTAAAATTTTATTCTGGTTATCACAGAATAGTTTAATTTTTTACTTCTTAAATGCATGGAATGATTTTATCAAATGAGGCAATCACCCTCAAGCACAAGAATTACAAAGTTGTTTAAATCAGATAAGTATTGGGTAAATTTTCGGATTAACAAAGCTTATTTCAATTTCGGACTGATGAACCCCTTTTCATTTTAGGATTAAAGAACCTCATTTCATTTTCTGATTGATGAACCCTTTTCAATTTTCAGAGAATGGAACCTTCGGAACAACAGACCGTGGGAATAATGAACCTTCGGAATAATGGACTGTAGGAATAACGAACCTTCGGAATAACAACCCTTCAGAGTATTTGAACCTTCGGAATAAAGAGCTGTAATCGAGGCAAAATTGCCATCCTACACTCGAATTGCTCATTTCTGCTTAAAAAGGACTTTCAGAAGGTGTCTGAATAAACACCATATCATCCAGATCATAGCATGTGGAGTTGGAGAGACTAACATGTATGATATGAGTTGCAGAAACTGATCATGTCTCTAAGTCTAAACCTGTCATATGACAGATCAATATTGATGATGATGAACACAGTGTTTCCTGATGAGTCAAACTTGCCAATATACAAATAGCGAATAGACATAACGAGATTTCACATAAGGTGAAAGAGCGACTATCTATTCGTTACGTTACTCTTTCACCGAATGCAAAATCTTATACCACTGCATGAATAATAATATCCGCTGTTTGTACTGTACACCTCAAAAGTTTGATGACAAATTAATGAGAACCAAGAAAAATAGTAAAATTTTGGTTTACAAATCAAGGTTTAAAAAAATAGGGGAAGAAGTTCCGACTGCTAAATGCCTTGCTGTGAGTGTAGTGTGTACATGTATATTGTGATAGTGTAATGTGTGGCTTACTACCTGTGTATACAGCTCAAGCTAAATGTGACGTAAAAAAAGAAACAAAAGAAATAATCTTATATCGCGACATCATGCGAGGCATGCAATGGTACATTTTGGATGGTATGCCTGCATTGGTACAAATGTTGCATGTTCAGCTCCTTAGATTGTTTACATCAAGCTTAAAGGGTAAGTCCACCCTAGAAGTTTCACTGTTTCAATAAAAGGAGATAAATGTGAACAGCATTTTAAAAAAGAAATAAGCAAAATCGGTCAAAGAATAAGAAAATTACACTCATTTACATTTTCTAGTGAACTACTCTCGACTCTGCAAATTGGCAACACTGATGTAATCATATGCGAGCAGGTCTCCATTCACTTTGTACATGAAATTTCACATTTTCTCAATTTTCTTGGAAGTTACACATTTTCTAACCCCCATAATCAATGTATGTTTAGATGAATTGCTTTTTACATAACATACTTTGACTATAGGATAAGAAAATGTGTAATTTCCAAGAAAATTGAGAAAATGTGAAATTTCATGTACAGATTGAATGGAGACCTGCTCGCATACGATGTCATCAGTGTTGCCAATTTGCAGAGCTGAGTAATTTACTGGAAAATGTAAATGAGAGTAATTTTCTTATTCCTTGACTGATTTTGCTCATTTCTTTTTTAAAATGCTGTTCAAATTTATCTCCTTTTATTGAAACAGTGAAACTTCTAGGGTGGACTTTCCTTTTCATAGGCATTGTACAATATAAAATAACATGCTGTTCATACAAAAAATAATAGAAATAAATCATTCCTCCTTGAACCCAAGCTACTATCACCTAAAATAGTGATGCTAAGAGCAATAATAGGTGACTCAACTACCATGGCAACATGTTGATCTCCATGCACAAGCCTTTCATATGAATTCATGATACACATCCAATGTACATGATAGACCGTACATTGGCTTACATTCACACATTACACTGCAGAGACTTGTTTTGGGATTGCGCCTTCATTTCATATGGGAGCCAGACAGTATTGTCATGGCTAATTAACCCTTGTGTTGCACCAGATTGCTTCTTGATTTAAGATGGAAAGTACTACTATTCAGTCAGATCTGGCATTGTATGTAAGGAATACAAATATCTGCTGTTTAGGCATCCCCTCCCTATACTCCTCCTCGGGACTGCTCACGCTGGCTACATGTACATTGAAATACAGCTTTGGCACAAATCTTGCATCACGTACACAATGTAATACACTCATTTATTAATGGAAAAGTTGAGTGTGTATTTTTTGTTTTTCTACAGACATGAAATGTTTTTTTTTATGGGGGGGGGGAGAGTAGTAAGACTAAACTGATAATACAAACAGTATGTCATGATTAAGACAGGCAAAACAACTTCAGTACATTTTAGTTCCAGCAGTTTCCATTTGGTCACAATATATTCCAGAAGCTGAAACATTCAATTTCAGTTACATTCCCTCTTCACATGAAAATGTATTCTCTCAGAAATAAAAGGTTTTATTTTACAAACACATTCCGATCATACTGTTCATCCAGGTTTTCACATGAAATTTCATATATTTGACTTCTGTGACCCTGACCTTTGAACTAAACTTTAAAAAATCTACTCAGATCGTCTACTTATGGTAATACATACTAGGACCAAAATTGAAGTTAATACCTCAAATGGTTCTTGAGGTATCGCGTTGACAAGGCTAACAACTTGAAAATACATTCTCTCAGGAATTTTATTTTACAAACACATTCCGATCATACTGTTCATCCAGGTTTTCACATGAAATTTCATACAATGTATATTTAACCTCTGTGACCCAGATCTTTGAACTAAATTTTTAAAAATTTACTCAGATCGTCTACTTATGGTAATACATACTGGGACCAAAATTGAAGTTAATACCTCAAATGGTTCTTGAGGTATCGCGTTGACAAGGCTAACAACTGAAATTTCATATATCTGACCTCTGTGATCTTGACCTTTGACCTACATACTCCAAAATCTAATCAGAACAGCTACGTCGCCTACTGTAGATCACAAGGTTCACAGTTAAAGTCCGCCATGACACCAATGTCTTTTGGCAAGATATTAATCTACAATTCCCACTCTCAACCCAGGTGTAGTAAATGGGTACCCAGTAGGAATTTCCTTGAAATGCAAGAGTGCTTTAATGGCCACCATGCTAAAGCCGGGGTAATAATAGTGAAGTGCCAGGAATGTCACTTTTGACTAAGGAGTTTCAAGAGGTGGAGTCATGTCTAACTCATTCTCTTTGAACCATGTTCACTGCCACCAGGAAAAATATGCCAGGCATGTGCTTAACTGGATTTTCCTTGCAGATACAAAGACAAAAGACTCTTGCATGGCTGCAAACTAACAGGCCATTTTCAAAGGTGTTGTGGATCAGTGGATAAGTCTTCGGACTTTGAACCACAGGGTCCAGGGTTCAAATCCCACCGCTGCACTCGCGTCCTTTGGCAAGACGTTTATCTACATTTGTCACTCTCCACCCAGGTGTAGTTAATGGGTACCCGGTAGGAAGAAATTCCTTGAATGCTCGAGCGCCTGATCAGGGTAGCCGTGCTAAAGCCGGGGTAATGATATGCGGTACTTAGAAACATTTGTATTAAGCGCTATATAAATGTTGCATATTATTATTATTATTAAAGGGAAATACATGCATGCTTTGGTAATGATAATTTCTATTCGCTACCACTGCTCTGATTAATACAAGCAGTACATAGTGCTTACCTTTACAGGAGACAAGCGAAAAGAAATGGTGCAAAATTGCCTGAAATATGAATCAAAATTACTTGACAGCCCATGCCTGCCCACTAATCTGACATATAACATCATAAATAACCATACTTTACAATTGCATTTTTTATTTTTTTCGTCTGTCGATAGCAATCGGAAGAGTGTCAAAATGTGGATTTCAGAATTGTCAAAACTAGACTTCTTTCACAACTGGAAACTGCTATCATACAATATAGCCAAATTTCTGAACACAATTACATGTAGGTAAGGCTTTTGTATGAATCATGTGCTTAATAATTTTTTACTTTTTTTCATTCAAATAAAAAGTAAAATATTTCCGATATTTCATTTGCGACAAAAATCACTTCTCAGTTTTCCCATGAAGTTGGCGCATCCAACATCGAACATCAAAGGCAACAGCGCTCACCTGTAGATTCTTTTGTGCATCCTTAGAAAGAGGCAGCTGCTTAAATGAATTTGTTGCCAGCTTGGACTCCAGCTCTTCAAGCCCCTTGCTTCTCACAGACATGAGTGCTATACAAGGAACCACTAAGGCATTAGTATTACCTATGGTAATGCATGTACATAAATATAGACCAAGTTTGAAGTCCATACATGTACATGTACTTCATACAGTTCTTGAGATATCGCGCTAACAAAAAAGCGGGACAGACATACAAACAACCCGAAAACATAATGCCTCTGGAACCACCTAAAGGACAAAAATATGTAACACACAATCCGATAGTGTCCTTATGAATAATGCATGCAAGCTCATGGTCAATGAGGTTCACGAATATTCGATTAGCATTGCTACTTGTCTGCATTTCGCTACCAGCTTCGCACTCACAATCGAGAATACAGAACAGATATAACAGAAAAGGATGGTAGTCAAAAATGCAAAATAGAATGATTAAAAAGAATTCCAAAGCCCAAATAGCAAATTTGCTTTATATTTAACCAAGACATAGTCTGACCATTCTGGTCTTATAGACGAAGTTTGAGTACCTATTATTTTGATACATGTATGTTACTTCGCTTCTTTTCTCTTGGTCACTCAGGCTGTAAAGTAATTAACACCTAACCCCCAAAACTGACATAAAAAAATAAACTGTATTTCTTGAATCAAAATTTCCTTGCCAGTTACCATAAATAGCTCTTCTTTATATAAGGATGCATTTCTTGACAGACCTAATTTTAGGGTGTTATTTCATAACACTTCCAAAGCTTCCATGCTTTGCACTGAACAAGGAACTCCCCCCCCCCCCCCCCCCTCAGGAATGGCATCACAATTCCCCGATATGCGTTAATTCTTTCCAGGCTAGAATGTAGGATGAAATACTGTGAGGGATTAACACATTCTGTTACCCATTCATTAATCATATATATCTTAGACATCAACTGCACAGAACGGAGGTAACATGGAGTGAACTTTTATAGATCAAATGTGTGACTCACAATATGTTGATTCAATGGCATTTCACTCTGAGTCACAACTTGTCTCGAACACAAATGCAGAATGGCTCCGTGAGACAGACAAATGTCAGTAATGTACCGTGCACATAAAACACAAAAACAAAATATAAACATGCAATAAAAAGGATCGTGTTCTGCTCGGAGTTGGCGAAGGCAATATAACTCAAAATTGAATGACAACTCCGTTAACGGTGAATTTTGCACGAATTTTTGCCCTTAGGGCTTTATCAAGTGCTTATTCTCAGATGCAGAGAAAATGTGAAACAAGCGTTGATATATCATCAGTAGACTGCGCACTCTCTCTGCTGATGCCCTTGGTGTTAGCGCACCAATAAGAAAGGTGCACAGTACATAACAAAGAAAAACAGTACATAAGCTTAAATGTGAAAGAAGAAGGAAAGAGGCTAAAAAGAGCATTTCCTCTCAGTTTCTTTCTCGTATCCTTTCTTTTCACTTCTTAATAATCAACTTCTGAAACTTTCAAGAAGCATCTTAAAACATTTCTGTTCACTTCCTAATTTCTTAAAAAGCGCCTTGCTGCCCTTGCACATTCCACAGAGTGGATCTGGCGCTATACAAGTTGCATTTATTATTATTATTATCATTATTATCATTTTCATTATTATTATCATTATTATTATTTTCATTATTATTATCATCATTATTATTATTATTATTATCATTATCACTATAGAGTGCAGAACCTATGTACATATATTCTTCTGTGCTGTAAGAACTCCTGATGTGCTTGAAAAAGAGTAAGAATTAAGTGAAGAGATATGTTTTGAGCCTTATTTTCATGTTTCTACATTTGGGGATGTCCTAATTTCCAATGGCAAGTCATTCCACAGTTTGGGGGCTGCACAGGCAAATGCTCAATCTCATAATGTTATTTTGTTTTACATGTACATGCAGGGATTTGTAGAAGAGATCTTTTAAAACTTTGTAAGATTTGAGTGGTAAGAGCTCTGCAATATAATTAGGGGCTTGACCAATAAGTGCCTTGTATATGATTAACAGGATTTTAAATGATATTTGTTGGCGAATTGGAAGCCAGTGCAAATCTCTCAAAAGAGGGGTGATCCTTAAGAATCTAGGTCGACTACAGATCAGCCTTGCACATGTGTATTGTATTCGCTGAAGAAGCCTGATTTGAGAATCAGGGAGCCCATACAACAACCCATTACACTCGTCTAACTTACTAATAATGCATGCATGGACGATTGTCTTCATACTGTCCTCATCAAAGTATTTTCTGATACGTCTGAGGTTGTACACATGTATATCATGTGGAATTATAATTTACAAACATTTGTTATGTGTACTTCCATATTTAAGTGTGAGTCAAAAAGTACTCCTAGTTTTATGACGGAACTGCCAACCGATATCTCGTCAAAATTAAGTTTAGTTACCTGTTTAGATGTGCCAATGAGCAACAATTCAATTTTACTGTCATTTAGCATGAGTTTATTTTGCAGCATCCATTGTATGATTGAAAGCTACATGTATAAACCAGCCAATCAAGACCTTCAAAGGAATTCACTTGCCAATAAGTCTGCTAAGGAGCTGTCTTAGACTAAGTGTAAAATACTAAGCCAAATGAATCAAATGAATACTGAAAGTGGTTAAGTATTTTGTCTCAGCTGAAAACTGAATAAAATACTCATATAAATCTGACTCAAGCACAGAAATTAATACCAGCCCAGGTTTTTTTCAATTAAAATCTAAAAAAAAAAAAAAAGATTATCACATGCAAATTTATATCATGCTTAATAATACATTGTATAATTTCGGGGCCCAGGGAGAACAACTGGTGTACTAGTAGACTACCCTGGGAAAACACTACGTAATATCAAAGTTATCATCATCATTTCAAATGTTTTAATTAACTAATTATTCTTAAAACAAATACAGAGGTTCAAATAAAGTTGCTGCCAATACACAACCACATCCATGTATACTTTCTCTATTGACACTGGGATGCTTCACAGATGAGGGATCTATTTGATACCCACAGTTTCTAATTTGCATAAATGTAAACCTCAGATAATATGCTGGTATAACAAAGATAGAGCCTTAGAAGACTGCATGATATCATTCTACTGTGTCATAATCAAGCTTGTCCTTCTACATTGTACTGTACATAAGTGAACTTTGATCACATTCAGTGTGTCTCAATCAGAATGCATACATTGTATTTAGCTGTTGTTAATATTGTCAATTGAGTTATCTTTTTTTTTTTTTCAAATTAAAGACCAACTGCCTTGCTTGGTTCAGTTGACAGCATTCAACTAAAATTAAACACCACAGAGTGGCACATACCAGAACTAAAAAAATAAAAAAAAATCAACAACAAAAAATCAGAGGTTAACACCTATATAACTATGAAACACGATCTGATTTCTGTCTCATTTCATGGTCGGTTTTAGATCATGATTTTGCTACAAAATAAACACAAACACTGAACACCAACACCGAGCATGAAAACACCCAATGGATTTTAGCAGAAATTTATCTCTTAACACCGACACTGAGTATGCAATAACCCATTCCATACTGGCAGATGTGCCAGGGGCCCTAACATCACCACAGTGTGAGTGCCAGGCCCAGCAGCCTATTCACTGATTATTGACTGTATTCACCAACTGTTGGTCCTAGATGAACTAGGGTTGGTTGGAACAAGTGCACCAGTTGACACAATGCTAGTAGGATCTGCAATAAAGTAGAATCAGCTTCTACTTGGAATCTTCCTGGGTATCAGTGTAGGAGGACTCGAAGCTGACCTTGGCCTCAAGGCAAGATTTCACTGGCCTTGGCCACAGCCTCAGAAGTCCATGACTCAGCCTCATGACGTGAGGACTTGGTGTCTCTGGCTGAGGCACCAATATTTTTACTTCTTTTGCAGCATTTTCCCTACCTTTTCTTGATACCATTGTTTCATAACTACTACAAGCATCATCAAAGTCTACATTGAATAATATGTTTCAAGCAAAATGATGACAATTTAATTTTTTTTTGTTTTAAAGCTGAAATCTTGAGAAACTTTGTATTTATAACCTGGTATACAGCACAAATATGAATAGCATCTCATTAGCATAATGAGTATGTTGCCCATTTCAGATCTCCATACATTTATCTATTTCAGGTTTTTAAAATCTTCATATTCTGTTTTTATTCTTGGTTTTTCCTCAAACTTTCATTTATATATACTTCCTAATTCTCTGCTTCTGATTTGAGTGGATACAGTTTTTAGGTTTTATTTTCCATTAATTGCAGAATAGTCCAAAACACATATGGCTCCACCTCATGTGTTTCAGACTGTTTTCATGTTATTTATTGACTATCAGGTGGATAATTAAATAATAATGACTGCCCTTGAGGGCTTTACGACATATATTGCCTCAAATAATATCAAATGTTACAAATGGTACTCTCTTAGGCAATATATGTTGTATACACTGTATAGCCTGAAAGTAACAGTCAATATTTTTATTATCATCCAAATCAGACATCTAGAGCAATATGGAAATGTTCATATTTATCCATAAATGATGACCACACCAAAAAATAACCAACAAATCAACTTAACTTAGCTTTGTTCTTCTTAACTCCCGATATTCATTTTTAGTTCTACAGGTATTACTTGTAAGTAAATATCTCTACTTTTCCCAACAGTTGAGTTCCCGAACTTTCAAAACATCCAAACAGGCAACATTTTTAAGGACCAAGGTTCAGCAATTCACAGAAATCCAAAAGCACATTTAAACTTTCCCTGAACTGTGCACCCGTGGTGCACTGCAATAATTTCTTTATTGCTTTATTTTGTCTTTGTCCTAAAGTTCCCGTATGTGAGAACATGGAAAATACACAGGTATATTTTCCTGTCTCTGCATGCAAAGTCAATAGCTCAGGGAAACCAAGGAAAATACAAACAATATACCCACCCACCCCCCCCCCAAGTCTGACATAAAAAATTAGTGCAATCTACAATTTCGCAACTGACCAACTCAGATGTCTGACACGGGTAATAACAATAATTACTAACCAACACTGTAATGTGCATTATTTGTAGGGCAGAGTCATCCTGGTTATGTTTCTGACCGGTGCCCGCTGGTGTTTTTGCGGGCGGAGACCAGTGCACCAGTACAATTTCATGAAAAATGCGTGTGGTTGCTAGTGGCAATTCTAATGATTAATAAGGGCTACCATACTAGCAGGTACAGGGAGGGGGGGGGGAGTTCTTCCATTTGTTTTTTGCCAATACCATCACACTCGGAGCTTGATTTTCAGCGCTTTTTCGGTGACACTGTTTCTTAGTGCTGGGTAAATACCCCGCATGCTTTGGAAATATGGTGCTGATTCAGCATTTTGGATGTCAGAATTTGGCATTTTAGATCGCTTTTAGTAGGTGACTATGACTGAGACTTTCTTGTCGTGAATGACAATGTCTGTGTGTGATTTATGTGTGTTGTGGCAATAGAGCCCGCAGGCCATCTTGCATGGAAAAAGTGTACATTTGTTTACAATATGGCGGCCTCCAGCCACCATACAATTTCGTAGACGTGTATAAATTTGAGCCAGAAATCCTGCACGCTAATCTCACTTCCATAGTTCCATTTCATTGATTTAAGGTTTGCAACCCAATATTGTGTGAAGGCTATAAAAGAAATAAAGTAATTTAGTTCTTAAACCAATCAAATTTTAAAGTCTTTTGACACTGTCATTTTCTTATATATTTCATCGGTGCATCGGTGCCCGGCAGGAGCAGTCGGACACCGGTGCACTGACCGAACCAACTCAGGCCTGATTATTTGTATAGCGACTCATAAAAAATGACTCTTTTGTTGATTATTTTATCGTAGTTTGTTCAGTATTTTTGCATTATGTCATTACCATTGATCCTAAAAATAGCAAATAAAATTCTTTGATGGCCTCAGTCTCAGCAGTTGGTGACTTGGCCTTGGCTTGAAGGGAAAGAAGTGAATGACTTGGCCTCTTCCCACTTTCTCTGTTTCCAAAGATAATCCCCTCAACCCCAGGAGGCAATACATGGTTCTTTATGGTCTTTCCCCCCCCCCCCCCTCTTATGTCCAGTAAGCCACTACATTTCTCTACTTTCCCGCGCTCTCCATTTCCGAATATATCCCTCGACCCCAGGAGGTGTAATACACATCTCTTTTATGATCATAGTATACCCCTCTATCATCCTGTAAGCTATAATATTTTTATCTTTTTCCTGCCTTCTTCGTTCCCAAATGTAATCCCCTCAACTTCACGAGGTAATACACAGGGCACGACAAATCCGCTTGCCCGGGGCAAGTAAAAATTACGGGCAGGCAAGCAAATGTCAAACTCACTTGCCCGATCGGGCAAGTGGTGATTTTTACAATAAAAGTATTCAAAATCAAATTACCGTACAACAATTAGTACATTCCCACTTATGTGTTTTCATGTTGATTGATGTACTTAACATCACACAGTACCATTCAAAAGTCAATCTTTCTGAGCGAAGAAGGAATTGATAATTTCTCTTTATATTTTGAGTAAACAACCAAATTTAACCACTTTTAAGAGAACATGGACATTGGAAGGCCATTTCATAGGTGTGAGACATGAATTTTAACTATATTTTGGCAGTTGTGAGGAAGGATTTTAGGCTCTCTTTATTTATGTATTTTTCATCCAACATTATTGGAGATCTATTTTAAACAAACAGTTACTGCCATCTTCATTTTTTTTCTTAAACAGGTTTTAAACATTTTGCAGAAACCTGAAATGACTAAGCCCGATTAAAAATGATATTTACTAGTTACCGGAAAAAAGGAGATGAAAACATATGATATAAAAAGAAAATTCGGGCAAGTTGTTCTTCCTTGAGGGCAACCAATTTTTTTTTTCACTTGCCGACAGGGCAAGTGAAGAAGAAGTTTTTTTGTAGAGGCCTGAATACACATTTTTTTAATGATCATAGTATACCCCTCTGACATCCAGTAAGCCACTATATAATTTCTCTACTTTTCCCTGCCTGCTCCATTTTGGAATATAATCCCCTTAACCCCCAGGGCCGGTATTCTGAAAATCGTATTATCTTTTGTCGTACATGTATCTTCATTGTATTAATTGTCATAACAAATTTAAAACGCGTACTTATGGTTGGTATAAACTGTGCAAATGACCAGCACACAAGACAAAAGTGCACGATGTGAGCCAATGGCGGACGCTATTTCTGATTGCAAAGATAACACAATTTTCAGAATAATGGCCCAGGAGGTAATACATGTAGCGGTACTACTAGTACCTACGTCCCTTTTATGATCATAATAAACCCTCGGGTACGACCATACTACATGTGGGTGACTGGGTGTACATGCAGTTCTATATTCGCATACAGACACATCTATGACCGTTTTAGCATTCCACAGTCATCTTGCTGAAGTTCAGCAACCCAAATTGGCAAGACTTCCTGCGGCAGCAGGGACGATGTCATAATATTCAGCAAAGAAAATTTCATGCATTTGTGATTTTTATGACATTTCTGGCCAAAATCAAAGTTATTTTTTCATCAAATAACTGGGAAACTGAGAGCTGAGAGGATAATATGATATGTAAGAACATGATTACTTGTTAAAAACATATATTTGAAAATTGAAAGTCATTTTTAACTTGATTACAAATGGCCTTGTTCCATACCTCGGATTTTGGCTGTCACTGTGCTGTATACATGACATGCGTATTATCCATATATGTAACGAAATAGATCTAGGGACTAGATCTAGGCCTATATGATATTATGAAAATTTAGATGTTTCAAAATATAAACCAGCAAGAATGAATTCTTGCTGGTTTCAGTGGTACCACTCGAGCGGCTGCCTTACCACGTATGTAGTATAGGAAAGCTGTTATGAGTGGGTTATTTCATGACACAGAATCTATTTTAAGCGCTCTCAAGACAAGGTCTGAAACTGCCATCTAAATTGTAAGCCCTGCAGGGCAAGGTGAAATAAAAAATGTCCTCATAAACAAGGACAATCTCAATTTACGAGGACACAATTTGTCTTCGTTTATGAGGACAATCCTTGTTTATGAGGACAATCCTAATTACAGACCAGCGCCTCTACTGAATATAAAGCTAGTGAAGCCAATAAAGCGCGCAGCGGGAATCGTGAGTCTCTTCTCCCGAAGCTTTGGGCGTAACTCGCGGAAGGCTATGGTATGCCAGCCATAGCACTAGCAGGCGGTTTAGAAATGCTAAAATGCGAGCTAGGCATCTTTCATTCACACATCATTTCATGATAAAACAATCGCAACTCACCTCCAAGCACTAGGACGCGTGGCTTCTCTCCGGTACTTGATGCCATTTTACTAGTTTCAATCCGAATTTAATTTAATCAGATATCGCTGCCTGGCTTGACTCTTCATCCGCTGAGCCCTAAGCAAAGAAATATAGGAGAGGAAGATCGGACACACACGTACACGTACGGTTGCACCATCCGTACCAGCACTGTATTAGCCCATTTTGTACAGGGTTGTATGATATGATCGCATCATATCTCTGTGACGCCTGGCGGGAAGTGCGCCAACAGCGTTGGGTAGGTAAACTGACGTGTGAATGTCACAGAAATAGATTTCTGTGGTGAATGTGTACAAATAATATAGCAGAACCAGGACTGACTGGGGTATATAGTGTAACAAACACAGAGGTCTCGATTTTTTTTAAAGAGGCTTGAATTTCGGGAGGAGCAACAACAAAAAACAAAACAAAACAAAACAAAACAAAACAAAAAACAACAACAAAACAAAAGTTTAAAAGGGGGTATTCGATAGGGAACATGCAGGTAGTAGCTGCCACAATTTTCTAATCTTGGTTATTTTTATTTTTTGAAAGGCTTAATGTTTTGGTTTTCTAAAAAGATGTCAAAAGATGCCTGTAATAAAATAGCTAATCATACACACGCGCACACGCAAAGAGTACTAAAGGGGGCAGGGGGTACAGTGTCCTACTTTAGTACCTGAGAAGTGCCCTTTTTTTTTTCTTCCGAAAAGTACCCAAACTTTCTCACCGATCTGTGGTGAATGTGTACAAATAATATAGCAGAACCAGAACTGACTGGGGTATATAGTGTAACAAACACAGAGGTCTCGATTTTTTTAAAAGAGGCTTGAATTTCGGGAGGAGCAAGACAATTCCTCACAGGACGCTCCCAAACAGTCTTGGTCAATGGATCTCCCTCCGAGGAGTTGCCAGTGCTCTCAGGAGTGCCCCAGGGCACAGTAACCGGCCCACTAGATTTTCTTATGTACATCAATGATCTACCTGATGGCCTCCTGTCAACGACAAGGCTGTTCGCTGATGATTGTGTCATTTACACTTCTGGCACAAATTCTAATGACTTTCAAATCCTCCAAGACGATCTATCAAAACTAGAGGAGTGGCAGAATAAATGGGCCATGTCCTTCAATCCAGCCAAATGTGTCATCATGAAAATACCATCCAAGGCAGTACAGATTCCTACAGAAAGAGATTACACCTTCTGTGGCCAAAAACTACAAGAAGTGTCTACATGCTCTTACCTTGGTGTTGAAGTGGATAACAGGATGCGCTGGGACGCCCAGATCAACAAAGTCTGCTCCAAAGCTTCCAGAGTACTCGGTTTCCTGAGAAGGAACTTTTGGTCTGCTCCCAAGGAAATAAAACAACTTTCCTACCAAACGTTGGTGAGACCAATCCTGGAATACGCCTCCCCTGCATGGGATCCCCATTACAAGAAGGATACCCAGAAGATAGAAGCCATCCAGAGAAAGGCAGCTCGTTTCTGTACGGGGAACTACAGACGAACCAGTAGTGTCACTACCATGTTACGGGCCTTAGAATGGGACTCATTGGAAGACAGACGGAAATACAGTAGACTGAGCCTAATGTTCCAAATAATCAAAGGTCTTGTTGCCATCAACCCCAAAAACTTCATCCAGCAAACCACCCGGCAGACCAGAGGAAATAGTATCAAGTTCCAGCGTCTGCTAATCAAAAGGGATGCTCATAAATACAGCTTCTTTCCTCGAACTACGAAGGATTGGAATGAGTTAAACATCGACACAACATTGATAACCTCATTGGACTCTTTTAAATCCAAACTCTCTCAAAAACCCAGCAAGTGACCTGCTTACTTGGTGGTCTCACACATCAATAAAGTTGGCGGAGTACAGCAAGTCTGCATATGCCGACTTAACCCAAGACAAGACAAGACAAGACAAGATAATGTCCATTTTTACTACTAATAGTCAATAATTATTTTCTTTCGAATGAATCGGTAAACCATTCCTGCTCTGATGAGTGCTCCTTTTCTCCTTTGGCAGTGCCTGTTTTGAAATACATACAAAAATCTTATAATTAGGCCTACCCCTATTTCTCGATCCTCCAGACTAAGGCGTCAATTCCATGTTTGGGGAGGGGGAGGGGGGATCAAGACGACCAAGCGGAGATGAACCTGAGACGATAATCCATGAAAGTTGCCAAAGCTGTTGAATAATTATGTTATACTTGCTTGCATATGTTTATTATTCTAACATATACATGTATCCCAAAAGCATTCGCTTGGATCCAGCTGAGGCAAGCGTTCAAAACTCATATGTCACCTACAAAGGATTTAATAATTGAAGGTTGAAGATTTTTCAATCTATCGGTTAAGCGAATTTGGAGTCGCTGAAGCCACTGGCCGTGGTACCAAGGACCAAGTTCGAGACATTTTTTCAACCTTTGCACAAAAAAAAAAAAAAAAAAAAAAAAAAAAAATCAGAAAGGATTTAGGACAGCTCTGGGGAACTTTGATTTAAAAATATGTTACTATCATTCTCTCAATTGCTTTCACTTAACATATATATATATATATATATACTCTAAAATTTTGAGTGATCACTGAGGTCACGCCTTAAAAAGTGAATAAAGAGTGAATATCACATTTTTTACTCTTAATTCACTCTTAATTCACTCTTAATTCACTCTAAATTCACTATTTTCATAAATTCACCCTTAACAGTGTGAATGCATTCACCTTTTTATTTTTTTCTAAAGAGAGTATATATACATATGGGGCGAGACGCCAAGCGTTTTTTTAATTCGGGGGAAATAACGCACGCATCTTGCTAAACTATGAACAACCCTATTTTTAAATTTTGCGAGAGAGTGAAGCGAGCGAGCCAAAGATAACAAATTTCTTGTTATGATAGAAGTTTTATTTTGTCATCATAATACACCATAGGTCTACAGGATATCTAAAATATGCATGTCGTCGCCTCGCTGCCAAATAAGACTCTATTTTGGCACATCGCTGGTCCATTGTTTGCTGTCCGAACCCCCCCCCCCCCCCCCACTGTTTCTAAATATTACGAGCGAGCGAAGCGAGAGAGGAAACGCACACTATTTTTTATGAGACGTTATAACCCGTCAACAAATTAAACTGAGTCTATGAAACATCTTAATTCTTTATTCGATCACCTCACTTGCCGAATTCGTTTGCTTTTCAAAACCATTAATATTAAACGAGCGAACTATAGGAAAAATATACCCTTTTTCATGGTAGAAGTGTTTCAATATCAAAATACACATGAGCCTATAAGATATTTAAATAACAATTATATTAGATCACCTGTCTGTCGAATATGACTCTATTTAGGTACCGCGCTTGCCTTCTGAAACCCTTCTGTTTCTCCAAGCAAGCGAAGCAGGCGACCGACAAAAAAAAAAAAAAAAAAGAGAGAAAAAGTAAATAATAAAAAAAGGCATATGTGGATTCGTCAGCAAAACACATTAGATGCAGGCCCCTTGGAGTCGTTGAAAAATAAAAGTGGAGGGTGCATGCGGAAGCACCCCCATTTTTGTGTGCTTTAAAAAAGCAAACAAACAAAATCGACAGTTTTGAACAGCCCCCCCCCCCTCCCCCAGTGTAATACTGTCAGAAAATGTTCATATGAATCTCCGAAAATGTCCGATCTCAAAAAAAAAAAAAAGAAAAAAAAAATCTGAAAATGTCTTATGCTTGGGTGAGCACTAGACACTTTTGCAAAGGGTATGA
This sequence comes from Echinometra lucunter, assembly GCA_029962745.1. Classification (NCBI taxonomy): domain Eukaryota; kingdom Metazoa; phylum Echinodermata; class Echinoidea; order Camarodonta; family Echinometridae; genus Echinometra; species Echinometra lucunter. The sequence goes on from CM057151.1 coordinate 32,383,547, forward strand.
AAATTATGTTGTGTAGGAATTTGTGTGCACTTTGGCTGTTACGCTTTTTTGGTTTTTTTTAAAGAGACTTTTCAAAACTCAACTTTTTTAGACACTCAGTATACAGTCCCTCAAAAAAAAACAAGGAAACTAATTTCAAATAGCGCAATTTCGAATTTCAAATTCATATTTATTCATTTCCAACAGAAAGAAAACACAATGACATTGAATAGATATGATTATATAAACAATATACATTGTTTTTCCTTCATGAGTAAACATATCAGTAAATAATTAGGATAAATTATCATAAATTATTGATTTCTGTGGAAATGGAGGGATCCACTAAAAAGCAATTGCTTGTAGTTTGTGGAACCCTCAAAAAATGAAATTATTGCAAATTGTGCCTGCGAAGACTAGGAAAACACGAGCACACACAAAAGGAAAAACAAACAAACACGAGGCGACAAGGAAAGGGGAAAAAAAGAAAAAAGAAAGAAAAAAGAAAAGATAAGAGCAGAACATCAAGACCGAAAAAGGAAGTAAATATAATGGTGATTTCAACGAGGTAAGATGGTATAAAATTCAATTTGAGGAGATGACGAAGACCCAAATTGAAAATTTAAGATTGACAGGTATTAATTATTGTACGTTAGTGTAGGATTTGAGAAAAAAATATTTTGAAGTTTTTCTTGAAAGAATTAAGGGATGGATCATGGACTATGAATATCTTCACTTAAAGAATTCCAGAATGTAGGACCGTCATACATAGGTGTTTTCTTAGCTAATAAAGTTCTGAAGAGTGGTAGGTGAAACTCGCTGGACCGTCTAGTTGGGTAGTGATGAAATAAACGATTTTGGGAAAACATTGAATCAAATGTGTGTGAAGTGTGTTGCTATTGTATTTATACATAAATTGCAAGTATAAACGCAAGTATAGTTTCGGTAGATTTGAAGCAATTTTCTATATTTTATTGAAAAGTGCAAAATTCGTACCCACCACAAAATAGCCTAAAACTGAGAATTTCCTCGCTGCAATATACTACATTATTTTGTTCTACAAAAAGCTAGAGCTGTAACTCCTGCATTAACATATGTATTTAAATGTTGTTCCATTATATTTTTTGTTATATTATGGAAAAGACTTGTGTCATTACAGATAATGTGGAAATAAAACCTAAATGAAATGAAATGAATGAACCGGGCAAATTCTGAACAAATTCTAAAAACATTCTGAGAAAACTCCTAGCTTATTCCTTTCTGGATAAGATCAAAATCTAGACTTTTCCATAATAATGTACAGTTTTTGTATAGCGCATAACACATTAGATCTGTATGTCCCTACGCGCTTTAAGAAAAAGATAAAAGAAAGAATTGAGATAGGTTACCGAGCCTACTTCGTTGAACTAAAATACGTTTTGAATAAGTGTGTTTTAAGGGCAGACTGTAAACAACATTCTTTTCTTAATTACACCAGCTCTCTGAATAGACTATTGAATTCTGTGTTCAGTACAAGGTCAAGTGAAATCTGCAAAATGCCAGACATTTCACAGGTATTCAGGCACCTTTCAGATGCATTTAATTATGCTTACAGCTTAAAACAGAAACTGCTACAATTCATAAAAATGAAATGCTGGTATAACAAAACTTATAAAAACCATCTAGGATGTTCTTCTTCTACCTGCTTAATGATTACTATGATTTATTACAACAAACTATGAATAATGATTTCTCTTCTACAAATTTCTATGATTATAAATAATAATAATAAATAAATACAGCATTTGTAATGCGCCATCGATCTAGTTAACTATTCAGAGGCGCAGAGGGATATAAGAAATAAAAGAGATAAGGAAAGAGAGAGAAAGAAGGAAAATGCATATGTAAATGAATGCATAACGAAATACATAAAATACATAACGAAAACTGGAAATAACTTCCTTCCAGAAGATTCTTCATTTAGGACAGTAATGTCATGAAAATTTTTTTTTTCTCTTTAATCCTCATAAGAGGGACTTTATTTGTTCATATGATATTTACAATCGTTTTTACAAAAGTCACATACAAAAATATACATAGATAAAATAACGAAACAGGAACTAAAAGATTGAAAGAACCTTTGAGACATGTTTTAAATCAAGTCTCTTCTGATTACATTTTCTTCTTAAATAACTTCGAATTTCTACCTTTAGATCTTTCATAAAATAAAGAGCATGAGTCATATGCTTGTCGTTTCCAAAACATTTTCTAATATAATTCCTATAGATTACAAATTGTGAAAAATTTAAAATAAGGTTAACCACATTCATTTCTGTTTTTTCTATTTCATGACCTATAAGGATAATTTTTTCGTTCAAAACAATCTTTACATCGAACAAAGCATTTATTAATTTAGAAACAATTTTCCAAAATACTGTTACCACTTGACAGGTAAAAAGAATATGAATACTGGTTTCTGGAACTTTACAAATATTACATAAAATATCATTTTTAATTTTCCATTTGCAAAGATTGTCTTTACTTGGTAGTATTCTATGAATTAATTTAAAATTAAATTGTTTAATCCTGTTGTCGTTTATAAAATCAAGTTTAAACTCTAATAATGGTTTCCAATTAAATTAAAAAGGCAAGCTGAAGAAATCGTTCCAAAAATGAATACAAGGGAGGTCTCTTTTCTCCTTTTCGATCATCAAATGATAAAAATGTCTGGCTTTCATGCCACTGATTTCTATACAGTCACCTGTTGATATTTCAATAGTGCTGGATTTCAATGACATATACTATTTACATTTCGTGCACTATTACGTAATTTGTCAAGCCAGAACTTCGGGAACGCATTTTTTATTTTCGCCAATTCAAAGGTAGAAAGTAATTTTCTTTCTTTAAAAATAGTGCATATTGAATCAATCTTCTTCCATTCACCACCTGTTAGGATTTGTTTAACTTTCAAAATATTGTTTTTTAGTTAGGAAAATATAATACATCTTTTTTATACTTTATGTTACTATTGTACCAAATAATTTCGTTTTCAATATTCGTTACTTTAAACATATCAATATACTTTAAACCAGCCCATGAACAGAACATGTCTACATAGAATATGGGCAAATGTTTTTTCATACAAATACGATACATATCACTCTTCTTGCAATTAAAAGTCAAACAAAGAGGCAAATCCCCGCCGATTTTCTGAGTCCAATATTCAAACAGGGTTTTCCAAGCACTGTCTTCACCTGTCAAATATTTATTGATCCATGATAGGCGTAGTGATCGACATTTTGTCTTTAAGTCAACCATTCCTAATCCCCCTTCTTTTTCAGGATTATGACAAACATTACGTTTCACCATTTCTTTTTTGGAATTCCACAAAAAATTATAAACTAGTTTATTAATATCTTTGATTATTTTAGAAGGGATTGGTACTGCCGTAGCAGTATGTACTATCTGTGACATTACTAAAAATTTTATTACCACCACTTTTCCATGTAATGATAATTTTCTCATTTTCCATGAGTCAAGTGTATTTTTTATTTTTTGAACTATATTTTCCCAATTGAGAGATAATAATAATAATAATAATACATAGGATTTATATAGCGTCTTTTCCATTTTGATTAAATGCTCAAGGCGCTTAAAAAAATTTTAAAAAAAAAAGAAAAAAAGAGAGATTGGACAACAGAATATTTGTTTCCAACAAAAACACCAAGACATTTTATAGGATCTTCAGTAAAAAGAAGATTGTTAGTTTCATTGTTGTTTATATTCATTTTCATAAGATTTGATTTAGTCCAATTGATTTTTGGCCCAGCATATTTTCCAAATGTCTCGACTTCTTTCATTATCTTTTTGATGCATTGTATAGAATCAGTAAAAATGGTTGTATCATCTGCATATTGTACGATACGTATATCTCTATCGTTCAAACTATGTGGGATTTGGATCCCTTGTATTTGATTATTTTGTCTAATTTTCTGAGCTAAAACCTCTGCAACAATAATAAATAGATATGCTGAAAGTGGGCAACCTTGCCTTACGCCTCTCTCTATTGCAAATTTATCTGATATCCAACCAAAATTTAAAACACGTCCACATGCACCGTTATATAACGTTTCTATCCATCTTAAAAATGAATTTTTAAAATTGAGTTCTTTTAACAAAAAGAATAGGAAATCATGATTAATGGTATCGAAACCTTTTTTGAAATCCAAAAAAATCACAACACCTTGTTTCTTCGTAAACACACAATAGTCAATTGTATCTTGAATCAATCTAATACATTCAGAAGCAGATCGATTTTTTAAAAATCCAGCTTGATCTTGTGATATCAGTTTATTTATCACTTTCTGTAATCGTAAAGAAAGGATACGGGCAGCAAGTTTGTAATCTATGTTTAGCAACGAAATAGGGCGCCAATTATCTAAGAGTTTTTTATCACCCTTTTTATACAATAAGGTAAGTATGCCCTGTCTTTGTGTACAAGACAACTGTTTCTTTTCATGACCTTCATTGAGACTATCAATTACCATATATTTGATTTTCTCCCAAAAGCATTTATAAAATTCGACGCTCAGTCCATCACTCCCAGGTGATTTGTTCAGCTTCATTGACTTTAAGGCCTCAAGACATTCATTTTCTGTAATCTTTCCTTCACATAATTTTGCATCTTCTTCATTCAGAACATTTAAATTGACATCAGATATTTGATTTATTTATTTTCTTCTGCTTTGATTTATGCACAATTTTTTCAGATAACATACATAAAATAAAATACAAAAGAATTTTTACAATGAATCATAAAACATAGTATTTGTAATAATCATTTACGAAACAAATGATAAATTGTCATTTTTTTTTTGTAATTCAGTTAAACATAATATTTGATCAAAAATAAGATTATTTGCAGAAGAAGGACTGCCATTATAAGCGATGTGCTTGAAAATACGGCAGCCCCAAAAATTATGAAATAGATAACCATATCAAATAAGCAGAATGGAAAAAAATAACTAAATCCTGTATTAAGAGGATAATGACGATGAAGAGGATGAAAATGATGACGATGATAATACTGATGATGATGATGATGATGATGATGATGAAGATGATGATGAAGATGACGATGCTGATCATGATATCGGTAATGACAAAAATGGTAGGAAGGATGATACCGTGAAAAAGACTGAGGAGCTAACACAGAAATTTTACCGTGAATATTCTGATAGCAACATGGTCTTAACTTTCGCTTTAAATGAGTAGAGTGAACAAGAGGATTTGATGCATTCTGGGAGAGGATTCCATAGGTCTGGGCCATGGTGTCTTACGGATCTATGGGCAATAAGTAACTTAGGGTTAACTACATGAAGATTAGAGGAATTTCGAGTAGGGTAGGGGTGAATAGTGTTATTTAAAGTATAAAAGTTTTGAAATGAAAGAGGAAGCATGTTATTCAAATACTTAAACATAAACAACAGACTTTGTAATGAATAAATGTCGAATACGGTTAGAGTTTTCAGTTCGTAAAATATTGGTCTTGTGTGAGATAAATATTGTGAACCAGTACAAATGCGAAGGGCTTTCTTTTGCAATAAGTGGATAGGGTGGAGTTTTGTTTTGTTGCTGCTGGCCCATACTAAGTTGCAATATGTTATATACGGTAATATCAATGAATTATAGAGCATGGTGAGCGTTTTGCAAGGGATAATTTTCCTTATTTTATAAAGTATACCAACATTCCTAGAGATAGAGGTAGTTATATAACGTATATGTTCATTCCAATTTAAATTTTCATCGATAATGACACCCAAAAATTTTGTTTGTCGTTTTCTTTCGAGGGGTACATTATCTATAAGTATGTCGTAAGGAAAGTCGTTGGCATGAGAGTTAACGTGCTTGAAATACATGAAATTTGTTTTATCAATATTAAGGGACAATTTATTGCATTTAAACCACAAAGATAATTTTGGTAACTCATTATTCAGTGTATTTACTAAGGTATTTAAATCATGATGTGAACAGAAGATGTTGGTGTCATCTGCAAATAATATGAATGATAAGAGAGGCGTTGTATTGGTCAAATCATTGATATATAATAGAAATAGTAATGGACCTAATATTGATCCTTGTGGAACACCGCATTTGATTGGTAGGAAATTTGAAGAAACATTATTATACACTACATATTGTTGTCTGTTAGATAAATAGCTCTCAAACCATGAGAGGGCAACTCCACGAATTCCGTAAGAGTGAAGTTTTTTAAGTAAAATCTGGTGGTCGAGCGTATCAAAGGCTTTTGATAAGTCCATAAATACTCCTATGACATGTTCTTTATTGGCCATGGCATTTGTTATTTTATCATATAATTGTACTAAAGCTAGGTCTGTTGAATGACTTTTTCTGAAACCATACTGATTTATATTTAGGAAATGAAATGTATCCAAAAACTTATACAGCCTTTTGTAAATTATATTTTCGAGGATTTTTGATATGCTGGGAAGAATGGATATTGGCCTGTAATTACTTATTTCGTGAGGATTGTCTTTTTTAAAAACAGGATTTACCTTTGCAATTTTTAAGGACTCCGGACATTTTCCAGTGTTGATTGATAGATTGAAAATATGAGTTAGAGGGGATGCAATGAAATGAATAATTTGTTTAAGGAGGAAGGTACTAATTCTATCATGACTCTGTGATTTACTTGATTTGATATATAATCTTTAAACCCATCTTTAATATCACTTCTTTTATAAAGTGCATTGTAAAACTCCTGTATACCTTTCAAAATATTCTGTTCATCTCTAATAATTTTTCCATTAATCTGAAGACAATCTATTTCTTTCTTTTTACCTTTTGCTTTTTCAAGTTGAAGAAAATATTTTGTTGATTTTTCACCAAAGCCACTTTGCCCGAGATCTCACAAAAGCACCTTTGCACTGATATTCATACCATTTGTCTATCTTTTGTCTTATTTTCTTCATTTTATCTATATCTTCTACACTCAAAACATCTATATTCTTACATGAACTCTCATATTCATTTTCCATATGAACAATATTTTTCTTCTTTTTTTCTCTTAAGATCAACTGCATATTTCATACTAAATTCTTTTATTCAAATTTTACACATTTCCCATCTAAGTTGTTTATCATATCTATTATTAAAATCCATATCAACCTTGTGAATAATACGCTCTTTAAACGATTCTTCTTTGAGCAACGAGTTGTTCAGTTTCCAACAACCTTTTCCCCTGTCATGTATCAAGATATTAAGTTTCATTGACACTGCATTATGGTCACATGTTAACACAGGTTTAATATCTATGGAATGTGTATATGGAAAATGCTCTTTTGACATGAGCCAATAATCTAATCTTGAATGAATGTTAAGTGACAATTGTCTCCATGTATACTGTCTCCTCTCTGGAAACATTTTTCTCCATACATCTACTAAGTAATTCTCTTTTCGAAATTTGACAAAGTTTTGTTTTGGTAAATATGCGTATGAAACTCCACTCGTGTCCTTACTTTTGTTTTGAACACAGTTCCAATCTCCACCCGCAATTATAACGTCATTTTGTTTTTTAATATTTTGTACCCAATTACATAATGACGAGTAAAAATGCTCTTTCTCTGTATTTTTAGCAGGTGCATATACATTTAAACACAAATAAAAGTGATCTAGATATAACAATCTAACAGCAACTGACCGACCATCACCTTTGTAATATGTGTCGATGACAGTTATAGGTAACCTTTCTTTAATAAAAATTGCTACACCTTTGGAATGATTTGTCCCATGATCAAATGGACATGTACCTTTCCATTCTTTACAAACTATATTTTCTATGTTTCGTGATAAGAATGTTTCCTGCAAAAAAGCTATGTCACACTTTTGACGATGGAGCCAAAGAAATATTTTCTTTCTCTTCATTGAATCACGTATCCCTCTTACATTCAATGTTATAAAATGAACGTGATCATGTTTACCCCAGTTCCTAGTTCTTTCAAATTCATAATTCTTTTGTCCTTCGTTTATATTGGTTTCCTTGTTGATTTCTCTATGCTTATACTCACATCTTTGTGGAAATTTTATTTATTTTTCTTTGTAGCTTTCTTCTTCCGTTTCACAGGCTTTATTGCTTTATTCGTCGACGATTTCGGGGGAGTCTCGGGTGACATGGATGTGTCATCATCTATATCGCTTTCACTTCGATTGTTTTCAGCTTCGCTCTCCGATGCTTCCACTTGATCATCGTAATCGCGGATGTTGTTACGCGTAGTCGCGTAGTGCATCGCTCCGTCTGAAGCGTACGCGGATGAACCTTCTTTAGGGCGTGACGCTGATCGCGTTCTTCTAGGTGATCGGAGATCTAAAGCTACGGCTGTTGCAGTGTCGACATTGGTATTCTGCATCTGCGATGGCTGTTGTACCAGTTTCGATACGAAATCAGCAAGACGAGTTTGTCGTGTCTTGTTGGTTGATCGAGATATTCCATCCTGTACGTTGATTCCCTCGTTCGAAGTAGGCCTTTGCGTTTGCGATTGAAACGTCATGAAAATATAGTGGAAATTTCTTATAATCAGATAATGGGGTACTTGGGACCAGGAAAGTTTGCCTGTTTCATCAGATATTTTGTTATATCAGTAGCAAAAAACTAAAAAAATATACTAGTCATTGGGACCTCCTAATTGGTTTGTTGTATCAGGTAATTTATTGAAATGTTTGTCGCTGATAAACTTAGTTTGTTTTTTTTCGAGGGAAACTCTGCATATTAATGCTAAACTTAGTTCTATCTCCAAAACAGATTAGTTTTTTTCTAGATAAAAGGAGTGTTTTATTCGATAAACAGGATTTTTCTTTGTTTATCACTCGAAAAACTATGTTTTTGGGGCGATAACTAAGTTTATCGGCGAAAACTAAGTTTTTCAAATGATACGCAGAGTTTCTTGATAAACTCAGTTTATCTTCGAGGTTAGGGTGTTTCTTGATAAAAAAAGTTTTTCACTCTAAAAAATTAAGTTTATCAGTTGATATGCAGAGTTTCCCTCGAATACTGTAACCCATTTTTATCAATAAACAGGTTTTTTCACGCTAAACAGAGTTTTTCAAGTCAAAAGGCCAATGATTCAGATAAACTGAGCTTATCGCGATAATCAGGGGTTTTCTCGATAAACAGAGTTTTTCAAGTCAAATGTCCGATAATTCAGATAAAATAAGTTTATCACTTCAAAAAACTATAAGTTTTTCACTCGAAAAAAATTAGTTTATCGCCGATAACCAGCTTTGAAATGAAAACGGTTTTGGTTATTTGTATGATATTTACAATTTTATACGTATCATCGATTATCATTGTATATGATTTTCATTTTTTCATCATCACTGGTGCTGTTTATGTTGTTTTCATGATGTTGTTGTTTATGAGCGTATATATCCTTTGTACATTTGAAAGTTCCCAACAAAAATTAAAGGTAAAGTTTCAGGGCGTGATGCAAATAATTAGGTTGGTCTAACGGCCCTTCGGTCTACCGGCCCTTCAATCTATCGGGATTCCCCATGTTGAAGTTAGGAAATTTTGTTCAACAATTGGCGATTTTGTCTGATTATCGGGTAAAAAAAAAAAAAAAAAAACACTTGGCAAATCATGCAAATGTATGTCGGACTAAACCAATGATTGTGTAAAAATTCATCACAGAGTTGTTAAAGACAAATATAAATATTTATGAATTTTCAGTGGCTCATGGTTTGTGATGGCCCGATTTACTAATTGTCACCGTTTTTATAAGTGATATAAAAGCGTGCTGAACCAATAGTTTGTAAAATATACCAGGGAGTTGGATAGTTTCATTTCATCAGTCATCTGGTAACTTCATAAACCAACACATTTTAGGCAATGAAATACCAAAGAAGGTTTAATGGAGAGCATATCCCAGAGTTGGTGAAGAGTTGGCTATTATTTTCATCAACCATTTAAAAAAAGTATTGAAGAGTACTGGACTTTCAATTTTCTTCAAAATGTCTTCTTAAATTAAGTGTGTCCTCCATAGAAATTACATATTTCTATCACTATGAACATGGCAGACAAAGAAAGCAGAGAAAATAAACAACCTCTCATTCTACCCTTCACAATGGTTCTGGTAGTCAAAAGAACATCCCTTCACAGCTATTATGTTTAATCATGAAGTTCCAGGTGAATATGCATGTGGCACCTGTTCCACATATTTTAGACAATAGCAGTGAAGGGATGTTCTTTTGACTACCAGAACCATTGTGAAGGGTAGAATGAGGGGTTGTTCATTTTGTCCGCTTTCTTTGTCCGTCATGTTCATAGTGTGTGTTGTTGGAGGTAAAAAAATACGGCTGGCTCCTGGAAAAAGAAATTGAACAATTTCCTATAAAATTGCACACTTGTCCAATCGCTGACCGTGAAGAAGACATAATTATCATGATCAAAATATGGGTTCGTGTGTTTCTGGAAAACGGATATCTTTTCAACAGATAACAATCATTTCCTAATTTTAGCCAGAAGATTGAGTTTAACAACTCTTGAAGAAATATCATTATGGAAATATAGGTTGTGTCCATCATGTCCATTCCAAAAGGAAATGTTTACTGACTCTAAATTCATTTGCAGATTGCAGAAAGATATCCTGTGCGTGTTTATCGTTTACCAAATGGTAACAGCTAGCTGAAAACACCCCCTTCCTAGTTCTATATTCATTTCTGTCTTGTTCTCTCTCTCTCTTTCTCTTTCTCTATCTTTCTCTCTTTTCCCCTCCTTTTGTTTCTTTATATCTTTCTGTCTTCATTCATAATGTATCTAAAAAATGCAACGAAAGTTTGATTGGCAATAGCGTAGGGCGGCATAGTTGGAAAAAAAATGTGCTCTTTTGTCTCAATCCATCAAATTTGGTGCATTAGTAACCCGTACAGTCAATATTCGATATAGAGTACTTCCAGGAACGGTTTTATGAGGCCATTTTTCATGAAATTGTGATTTCATTTACTACATGCAAAACCTCGTCCGTGAAAATAATTGGACCCTATATACCGCTACATGGTAACACCCCCATTCCACAGAGGACAAGACCTCTGAAAGACCAAAATTTGACAGATCTCTAAATGATTTTTCAGTGAACGTTCAAAGATCTCCGAGGTCTTTCATGATCACTAAGTGATCTTTCAGTGAATTTCATGGTCTACGTGGTCTCCACCTAATTTTGAACCGGTTCAAAATAGTCTTTCAGGGGTCTTTCAGGAAAATGATTTTTGAGTGGTCTTTCAGCAATCTCTCAACGAGCAAACCTCAGTTGTTATCTCAGAGGTCTCTCAGAGATCTCACTTGTTCTCTCAGAGTTCTCTCGGAGATCTCGGTCGGTCTTTCAGAGATCTTGATTGATCTCTCGAACATCTCACTCAGTCTGTCAAATGATCTTTCAGTGATCTCTCAAATATAGTCTTATTAGTCTCCCAATGAACGCTCGGCGATCTTCAAGGTCCCACAGACAAATATGCTGGAAAATTACTTCTGGGTCTTTCAATGATCTTCAGTGGTTTTCAGAGCCATTCCAGAGACACTATTCTCTGGTCTTGGAGACTGCTGAGAGATCTTGCCATTTTTTAGTCTCTCAGTGGTCTCTCAAGGGTCTCCGTCGAGGTCAGAGAAAAAGTGTATCATATTTCAGAACGCATGGGCGTCAATCCATGAGGGGGGGGGGGGGGACACAGTAGGGCATGTCTCCTCCAAATTTTGATAGTCTTGTATTTCATATAATAGGCTCTATGGGGGACAACTTCTAATCCTGCTAATAAAGTGAAAAAATACAATCTAAATTATGATTTCAATTGGCGAAAACTCGCATTAATATTAATATTATAGATCATTAACTATTTTTTTGCGCGCGGATCTCGGTGAGGTTACGTTTGAGGATATAGGAAAACGGTAACCCCGTAATGTCTGGCGTACCGTATTTGAACCATTATGTCCCACGTCCCATATACGACCCTCTCGGGGATGCCGATTTGTCTCTTATCAGTGTGTTAAAATAATAAAATATTTAGAAAAAAATAGATCATGATATAGGCCTACACTTGTGCATGAAGCATTGGTTGGCAGCTTAACTTCGCTCACTCACTAAGTTTTGAAAGTATATATGCGGTACCCTTTCTATAAAGAGGAGGCTACCCACTGAATAATAAAAGTAGGCCTATAAGAAAATCAGCAAAATTAACCATCTTCCTCTCATGTCATTGTGAGCCTAAACCCGTTAAAAATTTTGATTCGCAGTTGGGAACTTTACAGTACGTCCCTAAAGTCCATGGGTGTCATTCGGGTGGGGGACAGTGGGACACATCGTCCAAATTTTTTAGGGGTGGGGGACACAATAGGGTAGGCCTATATGTCCCCCAAATTTTGGGTATAAGGACACTTAGAGAAAAGCTAATAGGATATGTCCCCCAACAGGGGCGACGAACCCGAGGGCAGGAGCACAGTGCCCCCACTTTTCCAAGCCCCAAAAATGTTTCTCTTTTTACCCATGAAAAAGGGACCTTTTCAAACTTGTTCAGTGCCTCCTATTCTTCTTACAAGGGCTCATTTTATTTTTCGATAAGTGCCCCTTTTTCGCTTTAGATAAGTCGCTCTTCTTAAAGTCTACGACTGCCCCTTTTACACCAGAAAAGTGACCATTTTGCCTTTTTCACAGTGCTCTTTTCCCTTCTGAGAAGTGCGCACTTTTCACTTTGTCCTTTTGAAATATGATAAGTTCTCTTTTTGAGTGCTCTTTTCCGGGTCTAATAGTGGAATTCCCTTTCTGCTGAATGCCCCCTTTCACCTTTGATTCCTATTCCGCTTGGGAAAGTGCCCATTTGAAATCTGATACGTGCCTCAATTTGCTTTTGATAAAATAAATGCCCCCTTTTCCTATCTAAATTTAGTTTGTCCCATTTCTCTTTCTGTTACGTTCTTTGAGTGCCATAAGTGGCTCTTTTGTTTTTCTAAAGTGTTTCCCTTTCCATTCTGGCATGTGACCCCTTCTTAAATTTGATACACACCCATTTGATTTCATTTACTGCCGCCTTTGCTTTCTAAGTGCCATTTCCTCACGATGCCCCCTCGAACCTGATGAGTGTCCCTTTTTCATTATTAATGAGTGTCCACTCGTTATAAGTATTGCTATTCTCCTTCCGATAAGTGTCCTTTCAAGGCTCAATCCCAGTATATCGGCTCAATTTCGGTCAAACCCGTCGCCTCACTTCAGAGCAATAAAGGGAAAGAAACAAACATCGAGATGTCTTGAAGACCTCTTAGTTTTATAGGGAATATTCATATGAGTAATATATGACATAAGGTTGGTCGCGGATACCATGATATTTTTATACCGATGACATTTTATAAGGTCAGGTAGCCAAATATAGTCTGTCGCAAGATTAATTGATACAAACTTGTTTTATCTACAACTTTTTCTGTAATCTATCGATTCATTTCTCAAAACGGTAATACATATACGACCAATTATAAACACAAAAGAATTGTTTCAGAAAGATTATTTTTATGAGATTTTACAAATCAAACTTTGTCGCCAAACACCATGTAATTTAACGTTACAGGAACATTCCTCGAAGGATAGAAAACATACGACCACTGAAACGCGGCGCAAATTGGTCACAAATCACTTTCACTTCATTACTATCTCTACTCCTGCACTCATGTATTCCAACAATGAAAATTGTATCTTAATGGTAAATCGAATGATTTAGATATCGAATTCGTTTTTTAAGGGTTGACACATACGTTACCGCTTTTTCGTGCCTCAACGGAATGATGTGTAGCCACAATGAGGTTGTTTGAATAGTCTTCAAATACGTTACAAACTTGACAAAAAGGAGGATAAAAAAGGTTGACAACCAGTTTTCCAGCATGCAGTGTCAAACCTGATATGAAATTTAAGTTACGTATATACGTTTTTTAACGGTCGTTTGGTACCTCTGGACTAATTTCTGATACATTAAAGCCTTTTGTTTTTGAAAAGACAAAAAGCTTACACACCATAACGTCAACAGGCTCCTCATTATTCGTTTCTGTTAATAATTGCCTTCAGTGATGTGCTTCATGTAGTTTTAACTAAAGACAAAAGAAAGCTAGTAGGGTTTACCCTCTGATTTTAGCTACGAATGTAACGTTGACAACAGCTGTGACACCAATTAATATTTTGGAAATATATTTCTGTTATATCATTATGTATGGATATGTCCATTTCAAACAAAAATTTGAGTTACAGCCTATATTCTATATAATAACAAAAATGTAACGTATGTTTCACTTTGGCGACCTGTGAAGATAATTTTTATATATCAGATTGATAGGTCGATACATTACTAATCCTTCTATAATTGTAAAATAAATGATGTTTGCTGGATACTTTGTGGGGTGGTAGTCAGGTTACACCTGATAATTTGTGATATGAATATAAATAAATTTAGTTTCACGATTAAGAACCCTTGCTTTTTTCGCAGTAACGTAAGTTTCATTTCACTAAATATGAATCTATTTACGAGAATGATTTTGTCATAAGTATTATAAAATGCAACAGAACTTTATACTGTGATACGGATGACCCTAAAGGACAGTTTTGTAACTTTTCAAATTCATAAATGGAACTTAATAGTATTAGTTTTCTACATTTACCAAAATTCACGGATAACGTAAGTTACAATACACTTTCAGAGACTTGTTCTTGATTTCGTATATTCCTTAAAGGATTTGTTCCACATTAGTGATATATTACACGTATACTGGGAAATGTTTATGTAACCATTCATGCAGATTGTTTCCTGATCGAGAGACAAATTCTGTAATGTCACCATGGTTAAAATAAGAACCGAAATACAAATGCCATGTCAACAAATAGGCTTGAGGTATAGATAGGGGATGAACAAAACTGCTAAGTTTAACAATCGCGGACAGTTTCGGTTTTATTTTCGATTTGTTGTTGTTGTTGTTGTTTTTCTTTTCCTCACTTTATCCTGCATTGTTTCCGAAAACTGTCAGTCGTCTCCCCAACCCAATCATGGTGCCAAAATTGTGTGAAAGAAAATCTGTCTTATTTTATTAGTAAAAACAAAGGTTTATTATATGGCAGGAATATGTGCCTCATGTCCTGCCTTTTCTTCTCCATGTATTAGTCAAATAATAATTTGGAAACCGAAATAAGGAAAATGCCTGTATGTGTATAGCTGTTGGTGATTCACAAAATTTTATACCCGGATTTTTGAGATTAACTTGTTTCATTGCCATATATTAACACTTCATGAAAATTACACAGGGCTGTAGTCAATCCCAATCTGTTCTTGTTTTTTTGTTTTTTTGTTTTTTGTTTTTTGTTTTTTTTTTTTGCTTACTTTATGAGCTTTGTAAGAGGACTTATATAATCTTATTTATTCAAATACTCTTTTAAAAGTTAAAAGTATATCTTTGATCTTGCATGTTTGAAGGTTTACTGGATACAAGAAGATCAACTTAGAACGCGCGCTTGATGGGGAGAAACGTTCTTATATAAAATTACTTTATTTCATTATCATCAGTGAACCTTTTCTCTTTTATACTGGTTTCAAACATGTAAACAAAAATAAGATCCTCCCTTGCTTACAATTACCAGAATGCACTCAATGTCTTTCAAAGACAGCAAAGTATTTTAAGCATTTGAATATCAATCATTATTTCTTGACGCCAGAGTGTGAGGTGAATTAATGTTGTTTGGAAGAAAATCTTTATTTGCCATTAGGCCTACATCTGATCTGTAAAATTTATAGCTGGGTTTTGTTTTTTCATAATCGTGCAGGCTGTGTTAATCGTCTTAATTCTAGGTGAATAAGGAAACTACGTTACTGTCATAGTAATGACTTTTACATGCAATTTGTTCGGGTTTTTAAAGGACAAAAAATGCAGACATTGAGATATCATACAGCGATATCATCAAGTATATGGTATCATCAAGTATAATTTTGTAGAGATCATGATAAACCTTCAAAATATGGAATTTTGAAAACTTGATGTGCTATCTCACAGGAAGCTGTTGTATTGTACTTGTGTGTGCATCCCTCTTCAAATACTTTCCCTTTAGTGTTCGAAGGTTATATAAGATCCGAATGAAAAGCATTACAGTGTTTGTAATTAACAAGGTGTATTGCATAAAATACCAATTGCACTGGTTCGGAAGTTGTTTTTACCATTTTCTGGATTAAGCAAAGTTGTTTTACCATTTTCTGGATTAAGAAACTACGTTACATCAAGTATTGAAACTTACGTTACCACTATTCTAATAAGATTTTCCTTGTTTTACAAATGTTTGCATTCTCAATCAGTCAATTTTCAAACAGTTCGTAAGCATCAGATAAATTTTCAGCCTTTCGAATAAGACATTGTCAATGTCTAGAGGTTTGATCAAAACGGGAATATATCATCCTATACAGATATGATTCGCTACATAATTTTCCAAAGGTATTACTGTCCTTTTATCAAATACTTCAAAGGATTGCCATTCTGATTCGGAAATTACAACGAATCAAGGTAAAAACAAAAAATTTAATGTTTAACAAGTAATTATTTTATCATGGGTATATATACGTAAGTTACATCGTGAAATACTAGTATTGGGTAATTATTTCAAAACTCGATGCTGGCGTTGGTCACGACAGATAAATTGCCTTACTTTAGGAATATGTTTGGAAAGTTGTTAAGTTTATGTTGACATCAAAATAAACTTCATTCATAGGACCTCATTTTCGGTTTTGTCTTCTTTGCATTTGAGCCGATGTACACTATGAACATGGCGGACAAAGAAAGCGGACAAAAAACAACCTCTCATTCTACCCTTCACAATGGTTCTGGTAGTCAAAAGAAATCCCTTCACAGCTATTATGTTTAATCATGTAGTTCCAGGTGAATATGCATGTGACACCTGTTCCACATATTTTAGACAATTGCAGTGAAGGGATGTTCTTTTGACTACCAGAACCATTGTGAAGGGTAGAATGAGGGGTTGTTTATTTTGTCCGCTTTCTTTGTCCGTCATGTTCATAGTGGTAGTGGGATTGAGCCTCAAATCTGAATGCATTGTCCCTTTCTTCGTCCAATTAGCGTCCCTTTTCCATTCAAGTTCCATTCCCCTTTCATCTCTTTTCACAACTAGTAAGTGACCTATGTCTCCATACACAGCCGTTTACCTGCTCTAAAATAAAAATGGAAAAGTTTCATTTGTATAGATTCCCTTTAATTGTTATTTATTGCAGTGTGAAGCAGTGGATCAGGAGGCAAGAGCTAAGAGTATAACACCCCAAATTTAATGAGAACTATTATGCAATGAGGATATTTTTCCTTTTCCCCCTAAAACTCCTTGCATTTACATAATATATATCAGGCATGGCATACTAAAAGGGTTGTAGCCATGAAGTCTTCTTCTATTCATGTCAAGATGGTGCTTAAAATTAAAAAAAAATCACTTTTGACCATTTTTCTCTGATACTATATCGGTCGCGACAAGATCTCAGATAATCTTATGCAAAACTATACAGGCTTAATGGATAAAAATACAATGATAGGGAAGGGTCCCAACATTATTTTTACACATCGTTATTATCAAATTATTTTAAAGAATGCAAATACCGTGGTCTTCACAAAAATAAAAACTTAACATTTTCCCTCGCTCGCAAATGAGTAATCAGAGCAGTCTTTACAACTGTAAAAATAGCAAAAATATGCATCGTAAACGTTTCTTAAACATGTTAAAAGTGTATACGGTTTGTTCCTTTATGTGTTCAACCTCAGAGCCCCCCCCCCCCCCTTTTCGCTGGTACCCTCTCTTTGAAACACTCCGCGCCACACTTAAATGTCCCCCTCCCAAATTTAAGAAATATAGAGACACCTGAATTTTATTTCGCTTGTCAGCAAATTTTGGGACCCCCCCCCAAAAAAAAAAAAATAGAGCACGGATTGACGCCCATCTCAGAACGTGCGCGATTGCCCTGAATTCAGACTAATTGTTAAATACATCCCACTCTTTATTCTACATCATTCTGAGCAAAATACAAAATAAATTCTAATGAAAGAAAGAAGTATTGTTTCGCGTTTTTAAGAGCGACTTAATTATAAGAAGGAGAGGTGGAGAGCGCAAAATTCAATAATCACCAGACCGTCTACTGCTTCCTTAAGCTTACAAACAGTGAGAAGTTGAAAAGCTTTATTCAGAAAGCAGTCCGGAGAAAAAAATTGCCTAACAGTGATATCTCTCTGTTTAACAAAGAATATAAAAGAAAGCTAGCTTTTAAAGGAAACATTAAAAACGGCATGTCGCAAGTGATTTACCCTCCCTTGCCATAAGTATTGCAGCAAAGCTAAATTGCGTATGCATTTGTGGGTTAAAATGCTTTCTCTATTTTGCGATTTTTCATTTGTAACTATTATGTGTTGTCGACCATTTATACATATTTTAAAAGGTATAGAACTTGTCACTTTCTGTCTCTTTCTTCTATTTACCCTCCCTTGCCTTAAGTATTGCAACATAGCTAAATTGCGTATGCTTTTTGGGTTAAAAGCCTTTCTCTCTTTTGTGATTTTCGTTGATAAACATTGAATGTTGAGGACCCTTTGTGTATAATCTTAAAAGGGAGAATGTGTCCCTTTTTCTGTCCTGCATGAGAGCAGTAGATATCCTGACCCGGTCATGTCTGAAACAATGGAGAAGACGAAAGGCCAAATGAAACAAATCGCAATATTGAGGGGTGGGGTATATTAGTGAACGAAATAATGATACTCTTTCATATTTCTCCCCAACCTGTTTACAGGGCTGCATACACTTTTCGCAAGGAAATATTGCCCATAACGTATCCAGAAAAGAGCGGAAGAAAATAACCACACCCCGAGAAGATAGATTTCTGTGGGCCGTTGCCAAGACGTTGCTAAGGAGGATGCGCGCCACAATCATTATCCAGCAAAATATAATAAGTGTGTGAATAATTCGCTTATGGAAGTAAATATCAATTATTCACTGCACTGTCATAGGGGAATTCTTACACACTTATTATATTTTGCTGAATAATGATTGTGGCGCGCACCCTCCTTGGCAACGTCTTGGCAACGGCCCACAGAAATCTGTATTCTCTGGGTGTGGTTGATTTCCTCCGCTCTTTTCTGGATACGTTTAATGGGCATCATTTCCTTGCGAAAAGTGTATACAAGCCCTGTAAATAACTTCGGGAGAAATATGAAGGAGTATCATCATCATTTCGCTCACTGATATACCCCCACCCCTCAATATGGAGATTTGTTTCCTTTGGTCTTTTGTCTTCTCCATTGTTTCAGACATGAGCGGGTCAGGATATCTACTG
>CM057151.1:32403399-32466364 GCA_029962745.1 Echinometra lucunter
TTAGTCTCCCAATGAACGCTCGGCGATCTTCAAGGTCCACAGACAAATATGCTGGAAAATTACTTCTGGTCTTTCAATGATCTTCAGTGGTTTTCAGAGCCATTCCAGAGACACTATTCTCTGGTCTTGGAGACTGCTGAGAGATCTTGCCATTTTTAGTCTCTCAGTGGTCTCTCAAGGTCTCCGTCGAGGTCAGAGAAAAAGTGTATCATATTTCAGAACGCATGGGCGTCAATCCATGGGGGGGGGGGGACACAATAGGGCATGTCTCCTCCAATTTTGATAATCTTGTATTTCATATAATAGGCTCTATGGGGACAACTTCTAATCCTGCTAATTAAAGTGAAAAAATACAATCTAAATTATGATTTCAATTGGCGAAAACTCGCATTAATATTAATATTATAGATCATTAACTATTTTTTGCGCGCGGATCTCGGTGAGGTTACGTTTGAGGATATAGGAAAACGGTAACCCGTAATGTCTGGCGTACCGTATTTGAACCATTATGTCCCACGTCCCACATACGACCCTCTCGAGGACGCCGATTTGTCTCTTATCAGTGTGTTAAAATAATAAAATATTTAGAAAAAAAATAGATCATGATATAGGCCTACACTGTGCATGAAGCATTGGTTGGCAGCTTAACTTCGCTCACTCACTAATTTTGAAAGTATATATGCGGTACCCTTTCTATAAACAGGAGGCTACCCACTGAATAATAAAAGTAGGCCTATAAAAAATCAGCAAAATTAATCATCTTCCTCTCATGTCATTGTGAGCCTAAACCCGTTAAAAATTTTGATTCGCAGTTGGGAACTTTACAGTACGTCCCTAAAGTCCATGGGTGTCATTCGGGTGGGGGACAGTGGGACACATCGTCCAAATTTTTTAGGGGTGGGGGACACAATAGGGTAGGCCTATATGTCCCCCAAATCTTGGGTATAAGGACACTTAGAGAAAAGCTAATAGGATATGTCCCCCAACAGGGGCGACGAACCCGAGGGTAGGAGCACAGTGCCCCCACTTTTCCAAGCCCCAAAAATGTTTCTCTTTTTACCCATGAAAAAGGGGCCTTTCAAACTTGTTCAGTGCCTCTATTCTTCTTACAAGGGCTCATTTTATTTTTCGATAAGTGCCCCTTTTTCGCTTCAGATAAGTCGCTCTTCTTAAAGTCTACGACTGCCCCTTTTACACCAGAAAAGTGACCCTTTTGCCTTTTCATAGTGCTCTTTTCCCTTCTGAGAAGTGCGCACTTTTCACTTTGCCCTATTGAATATGATAAGTTCTCTTTTTGACTGCCCTTTGCCGGGTCTAATAGTGGAATTCCCTTTCTGCTGATGCCCCCTTTCACCTTTGATTCCTATTCCGCTTGGGAAAGTGCCCATTTGAAATCTGATACGTGCCTCAATTTGCTTTTGATAAAATAAATGCCCCCTTTTCCTTCTAAATTTAGTTTGTCCCATTTCTCTTTCTGTTACGTTCTTTGAGTGCCATAAGTGGCTCTTTTGTTTTTCTAAAGTGTTTCCCTTTCCATTCTGGCATGTGACCCCTTCTTAAATTTGATACACACCCATTTGATTTCATTTACTGCCGCCTTTGCTTTCTAAGTGCCATTTCCTCACGATGCCCCCTCGAACCTGATGAGTGTCCCTTTTTCATTATTAATGAGTGTCCACTCGTTATAAGTATTGCTATTCTCCTTCCGATAAGTGTCCTTTCAAGGCTCAATCCCAGTATATCGGCTCAATTTCGGTCAAACCCGTCGCCTCACTTCAGAGCAATAAAGGGAAAGAAACAAACATCGAGATGTCTTGAAGACCTCTTAGTTTTATAGGGAATATTCATATGAGTAATATATGACCTAAGGTTGGTCCGCGGATACCATGATATTTTATACCGATGACATTTTTAAGGTCAGGTAGCCAAATATAGTCTGTCGCAAGATTAATTGATACAAAACTTGTTTTATCTACAACTTTTCTGTAATCTATCCGATTCATTTCTCAAAACGGTAATACATATACGACCAATTATAAACACAAAAAAGATTGGTTTCAGAAAGATTATTTTTATGAGATTTTACAAATCAAACTTTGTCGCCAAACCCATGTAATTTACGTTACAGGAACAGTCCTCGAAGGATAAGGAAACACATACTACCATGACGCGGCGCAATTGGCACAAATCACTTTCACTTCATTACTATTCTCTACTCCTGCACTCATGTATTCCAACAATGAAAATTTTATCTTAATGAGTAATCTAATGATTTAGATATCTAATTCGTTTTTTAAGGGTTGAAACATACGTTACCACCGCTTTTCGGTGCCGCAACGGAATGATGTGTAGCCACAATGAGGTTTGTTTGAATAGTCTTCAAATACGTTACAACATTGACAAAAAGGAGGATAAAAATGTGACCACCAGTTTTCCAGCATGCAGTGTCAAACCTGATATGAAATTTAAGTTACGTATATACGTTTACGGTCGTTTTGTACCTCTGGACTATTTTCTGATACATTAAAGCCTTTTTGGTTTTTTGAAAAGACAAAAAGCTTACACACCATAACGTCACAGGCTCCTCATTATTCGTTTCTGTTAATAAATTGCCTTCAGTGATGTGCTTCATGTAGTTTTACTAAAGACAAAAGAAAGCTAGTAGGGTTTTACCTCTGATTTTAGCTACGAATGTAACGTTGACAACAGCTGTGACACCAATTAATATTTTGGAAATATATTTCTGTTATATCATTATGTATGGATATGTCCATTTCAACAAAAATTTGAGTTACAGCCTATATTCTATATAATAAAAAAATGTAACGTATGTTTCACTTTGGCGACCTGTGAAGATAATTTTTATATATCAGATTGATAGGTCGATACATTACTAATCCTTCTATAATTGTAAAATAAATGATGTTTGCTGGATACTTTGTGGGGTGGTAGTCAGGTTACACCTGATAATTTGTGATATGAATATAAATAAATTTAGTTTCACGATTAAGAACCCTTGCTGTTTTTCGCAGTAACTTAAGTTTCATTTCACTAAATATGAATCTATTTACGAAGATGATTTTGTCATAAGTATTATAAAATGCAACAGAACTTTTATACTGTGATACGGATGACCCTAAAGGACAGTTTTGTAACTTTTCAAATTCATAAATGGAACTTAATAGTATTAGTTTCTACATTTACCAAAATCACGGATAACGTAAGTTACAATACACTTTTCAGAGACTTGTTCTTGATTTCGTATATTCCTTTAAAGGATTTGTTCCACATTAGTGATATATTACACTGTATACTGGGAAATGTTTATGTAACCATTCATGCAGATTGTTTCCTGATCGAGAGACAAATTCTGTAATGTCACCATGGTTAAAATAAGAACCGAAATACAAATGCCATGTCAACAAATAGGCTTGAGGTATAGATAGGGGATGAACAAAACTGCTAAGTTTAAAAATCGCGACAGTTTCGGTTTTATTTTCGATTTGTTGTTGTTGTTGTTGTTTTTCTTTTCCTCACTTTATCCTGCATTGTTTCCGAAAACTGTCAGTCGTCTCCCCAAACCCAATCATGGTGCCAAAATTGTGTGAAAGAAAATCTGTCTTTATTTTATTAGTAAAAACAAAGGTTTATTATATGGCAGGATTGTGCTCATGTCCTGCCTTTTCTGTCTTCCTATGTATTAGTCAAATAATAATTTGGAAACCGAAATAAGGAAATGCCTGTATGTGTATAGCTGTTGGTGATTCACAAAATTTATACCCGGATTTTTGAGAATTAACTTGTTTCATTGCCATATATTAACACTTCATGAAAATTACACAGGGCTGTAGTCAATCCCAATCTGTTCTTTGTTTTTTGTTTTTTGTTTTTTTGTTTTTTTTGTTTTTGTTTTTTTGCTTACTTTATGAGCTTTGTAAGAGACTTATATAATCTTATTTATTCAAATACTCTTTTAAAAGTTAAAAGTAATATCTTGATCTTGCAGTTTGAAGTTTACTGGATACAAGAGATCAACTTAGAACTAGCGCTTGATGGGGAGAAACGTTCTTATATAAAATTACTTTATTTCATTATCATCAGTGAACCTTTTCTCTTTTATACTGGTTTCAAACATGTAAACAAAAATAAGATCCTCCCTTGCTTACAATTACCAGAATGTACTCAATGTCTTTCAAAGACAGCAAAGTATTTTAAGCATTTGAATATCGATCATTATTTCTTGACGCCAGAGTGTGAGGTGAATTAATGTTGTTTGGAAGAAAATCTTTATTTGCCATTAGGCCTACATCTGATCTGTAAAATTTATAGCTGGGTTTTGTTGTTTCATAATCGTGCAGGCTGTGTTAATCGTCTTAATTCTAGGTGAATAAGGAAACTACGTTACTGTCATAGTAATGACTTTTACATGCAATTTGTTCGGGTTTTTAAAGGACAAAAAAATGCAGACATTGAGATATCATACAGCGATATCATCAAGTATGGTATCATCAAGTATAATTTTGTAGAGATCATGATAAACCTTCAAAATATGGAATTTTGAAAACTTGATGTGCTATCTCACAAGGAAGCTGTTTGTATTTTGTACTTGTGTGTGCATCCCTCTTCACATACTTTCCCTTTAGTGTTTCGAAGGTTATATAAGATCCGAATGAAAAGCATTCAGTGTTATGTAATTAACAAGGTTATTGCATAAAATACCAATTGCACTGGTTTCGGAAGTTGTTTTACCATTTTCTGGATTAAGCAAAGTTGTTTTACCATTTTCTGGATTAAGAAACATACGTTACATCAAGTATGAAACTTACGTTACCACTATTCTAATAAGATTTTCCTTGTTTTACAAATGTTTGCATTCTCAATCAGTCAATTTTCAAACAGTTCGTAAGCATCTAGATAAATTTTCAGCCTTTCGAATAAGACATTGTCAATGTCTAGAGGTTTGATCAAAACGGGAATATATCATCCTATACAGATATGATTCGCTACATAATTTTCCAAAGGTATTACTGTCTTTTATTCAAATACTTCAAAGGATTGCCATTCTGATTCGGAAATTACAACGAATCAAGGTAAAACAAAAAATTTAATGTTTAACAAGTAATTATTTTATCATGGGTATATAGTAACGTAAGTTACATCGTGAAATACTAGTATTGGGTAATTATTTCAAAACTCGATGCTGGCGTTGGTCACGACAGATAAATTGCCTTACTTTAGGAATATGTTTGGAAAGTTGTTAAGTTTATGTTGACATCAAAATAAACTTCATTCATAGGACCTCATTTTTCGGTTTTGTCTTCTTTGCATTTGAGCCGATGTACACTATGAACATGGCGGACAAAGAAAGCGGACAAAATAAACAACCTCTCATTCTACCCTTCACAATGGTTCTGGTAGTCAAAAGAACATCCCTTCACAGCTATTATGTTTAATCATGTAGTTCCAGGTGAATATGCATGTGACACCTGTTCCACATATTTTAGACAATTGCAGTGAAGGGATGTTCTTTTGACTACCAGAACCATTGTGAAGGGTAGAATGAGGGGTTGTTTATTTTGTCCGCTTTCTTTGTCCGTCATGTTCATAGTGGTAGTGGGATTGAGCCTCAAATCTGAATGCATTGTCCCTTTCTTCGTCCAATTAGCGTCCCTTTCCATTCAAGTGCCATTCCCCTTTATCATCTCTTTTCACAACTAGTAAGTGACCTATGTCTCCATACACAGCCGTTTACCTGCTCTAAAATAAAAATGGAAAAGTTTCATTTGTATAGATTCCCTTTTAATTGTTATTTATTGCAGTGTGAAGCAGTGGATCAGGAGGCAAGAGCTAAGAGTATAACACCCCAAATTTAATGAGAACTATTATGCAATGAGGATATTTTTCCTTTTCCCCCTAAAACTCCTTGCATTTACATAATATATATCAGGCATGGCATACTAAAAGGGTTGTAGCCATGAAGTCTTCTTCTATTCATGTCAAGATGGTGCTTAAAATTAAAAAAAAAATCACTTTTGACCATTTTTCTCTGATACTATATCGGTCGCGACAAGATCTCAGATAATCTTATGCAAAACTATACAGGCTTAATGGATAAAAATAACAATGATAGGGAAGGGTCCCAACATTATTTTTACACATCGTTATTATCAAATTATTTTAAAGAATGCAAATACCTTGGTCTTCACAAAAATAAAAACTTAACATTTTCCCTCGCTCGCAAATGAGTAATCAGAGCAGTCTTTACAACTGTAAAAATAGCAAAAATATGCATCGTAAACGTTTCTTAAACATGTTAAAAGTGTATACGGTTTGTTCCTTTATGTGTTCAACCTCAGAGCCCCCCCCCCCCCTTTTCGCTGGTACCCTCTCTTTGAAACACTCCGCGCCACACTTAAATGTCCCCCTCCCAAATTTAAGAAATATAGAGACACCTGAATTTTATTTCGCTTGTCAGCAAATTTTGGGACCCCCCCCCCAAAAAAAAAAAAAAATAGAGCACGGATTGACGCCCATCTCAGAACGTGCGCGATTGCCCTGAATTCAGACTAATTGTTAAATACATCCCACTCTTTATTCTACATCATTCTGAGCAAAATACAAAATAAATTCTAATGAAAGAAAGAAGTATTGTTTCGCGTTTTTAAGAGCGACTTAATTATAAGAAGGAGAGGTGGAGAGCGCAAAATTCAATAATCACCAGACCGTCTACTGCTTCCTTAAGCTTACAAACAGTGAGAAGTTGAAAAGCTTTATTCAGAAAGCAGTCCGGAGAAAAAAAATTGCCTAACAGTGATATCTCTCTGTTTAACAAAGAATATAAAAGAAAGCTAGCTTTTAAAGGAAACATTAAAAACGGCATGTCGCAAGTGATTTACCCTCCCTTGCCATAAGTATTGCAGCAAAGCTAAATTGCGTATGCATTTGTGGGTTAAAATGCTTTCTCTATTTTGCGATTTTTCATTTGTAACTATTATGTGTTGTCGACCATTTATACATATTTTAAAAGGTATAGAACTTGTCACTTTTCTGTCTCTTTCTTCTATTTACCCTCCCTTGCCTTAAGTATTGCAACATAGCTAAATTGCGTATGCATTTTTGGGTTAAAAGCCTTTCTCTCTTTTGTGATTTTCGTTGATAAACATTGAATGTTGAGGACCCTTTGTGTATAATCTTAAAAGGGAGAATGTGTCCCTTTTTCTGTCCTGCATGAGAGCAGTAGATATCCTGACCCGGTCATGTCTGAAACAATGGAGAAGACGAAAGGCCAAATGAAACAAATCGCAATATTGAGGGGTGGGGTATATTAGTGAACGAAATAATGATACTCTTTCATATTTCTCCCCAACCTGTTTACAGGGCTGCATACACTTTTCGCAAGGAAATATTGCCCATAACGTATCCAGAAAAGAGCGGAAGAAAATAACCACACCCCGAGAAGATAGATTTCTGTGGGCCGTTGCCAAGACGTTGCTAAGGAGGATGCGCGCCACAATCATTATCCAGCAAAATATAATAAGTGTGTGAATAATTCGCTTATGGAAGTAAATATCAATTATTCACTGCACTGTCATAGGGGAATTCTTAACACACTTATTATATTTTGCTGAATAATGATTGTGGCGCGCACCCTCCTTGGCAACGTCTTGGCAACGGCCCACAGAAATCTGTATTCTCTGGGTGTGGTTGATTTCCTCCGCTCTTTTCTGGATACGTTTAATGGGCATCATTTCCTTGCGAAAAGTGTATACAAGCCCTGTAAATAACTTCGGGAGAAATATGAAGGAGTATCATCATCATTTCGCTCACTGATATACCCCCACCCCTCAATATGGAGATTTGTTTCCTTTGGTCTTTTGTCTTCTCCATTGTTTCAGACATGAGCGGGTCAGGATATCTACTGCTCTCATGCAGGACAGAAAAAGGGACACATTCTCCCTTTTAAGATTATACACAAAGGGTCCACAACATTCAATGTTTATCAACGAAAATCACAAAAGAGAGAAAGGCTTTTAACCCACAAATGCATACGCAATTTAGCTATGTTGCAATACTTAAGGCAAGGGAGGGTAAATAGAAGAAAGAGAGAGAGAGGAGGGGGGGGGTGGGAGGGGTGGAATCAATGATTGCAAGTGCATGTTTTCAACTCTTGTAGAATCAATAAAAGATTACTGAAAAAAAGAGTATATTATAAATAAGGGGGTGAAGAGTCGTTCGCCCGCTTTACTCGAGTTTCATCCTATGTCAAATACATTTTTTTCATTTGTTGTATAAGTAAATATATACATATATATAGACCAATTTCACCTCCGGTTTATATATTTGGCCCTCTATCGGCGACGCCATTGCTGCGGTGGGCAAGCGCGCTGACCGCGATTGGCTCTGTGTACAAAATGAATGTAAGATATGAGATATGCCCTGATATTGTTCCATTTACTTTATTCTAGATCAAAAAAAATAAAGCATGGATAAATGGGTAGATGAGGTAAGAAAATGGCCATATCTGACAAATGAAGGTATGATGTATTTTTGTACTTTCGATGGTTTTTCAACTTAGTTTTTTTCAGTAAAAGTTCGATTGCAGCATAGAAGCTCGTAGTAAACGGGAGCCCTAAATCTTACCCTGTTTACAAAGTCATGTTTTCACTCATGAAATTGTACGCCAAAGTACATAATCAGATAATGATAATGTTTCTTGACTTCAAAGTCCTTTCTGTTGATGTTTTCACCCACTGGCGACGAATTCCTTCACATTGCTTACGGAATCCTGTGTAGGGAGTACCGCTTCTCACACAAACAGGCTTCATGAGTCAAAAGCGAGTGAATTTCGCACTCAGTTAGCTTCCAATAATTTTTAAACTTTCTCCAATTTTTGTGGCATTTGAGCACCGCACAGCTGCGACCTGAACTTCCCTGATAATTTCTCATTGCAAATATTAAAAGAAATCTGCTTATATTGGTCAAAATAGACAAAAAATCGATTGAATGTACATAACGCGCTATTGACTTGTGTACTATAAAAGTTGGAGCGCCCACCGCAGTATGTCGAACTGTGTTGAACCAGAGTGTTGAACCAGAGTGTGTTGAACAGTCTGCTGCCCTCTTGCGTTGTGGGATTGGTCTATATCAGTGGCGTATCTAGGGATTATGGCGCCCGGGGCAAACAATAAAGTTGCGCGCCCCCCCCCCCCCCCCAAGTGCCCAAACCTGTCTACTTAACTGTACAATCGAAGGAGCGAAGCGACCAAGCGGCATTTTTTTTTTCGTTCTAACCGTACCAAACACAATTTCTTGCGTATATCCCGGAAATTTTGCAACTGACAACTGCGCTAGAGTGGTTGAGAAGTTCTAAGTTTGTATGTTGATAAATGGTTTTCCATTCACTCTATTCGAAAGCTGGGAGTAAAATTGAATGAAAACCCTTGAGAAATAGGCCTAATCGAGGTATTCGGCAAGTCGACTGAAAGTTGAGATTCCTTGTAAATGTTGAATCTCTCAAATGCTGTTTTATGCACTTTATCCTTCTTTGGGGGCGCAATATTGAGAGGGAGATGAAAGTTCAATGATCTAGCGAGCAAAGCAAATTAACTACATCTTTATACATGTATTTCAAATTTTAAACCCTTTGAAAACCTATTTAAGAACTATACGGGGGAGCGAAATTACGAGACTCTGAAAGAAACTTATTATGCAAGAGAGCAGAGCAATCGAGCTTTAGAAATTTTTCGCATTTTTTGCCCTCAAAAACTCTAGTGCATTTACCGTGCCGATTGGGGGGAGTAATATTGAAAGTTGAGATTTCTTTTAAATGTTGAACTTTTAAATGTTGAACACTGCCGATGGCCGGGGCGCATAATCCTTGAGGATTATGTTTTCCCCTTTTTCCCCATCCTCCCCTTTTTTCTATCTCTTTTGTGTGTTTTTTTTTTTTTGCGCCCCTTCAAAGTGCTGCCCGGGGCATTTACCCCCCTGCACCCCCTAGATACGTCAATGATATATATATATATACAATAAAGAAAAGGAGATAGATCTTGAAGTTCAAATTTTCGCCCGTATAGGGCTTCATCAGGAAATGGTGAGATTTATTTTATTTCAAAGCATCCCTCATTATCAAATGCGTTAGCATGCGCTAGCGCGATTCGCAAAAGGATAAGGTTTTGTTCATTTTTACTATGGAATACTGTGATTTTCACTAGGATCTAGACAAATTTGACTAGAATCTAGCTGGTGCTCGTCTGATCCAGTAATCAAATCTGATTAGTTTTTTTTAGAGTGCAGTTACTGGAAAAATTTTTAGCTGCTCGGATTGAATTATTTTGGTTGGCAGTGTGCCTTTAAAAGGAAAAGGAGGGATTTCTCAGAAAGATCTGCGCTACTGGTACCGGTACTAGTTTTAGAATTAAACTTCCTTCTTGATTACTAGGATAATTATCTCATTTCATTGCCTATGGAAATAATGAGGTATAAGAGGCTCGCCGTTGTTATAATAATTCATTGGCGCCTGGCGAGGGCGAGCACTTTACTTGGGGATCAAGGCTACGAGATTTCCTGATGGTTTTGAAATTGTATGGTTTGGTGTAATTTCAGATGTGGTTCGTAACATAAGTCAAACATTATCTCATGTTTATAAAATACATTAAAACTACGAATTTCAGCAATTTAAAAGTATAGTGGTTGGAGATGCAACAAGAGTAAAACATACGTCCCATTTCCATTGCAATTAGAATATATTAGACATGCTCAGTGGACACTTATTAGTTTGTATTTCATCCATCATTAAATGAAAAATTAGCTGAATCACACAACAAAGAAGTATTGCACTGTGAGGAAAAGAAAATATCAGAATAAAACATGAAGTTATTAAAACATAAAAACGATAGAAAATAATTATATTGTGATCCTAATATGAAAAAAATCAAAGTACAAGAAAGCAATTTCAGTCAATGCTCTCTGCTTTAAGAGGTGTTTTTATCTGTTGGTTGAACTAGATCGTTCATAGTCAATTTGCAGTTAAAATTGTTTCCCCATTTCAGTTCATTCTCTCTCCTTTCATCATCTACATCGTCCTTGACTTTGCACTCAGGTGACTCACTATTCGCACGAGCGACGTCTTTTTCTGAAAAATACGTCCATAAGTGATGTTGTCGATGACGATGTCCATTGTCTGGAGATCTTAGTTCCTGACTCTTTTTCGGACCCATCTCAAGCTTGGGACAAACCGGTGTTGGTGGTCTTTGGAAGATATAATTTTTCATCGAGGTACCACACCATCCTTTGCGTCCATCAACCCCGAACTCGTCGACGGCGCTTAGTAATGGTACTTCGGCGACATCGTATTGAATGATTTGATGATTGTGTATCTGTACCTTCGAGTCGAGTGAGCTCGCATGTCCGCGCTTTTGCACACAACGTTCAATGCAGTCCGGTATCGTGTTCGATCTTCTGAAGACATGGAAACAGACGAGAAGTGAAGTAATGATGAACCACATGATGACGCAGCCCAGCAAGAAGAATGATAAGTAAAGAAGCCACGTGCTGTGTATGAATAAAAGAAGAATAGAATGAGACTTAATAATATCATAATGGGGGAACTTCGGATTTACATGTACACGTCGCTAGAGGGGGTGCCTCTCTATACAAAATTCCTGTAGGTAAATCTTACTTTCATTTCTCTTCTTGAAGGAAGGTTTTGCTTAACGTTTTGCCAATTTTCTGTGACACCCTCACCATTCAAACTGTCTTGCAACGCCCTCTATATACTTTTGACACGGCAACCGCTTTCGTGAATTCAAAGCATGTCCAATTTCGTACAAAATACCTATACCCATGCAGGGACAGGGGAAGGTGCAATACTAATACTAAACTGCAATTTTTTTTTACGTTTTTATTTATTATTATTTTTTTATATATAGATGCAAGATAATCGAAATCGCGGTGAAAGAAGTATAACCCCTTCCCTTACAATGTAGTTGCTTTTCTGCCCCAATGTTGCTCATCTTTCCCAAATACGACTATGAATGCCCTGTACCTGGAAGCGAGCCAGTCATCTCAAAGAGGAAGAATCTTGAACTGAATATACAGAGGCATAATATGCTGCGTTCAGACTCTTCCCTATAGGTATCTCTAAGTACATGTTACCCTTATCCACGGCCACCATAAGAAACCACGAAATAAGCCTCAATTCACTCGCTTATAATTTGTTTACCGTAATACCTGCATGCCGGAAAACGGGAAATCATTTAGTGTAAAATTTTTCGTGTATGTTTATACCCACCAGCATTTCATATCGGGCTGATTGACCGTAGGAATGGCACTGGTACTTCTTACGAGGTCATGAATAAATTCAGTTCCATTGCCTTGGGTGTATCCGAAGCTTCTGAGGTCATTTGGATCCAAGCTGACCGGCGTGTCGTCTGCTGCTGTAGACATGGCGGCTTGTTAACGTGATGTTATCGGAATTTATCTCTTTGCACTTGTAATCATTTTATAGGTTCATCTGAATACGACGGAAAAGCTTCCTGTCGGAGATAATTATTAATGATTTAATTTCTTTCAAAATATTTCCTTTCTTAATATATTACCGTTTAAGGTAGTCCCATAGATACGCACGGCTCAGGTTGTGATCATAAGGACAAATATTATGGAAGGAATCAGCTTGTGTTTTACAAAGCCTTGGGTTTAAAAGAAAATGGAAGGAAGAAGGAAAATGGAAGAAGCACATGATTAAATCACTGTTTCATTTATGCTTATATGAAAATGATTCAAATTATGATTGTATTTAGTTAAAATGGAAATTTAGTCATTTCAAATGGATTACAAATAATAACTTGATCTAAACTGCTGTAAAAATTGAAAGTGTAAAGGATAGAATCAATCATCAAGCTTAATTTCATTTAACTTTCCCGTAGCTCCGTTTCCATGATATCATGGATTTTTTTTTTCAAACTCGTGTGTTTTTAAATGCCTGAGACATCCACATTATTTCCAATCGTTATTTGAATCCCTTAGTGCAATCATATTTCTTAACTTTCATGCCACATTCTGCTATACAGGAATTATGGAAATGTTGGTTAATATCCTCTGAAATGAGAAATGTGATTATCTTATTTACATTTTGTGTCATGATCGTTTTCACGTGAACATATCAAAAGTAGCTTCTAGACCTTCACTCTAAAAACAGTTGCATGAAGGGCCGTACGCAGAAATTTTTTCTTGGGGGGGGGGGGGGACAAGACGCGAAAAAATTTGAAGAAGCTCGAAAGCGAGGGAGTGAAGCGACTGAGCAGTTCACGAGGGCGCTTTTGAGCAAAAAGGGACGATGATCCCAGATTACCTTTTAGTTTATCTAATGAGCTGCATAGTGTTCATAAAAGATTATCAATTTCGTATCCAGTAACCCGATATTGATTCTTCTCATGCGCCAAAACTGATACACTCAAACTCTGGGTCGTATGCTGTCCAATAAACTTTTGGGTATTTGGGTATGTCCTTTGGCAAGATAAGAATCTACGTTTGCCACTCTCCACCCAGGTGTTAAGTGGGTACCCGGTAGGATGCGAAAGTCATTGTGATTTGTTCAGCATAGTGAGCGCCTGCAAAAGGCGTCTGGCTGGAATGCCCCCTAGGATAGGGAGTGGAGAAGGTGCATGCATTGTGTGCGGGCAAACCTGAATCTGATGACCGGGGTAATAATATTTCTGTAAGGCGCTTATAGACTCTCTTAGAGATGTATTATGTGCTATATAAATCCAGAATATTATCATTATTATTTACCAACCAAATTCTGTTTATTAATGGAATTTCCTAATTTCATCTATTCATTTATTCAAGTCCATTAAAAAAAGTACACAAAAATACATTGAGCATATGAAACATATAACAAATAAAAACAATTAGGCAAAAAGTAAAGAGAGAGAGAGAGAGAGAGGGAGGGGGGTAGAAGAAAAAAGACAAAGAGTAAAGGTGTGCAATTGATATTGACAGCACATGTATAGTAATGGACATGAAATGGGAAACTGAAAAAAAAAACAAGTAAAGGTTCTGTCGAGGCAGTCCCTGTAATATAAAATGTTAAGCCTTGTACTGAAAAGAACTATAAAACTATAAAAGCTTAAAAAAACCTGTTGATCTGGATGAATTAGAGAATTGAACACTTTTTTCAAGCGATTACTCATAATTTCAGCTATCAATTTATAGTCAACATTCAACCAAAATATAGGGCGATAGTTCTTAACATATAAAGGATCTCTACCATCTTTGGGCAAAAGGGTTATTACCCCATCTCTTTGGGATTGAGAAAGCGAACCATCAGCAGAAGAGAATTCATATGAGTTCATCAACATATCTACTACATCATTAAAGAACACAATATAAAATTCTACAGGTAGGCCATCCAGGCCAGGGGTTTTGTTAACTGCCACAGACTTCAATGTTAACCATATTTCAGCCTTGGTTCCTGGAGAATTTAAACAGGACACATCATTCTGGGACAGTTGTGGAATATCAAGGCCAGAAAGAAATCGGGAAGCTGTTTCAGAATCATCTTTATTAATTAGATGAATAGAGAGAGACTCAAAAAATGAATGTAATTCCTTAATAATTTTATCAGTAGCCACCTTAATTTCTCAATTATCCAATTTAAGCTGCCGAATTGTTTTCTGTTCATTATTCCTTTTTGCCAAATTGCAAAAGTATTTTGAGCTCTTTTCACCATGCTCCGCCCACTTTATTCTTGACCTCACAATTAATCCTGCTGTTTCCTTATCAAGGATTTCATTCAAATCCTTTTCTAGACTGGCTAACTCTGCAAATAAATCCTGGCTTTTGTCATTTACATAGTTCTTATTTTGGCATTGTGGAAGTTTCTATTTAAGTTCTGAGATCTGTGTTAACAAATTGTCTTTAGTTCTATTCCTTTCTTTCTATTTTTCTACTAGAGTATTCAATACAAAAACCACTAATATAACATTTGAATGCATCCCAGATAATATTGGGGTTCTGCTCTGACTGACTATGAATTTCTTTAAATTCTTTGATCCTTTCCTTGATGAAAATACAAAACTCAGCATCATGTCTCAAATAACTGCAATTACATTTCCAATATCCCCTTCCTCGAGGAGGGTGACCCAACAAAAGTGTCATAGAAACATTTGAATGGTCAGAGCATATGCCCCCTTATATATCAGATTGTTTAACCATACTAATCAAGTCACTTGATACAAAAATATAATCAATCCTTGAAAATACAGTAGGACTTTGTTGATGTCTAGTAAAGCCATATTCCCTTTCATGCTCCCTCCTCCAAACATCTACTAGATTAAAGTCTTCTGCATATAAATTAAACATTTCTTTAGCATGAACAGTGCTATAATGCTTTTTTGAGCCTTTATAATCCATTGGACCCAAAGCTATGTTCACATCCCCAGCAAATATAATATTAGAGCTACCTAGTTCACATAACTTTTCAAATACTTCAATAAAAAGGTCAGGGCTATCTTCATTTGGGCCATCTACATTCACCCAAATAAATACCGATTTATCCATTTCAATTTGTAATATGATACATCTTCCATCCTCATCTGAAATACAAGATAAGATCTACAAATGTAGTGAAGGCTTAAACAATATTGCTACTCCTCTACTTTTGGTAGAAAAACTACAAAAACAAGCTTGCCCCCCTCCCCCCTCCACTGGGTTTTCCAAAAATTTTCATCCCCAGCTTGGGAGTGGGTTTCCTGTAAGAATAAAATATCATACTTTTTCTCATGAAAGAAAGAAAATAACTTTTTCCTCTTGAAATTGTTTTGTAAGCCCCTGCAGTTGAAAGTAATAATGTCTAAAGCCATTTTACTTGGACTACCAAAAGCCGTTTTTCTTTTACCACTGCACTCTTATCAGAAAACCCATAGTATTCACCTAAAATGCAATTTATCACTGATTCTGGTTGTTGTACATACATGTATTCTTTAAGATACGTGAGAGACAACATAAAGACATGACAAAAATATGACAAACAGACAACACACACATGAACATTTAACAATGAACACATAACACATAACAAATATCTTGTATGAAAGAACAAGAGACAATATAATAGTAATCCACTACAAAAATACAAATCCGACATTGTCAGAGCTTTGTAATACCTCACAAATACTGACAAATATAACTTTCTCTTCATAAAAGTAAGCTACCAACTCCCTTAACTTCCCCTACTCTCCTCAAAAGTAAGGAGTGTTTACAAAATGCATGTACTGAAAAACAAAAACAAAAACGGTTAACCATAGTAATGTCACGACGACTATAATGTCATAATGTCTATGATGTCATAATGTCTATGGAGTAAATAGCTTCAGGGAATTCCCCTCCACATACTTTATCTGTAACTGTACTTCAGAGGCGTCGATCCATTTTTCGGATTGGGGGGGGGGGGGGCAAGACGACCAAGCGGAGATGAACCCACGGCTACTATTTGTACACACACACCCTCACATATATACATATCTGTATATCTGTATATATATATATATATTTATATATATGTACATATATATATATATATATGCATACATAGGCCTATATCAACGTGAAGCATTTTCAAATTGGGGAAATTAGGCAACTTGCTATGTGAACCATCCTGCTTTTTTTCAATTTTGCGAGCGAGCGAAGCGAGCGAGCAAAAAATAATTTTCTTGTTATGAGAGAAGGGTTTAGTTATCATATAGGCATAAATGATACCTAATATATATGTATATCATATGGTTACCTCGCTGCCAAATACGAACTCTACTTTGCCACATCGTTGGCCCATTGTTGCTGCCCCCAAACCACTCTGTGTTTTAATATTACGAGCGAGCAAAGCGAGCGAGGAAGCACACACTTTTTTCATGGTAGATGTAGTAAACCCTTCGGCAAATTACGCTGTGAGCCAATGAAACATCTACATTATCTATTCAGCCTCATCTCACCGAATTCGTTTGCTTTTCAAAACCATTAATATGAAACGAGCGAGCGCAGCGAGCGAGGAAAAATATACCCTTTTCCATAATGATAGAAGTGTTATTTCGTCATCATAATAATGTGATAAAAATGTGATATGCGGTATACAAGAACGGAATATTATTATCATCATTATCATTAGAATACACTATAAACCTGTCATGCCTGTATGATATCTAAATAATACATCTGATCACCTGTGTGCCGAATATGACACTGTTTTAGCTACCTCGCTTGCAGTCCGAATCCATTCTCTTTCTACCATAGCGAGCAAAGTCAACGACCGATCCCGTGCAAAATTATATGGATTCGTCCCAAAATCTTTGTCAACCACCTTGCTGCCCAAATAGAATGATTTTTTGGAATCTCGCTGCTATAATAAGCTACTTGCTGCCCGAAATCATCTTGTGTCTAGCTTTTACCAGCGAGAGTAGCGAGCGAGTTAACGAAAAATATGTTTTTGTTTTGCGGGTTTTTTTTTCTTTTTATCCAGGCCGTTGTCTCCTGAAAGTTTATCTATTTTTAGGTCAACTGGCCGCTCGATTTCTAGGAGTGATATCTTGTTTGGTTATATTACTTCCTATGAGTAGAAGAATAGTATAACATTAGATAGAAACACAAGATGCAAACCGATTTCCTTTCATAAGAATAGTAATTATCATCGGCATTGGTTAAGATACTTAAATGCGAGCGAGCGAAGCGAGCGAGCGCTTCCCAGTTTCCCATTTGCTTTCTCTTTTTCTTGTTTTACGCTTTCATTTCACTTCCTTTCTTTATTTTCCTTTCTTTTCTCTTTCTTTTTTCTTTTTCCTTTTTTTTTTTTTTTTTTTTGGTTGGGAAATTATTGGGGGGGGGGGGGGGGGCAAAATGATACCTTTGCCCCCCCGAAATTTTCTTGGGGGGGGGGGGGGGCAACTGCCCCCCCCCCCCAGGATCGACGCCTCTGCTGTACTTTAACTGTAATCTTGACCCAACTCACACTACCCAACTACTTAGTAAATTGTTCTAAACTCCTGTGATATACACACATTGTTGGTAAATTCATGTTTAATATTTGGGTAAATAATATTTGACACAAGTTAGTTAAATGCCCTGAAACAGATTCGGGTAAAAAGGACTCAACTTTGGGGCATTTCTTGACGAACCATCAAATGCCTAGCTAATTTTAACCAACCCTTTATAAGAGTGTAAGCTTCCATTTCAATTTGTTACATTAGTAACATAAATCTCTTCAAGAAAATTTATCCTTAACCTACATGAAGTGCATTTGTGCAAAGAAAACAAACCCCCCCCCAAAAAAAAAAAAAAAAAAAAAAATGGCATTCTTCTTAATCTGTCTGAAGTCCTGTCTATAGAAAAGTTATTATAAGTCTTAGGTCTTCATTTCAGTTTAGCTTTTTCTTCCAAAACCAAGACATGCTGTAGTGTCACTAGAGTGGAAATGAGTACAAAATACCATAGTATTAAGAAAGAAAGGACAGACCTGAAAATACAATTATATGAAAGCATATCAACAAAAAATAAAAAACAGAAAATAAAGATTAAAAATTCCCCCACCCCCCCCCCCACCACCAAACACAATCAACACATATCAGAAACTATATCATGAATGGGGAGTTGCGTTTCAAGTCACATCTTATTTGGTTCAACTTGAGGTTTATAAAAGGTGAAATTAGCATTGGCCATAAAGTATGAAGATTTAGTGAGTTTTTCGAGAAATGCACCAAGATAAATTATACCCGATAACCAAAAACATAATTAATGTAAAGTTCACTTTGATCCCCTACTCCCTCCCCCACAAAAAACATGGAAACGATATACGAGACGGGGTGTGGTACGTTTATATACACTGTAAAAAAAATACCGTAAAAATTACGGTGGAAAGTCGTGCAGCAAGTTGCCACCCAATTACCGTAATTTTTACGGGTAATTTCGGCGGGGTTGGGATGCTCGGGGTTCTTGCTCTTGTACATGTACATCTATAACTACATATATTCTGCCCTTTTGGGTTTTTTGTTTGTTTGTTTGTTGTTTGTTTGTTGTTTTTTGTTTGTTTGTTTGTTTGTTGATGTTGTTTATTGTTTCTTTTTTACAGATCATCTCAATCATTTGTAAATATTTTAATTCGTTTGTAATTTGGTTTGATTTGTTTCAACAAAAACTTAAATTAAAAAAAAAAAATTACGGGTAATTTTTTACAATGTAGTTGCACTTATTATCAGCTGCCACATATCAATTAAAATATCAATAACTCAGAGGTAGCCTAACAACGGTGCTTTTCTTTGTAAACATGTTGAGAAATTCGTAAACATGCTATTCAAGCAGCACATGTGATGAAGGGGAAAAGGATCCGGACTTATTGCACTATCTATAGCCTTGTTTCATCTGACATTGGCATAATATAACATCAACATAAGAATCAAAATTTAAATATGCAGTATATTTCTATTGATTTACTTACCATTATACTGTATCACATGGTACATGTCATTCTTGAAGAAGAAAAAAAAATCAACTTCTCGACGGACCACTTCGTGAAAACTGAGACATGTTCTTGAAGATCATGGTGACACATGTGGTTCTTTACAACGGTTTTACAATACTGAATAAGCTCTCTCATCTCTATTACTGAAAACGCAAGCAGTGTTTGCTACTTCATGTCTGTTGCTTTCAGATATCCATAATGATCATAACATTTTCATTTGAAAGAAAAAAAAAATCAGCTGCCATAAAAGTACTTAGGGGTCCAAGCTACTTATTCACTCTTCAATGAGCATAGCTTTATTTCTGCACGTGGTTGAAACTCAATTTACCCAGTGGACTATATTTAGTGAAGACATGATTCATTCATGCTGAATCATCCACAAACTTGCTGGTACCGTCAGCTTTCTCATAATCAAATGATTACCCCTCTTATGATACCGCAATGTTTCCGTTGCACCGATGGAGTATACATAATTATACTTCTCCATATTCGACACGCGATCATTCTGCGTTCTAAAGTCCCAAAGAGTAAAAACCTGTCGCCTACCAGTGAACAACTAGTTGGTTGTCAGTGGTTGGAAAATGTTTTTTTTTTTTAGCAGTCCTCTAAAGGTTGTTATCGGCCGGCGACTAGTTGCTACTCGTTTTTGGTCGGCAAGAGGTTTTCGAAGTTGCATCGAAAACCTTTTGCTAACCGAAATGGTCGTCAAAAGGCCTTTTTAAAGTCTTTAATCCATCGTGCAAAAGTAGCAGTCTTTGCATGTTGCCGGTGAAGCCGATCAGTTCCTACAGTCGGTGAGCTTCAGCAGCGATTCGGCAACAAGGTGTTGGCGACCTATAGACCACCGTTAGCCGATACCACTGTTCGCGGACCACAGGGATTTCCTTTGTCTTCTGATAGTGGCCCCAGGGGCGGCGCCAATGTATTTTGACGGGGGGGGGGGGGGGGGGGAATGCAAGATGACACATAGGTGAATTCATTGACGTTTTAAATGAACAAATAGGGGTATTATATAGTTTCAAGCCCCAGGTCTCTCTTTTCCCACCCTCTTCTTTCTTCTTCCTCGTATTTTTCTTCTTTATCTTCTTTCTTTTTTTCT
Source organism: Echinometra lucunter (assembly GCA_029962745.1). Lineage (NCBI taxonomy): Eukaryota > Metazoa > Echinodermata > Echinoidea > Camarodonta > Echinometridae > Echinometra > Echinometra lucunter. Next base: position 32,424,003 of record CM057151.1, read on the forward strand.
TTTTTTTTAATCACTTGAAAAATCGGGGGGGGGGGGCATTCGCCCCTGCCCCCCCCCCCTGTAGCACCGCCCTTGAGTGGCCCATACGTAAAACACCCTCATCACTAATCACAGAGGCACAGAGGCACAGAGATGGCGACAAGGATCGGAGGGGCGTAACAGGTACCTGTTATCGGGGGGGGGGGGGGCAGAGCCGAAAATTTCCCGGTAACTAGTCTATGTCTAGAATCTGTGGCGTATAGCTAGGACTGAATTTTAGGAGGACGGTAGTGCTCCACCGGTGTAAATCCAATTTAAGGAGTGGGGGATGAAAAACTTTTTTAACAATTTTTGTTCCCTATCACACACAGTTTGATTTCAATTCTGCGAGCGAGCGAAGCAAGCGAGCAGAAAATAACCACTTTTCCGGTTTTGAATCGCATTTTCGAATGAAAATTCTAAAATATGACCAAAGAGCAAAGCGAGCGAGCAAAAAATAACCACTTTTCTCGATTTTGATCGCTCCCTAGGGGGAGGGTGCAGGGAGGGGGGAGTTTCCCCCCTCCCGCGCAAAGCGCGGAAGCTCCGACGTTTCTTCACTGTCAGTTCCCGCTCTTCTTACGCTCTCTGCCTGTTATCGGGGGGGGGGGGGGGGGAGGGGGCACACGCATAGCCAAAAATTTCCCGGTAATTAAATCTAGAATCAGTGGTGTAGCTAGGATTTCATTTAGGAGGACGATGGTGCAAAACGCGCTCCTTAGGCATGCTAGGGGGAGGGTGCAGGGATGGTGATTTTCCCCTCCCGCGCGAAGCGCGGAAGCTCTGACGTTTCTTTGCATCGTTCGTTATCTGTTCCCAGTCTCATACATTCTCTGCCTGTTATGGGGGGGGCGGGGGCAGAGCCAAAAATTTCCCGGTAACTAAGTCTAGAAATAGAATATGCGGAGGTGAGCCCGCACCGCGAGTTGCTTGTTGCGAAGCCCTTAGCGGGTGGGGCCCCTGATGGGGGTCTACAGGGAAAGCCACTGCGGGGGGTCCAGGGAGTGGAGCCCCCGGAAACTCCGGGGTTTTGGTACTAAATTTTTCCTCATTTCTTTTGTTTCCCTTTGCTTTCTTCTTTTTTTCCTCCTTTCCCTCTTTTCCCTCTCTCTCTTCTTCTTCTTTCTCACCTGTCTCCTTTTTTCTTTCCCTTTCTCCTCCTTCCTTTCCCTTTCTCCTTCTTTCTTTCCCTTTCTCCTTCTTTCTTTTCCTTTCTTCTTCTTTCTTTTCCTTTCTCCTTCTTTTTTTCCCTTTCTCCTTTCTTTTCCTTTCTTCTTCTTTCTTTTACTTTCTTCTTCTTCCTTTCCCTTTCTCCCTTCCTTTTTCTTCCTTTCCCTCCCTTTCATTTTTTTCCCGGTGGTTTGGTGGATTTTCCCGCTGAAATCCTTCCGGGGGGGGGGGGCACTCTGCCCCCCTGCCCCCCGGTTGTTACGCCACTGCAGGATCGTTTGCCAACTTTCCCAAGAGCGATTGAACCATTAAAAAAAAAATTATGGCCTAGATAACCAGTCCCAAATCTGTTTGCAGCCGATTGACATCCTTTCTGAAATGGATCGGCGCCCAGTCGCCAAATTAAATATTTCAGATTTCGAGGTTTCAGCCGGCAATTGTCGCCTGGTTGCAGCTTTTTCTCGGTTGCCGCTGGTCGGCGACCAATCGTCACTCTGGTGAGACGAAAGGCTTCAACGAAGCAGAAGAATATAATCAGCAAACACAGTGATGTTCTTTTTAATATTCTCTTACTGTACTGAAATACAAAGCATATCCCTGTTTTCGTTTTCAATGGGCAGTTATACATGGATATCTGAAATTTCACAAGTTGTTAGTATTCACGTCCTATGCGTAATTCTTTAGCTCCCAATATACTTCTTATTTATAATGCTTTTTCTTCCACATACAGTGACTTGGGCTTGTACCTCCTTGGTTGTTATAAGTGTTATTCGGATAGAATTTTCACATTACAGAAAAAGAGCTATTCGCTTGATAACAAAGTCTTATAACCCTCACTCTGCATTCCTTAAACAAAATTTATCAAACCTGTAAAATATAATGCTTTAATACAAATTGTAATCATTATGTATGTGTAAAAACCGCTTACATTCCCCTTATACTACTGATATAATTTTTCTATCAATTTCAAATTTAATTCTTATCACACTATATCTGCTGATGATTTTTCACTTCACCTAAATACGAACATCCTATGTAAAATCCACTCTCTTTTTTTCACTGGCCCTAAACTGTGGAGTTCTTTACCGAGAGGAATTCAGTGTCGCTCCATTCTTTTAAATGTACTACCTGATGATAGATAGATCAAATATTGAATCAACTAAAAATAGTAGAGACAGGAAAAAATAGAATCTGATAACGCTAAATAATGTCTATGATGATGTTCTAGATCTCATATTAACATGCTTTTATCATTGTTATCATGTCTTCGGCGTTCCCAAAGAAGGGGTTAAACACCCAGCTACACTCTAAAAACTAAAATGTTAAATCATTCAAAGGGCCGAGGAGTGACCCTTTTTTCAAAATGGTAGATTAACACTTGGAACATGCTGGATCCAACGCTATAAAGGTTTACTCTCCCATGCATGTTAAAAGGGTTATTCTTACATTTTGAAAATGTAGTCACTCCTCGGCCCCTTTAAAAAGTGATTTAACATTTTAGTTTTTAGAGTGTATATGGGGAAGCCTGTGCATACCCCTCCCCCTTCCTCGCCTAGAAAAAGAATCCATACAACTGACTAATGGGTCTACAATACATAAAGCTGCATATTTATTTGTATATTTATTTATTTTATTTTCTGCATGGTTCGACAGATTACATAGTATGATCATGACCACAGCAAACAGTAATAAACACAACTGGAAAAAAAAGGATCATTATACATGTAACTTTGTAAATAATAGAGAAACATACAGAGGTATGACAATATAAGCTTAATGCTTGAGACGTTGCCATACCTTAGCCTCCAAAATATATATTTTCATAAAATGGTTGGGGGGGGGGGGAAGAACTAAAGTCAAACTAACTAACTATTAACTACTATAATATGACTAAACTAGATAAATTAACTTATACAACATTCAAGGATATATAATGAACTGTTATGCCCGAAAATTAAAACATAAACATGTACAAAATAAGTATGAAAGGTCTTACTATTAGAAAGAAAATGATCTAATACTAAGCATAAGCATAACAAACAACAATGACTGTGATACAGTAATTATATCCTTGAGATAAGCAGGCGCTTAATTGTACTTTAGAAGGAATGCACGGTCAATAAATTTCGAGAATCAGTAGGTAGAGAATTCCAAACATCGGGGCCGTTATGTCTGATAGACTTTTGAGCCAACACCGTGCGAGGACTGGATAGATGCATATTAGTTGCTTGTTTTGTGGGATATGTATTTTGTTGAAACATAGAAGAAAAGGTGGCGGGTAACAATTTGTTATTAAAGCGATACATAAAGAGGGAAGTTTGAAGAAAATGAATATCATTAACAGTCAGGCTTTGAAGATCAATAAACAGGGGGCGTGTGTGATCACGGAAACCAGCTCCAGCACATAAACGAATGACGTTCTTTTGCAACAACAGAATTGTATTTGTGGCACTCCTGGATGTTGCCCAGAGAATATTACAATATGAAATGTAAGGTAGAATAAGAGTATTGTATAAAATACTGTAATATTTTATAAGATACAAGATATTTAACTTTATATAAAATGCCAATATTTCGAGAATTGCCTTACTTGTGTGCTTCAAATGATCACTCCAGTTAAGTTGATCGTTAATGTATACTCCTAGGAACTTAGTGGATGTCTTTCTTTCTAACAAGACACTGTCAAGTTCCACACTGAAATTTAGGTTACTTCATGACTTCCTACCTATGAAATGTATATAATTTATTTTCAAAACATTCAGAGATAACATATTACTCCGAAACCAGTTAGCTATAGTTTTGGAAGTTCGGCATTAATGGTGTTTTCAAGGATATTAACGTCACGATGAGATAGGAAAACACTTGTATCATCAGCAAACAATATATAATTCAATGCGGTTGATACATTACAAATATCATTGATATAAATCAGAAACAACAATGGGCCTGATATCGAACCTTGCGGTACACCACACTTTAAGAATGATATATCGGAGTTAGCAAAGTTATAACATGTGTATTGCCTCCTATTAGAAAGATAACTCGACTGCACGATGCATTGACTGACTGATCTGTCAGTTGATGTATTAATGGGCTGATTGTGGATTGATTGATTGATCGATTGAATGTTCTGTAGTGTTATTAATTTGGTACTTTTATTCTTGACTGAATGACTGGCATGTGTGTGTGAGTTGTCAATTGTGTTCTTTAAAGATCTTGATGTAATTTTGCACATTAGTTCTCATCCATGCATAAAGCAGTGAAATCACTAAAATTATGACTGAAAGTTGATTCAAGCTTCCTAGACTATCAAAATCTTATCATAATTTTCTGCAAAAGAGTAATTTGTTTGAATAGGAGTATTATTCGGACTGCTGTTTAATAGTCCCTCTTTTAATAGGTGCAACTGATAGATTAATCAGTCAATGCATCAGTCGGTCATCCAACCATTCAGCCGTCAGTCAGTCAATCAACAAGTTAATAAGGTATTCAATCAACAGGCAATCCACCAATTGATTGATCAAATTATTGACAAATAAAATGCTCAAAATATGGATCATTCAACTATCCAGTCATTCATTAACCATTCAGTCACTCAGTCAACTAGTCAATCAATAAGGTAATCATTTAATCAACAGCCAATTAATCACTGATTTATCAAATTATTGACAAATAAAATGCCCAAACAATCAGTCAGTCAGTCACCCTGTCAGGCAGTCGGGTAACACTGTGGCAAAGAGCAATTTCTGTGAATGGGAGTACTTATTGACTCTGGTTTAATTGTCCCTCTTCTTTCAATTTGGCGCAAGTAATTTTTTACACTCTGAACAAAAACAGTCAATGTTCGGCCAAGCGTGAATTAAAATTTGTTTTCTGAGTGGCACTTGATAGATGAGCCCACTGGGCATCTATCAACATGAAAAACTCTTCGAAGTGTTTTGGAATATAATTGTTATAATTTTTTCAAAAGTGTAACGTTTCTATATACACACTGTATAGAGGAATTGAATGGTCAAGGGTGTCAAACGCCTTGCTGAGATCCATGAATACACCAATAACATGCTCACGATTAGCTAGAGAACTGGACACATGGTCATAGAATTTCAACAATGCAAGGTCTGTCGAGTGAGACCTGCGAAATCCAAACTGGTTAGGATTAAGAAGTTTGTTTCTGTCAAGAAAGCAAATTAGCCCATCATATACAATTCTCTCCAATATTTTTGAAAACTAGGCAATATCGAGATTGGTCTATATATAGTTAATAAGTAATGGCGGAGGTGCTATCCCTTTTATGAACAGGAATAATCTTAGCTAGCTTGAAGGAAGGAGGAAACACACCATTTGATATGGACAGATTACAGATATGTCAAAGAGGTGTTAGGATTGAGCCAATGATTTGTTTTAGCAGCGTCGAACTAATTTCATCATGCCCGGAAAACCTACTGTTTTTAAGAGACTTGACAATATTTAATATCTCAAGATGATCAGTTGGCCCACGGAAAAAAGAAAATTGAAACTTCTCTTGCAGATATTCCTTGAATATCATTGTGATAGGAATCATTTTCTTCGCTTGGTTTGAGCCTATGTTAACAAAGTAGTCATTAAATACGTTAGCAATATCATCTGCAGAAGTAAGCTCATTATCCTCGTGGATAAATTTTTGGGCAGGTTCAGACTTACTTCGCTTACATAATAATGTATTTGATAACTTTCCAGGTTAAGGGCATATTACCTCTGACATTTTCGAACTGTCTAGAGTACAAACTCCGCGATGACCTTATTATAGACGTCAATTTATTATGATATTTCTTGTATTTCTCAATGTTCTCTTGAGAAAGTTTCTTAACACTCCTTTTGTATAATCAAAAGAAGAAATTTTCTTCTTTAATTTGATAAATTGTAGTATGCCTCTCGTAATCCATGGATGTTTGCCTAAGCTTCTGTTATTTATCTTTACAAATGGAACGATTCTATCAAAATGATGGTAAAATTTCCTACTAAATAAATCAAAAGCTCTTTCAACATCACTACATTCCAATACATCAGACAAATTCTCTGACAAATAAGTATCATTTAAGCTTGAAATATTGCCTTCAGTGAACTTACACTTTTGTGCATTTTTCTTTTTCAATGAACTTTAGAATGTATATAAAGCATGCAGAAGACAGGTAGATGATCACTATAGAATAAACCAGACTGGGAATAATCTTTGCTGGTTTTCACAAAAATGTTATCCAGAAGTGTCGATGAACGGTCACTTATTCTTGTAGGTTTATCAATCATTGCACATAAGGCATTAGAATCAAGTATATTTTGGAAACGGAGAGTATTTGCATTTTCTGCCAATAGATCTACATTAAAATCACCCATTATGTATACATATTTATCAGAAGTATTAATAGCTGCCAAGAGCGAATCAAAGTCTGTGGGAAAAGTATCAATATCGGTGTGAGGGGGTCTATATATTATATACACAACGAAATTTTTATCTGAGGACAAGTCAATTTCAATACACAAAAGCTTAGCACCTTGACTTTGGAAGGAAAGATCCTCCCTGAGTTTGAAAGAAATCTTGTCAGAGACATAGAAGAGAACACCTCTACCACGTCCATTTTGCCTGTCTTTACGAACTAATTGGTAACCTTCTATAAGAAACAAAGGAGGTTAATAAGTATTCAACCATGTCTCAGATATACCTGTTATGGAGCAATCAAATTTCAGAGAAGATAACAGCACATTAAAATTTTCCAAACTTTTGGAGAGGCTCCTTGCAGTACAGTGTAAGAAGCTTAAACATTGCGACTGTTTTGCAAAAATAGGGTAATCATTTGGAACATAGTACCTACTATCAATGTTTTGTTGTAATTGATATTCCTCTAAGATCATTAAGCATCATAGTGGTAATCAAAATAGACCTAACACTAACAAGCACTGCTAATGGATACATGTACATGCAATTCAACATATTTAACAAGACATAACGAAGGGCAGAAGGAAAGACAATTTGAAAATTGAAATACTAGTACAGACTGCGTACATGTGATATATACAAATAAGCAAAAAGTGAAGAACATGGGAAAAAGTAAACACAAGGCCATGCCCACAAAACATTGTAAATACAAAAAATAAAAATAAAAAAGGCGATGACAGTAAACCTCTCCTATGAGATATATTTACAGAATTCATAGCTCACACAATGTAAGAAAAAACATACTATATCTTGGAACAGAGAGAGAGAGAGATAGAGAGAGAGAGCGAAAGATAGATAGAGACAGAGAGAGACAGAGAGAGAGAGACAGAGAGAGAGAGAGAGAGAGAGAGAGGAGAGAGAGAGAGGAAGAGAGAGAAAGAGTCTTTGGTCCGAACAATGGTCCAATCGAGACAAAGTTTAGCCTGGCACTGCGCTCACTCAGAAAAGATGTTGAAAGGTCCATAAATCGTTCAGAGGTGACTAATCACAAAGATAAATAAATCATCCACAGCATGCCGAGGATTACGCTCAAACCCCCTTCGCAACCCTTTGAAACAATGAGCATACATCAGAATAAATATAGCTTATGCATTTTTCATTCCTTCATCTATTCATATAGTCACTTTGCCTCCGCTCTTCCCCCCCCCCCCCCCCCCCCATTCTCACTTTCTCACCTTTTCATCCCATTTACCACTATCAGTCCTTTCGTCCCGAGGCAAAATGAAGTCCCCTTCATTCTGATGACCATTCTTTCTTTCTTTCTTTCTTTCTTTTCATTTCAAGTAGCATTTAGTTTCAGCTTTGATCACCCGGGCACCGTTTCATGAAGGTTGTCAGCACTGACAAGTTGTCAGTCACTGACAGTTACCATAGTAACAGTCAGTGACCAGTGCTTCTCAGCCAATCAAAACCAAGGATTTTACTGAAATTGTCAGTGACTGACAACTTGTCAGTGCTGACAACTTTCATGAAACAGTGCCTCGTTCTGATCAGTTCATTCCAATTCGCTTGGCAACAAGAACCCGTCTTGTCTGAGTTGGTCTGACATTTTTTTTTCGAAAAAGAAACTTTGGCAAATCAGGTACGATATGCATTACTCGGGCTCCGTAAGATAATATTTGACGAAAGGCGCAACCTCTGGTCCCCACCCATCCCTCAATGTTCTAAACTTGAATGTCGTCCCTCTTTGTCATCTCAGTATGAAGTAGAGATATTTAGAGTTATGATACGAGGGGGGGGGGGGGGAGAATGCAGAGGGGACAGTGGGAGGTAGTAAAAATGACATTCAAACATTAAATTGACTAAATTGATAATGGCATAGAGTCAGCTACTTGTATGACATTTTTCAATTTTATCGCTCGTTTGAATACCATTTAAAAATTTTGAATGGACTTTGAATAATTAACTCACATTTCATTGACACTGCTGTGGAAGCCTAAGCAAAATACGAGAATGGTTAAAAACACTAACGTATTTAAAGGAGGGGCAAGGATGCAGCCCCACCCCCTCCCCCGAAGTTAATTGCCAAGCAAGTATGAAAGTAATGATTGACTTTTCTGTAGTGAGTGAATTACAGGAATAGATCAGCAAATTGCTGCAAAAATAATACAAATTATGAAAATTTTTCTGAAAATTTCAACCCTCGGTGGCGACTAGTGTGCGGCCTTATAGGGTGATGTTATGTATGGGTTATGAAACCAAACGTCAAAAAGGATGCAGGTGAACTCCAAAGGACAATACTTAACGCCATTGTCATACGCCACTAATAAACAGATGAGTGGACAGAAATAGTTTTACATGCTATCCTTCATCCATACAAGATTATACAGAATATCATCACCTCATCAAAAGGCTTGAATAAATGAGTAAAGCCAACGTTTCCACCTGAAAAGCCGGTATTCATTTTCAATGCGTTCAAACAAATAATATTTATTATTCCCTTTTAAATGTTTTTCCAAGATCCCTCTCTTGTCATATCCTCCCGTCGCACTTTCGTCTATGTGATTTCATCTTTTGCACAAATTGTGCCTCGGGCAGGGCATAATGATTTCAAGTGGATTTGGCGTCCTGCAAATATTGTTATTATTACCATCATCATTATCATCATCATCATCATCATCATCATCATCATCATCATCATCATCATCATTACTATCATCATTATTATCATCACCATCATCATCTTTACTGTCATCTCCCTATAACTTTCTTCGGTCTGTCTCTACTCCCGGTTCCGTATACGCCATCCTCTCCCTCCATACAATATTCTCCGATTCATGTGTACATACACGGTTTTGTAGTCTGTTTGCAATCTATTTTGTCATCCGTTTTGTAATCTGTAATATCTTACTATTATGCTGATATTTACATTGTATAAACATTATGTTTTTCATATAAATACATATTTTATGTTAATATATAAAACTTACTTTGTAAAGATATGTATTTGAATTTATATTGTTGCAACTATATCCTCTCAGCATGTATGGATGAAATCAAAAGATAATCGAATGGATAAGAACTGATGGGTAGATGGGGTGAAAAGGGGGAGAAAGTGAGAAGGGGGGGGGGATGACTATATGAATAGATGAAAGGAATGAAAAATGTATAAGATTCAATTTGTGTTTTATGCTTTACATCTTTAAAGGGAAAGCGGGTTAGGGTGTACAAGCATACAAGGATAAACAAACAGACAAATATAAACATGAATAAAAAATAAATGTTTCTCTGTCATTTTCTTTTGCCTCTACAATGACAAATATGTACATCACATGTCTTACATGTATGCAGATCTGCATGTAGATAACCACCTAATGCCATGGATAAGAACATATGAGAGCAACACTGCATTCAGGCTGACAAAAAGGAATTTATTCTCACACACAGAATATGGAATTGCATACACAAAGATTGCTAAAGAAAAAAAAAATGAATGAGAAAGTCCAGACACATGAAAGAAAACAAGATTGCTGAGTCACGTTTGGTCTAGACACAAGAAACAAATTAAATTAAGGACATTTCCTCCAATTTTATGCTTTGTTAGATATCATGATAAAACCTGAAAACTATATGTACCGTAAAATTGACAAGTAATAAATATTCTACCATGGTCCCACAAAATCCATCAGTCATTTTTTAAATTCAAAATTACTCTGTAAATAAGAAAAGCTTAGAATTCAAAACGGTTCACACAACAGTTTCTTTAGCATTTGGTTACTGGCCATTATCTTAAAGGTCATTTGGTTTACTTTGAATAGTTTTGGTTAAATCTTAAGAATCAAGTGGAAGTACAAATCAATGCTCTTTCAGGCATTGTCTGAACACCACTTGCAATTATTTTACACGTGCATGTCAAGATAGCTAGTTGAAACAAACTGTCAAACAACACACTTAACAAATACAAATGATAAAATGAGAAATTCACTTAAACAAGGAATGATGCTTAATGTATCACATTCCTCTGCAGAAGATACTCCACCTTTTCCTATTTAACTGTTGCAGAGGTTAGTTTGTAGAACACATGATAATGAATGAAACTGGATACACAACAGCTTCTAACGGAATGAAAGAATAGTTTTCTATGAGTAGCATAATTAAGACAAAATATTTCAAAATATTTTCACTCTACAATTTTCTTTCCCCCCACCTAGATACTAACATGATAAAAATATGACGACTTATTGAAATAGATTAGTCTTCTATGAAGTACATTCCTTCTTGAAAATCATTTTTTTAATATACAAATACATGTATCAAAAGAATTTACAAAAGATACTATTCTCCATATTTTCTTTTATGTACAATGTAATAAAATGATTTACATTAGTAACAATCATTCAACAATAAATAATTTGCTCTAGCCTGCTAGGCAATATACACATCACACTACGACTATGGAGGGATTAAGTCAACATTTACTTATAAAATAGCACATTTACTTCCAAAATAGCAGATTCTGTAGTTTTCAAAGATAAACAAGGCTATAGCCGTAATCTGTCTCGCCCCATCCGTATGCAATCATTCTTGCAGGTACAGTCCGACCTCGCTTATCCGGCCTTCATTTATCCAGACTCCTCTAATAACCGGCTGCCTCCCCCCGGCAAGCTTCCCTCTTTTATTCTTCATCCAATTCACCTAAAAGCCAGGGAGATGGAAAAATTGTGCGCAATTTTCTGTTTTATTTCATTTTATTTTCATCTCGTACAAACAGAAAGATATTATTGATCATTTACAATTATTCACAACACCAAGGAAATGGATATTTTACAGCAAATAGACTGCTCTACCCTAAAAATTGTCATAGAAAAGGTGTCCCACTACATTTCACTTATATGGATGGGCACCAGTCCCGACACGGCCGGATAAGCGAGGTCAGACTGTAAATTGTAATATTTTACCTCATGTGACCTTTTACCTACTAACAAGACCTTTGACCCCATAATAATATTAAAGATCCCTTAGTCTCATTCCACCTTGGTTGCTTGATAAAAACCATAACAAATAAGGTTTTGAATTCAATGGAGGCACAGGAAGCACATTAACATCAATTTCCACATATAGAGCTGAACATACTAATAAGATTGTCACATAAAAGCAAGATTAAAAATCAAAGTGATTTCATGCAAAATTCAGAAGATCTGTAAAATCTCTATTTTGTTAAAGTAAAAATATTAAGTAAAGAACTGTAGAGAACAGTTTAAAAAAAAAATTACAGGCTTGAGTAATCGTTTCAGTTGGTTGCATAAAAACAGGCAATATATACTAAAAGAAAGGATTACATAGAGAGAAGATCATAAAAGCGAAGTAGTGCATATCTTGTAAACACTTTATATAACAAGCCAATAGGAAGATTGTGTCTCGCCCACCCGTGGCTAAATAACACGAAAGTTTCCCCAAGTACATCCCTTGCCCTAACCAAGTTTGATGTCACAAGAAAGTCTTGCAGGTCGTAAAGTTTGACCTAAAATGACCTTTCACCTTACCATGTGACCTGACAGCACAATAGCATGAATGTACCCCTAGTGCATCTATCACCCAAATTTGGTTGCTATTGCAGCAACATGTGCCAAGTTATGCGTCATAAGAGAGTCTTGCAGGTAAACTTTAACGTTTGAAATACAAGAAATGACAGAGGAAAAGCAAATTCAAGAATTTGAAAACATCTGTAACATATGACCTCCAATGACCTTTCACCTTATCATGTGAAGTCCAACAGAATGATAACATGCACTTCCCCTTAGTGATCTGCAACCCAAGTTTGACTGAAAAGTGTGACACGGTTGCAAAGTTTTGTGTCATAAGAGAGTCTTGCACGTAAACTTTAACCGTTCAACGTTTGACCTGTAATGACCTTTGACCTGACCATGTGACCTCTGACTGGACCATAACATGCAGGTCCCCTTAGTGCATCTACAACCCAAGTTTGATAGATAAGTGTCACATGGTTGCAGAGTTTTGTGTCATAAGAGAGTCTTGCACGTAAACTTCAATGTTTGACCTGAAATGACCTTTGACCTTACCATGTGACCTATGACTGGACCATAACATGCAGGTCCCCTTAGTGCATCGACAACCCAAGTTTGATAGATAAGTGTCACACGGTTGCAGAGTTTTGAGTCATAAGAGAGTCTTGCACGTAAACTTCAACGTTTGACCTGAAATGACCTTTGACCTTACCATGTGACCTCTGACTGGACCATAACATGCAGGTCCCCTCAGTGCATCTACAACCCAAGTTTGGTTGAAAAGTGAGTCACGGTTGCAAAGTTATGTGTGATAAGAGAGTCTTGCACGTCAACTTTAACATTTGACCTGAAATGACCTTTGACCTTACCATGTGACCTCTGACTGGACAATAAGATGCAGGTCCCCTTAGTGCATCTACAACCCAAGTTTGATTGAACAGTGTCACACAGTTGCAGAGTTTGTGTCATAAGAGAGTCTTGCACGTAAACTTTAACGTTTGACCTGAAATGACCTTTGACCTCACCATGTGACCTCTGACTGGACCATAACATGCAGGTCCCCTTAGTGCATCTACAACCCAAGTTTGGTTGAAAAGTGAGTCACGGTTGCCAAGTTATCTTTCATAACGTTTGTGACGGACGGACGACGGACGGACGACGGACGGACGACATTTGGATCCCTTAGTCTCGCCTTCACCTCCGGTGGGCGAGACAAAAATCTAGGGCAACTCTCATATCATCAAACAGCCCCCCCCCCCCCCAAAAAAAAAAAAAAATCACATGTGCATATGATGGCAATGTATAATTAAAACTTTTAATATGCACTGCACTAGGCTTTGAAAATTGCTCTTAGATTACCTTCTTAGTAGCATTTGTGATCCTGTTTAATTTTAAGTGGTTAGTCTGGAGCACTCAAAACTTCACCAGCAAAAGCAGTAACCATTGAACTTAACTTGTGTTCAGATTTTGTGAAGCTTAACCTAACTAACTGAATACAAATAGTAGTTCATTTGGCACATCCAAACAACAAAAGCAACAAAGAAAAAAAAAAAGAAAAAAGGTAAAATATGCTCTGTATGTTTGGGGTTCCCATGCAGGTACTCTATAAAGACTTGTTCAGATATAAGACAAATCACTGCAACATTTTTAGTGTTTAGTTATGGCACGACGAACCAAAAAGCGGGACAGATGTATGGATGGACAGGCAAACAACCTGAAGGCACAATGTCTCAGGCTCTCAATGGATGGTGGCATGAAAAGAAATATTTGGTTGCTGGTGTATCAAACCTGCACCAAGTATAATACATACAAAACAAAGAATGTCCAAAACATAGACTTTGAGGGGGAAAAAAAAATGACACATCCAATTTATGAACTAAGCACTTAATCGGCCCCTTATATCTTTCAGCTCACTTTAAGTCAGCCCCAAGTCAGAGAACTAGGGAACATAAAACAACCAGCAATAAAACTAAAACATAATATTCACATCAAAGCACATAAAAACAAACAATAGGCATATCATATCTTTCTCTCTATGATTGAATATATCTATCTTCTCAAATATCTACATAAAATCCACTATTCACGCATCAAAGCTTTGGCAGTTACATAGACAAAACATGCATGACCAGATCTTGAGTCTATCAAGGTGTCAAGGTCCTGCCCCTGAACATATGCAAATAGATGAATAGAAAATGGGGTGTTAGATTGTATACACCTCATGACATGTTAATGCAAGATATACATGTATACATACAAAGAATACAGTGAGTTCAAATGATACACATAGACTGAAATATGGCTATAAAAAATGTATATTCAAAATGTATAAGGAACGAAATTTCAAATGTGATATTATTTGGCAGAAGATAAATATCAACTAATATATATAGATATTTTTGAGTTGCAAGCTGTACATACCTTCACATTCTTTAGAAAAATATGTCTCCACATAATACAAGTATAACAAAATGAGGTCTGGTTTTTGAAATGTTTTTGCACAACTCTCAGTGAGATATAGGGATAATTTTATAAACTGTTATTGTACAAGGCAGTATACACATAAATAATTCACAATACATCAATTCCTTTTGCTTTATAATTACTCCTGTTTAAGTCATCACTACCGATCAGTCAACAAAATGTGGTACATGTATTTGTTTCTCCATTCCAAGACTGCTTCTCAAAACTGAAAATGTTGAAAGTTAAAAAAACTTTGCAATTCTTACACACTAAAAAATCAAACTGGAACTGTAAAGACAGCTTGCCTATGGGCGTGACACAGGAGGTGGCTTACTTCTCCCATATAAAGACTCTCGCTCAAAACCAAGAAGCCACTCCAAACACTCATAAGGTTCTTGAAATGCAGATGAGAATACACCGTGAAAAGCATATCTTACTTTGCATGTGCGACAGTTTGCCTCTGGGCATGACTTAAGGGATAGATCATCTCCTCGCTTTTCCAACTCTGCTGGCTGGACACCGAGTAGCTGTTCTATACGAAAGTTGAGAACTGCTGTAAGTGAAGATTGTACTTCTAACCATAACAAAGTTTTGCATCTGCTCTTGATGGTCCACTGAGCATACACATCCTGCTCTGAGTAGGGGTGGAGGATAGCTTGGATCTTGATGTCAAAGTGGAAGTGGATGCCTAACACTTAAAAACCAACCATACCTGCTCTGGTACAAGGCTGACAAGCATTCTGGTTTGAAGAAAACTACCTGGTTGGATTTCAGATTAGGCCAGTACTGTTCCTTAAGATCAACTGAGCGTGCATATTTTGCTCTGTGCAGAAGATGGCTTGCCTCTGGGTGTGACACTTGAGGTTGCTCTTTTCTCCCTGGCACTCAACCTCAGCTGTTCAGACTGCAGGTTCATTAACTGCTCCTGAAGATTAATCATCATCTTGTTATTGTCAGCCATCTTGTGACTCTGATCCACCAGTTCATTACGTAACTGGTTTATTTCACCTTTCAGGATCTGCTCACGTTCCTGCAATGCATGGAGAAAGCAATTAATAACAATTATCCCTTACCACCAGTAAACAGAATCTCATCTACATAATAAAATAAAAAAATACTTTGTATGACAATCAATAATGATGCATTTACATGTATGGGCACCTTCATGATAACATCGAAAATGAAATCTTTCTCTCAGCAGTCTACAAGGTCTCTATTTTGTCAGTGAGTAAAGTGTGGCAAATGAAGATCAATAACTTACCACAGAAATTTAAAGGTACAGTATACCAGATCTTTAGCCTATAACTACTTAAAGCCCAGTCCACTTCACAGCATCTGACCAAGACATCTTCTCATTACTACCAAATTAGATTTCCAATCTAAAAAACACATGGGCTGGTATATCTCGTTTAATAAGAGCTATCACAAAAAAAAAATGAAAGAATGATAAAACATTCTACCTCAGCTGCTTGATTGGCTTTCTCTTCAATCTCCTCCACTTGTCTCCTTTTCTCTTCTTCGAGTTTCCTGAGTTGTGCTTCAGTCTTTTCTTTCTCCTCCTGGAGACGATTTAACTCCTGTTGTAGCTTGAGCTCCTTATTGACTCCTTCACCAGGCTTCTTAGGGTTGTCTTTCAGCAAACCCTCAATGGTCCATGAACTATACACATAAGATTAATGCACATGATGATCATAATCATATCCATAACCATAGTCATAATCATAATCACAATCACAGTCACAATCGAAATCACAATCACAATCACAATCGAAATCACAATCACAATCGAAATCACAATCACAATCACAATCACAATCACAATCACCATCACAATGACAATCACATTCGAAATCACAATCACAATCACAATCATAATCTAACCACAACCACAACCACAACCACAACCACAACCACAACCACAACCATAATCATAATCATCATCATAATGAATGAATGAGGGGAAAGAAATTACTTCCATGGCAGGCATGGTTTCTTATACTTCATCACATGAAACTTAATACATACACTGGAAACATTTGAGTTTGTGTTTGCATGCGACAGTTACCGGTTTTATGGTATTGTTCAAGTACTATGTACAGAGTTGTTGGTCATAGCTAGTGTTATTCCTACCTTGTTCGAGCCCTGCCTCTAGCCATGCGTAATCTGTTGAGTTGTCTCTGAGCACCTGGCACTGGAGGTTTCTGCTGTTTATAAGGACTCACTTTACTTGCATGCCTGGAAAAAAGGTCAAGGAATGAAACAGATTAAAAGTTGAATATAAAGACCGCTCATGGGAGACAAGAAAAGCAGTATTTTTTATTTTTTCCCCCTTTTTATACATATTTCTGATAGAATTTCTTGAATTTTTCTTTGCACATTTATATATGGTTGCTATTAAAAGCAAGATTGATTTTAGATCACTTGATGAATTATTAATCATTCTAGTATGATGTGAGAGTCATACTAGAATCAAACTTCAAATTCTAAATAGAAATATCAATGGTCATCAATACCCCCACCCCAATGTGTGTGCTAAATTCCCTGAGCATTGCTCGAAAAATAAAGAAGTCGTTCGATGGACAATATTTGCCCGATTTATTGTCACAATATGCCTTACCATGGCAACTCAGTTTCCAACAAATTAAAAATCATGTCTTGCACATCTTCATCCCAAGACCAATGTGCATGCCAAATTTCATGAGCATTGCTCAAAAATTGAGGAAGTAGTTCGATCCGCAAGATTTGCAATGGACCGACCGACTGACTGCCTGAACAAGTGTACGTCGATTCTTATATACACCCATCAAACTTCTTTTGGCAGGGGTACTAACAATGAAGGTACATGTACTAAGGTAAGGGTGCACAGCTTCAAGCTCAACAGTGCATTCAGAATGTAAAATTATTTTTTGAAAATAGAATCATTTACATTACTTTAATTACTTAAAAATCATTTCAATTACTTTACCCTCCTCTTCAGTTTAGGCTTTGTGTTTACTGACAATAAGATATCTTGCATCACAAGTATGTATGTCTATAATTACCACATTAAATACATTGTATTATCTGTAACTACTAAAGCAATTTTTAACAGAAAAATCAGATTTTCATGCATTTATTTTCTCACTTTAGAATGATTATGACATATCAATATGGGAGTGTCATGACTTACATAGCTGCTGTAGCCACATAAGCAAACTTCTTTCCTGGTTTGGTAGCCTCCTCAGCTCTATGAAAGAACCATATATACAATATTATTCTTTCAGCCACACAACTTAAGTTAAGAAATCAATATAATATTTTTGCTAATCTTGAAATAAATATTACATATCACTGTACAAATTTGAATATTACTACAAGCATATTTTTTCAGAAATCACCAACACGAATCTAGTTAAAAAAAAACAACCACAGCTAATTGCAGGCAATATTGATTTAGACAAGAAAGAACTCCTAATTAAAGTAAGTATTTTAGAGCTTATGAAAATTAGTAGTATGACCTCTCACACCAACCAACATATTATGAACAAACCACACAAATCCATCATGATAAAACAGACAAAAGTCATTATGAGCTTATAAAAATTAGTATACTTGAAATCTTAACATACACATATCCTAGAGACATTTTATCAAACTCAACAATAAGACCATTCAACATATTCAACAAGATAATTGATACAACAAGAGCAGTTCGACTCTGCATGTTTGAGAATTATGCAATTTTTAATTCATGCACATCTCTACAACAGCTACATACTAGTTGCCATTACCTCTTCATCATAAAAATATATATCATTTTTGACTAAAATCTCTGCCATATATGCCAAGTTATCAAGGAAACATATTTTTTGCAAACAATTTCAGATACCTTTTCTGACCCTGTGACCTTTGACCTACATATCCCAAAATCTTATCAGATTTAAAGAAAAATCTTCTTTTGGTGATGCATTTGAAGTTCATACCTCAAATAGTTCTTCCGATATCATGTTAACAAGGCTATTAAACCTTGAAATTTCATATATTGACCTCTGTGACCTTGACCTTTGACCTACATACCCCAGAATCTACACAGATCGTCTACTTAAGGTGATATATACCAGGACCAAGTTTAAAGTTCATACCTCGAACCGTGCTTGAGATATCACATTAATGAAAAAGCGGGACGGACAGACGGACAACCCCTAAGCATAATGCGTACTGCACCACTTTCTGTGGGCGGAAGCATAGAAAACCCAACAAAACAAAACAATAAGGACAAGACAATCACACATCATGTAAACATACATTCTATCCTTGGGCTTTCCACGTTCTGAGCCTGAATCACTGGATATGGGATCACCGGTGTTGAAATCTACTCCACTCTCTGGAGATGTAATAACTTGCATCTCACCAGAAGCCTTCTTCACTAACAGAGGGATATTCTGACCATCAAATCCTCTCTAATGGATATAGGAGTAGATTTCAAGTTAAAAGGAAGAGTTAGAAACAGCTCCAACTGGAACTTGCTTGAGCTTTAAAGAATCTAGCAGGATTTCATCTTGTAAATGAACTGCATGCTTCTACTGTATTGTGCTAAAGCTACACATGTGCTAATGCTACACTTTGGCTAATAACTTCCAGAGCAACTAGGAATTGCACAGGGGCATGGCATCCTAAAGTTATATGTATCATACATAAAATAGAAAATTTACAGCATAATTGCTATCTTCTTCTGACAAATTACATGAAATATATTTTAAGATACAAAAATCTGAACAATAAAAAGATACATAGTTGTAACACACATATTTGCAATTCAAAAGTCCAAGAAAAAATTCAAAGTCAATCTTTAATAAGTGGCAGAACGATGAAAGGTAGAATGTTGGAGAAAATAAATGTCACAATAATAACAAAAATCTGCATGAAATAACAACATACCTTTGTATTACTGTCCCTGCGGGTGATGGGGTCAGGTTTTCGACTTTGATCTGTTGAAATGATAGAATAAGACAAGGATGAATGAAAGCATCAGGGATACACCCCAAAACAACACTGCATGACTGAACAGTCTTTGTACAATTTAGAAGCAAAGGTGATGATTATACCAACATATTTCATAAAACATCTATTCTATGAGAAACGAAGGATCCTCAACCCCCCCCCCCCCCTAACAAAACTGAACTCTTCAGCATACAGAATTGAAGACATGTAAAATGTATATAACTTTATTGCATGCAGACCATAATCTTAGTCCGGCCTTGTCTATCTGTTGGATGGGTTAGGGTATGTTAATCATATATTCTTCTAGACAATGTTCTTAACACTGAAAGGTGTCAGGATATTTCAAATGTTAGAATAAGACATGAACTCTATGACAGGGATCATTTTAGCTACTAAATCACAAGATCTGGTGCTTCAACATGTACTCTGGTGAAATTGCTTCAGGCCATATTTCTTTCAAAGGTTAGGATTTCAGTTGTGACTGTTTTTTGTTGGTTAGGTTTGAGGTTAAGGTACATGTATTGTATAGTGTTAGGTACAGTGTTTAGTCCAGGGTTGGAGCTAGAAAATCAGTTCAAATAGAATACTAGCTGCAGAGTAATTTTCACACCAGCATATGATGCACATCTTTTTCTGCTCATGAGTTTTCTTTTTTTTTATGGGAAATGTAGCTCTTTTTGTATAAGGCATATACATGTAGAGCATAAATATTTAACAGAGTTAATTAATATGAAAATTAAAGGACAAATTTACATACTAGAAGTTGAGACAAGAGAATACTATTCCCTCAGCAATGTATCAGGCTGTATGGATGAGGTACAACCAGCTGGAATTTGTTCTACTGGAGTGTTTAGGTATTTTAAAAAGTCATGAATACACCCTGCAAGTGGCTGACTTTAAGAATGTTATATCTTACCCGGTAACTATATGAATAATTAACAGCCTATTTATTATTCAATAATATAATAAACTTAAATTAGTTACTGGTATATGAGGGATACCAAAACCTATCAAATGTTACTTTAACAGCACACATTGTATTAGGTGAATGTGAATACAATTGTGGAACAAATAAAAATTTGATGTTAGAACTATTACTTGTAGTAATAGAATCATAAAACACAAAGACTGACTTATGTATGTATGCAGTTTATCCTTTTTGCAATGTTTGTAATTTAGTTTAAAACAAGTCTTTTCATTAAAAGTAAATACCCTATTAAGAGATGTATAATATTTTCTGAAAGAACAACAATCATAGTACATAAGAAATTCACAATTTGTCTTTAAAGAAAGCAAAATTCATATATCTAAGTAGAAATATATGGTTCTGTCATTTAATATCTTAATGCTAATTTCTTTTTCACTATCAATCACGTTTCTTCAAATTCCACTTGAGTACTACCATGCCATTGTAAGGTGCATTGTAAAACACACTTGCACACAAACACAAATCAATATACAAAATGTGTCACCTTGCAATTTCCTGAAATATGCTGTTGAGTGGAAAGAAATAAGATCACTTGAAATTTTTCACAGTAATACTGGTTGCTAGATAGAGCAATATTGCATTAATGCCCCAAATGTGAAAACAGCAAAGCCCTGTATTGCAATAAATAAAACATTCACATACAAAGTGCTGGTGACCTTGAATATAGCTAACATATTATTCATCATTTGCTAAAATATTCTCCTGTAGTTGATTTTTACATTTCGTTTGAAATGATAGAATATTGTAAACTTCAAGCAACTGATTCACATATTGATTGTGTAATTTGTCTTTGTTCATTTAACACAGAATTCTTAACTGGTTTTGCAGATTATACCTTACGAATTGCATCTCCTTCAAATTTTCAAATAAGTTGCTCAAGATACTGTAAGACGCCTTCAGATAAGGCCTCCAAACAACAATGCAAGCTCTTCTAAATACCAACAGCTTGCTAGTTAATGCTGACTCAGAATGGCATATCAAATTATTTGAGTGTGTTGTATACATGCATGGCTGATTCTGTAGTTGTACTCTCCAAGTTTTTAAACCAGTTAATCATGACACCTAAAGACAATGCCTCCAAACAACGATTTGCTGGTGTATACCAGGGTAAAAATACTTTTTTTCCCACAAAAGCTATTCTCTGCAAAAAAAAAAAAAGCTCTCGTGGACAACTTTACAGGAACTACTTCTAGGCCCAACAGAGCTATGCTGAATTTTAATTGCTGATATCCCGATTTTCTCCTTGAGAGTAAGCATAATTGAGTATCAGTATGATGTGTTAAATATGTAGGTTGTTTCAAGAAATGTTAATTCTGATGCTCCTAGATCACGATTCGCGAATTTGTTGCTTATTTTTCAGGCGACTCTGAAGAAAATGGTTGCCCCAAGGAGTTGGGTTTTAAGGATTCTAAGGAGCTATTTGAGTTCCGCCGGGAGCTAAATCACTCGTCACCCCCGGGTATTTTTTACCCTGGCACTGTACACCCTTCTTTCTAGTCTGACATACAATAAACAGGGCACAAAGGGATGAGGGTTAGCAATGATACAATACAATGAATTCATTTATATAATGTTCTCACATATGAGTGGTTTCTGAGGGCTTAAATGCAAAGTTCCAACAATAAGCATAAATACCATGTTAAAGGCAGGGGATCCCATTGCAAATTCTCTGAAACCTCATGAAACTTACGAGGGTCGAGCAGTATACCGTACCGATCATGTGTATGAAATATCATAGTCATAGGCTTTGCAACTTTTTTTGTAGGAAATGAAAACTATCCCAATCTATAAGAACCGTTACAACAGTTTGAATTCAAACATCAAGCAGATGAGTGCAAGCACCAGAAAATGGGTCCGGATCAGTGTGTGAATAATGGGTGCATGTGTGTGTACTGTGGTGTGTGTTACGCATAATGCTGTATGAATGTTCACTGGGATATTCCCAGATATGTACATCACTGAATTGGAAAATATGTCCCTTCACATAATTTGTACGTAGGCACATCATTAATTCAATTGAAATTTATTTTTCATATTTTCCCCATTGAGAAGAAGTTTCCTGTTTTGTTATTTTGAGGGAAGATCTTCATTATCTACCTCTACAATATGACATGCATTGAAGGTAAAGTTGATTTTTTTGGGCTCCAAAAGGGATCCCCTACCTTTAAGAAATGCCCTTGAAATGTCCTTGAAGTGTCCCTTAATTCCAAATATAGTGAGAATTTCTTAGAAATAGTTTATAACTTGGTAACAAATTTTGATGATGTATGTCTGGTCATGTATCTGTGTATAGCGCATATTGTCAATTTCAGCAGGCCTGTGTTAATTTCATATCAATATGAAGATTCCGAATACTTACAACACACAATCATTCTTATGTCCCACATGCAATCAATCCACTTCTACAAAACTGAATATGCAATCGCACCAGAAGGACTCAACTTCATTGTTGCACTAACCTTTGATATCCTTGGCATTAAGATGAACTACATGCTTGCTCCCTTTGTCATCCTCCTTGGTTTCTTCTGATTGATGTTCAGTGATGCCATCCTCCTCACTATCATCAGCATCATTCTCATCAGCAGCAGCATCTAAAGATTCCTTTAACTCCTTCTGTAGCCATGTTGGAATCTGTTTGACACAGACATAAGAAAACAGTAATTTCGTATAGAGTACCTACATAATGTCATTTATATGAGAAAGTGAGAAAAAGTGAAAAAAAGTAAATATGAAGGAAATTGGACTAGAAGATTAGCATTGGTGGATTTTACACTGAAACAGTTACCGGTACTCACATTAACTAACACACATTTCTGTGAAAAATGCTTGTATTGCATGGTTTGTTGACAAATTGCTGGTTTGTTAACAGACTGCTGGTTTCTTTCTGTTTTTGTTCACTTTGTAGTTTAGTGTAGTATAGTTTTTCATTTCTCATAACAAAATACGGATGAAATACATATAATCATACAACAGAAATACATAACAATATACACATTGGATGATAAATATCTCAAATTAACAAATTTGATAATAGACAAAACAAAAATTGTAGGAGAAATGAGAGGAAATCAGCTAAAAAAGTAAAGCTTGTAAGAGGTAGCTGCATCATTAAACAATTGTCAAAACATAAAAGGAGACAGACTAAGAATCAGTTGTGGGAATCCAGTTTAAAAAGACTATAGCAGAAGACATGTCTACTAAGAGGCAGTTAACCACTTGTTTGGTCTCACAGAGCTATCAGAGAGAGTCTGCTGCTTCAGTACCTTGAATGAATCTGTAAATGTTTGGTGAGGCTATGGATAATTTTTGCAGTGACAAGAAAAGAAAAGCATGATGAGAATGACTTACATTTCCCTGAGTGTCAAGCTCTGATGTTTCTGAGCTGGTATATTCATCACCAGCATCATTGCTAAGGGTAGATGGTTGACCGGTGCTGTCTGTTGAACTCAGCAGATTGTTGTTGCTCCTGCATCAAGATAGGGTACAGAGTATTCATGTGTAAGACATAGAAAAACAATACGGCAAAATAATCATCGTTGAGATTTAAAAGGGCTACAAGAGACTCTTTCCTTCTTCGCCATGTGCTTCAATTAACAAGTGATTTGAAAGCCAACATTTCATAATACATATACACAAGTAATAATAATAATAATAATGGAGGCTTCTTGCAGAGATATGTAGCTGTTTGGTTGTTTGCCGTAACATCGTAACAAGCGCAATAAAACCGGAACAAATACAGCAAACTATAATGGTTGGCATCTCTGTTCCTGTATAGCGCTCAGGTCCGTCACATCGTGACGTTCATGGCACTCCAACATTATTACCCCAGTGACAGCTTAGTGGCCAAATATGTAGTGTTCTAGCATATATCAGGTCCCCATTTACACCTGGGTTGACAGTAGCAAACATGGATTAATGTCTTGCCAAAAGACATTAGGGACAGGCTGGGATTTGATCCCTCAACCCTTTGAGAGAGAGTCAAGTGAATGAACCATTACACCACAGCATCTCCACCAGTACAAGCTGTCACAATGGTCATCTACTTCAAAAGGCCATCTGTTAAGAGCCTAACTTACCCTTTTTATGCTTAGGTGTAAAGGAGAGTAACATGGTGCCTTTGGGTGGCTTAACCCAATGAATACAATTTAATTTTGGCTCACACACATTTTCCATAGACTCCAGCCCACCCCCATCTTGGGCTCAGTACTCAATGGATTAAATGGTGAGTTGATAGGTTATGTGCTCCATAGGCTCCATAGGCTCTTAAATAGTGTTATTCCATCACTACCTTGTTGTAAACTCAACAGTCTGATTCTGTTTTTCAGCCGAGAGAATTTACAGCAATTCATGTATCTTACTATTCCTAAATACATTTAATGATTATGATATTAATACCATATGCAAGTAACAAGGAATAGCTTGAATACTTACAGTTTTCGAAGGAAATTCCTTCGTTTTCTCTTGGACTTCTTTCTTGGCAGAGGGCAGCTTGTTTCTAGCTGAACAAAGATGTTCTCTCCTTGGCAGAACACTTGACTTAGACTAAGCTCATATGAATCATCATTGCCCTCTGAACCAAGTCTGAAAAATGCATCAGTAGAATAAGACTGACTTTCAGGTAATGTTTGATACTACCAGACATTCGTGTAAGTCTACATAAATGAAACTTTATATAAGATCTAATGACCGCTGCACACTTTAGCATTGTTCTCAGTATATTCCATAATCAAATTAAGTATAAACTGGAACTGGTAATTGTCTGCATAAAAAAGTGGACAGAAAGAATGAGAATAAAGACCAAAGAAAACTCTTGACAAAATTAAGAGGTGATTTGTTGTTGACAACATAACATCAGAAAAAAGAAAAACTCATTTTGGATATAGGTTTCTCATATAAAAGGAAATCTAAGAATATAGTCTAAATAAAACTAGAAATATCAATTCCATGCAAAGGAAGTTGTGAAATTTCTGCCATACAATATAACCTCCCATAGTTTATAATTTGCAATATGACATGAACCACATATTGAAATTCCTCAATGATTCTTATAACTGTGCTATCATGATCCAAGGCTTCTCAGTTTACCACAGAATATCATTAATGCCAAATGAAGACCTAAAAGCTTACTCACTTCAGTATAGGTGTTGGCTGGAGGAAGAGTTCTGATCGCTCAGGACTATCAATGCTCATCTGACTGGTAGCACTGGTCATGTGACGACGATTCCCCCCACCTGATCCACCTAGATGGGTCAAAGGTAACCAGTTAATGTTACAAATGGAATAACACAATACAAATATAAGCAGCATGGACGACTAGATGTGGAAGAAGGGAAGAATGAAAAGTTTTGCTAGCATTTGATGTTGATACAAAGTTAACACATAAAAAAAAAACCAACTAGATGAATCCTCAATATTTATGCCTCTGCCATTGCCAGATCAGAAATTCATGTTGATTTTTATTTTCATGTATACAATGACATCTTTGACCTTGACCTTTGACCTTTGACCTTGTGACCTCCAAATCTAATGAGACTATCATGAGACCTTCCATATGCACACTATGAGCCAAGTTCGAAGTTGAACCATCACAGAGTTGTTAAGTTATCGCAAGAACAAGCAATTCTCATATCTATATATATATATATATATATATGACCTCTATGACCTTTGACCTTTAACCCTGACACCCAAAAATCTGATCAGATCATTGTCCCTCCCGTATGCATGCATATGCCAAGTTTGAAGCTGCTCCATCAAATGGTTGAGTTATCGTGAGAACGGACCATTTCTATGTACATAATGACCTCTATGACCTTTGACCTTTGACCTTGAGACAAAAAAATCTAATCAGATCATTGTCCCTCCCACATGCAAACATGAGCCAAGTTTGAAGTTGATCCATCAAATGGTTGAGTTATCATGAGAACATTTCTACGTACATAATGACCTCTATGACCTTTGACCTTGAGACACAAAATCTAATCAGGGGCCCGTTGCATAAAACTTACTATAATAGTAACTTTACTATTGTAGTAACTTATTTGATTTTGATTGGCTGTTGATTATGTCATGTTGCTCAACAGCCAATCAAAATCCAGTAAGTTACTATAATAGTAAAGTTACTATTATAGTAAGTTTTATGCAACGGGCCCCAGATCATTGTCCCATCGCGAGAACAAACCATTTCTATAAAGATAATGACCTCTATGACCTTTGACCTTGAGACCCCAAAATCTAATCAGATCATTGTCCCTCCCATATGCATACACTAGCCAAGTTTGAAGTTGATATGTCAAACAGTTCTTAAGTTATCGCGAGAACGAAAACGGGATGGACGGACGGACGGACGAACAACCCGAAAACATAAAAATGAATGATATCCTTTTGCAGTGCTGATCAAGTTTTTTTTTCTATAACGGGGGAGGGCGTGGGAGATGGGGTAGGATTTTGTTTGGTGAATGATATGGCACTGAATATTTTCATGCATATTTTCATGCATAAAATCATCAAAAATTATAACTGAAAAAAAGAAAAATAAATGACTTTGCACAATTTGAAAAGCTGAATGAGACTACTGGAATATGTCATATACGAATGACATAAAAATGAAAAGTGCACACACATCAATTCCATCTTACATTAACAACATTTCAAGATTATTTTGTGATTGATATACAGCCACTCAACTGTCACCTTGGAAATAATTAAATGTCAAAACACATTTTGCCCCCAACAGTATTTGGGTATTTTTAGGAGATTGCAAAAATACAACTCCACCTCATCAAAATTCTATAATTTCCAAATGTATTCATTTGGGGATAAATATGTCAATATCACTACACATCAAAATGCACTGATTTAGAACAAAAAAATGGTTGGATTTTCACTGAAAATCACACTGCACTAAGAAGTCAAATGGCATCTATTGTTTAGATAGCACAATCCTGGAATCAGCATGGGTAATGTCACACAAAAATGGGTTGAATGCCTATATCCACACATGGGCAGGGATTTGAACCACTTACCATCCTTATTATTTACAAGCAAAAGTTACAAAGTGCTTTACCACAGAACCCCTACAGAGGCTTGTATTTATAAAAGTGGACTACCAGTATAAAAGATGAACCTGGTTTGACTTAGTCCACCAATATATGGAAGGACACGTGTCACACTTATAACCGGTATTCTGTCCATTTTCTTCTTCTTTTTTTAAAACAGACCCGATCTCTATGGGAAGATGAAATAAGGAATAAAAACTAATAAAACATACAACCTAATGAATAGTGACGAATGAAACACAGTTTGCTGAAAGGGCTCAGCTTTGCTTTTTTTATGTGTAGCAGTATTCTAAGGGAAACACAAATAACAGCAGCTAAACAAAACAGTCCGACCTCGCTTATCCGGCTGCGCCGGGACCGGCGCCCATCCATATAAGTGAAAAGTTATAGGGTAGAGTGGTCTATTTGCTGTAAAATATATATTTCCTTGGTGTTGTTGATGATTGTAAATGATCAATAATATCTGTTTGCACGAGATGAAAATGAAATAAAATAAAATGGAAATTTGCCCATGTTTCTGTCTCCTAGGCTTTTAGGTGACTTGGATGAAGAATAAGAGGGAAGCTGGCCAGGAGATGCGGCCGCTTAATACAGGAGTTCGGATAAATGAGGGCCGGATAAGCGAGGTTGTACATGCATTATTTTTCTCAAAACAAATAACATACATGCATCCACTCAGTAGAAACTGATAGGATCATGAAATGAGGGACCATGCTGGGATGGACACATCAATATATCAATATACTTTTAAGAGCAAGGGAAATGAAGAGTGAGTGAAATGGTGATATGTACATAACAGCATCTAATACCTCTTTCTTCCTCTCAACTAGGAGTGGAGAAAGCCAGTTTCAATAGTGTGATAATTGTATATGGAGAACATATCAATACAGACACTACTGAAAGCATGAAAGACTTCTATAAAAAGTCTCACAGGGATTCTTTTTCTCAAATGCCAGCGTAAATATCCAAAGTACCCACTTTATAATGGCGTGATTAATGAACATGCACAACACATCAATACATCAGCAATATGAAAAAGAAAGATGCATCACAATCCATGTCCTTCTTCTCCGATACCATAGGAGAAATGGGTGTCTGTGGCATGAAGCAATGGATATGGAGATGCAAGCAAGCTATGTGATGAAGCTTACCAGATTTGACGGCACTGTGCAGTGCCTGTTCAGTTATAAGCTCCTCTTTAGGCCAGATGAGAGGTACAGCTGTTTGCATGCAAGTTATGACCGAGTCGGCACAAATTACTGCAAGTACAGTACAGGCATTAGGATTTTCAAGCTTTCATGGGGCACTATTATGTTCTTTGTCATGACATTCAGCAAAAATTCGGCACTGAAAATATGATGCTTGCATTGGTAAATAATACATGAAATTCAACATGCATATACTGGATAGCATATGACAACTATATTTTGTACATACATCATTGTTAGTCATTTTTTGTCTCACTGAAGAGACTGTATAAACATAACATATAAATCAATTAATGATTGATGAAGAAAACCAAATTTGGCATGATTAGATATACTTCTTAGCATTATCATATGTTCAATCCAATCTTACACATCCAAATTCATTCACCAATGTACCCAATAATACATACTAGTCTATAGTCAAACCTCCTTGCTTACAATTCTACAAGGATATTAATAAACCCTTTAGACTGAAAAATTAAGTGATCAAGATGACATACATGTAAGAGTTAGTATTCCCCTACTTTCTCAGAAATATAAGTGAACATTAAGTGAAGTCCTTTGGTTACAAAACTACACAATTCTAGTGATTGTGTCAATTTATAAGGGATTATTAGTTATAAATTAGGATTTTTTTTTATTTTTTAAAACAGACCTGAGATCTCTGTACTGTTCCATATACTGTTAAAGGGAAAACAAAACAGGTTTGTTTTTGTTTTTGTTTCTGTCTTGCATACAAGTTCTTTGGCAAGACATCAATTTAAAGCTGCCACTCACCATCCCAGTGAAGTGAATGGATACCCTGAACAAACAATTCCTTGAATGTTTAAGCTGCTTCTAGTAGTCACGCTAAAGCTTGGGTAAAAATATAACTGCAGGGCCCTTAGGAGGTTCAGTATTAGTTCCAATGAGGCTACCCTGGGTAAATTAGTTTACCAGTTTATTATTATCAATATCATTCATGGGATATAACTGTACCTGTTATCCTTGTATCGGGGGAAGCACTATGAGTTCCTTTCTCTCCGTTTGGTAGAAACACACTGTCTGTGCTGTCAGGACGCTTCTGTCTCCCCCCTGGTGGAGCACTCTTGACAACTGAAAAGGTTAAGAATGATTATCAGTTTGGGAGAAACAAAAATTCTTTCAATTCAACACAGAACAGACCTTCACACAGAGTAATCTCTTTATATACAGCATCATATTTCCTTAACTGCTAACCTATTACAAAACGTTCTGAAAATCGAAATGAGAGGGACTACTGGTTGCATTAAAATTGCTTTGAAAATGACTGGCAATTATATAACTTAAACAAATAAAATATATACCTTCAGCTCTTGGAGTAGTTGCAGCACTCAGTGTGGAGGAGTCTTCGTTAGGAGCTGATTAAAAAAAAACAACAACAAATAAATACAACAATAGAAAATCTCATTCAACATTCACCAGATATGGTGACATAAGGTATATATTGGAGGGTACAATAACAATGTTGTCTCTGCATTCTGATAGAAATCCTACTTGACATTTCCTATTTCCAATTCCAGATCGTTATCTTGAAAGTAGTATTGGCAAAAAATTAATTCCTACTCACCCCGCATAAATTCCCCAATCATATATTCTGGCAGGGCCTAATTGCTATTTCTCTCTGTATAAGGGGCATCACAACTCTTCATGCTCTCCAAGGGAGAAGGTGTTTGCCTTATACATGGGTGTTTACAGTATATGGGTGTTTACAGTACTATATCATTTTTAAACCTAGTATCATTCATTCAGAATGTATGAGTTTTTTATGTATGTGAAAAACACAAAATTTATCATTATTAAACATCTCCTTATCTGATCCTCTTTTCCCTATCTTCCTCATTCAGTTGTACTGAACTTCCATTTGTTGAAAAGGAAATGTTAGAGTATAGTTGTTCTGAATGATTGACACACATAGGTTATGCATATCAAAATTTATAACGAAGCTACAGAATTAAGTTGAAAATCAAATGACACACATTTCCAACTAATGGTTTCCCTAAAGGCCATTAGATTAGATAAACAAGAGATCATGTACTAACAAAAGGAAAAAACAAAACATAACAAAAATGAAGAAAGAAACAAGATGAATGCAATGGTGTATCCCATAGGTCTCCACCTATATTCAGTAAACTTCATGGCCCAAACTATTCTAGAATCACTGTCTCCTCAGAAATGTATCCTGAATTGACCCCTGTGACCTGTGACCTTTAATCTACCTACCCCAAAATCTAATCAGATCGTCTTCCCATGGTGATATATATTAGACCATGTTCAAAAATCAGATCTCACATGGTTCTTGAGATATCAGGTTAACAAGGCTAAAATCTGAAATTGACATCTGTGACCTTTGACCTACATACCACAAAACCCAATCAGATTGTCTTCCCATGGTGATACATACCAAGACTAAGTTTCGAGTTCATACCTTGAATGGTTCTTGAAATATTGTGTCAACGAAAAAAGCAGGATGGACGGATAACCCCCAAAACATAATGCCTCTCCGCCACTACCTTAAGTGGGGCGGAGGCATATGATTTTCAAATGAAATATCACTCCCAATAAAAAAGTCCCAACATATTAATAACAGATAAAGATATACAGTAACTGATAGAAGAATGTGACTCACAACTTGATTCAGCCTTCTCTACATCATCCTTTGTGGCCTCCATGATCACATCCATTGGGATCTTGAGACTACCCGTTGACCCCAGTGACCTGCGACCATTACTGACCTCTTGACCTTTGGTCTGGCTGAGCTCCAGGCTACTCTGGGTACTGTCATTGCCTGGTTCTGAAGTTAACCATCCCTTGCCCCAGAGATAGAGAAAGTTGTCAGTGGCTCCGGCTACTGTATAGTCTTCTCCACATGCAACAGTCTAAAAATAGTGTGAAAGAGGGAAGGGAATGACATAAATCATATATGTGTAATTTTACAATAAAGGAGAGTGAAGGTGTGACATCAGACTGAAAAATATAAATCCCTTGAAAATACTCTAAACACACTGGGGCTCCATATGACTAGAGGTCTTCTTCAATATGAACATAATTTGATTTTTTCCTTCAGTATGGGTTTCTATTGGCATTTATATAAATTATGGTTGGTGTCCACCATAACAAACATTACATGAGTTAAAAAATTAGCTTATTTTCTTTGACAAAAGGTCAACATCTCCAAGTTTTTATTCTTTACCAGTTAAACATGGCTGTGTCTGTTTCTTAGCAGATTTTCTCCTACCTCTCAAAATGCATTGAACATTCGTTACACAATGTCCGTGGACACCAAAATGGAAATGGCTGACACTTTCCCAAAATCTATTTTCTGATCGATTTTATTTGTGTGCTCTATAGACCTTTGTGATATAGATTTCTGTATATAAGTAATTGACTCCAGATGATAAAAATGATAAATCAAATATGGAATTACAAAAGAGCCTGAAGCAAAATAAGCTTACATAGTAATCAACTCCAGTGCTATCAAAGGATTTTGCATCAGATAGGAAGTTAAATCCCTCTTACTCTGTCAAAATGAGTGGCATTCATCTAAACTTTTCACATTTCTAGAGGAAGGTATACTGAAGTGGAAGAAATTTGAAACTATAAAAAATGTTTTGTTCCATAGGATGGGTAAAAAATGCCTTTACAGTACACTCCAAACCCATGTCACTTTCAGGCAATTTTTTAGATTTGTAGTAAAATTCATACTGAAGGGTGAGAAAGTTCTCAAAGGGGATCCATGCACTTGTTGTTGTGCTCACAATGGCCTCATAAGAAGGAAAGCATCTTGATATTCACCAAACCTGAATGGAAACCTATCTAGCATTTGGATGGGTACAAATTAACTCTACTGCACACTCAAAACCCCATGTCATTTTCATGAAATTTGTTAAATTCTAGAGAATTCCTCTAGTGAATTTCAGTCTCAGTCTGCCCCCATATAGTGCACATATCTCTGATCGCAGAGATAAGTATCAAGATAAATATACCATAAAGAAATAATTATTTGGCATAAAATATTTGACTTACTTTTTCTCTTCTAATTTGTGCTGAGTTTTATAAAAGAAATGAAGGTGACCATGACTTTTAAAGGACATCTTTATGACTAAATTTGTATATTAAAATTCAGGAGAGGGTATGGAATGTAATGCTTTAGCTCAAGCTTGTTTAATTTGCTACAGGGTCTTACATAGTTTTCCTAGATTTACATACCATCTACATCAGGTTCTTACTGCAAACACTCACATTACCATTGTCTTAAGCATGATTTCAGTGTGTGTATCCATTGTATCAAATGTGCATCATACGCTCCTGGTGTTGTGATCATGTAACAAAACCAGCCAGGATGCGGGGGTGAGATGCACACAAACATAATTGAGGAATGCCCTTCACAAATTTTGTTCCACTTAAAATTTGATAGTAAATTTCACATTCCTTCTTGTTTACAAAATTCTCACAGCAAATTCCTCCTAGTTGATATCTTGTAAGTTTCCTCTACAGTGAAATTAACAATTCACAGCTGTGCATACCTGTATGTATATTTCAGCACTTAGTCTCACACCTGGTGCCTGTATATTTCACTCTTGGTATTTCCTGTGTAATCTACAAGCTGTCAATCAAGGCAGCTGCCACTAGATTGACCTCTATGAATGCCCTACTAATGATTACACAGTTCATTCAAAGTTAACAAATAACTAGAAGGTCACAATTAAATCATATTTCATCTACATATTTTAGAAACAAATCATTAAATCACATCTAACTGAATAAAAGTTAAAATGAGCAGAAATAATATTGAAAACGTATCATCTGCCAAAAGCAAGATGGGTAATAACAATATATTTCAATGCAGTTACAAAACCAAGTGTATAAAAGGACTTACTGAAATTATCTTGTCAGCCATAGTTTGGACTTGTGCCGGGGCTTCCCTGGGCTTGGTGTGGCCAAAGCCTAGTTGACCATGCTGGTTCTTGCCGAACATGTAGACAAGACCTGGTTCTACTACCACTGCGCTATGATGGGGACCCACAACCATGTCCAGCACACGGAACTTGCTCAGAGCTTTTACAGCCGTTGGAACCTTCCTTCCCTCCACTTCAGTCTAGAGTGCACAAAAAGTCAAAACCACCGTCACGACAGAAAACTTTGCACGATAATCAAAATGGGATAAATTATAGGGATGTCTATGTTGCACACTGTTTCAATTATAAGTAGTATTATAAAACGGGTTCAAGGATGTAGCCGATAGCGAGTGCGTATGCATGTCACGTGTTCATGCTTTTATTCTACGCAACCTTCCAGCCGTGCATTTTTTGTGCAGCACTGTCTAGCGCGTAAAAACTGACACGCGCGCCATGAAATACGTGGTCTTTCTAGTTGTTATCACAAGGATTTTGATGTGCTTACTCAGGGGCGCACCAAGGGCGCATCACACTGGCTACACTTGTGATGTCATAAGAGAAAGCAGATGTTGCCTCCTTGTCTGTGCGATCTGAGGAAATTTGGAGTGGTTTTAACAAATTTTCCACTACAAAGTCATACTGCCGATCCGTTTTATAAAACAAATAATGCACAGATTTAAATTCGTGATGTTAGTGGCGATGCAGGCATCTCGGGTATTTACAATATTATGCAAAATTGTGCTAGTCGCATATTGTAAATACCCTCGAGTGCGCTGCATCGCCACTAACACACTCAAATCTGTGCATTATTTGTATAATATTTCACTATTAATCAAGTCTCTTATACTCAGGCCCCTAAAGCTCCGCCATTTTGTCCAGATCCATTAGAAGGCCGACTTAAGCACCATCAATATTCATGATCAAAAATGAATAATTAATTTTGTAAGATGCTTCCAACTAGTAGCATTTGTTTGTACGCGTTATGAAACATAACACGCATCAGTTTACCGTATGCGCAGTTAATGCACAATAAATGCGCAACAAATGCGCATTAAATCAAAGTGTTAAAGGGAAAGTCCACCCTAGAAGTTTCACTATTTCAATAAAAGGAGATAAATTTGAACAGCATTTGAAAAAAGAAATGAGCAAATTGGTCAAAGAATAAGAAAATTATAGTCATTTACATTTTCTAGTAAATTACTCTCGGCTATGCAAATTGGCAACGTTGATGGCATCATATGCGAGCAGCTCTCCATTCACTTTGTACATGAAATTTCACATTTTCTAAGTTTTCTTAAAAGTTACACATTTTCTCACCCCACAGTCAAAGTATGTTATGTAAAAAGCAATTCTTCTGAACATACCTTGACTATGGGGATTAGAAAATGTATAACTTCCAAGAAACTTGAGAAAATGTGAAATTTCATGTACAAAGTGAATGGAGAGCTGCTCGCATATGATGCTATCAATGTTGCCAATTTGCAGAGCCGAGAGTAGTTTACTAGAAAATGTAAATGAGTGTCATTTTCTTATTCTTTGACCGATTTTGCTCATTTCTTTTTTAAATTGCTGTTCAAATTTATCTCCTTTTATCAAAACAGTGAAATTTCTTGGGTGGACTTACCCTTTAAAATAAAAATGATACGCGCAATAGATATGAATAATGCAACAGTGTTATCGATATCATCGATATCATGGTGATAACGGTTGCTTAGCGGCCCCTTCAAATGATCCGAAAGAGGCGGGGCCTAATGCCATTCACGTAATGATATCCGCTTTTCGTATATGATATGCTTATCGTCTAGTAAATCTATTACATATCTATGCTTATACTTTTCTCCACCCCAATTCATAATTGTCAGAAGCAGTCGATTGGCAACTCTTGATAAATTGAAAATGAAGATAATGAAAAGATATTAGAAAATTAGAATTAAGTGCAAGTTCCAGATGAAGCCTAGGCTTAAGCTCTTCAGTAGTGCCAGCATATTTTTTGTCTAACTCAAATACTAAATAAGCAATCTAATAATAAGCATATCCAATCGCTACAAAGCTACACATGTGTAAATATCATAGCAGCTCAGTTACAGAAATGTAACCCTAAAATTAAGTGTTTTGTATTTGCAGGAAAACTCCTTTATAAATCCAACTATTCACATTTACTGTTGTTGTTGTTATTATAATTACCAATCATTATTACCTTTGTGAACATGTTTTTCATGGATGCCAAAAAGCCTTGTCTGTGGTTAAGACCAAGTTTGTTGTAGGCATTGCTGCCACAAGCCAACAAGCAGCCCATGTCAGTCAGAAACATTGTACCATCCACGCCACATTTGACTTCTTGAATGAAGACAGGGTCACGGAGGGTCACCTCCATTGGTTCACAACTAGATAAGTGAAATCACATCATGTATGACAATTATTATTATCAATTATTAAGTATTTGGCATCACCTGGGCCTGGGAGGGAAAAGGCAAACTTAATCACTGTGACCCTAGGGTCTCTGCACCTAATAAAACTAATTGGGATGTGCAGGTGTAACACTCAGGGGTCTCCCCTACTCTTCTTGGAATAGTGCAGTTGGTTCTTTATATATAAAGGCAGTGACTCTCTTCTATGCATGGCCTCCATTTAAGGTCCTATCTGACGGACAGAGTGTTTTTCACTGAAACATAGCCGGTATCTATGAAACGGGAGGGGCATGTTAACACACAATGCAGGCTTCAATCATCCGCCCAGGGTGAACTCGAACCCACAATCAACTGAACCAACTCGCCTCCAAATGGCAATATCATAATCATCAATGAAGAGAGAGGCAAGACAGGACAAAACAGACGATTGATATTGTATTTAGCAGATCAGCATTCTTCCTCTTCCCTCCCCCCTTTTTGCAAGACAGTCTTCCTTACTTATTTTCCCATCAAGTTTCATGCTTTACCTGGAGCCCTCCTATATTTAATTATGCTCATTATGCATTCAGCATTCATTTTCTCTTCAAGTAATGTATTGGAAAATAGTATACATTTCAGTCAATTGCATGATAAAGTAAATTTATAAAGACGATGCACAAAGCAATAATTACAAAATCCATAAGCACATATTAAGGCACGAAGTAAATTTGAGCAAGAAGGGTGTCAGTGAACAGAGAAATAATACTTACAAATCTTCTTCATCTCCAAGTCCTAACCTTCCATCTTTCCCCTTGCCCCAAGCATAGATCTCTCCATCTACTCCTACCACTACTACATGCTCAGGTCCACAGGAGATGCTTGTTACATCCACACTGCAACACAAACAAAGTCATACTAAAACTGCATAATCAACACAAAAATGTCAAAGTGAATCACTGACCAACAGTGCCATTAAGCAAAATTCTTCTTCAGAGAAATAAACTTATGTAATCCCATGAAATCTTTAAAATAAATTTTAAATGAAATTAGAGTTATACATTGTATGGCTGATATGCCAATGATATTCCCCTGTTCATTAATCTTGACTTAAAAATATCTTCTGTGGTTTGCAATCAAATGGTGGACTAAGTTAAACCAGGTTTAGCTTATCTCTATATTCTGTAATTCATTTCTATAACAAAATGGATTAAACATGAAGAACCTTATCATGAAATGAAAATGAAATATTATTTCTTGACATGATAAATATTCTAGTAAAGCGACGAGGAGGTTTGACAGTTCATATTTCATAGATCAGTAGACCAACTCTACCGACTTGGTCTGCATTCAATCCTTCACTCAAATTAGTATGCTTTTATCAACTGCAATAACTGGTTCTATGATAGCATGAGATATACATCTTTATTACTCATCCTGTGTACTTGGTTAATGATTAACCTCGTCCTGCGTTTTGAATACGGGTATGGCAAAATTAAGTGATTGCACTTTCAGAAGTGAGCCCTCTAGAAGTCATCGCATGTTGATGCCGCTATCAATGCACTGTGTTGGCGGCCGGAGCTCCTCACATGAGCTCAGAGCATGAGAGGGCAGCAAATTTGCTTTGAATGATCCTGCCTAGTTGCATTATCGGAGTAGACAACAATTTTATGCTCCAAATTTAACATTTCGAGCATGCTGATGGCAGAAGGACCAAGCATATTGAAAGGCCAATCCTAAACAATGTGTTGGTAAAGTGAAATTCTAATTTTCTTCCTTATAAAGTTGATTTTTTTAATCAGGTCAGATTACGTTGAATTGATTGAATAGGCTTGGCGGTTCCAGCCTACCAGTGCATCTTTATATGGAGGGCCATCATCATAAGAGATGCTAGTGAACTAACCTGAGTAAAGTCTCAATGAGGCGTGGTCTGGAGGCACTGTGGTAATCTCCATGCCCTAGACACCCTGAAGAACCATCTCCACATGTCATTACAATACCATTATCACTGCCAAACACACTGAATCCTGCTCCACATGCAACTCTATAGATCAGAAAAAAGAAGAAAAAGCATAAGAAGATAAAGCAAGATTAGGATAAAAAAAGGGGATCAGAAGGGTCAATCCCCTTTTTACTCGCCTGTTTGAGATCTTTGGTAGAATGGAAAAAACAAAAACAAAAACAAAAACCAACTGACGACCATGGAGTGGCAGAATATTTGACAAACAAGTTTTTCTTTTAGAATAAACTGTTTATCCACTAGTGATCCAGTGAACACATACATGTATAAAGGAAAACAGCTGTGTTACACACCGAGGTATTTTAAATATGAGGAAGCTATTTAAGTCAAGTCTTACAACTTGTTGTAGATGTACGAAGGCACAAGGCTTGAAAGAGCAGGTTCTAGGTGGCTTGTAAATAATAATGAATTGATCATAGCATTTTTAATTCATTTTTTTATTCATTTTTTGAATTTTGTAAGTTTTATATGCTTTTTACTCTGAGGCCACCATCGATATCAAGCAAATTGCTCATGATGACGGTCTCTTGCGTTTACAAATTCTGTTAATTGTAAAATGTTAATTTACCATATATACTTTCTGTGTATTTTGAAGTAAATTGTTTATGACTTATGTGTTATATGTATATGTATATGTATATATTTTTCTGTAATGATTGATTCTTTTGCATTATGTTATTGAACGATGAATGCAGAAATACAGTTCAAACAAATAGAAAAACTTGTTGGGAGTGTTATTATCCAGGCAGAACAATTATTAATAAGATACTTTGGATGGTAAGCAAGAAAACCTAGAGGTGCTTTAAACATCTGCAATAATATTCAAAAGGACTATATTACAGATTTACAAGGACTTCCATTTTTAAAAAAAATGTATGAATGCACCAAATCAGTACATGGAGTCATATATTCTTTGCAAGACCATTAGTATTTTGATGGGAACAGAAAGCTTACCTTGTAATGGATTTTCCTTTGAGAGCTTCAACTGAGGTGGGTACCTTCCTAGGGTCAAGATCACCATGACCTAGCTGACCTTTGCTCCCTTCACCCCAGCTGTAAACAACCCTCTCATAGGTCACAAGGGAAATGTGAGAACTACTGACTGCAACCTGTATGGGCAAGAACATGTATAAATGAATCAAGCCTGTATGGGTTCTTTGAAAGTAAATGAAGAAAAAAATTAATAATTGAAAATTAAGGCAAAACAAACAAAAATACATATATGCAACATAACAATAATTTCTTGTGTGCAGGTATGACAGCTAGACACTATCACAAACACATGCCTTAGAAATAAATAATATGCTGAAAACACCTTACCATATCAATCAATGTTCTTGAAAAAGGACATGCTTATAAATTTTGGAGAAAGAAAACCTATGGAAAGTCGAATTGAAAAGATAATCTATGTTGCCATGACAATATATGTACTTTTTGGGAAGTGAACTTGGCAAGATGATTTATGTCACCATGAAAACATGTATTTTTTTAGAAGTTGGACTTGCAAGAAAATGTATTTCACCATGACATAATTTTCTTGGTAAGTCGACTTGGTAAGATAATTCCAATTTCGCCATGACAACATT
Organism: Echinometra lucunter; assembly: GCA_029962745.1. NCBI lineage: Eukaryota > Metazoa > Echinodermata > Echinoidea > Camarodonta > Echinometridae > Echinometra > Echinometra lucunter. The sequence goes on from CM057151.1 coordinate 32,463,729, forward strand.
TTAACTTTTGGTGAAAGAAACTGGGCAAGATAATGTCGACATGATATCGATATCAAGTCAACTTGACAAGATAAAATATCTTGTCATGTCGTCAAGTGGAATGGCACTTTAACACTTCCGCAAAAACCCCAAAGGGATGGCCTATTTCTATTTTCTTACAGCTGCATGTAAAATTCTACTCACCTGTCTAATCTTGAGTATAGAAGAAGCTCAATCTAAAAGGGATTGGTGGGATTCCAGGAAGAGATGTATCAATTTGATATAGCACAGACCTAGAAAGAAGAGAAACATTTTCAAGTGAATATATGGTCATTATTACTCCAAGGTTGATCATATCCATTTAAAAAATGTGCGTGACTATTGTCACATAAAAATTGATAGTTTGAACAGAAATAACAACACTCTGGACAAAAAGGGTTACAAGGAGAAGAATAAAAACTGGACATTTTGAAATCTTCAAAAAGAAGCAAAGATATATTCATTGAAAAGTGATGTACTATATAACCCTAATGTGAATCCTTTACTTCACCAGAAATGTCAAGCACATGATATTTCTAACAAATTGCAATCTCCAGAGCTACAAAGGCATCAACTTTATCACATAAACATATACATGATTTAATCATCTAGCTCCCAGCAGACATATCAAACCAATAGCATCTATCAAAAAGATTGCACCATTTAATGGGCTCCTTCACTTTCTTAGCAGAATGCTCCCTTCTAGACATATTTATGTTTACCAGTAATGCACTGTCATTCTTTACTGTCATCCTGTGTCTGCCATTGAATTACACAGATATGCTTTCCAAATGAGTCAATACAAATTCTACACAATACATTCTGTACTCTTAGGAACATACAGTACCTTGTTCTCTTCCTATGTGCACTGTCTGTAGAGGCAGCCAGCTATATCCACATCTGTTGTGGGGTCCATGAACTTTCCCATGAGCATGGGGATGTGGTTGAAGTGTAGAGCATTGCAGAAGTCGTAATCGGGTTCTCTTGAGCATGTCTTGTACCAAGGACTTGAACTCTTGGGTGAAGTTTCCCTTTACAGGGGTAAACTAGACCTGCAATGGGAGATAGTGATATTTAAAAACAATCTTGGTATTATTTACAACATGGATTTTTATTACACAATATAAACCAAAAGAAGAAAGGAAAACATTGCTATCACCCACTAGCATAACAATGGATTCTTTCCATGACTCTCCTATAGGTCAATTCTACAATGACACACAGATTCATATTCTACAATCTTGTACTTTCTGGAAATTTATTCATACTTTAAATACATCATTCAAGTTTGGTTACTGATAAGCTTATGTCCTAAGCCCCTAAGCTCCATAAGACATGAGTGTTTCATTGCTATTAAAAGGTATCAGATCCATACCAAATCACTGTATTCTAATCCTTGAATGGACAATTATAGACACAAAACAACAAAATATTACAAAAATAAACTTTATAAAACTGGATTGATACGCAGGCCTGTTGATATGCATTACATCTGTAGAAAATCTAAATTCTACAAAGAAGTACATCATGCAATACAGGACTTCTCTCCTGAATTCTCTGTCATTATTTATGCCTCATGTTCCTGACAGCCCAAAACGTTGTTGTCCCAATAGTGATATTTCTATTACTGTTCCACCAGACACAAAGACATAAAGACATCCTACCTTCATGATCTTATTGACAAGTGCTGGTATGGTTGGTTCCTTCCAAAGGTCTTCTGTCTGCAAGCCATTTCATACAGGATACACCCCAGAGCCCAAATATCAGATTTATCATTGTATGGCTTCCACTCACACTGTCAAGGACAAACCACACATAGACAAACTTTTTAGATGAGGACATAAGCATTATTGCATACAAATCTAACAGAGAAAATAGGCCTTCTGACCCATATCGGCAGTGTCTCCTTTTAGTAACACTTTGTAGTACCGGTATCTTTAAATCAAGAATGATAGGAATAACACTATATATACAAGCAGAAAGAGCGAAAATCAAAGAAAAAATAATATTTCTTTTTTTTTTCTTCTGTAATTTATGATAACTGTAATCATATATACAATGTATATTTTGCGATTTCGTTTTGATTCTTAATAAAACATATAAATATACCCGTACCAAAAAAAAAAAAAAAAAAAAAAAAAAAAAAAAATAAGAGTGATGATCTCCTCCAATCTGCGCGGGAAATAGATGTTAAACGATGATTATGATGATGATGATGTGATGTGATGATGAAGCACAGCTTTAATCAAGACTAAAAAATGGCAACATTATTTACAGTACCAATTGCCTTTCTGGAACCATTTTGTATCAAACCGATGGGAATGAGAGAATTCAGTATCAGTGGATTAAAAGATTTGACTCACTATTTCTGGTGAGATGTAGTAAGGTGCCCAGCACAGTGTTTGCTCCTTGATTGTTAGATGATACACCTTGGAGATACAAAAGTCACCTATCTTTACCACACCCTCCTTAGTGAGAAAGATGTTGCCGTCTTCAGATCTCTATAATAACACAATAAGAGACATGATTTTCAAATAATCTAATTAAATTTGATTTATTTTGACATCAAAAATAGTTTGTAACATGTCATATAGTATTACCACAAGTGCTTCTGAAAA
>CM057151.1:32466864-32489543 GCA_029962745.1 Echinometra lucunter
ATGCAAGCAAGCTATGTGATGAAGCTTACCAGATTTGACGGCACTGTGCAGGCCTGTTCAGTTATAAGCTCTCTTTAGGCCAGATGAGAGGTACAGCTGTTGCATGCAAGTTATGACGAGTCGGCACAAAATTACTGCAAGTACAGTAAGGCATTAGGATTTTCAAGCTTTCATGGGGCACTATTATGTTCTTTGTCATGACATTCAGCAAAAATTCGGCACTGAAAATATGATGCTTGCATTGGTAAATAATACATGAAATTCAACATGCATATACTGGATAGCATATGACAACTATATTTTGTACATACATCATTGTTAGTCATTTTTTGTCTCACTGAAGAGACTGTATAAACATAACATATAAATCAATTAATGATTGATGAAGAAAAAAAATTTGGCATGATTAGATATACTTCTTAGCATTATCATATGTTCAACCAATCTTACACATCCAAATTCATTCACCAATGTACCCAATAATACATACTAGTCTATAGTCAAACCTCCTTGCTTACAATTCTACAAGGATATTAATAAACCCTTTAGACTGAAAAATAAGTGATCAAGATGACATACATGTAAGAGTTAGTATTCCCCTACTTCTCAGAAATATAAGTGAACATTAAGTGAAGTCCTTTGGTTACAAAACTACACAATTCTAGTGATTGTGTCAATTTATAAGGGATTATTAGTTATAAATTAGGATTTTTTTTTATTTTTAAAACAGACCTGAGATCTGTACTGTTCCATATACTGTTAAAGGGAAAACAAAACAGGTTTGTTTTTGTTTTGTTTCTGTCTTGCATACAAGTTCTTTGGCAAGCAAACATCAATTTAAAGCTGCCACTCACCATCCCAGTGAAGTGAATGGATACCCTGAACAAACAATTCCTTGAATGTTTAAGCTGCTTCTAGTAGTCACGCTAAAGCTTGGGTAAAAATATAACTGCAGGGCCCTTAGGAGGTTCAGTATTAGTTCCAATGAGGCTACCCTGGGTAAATTAGTTTACCAGTTTATTATTATCAATATCATTCATGGGATATAACTGTACCTGTTATCCTTGTATCGGGGGGAAGCACTATGAGTTCCTTTCTCTCCGTTTGGTAGGAAACACACTGTCTGTGCTGTCAGGACGCTTCTGTCTCCCCCTGGTGGAGCACTCTTGACAACTGAAAGGTTAAGAATGATTATCAGTTTGGGAGAAACAAAATTCTTTCAATTCAACACAGAACAGACCTTCACACAGAGTAATCTCTTTATATACAGCATCATATTCCTTAACTGCTAACCTATTACAAAACGTTCTGAAAATCGAAATGAGAGGGACTACTGGTTGCATTAAAATTGCTTTTGAAAATGACTGGCAATTATATAACTTAAACAAATAAAATATATACCTTCAGCTCTTGGAGTAGTTGCAGCACTCAGTGTGGAGGAGTCTTCGTTAGGAGCTGATTAAAAAAAAACAACCAACAAATAAATACAACAATAGAAAATCTCATTCAAACATTCACCAGATATGGTGACATAAGGTATATATTGGAGGGTACAATAACAATGTTGTCTCTGCATTCTGATAGAAATCCTACTTGACATTTCTATTTCCAATTCCAGATCGTTATCTTGAAAGTAGTATTGGCAAAAAAATTAATTCCTACTCACCCCGCATAAATTCCCCAATCATATATTCTGGCAGGGCCTAATTGCTATTTCTCTCTGTATAAGGGGCATCACAACTCTTCATGCTCTCCAAGGGAGAAGGTGTTTGCCTTATACATGGGTGTTTACAGTATATGGGTGTTTACAGTACTATATCATTTTTAAACCTAGTATCATTCATTCAGAATGTATGAGTTTTTATGTATGTGAAAAACACAAAATTTATCATTATTAAACATCTCCTTATCTGATCCTCTTTTCCCTATCTTCCTCATTCAGTTGTACTGAACTTCCATTGTGTTGAAAAGGAAATGTTAGAGTATAGTTGTCTGAATGATTGACACACATAGGTTATGCATATCAAAATTTATAACGAAGCTACAGAATTAAGTTGAAAATCAAAATGACACACATTTCCAACTAATGGTTTCCCTAAAGGCCATTAGGATTAGATTAAAAAGAGATCATGTACTAACAAAAGGAAAAAAAACAAAAATAACAAAAATGACAGAAAGAAACAAGATGAATGCAATGGTGATATCCCATAGGTCTCCACCTATATTCAGTAACTCATTGGCCAACTATTCTAGAATCACTGTCTCCTCAGAAATTTATCCTGAATTGACCCCTGTGACCTGTGACCTTTATCTACCTACCCCAAAATCTAATCAGATCGTCTTCCCATGGTGATATATATTAGACCCATGTCAAAAATCAGATCTCACATGGTTCTTGAGATATCAGGTTACAAGGCTAAATCTGAAATTGACATCTGTGACCTTGACCTACATACCACAAAACCCAATCAGATTGTCTTCCCATGGTGCTACATACCAAGACTAAGTTTCGAGTTCATACCTTGATGGTTCTTGAAATATTGTGTCAACGAAAAAAGCAGGATGGACGGATAACCCTAACACCCAAAAACATAATGCTCTCCCGCCACTACCTTAAGGGGGAGGAGGCATAGATTTCAAATGAAATATCACCCCATATAAAAAAGTCCCAACATATTAAAATAACAGATAAGATATACAGTAAACTGATAGAAGAATGTGACTCACAACTTGATTCAGCTCTCTACATCATCTTCTTTGTGGCCCTCCATGATCACATCCATTGGATCTTGAGACTACCGTTGACCCGTGACCTGCGACCATTACTGACCTCTTGACCTTTGGTCTGGCTGAGCTCCAGGCTACTCTGGGTACTGTCATTGCCTGGTTCTGAAGTTAACCATCCCCTGCCCAGAGATAGAGAAAGTTGTCAGTGGCTCGGTACTGTATTAGTCCTTCTCCCACATGCAACAGTCTAAAAATAGTGTGAAAGAGGAAGGAATGACATAAATCATATATGTGTATTTTACAATAAAGGAGAGTGAAGGTGGTGACATCAGACTGAAAATATAAATCCCTTGAAATACTCTAAACACACTGGGGCTCCATATGACTAGAGGTCTTCTCAATATGAACATAATTGATTTTTTCTTCAGTATGGGTTTCTATTGGCATTTATATAAATTATGGTTGGTGTCCACCATAACACAAACATTACATGAGTTAAAAAATTAGCTATTTTCTTTGACCAAAAGGTCAACATCTCCAGTTTTATTCTTTACCAGTTAAACCTGGCTGGTCTGTTTCTTAGCAGATTTTCTCCTACCTCTCAAAATGCATTGAACATTCGTTACACAATGTCCGGGGACACCAAAATGGAAATGGCTGACACTTTCCCAAAATCTATTTTTCTGATCGATTTATTTGTGTGCTCTATAGACCTTTGTGATATAGATTTCTGTATATAAGTAATTGACTCCCAGATGATAAAAATGATAAATCAAATATGGAATTACAAAGAGCCTGAAGCAAATAAGCTTACATAGTAATCAACTCCAGTGCTATCAAAGGATTTTGCATCAGATAGAGTTAAATCCCTCCTTACTCTGCAAAATGAGTGGCATTCATCTAAACTTTTCACATTTCTAGAGGAAGGTATACTGAAGTGGAAGAAATTTGAAACTATAAAAATGTTTTGTTCCATAGGATGGGTAAAAAATGCCTTTACAGTACACTCCAAACCCATGTCACTTTCAGGCAATTTTTAGATTTGTAGTAAAATTCATACTGAAGGGTGAGAAAGTTCTCAAAGGGGATCCATGCACTTGTTGTTGTGCTCACAATGGCCTCATAAGAAGGAAAGCATCTTGATATTCACCAAACCTGAATGGAAACCTATCTAGCATTTGGATGGGTACAAATTAACTCTACTGCACACTCAAAACCCCATGTCATTTTCATGAAATTTGTTAAATTCTAGAGAATTCCTCTAGTGAATTTCAGTCTCAGTCTGCCCCCCATATAGTGCACATATCTCTGATCGCAGAGATAAGTATCAAGATAAATATACCATAAAGAAATAATTATTTGGCATAAATATTTGACTTACTTTTTCTCTTCTAATTTGTGCTGAGTTTATAAAAGAAATGAAGGTGACCATGACTTTAAAGGACTCTTTATGACTAAATTTGTATATTAAAATTCAGGAGAGGGTATGGAATGTAATGCTTTAGCTCAAGCTTGTTTAATTTGCTACAGGGTCTTACATAGTTTTCCTAGATTTACATACCATCTACATCAGGTTCTTACTGCAAACACTCACATTACCATTGTCTTAAGCATGATTTCAGTGTGTGTATCCATTGTATCAAATGTGCATCATTACGCTCCTGGTGTGTGATCATGTAACAAAACCACAGGATGCGGGGGTGAGATGCACACAACATAATTGAGGAATGCCCTTCACAATTTTGTTCCACTTAAAATTTGATAGTAAATTTCACATTCCTTCTTGTTTACAAAATTCTCACAGCAAATTCCTCCTAGTGATATCTTGTAAGTTTCCTCTACAGTGAAATTAACAATTCACAGCTGTGCATACCTGTATGTATATTTTCAGCACTTAGTCTCACAACCTGGTGCCTGTATATTTCACTCTTGGTATTTCCTGTGTAATCGACAAGCTGTCATCAAGGCAGCTGCCACTAGATTGACCTCTATGAATGCCTACTAATGATTACACAGTTCATTCAAAGTTAACAAATAACTAGAAGGTCACAATTAAATCATATTTCATCTACATATATTTTAGAAACAAATCATTAAATCACATCTACTGAATAAAAGTTAAAATGAGCAGAAATAATATTGAAAACGTATCATCTGCCAAAGCAAGATGGGTAATAACAATATATTCAATGCAGTTACAAACCAAGTGTATAAAAGGACTTACTGAAATTATCTTGTCAGCCATAGTTTGGACTTGTGCCGGGGCTTCCTGGGCTTGGTGTGGCCAAAGCCTAGTTGACCATGCTGGTTCTTGCCGAACATGTAGAACAAGACCTGGTTCTACTACCACTGCGCTATGATGGGGACCCACAAACCATGTCAGCACACGGAACTTGCTCAGAGCTTTTACAGCCGTTGGAACCTTCCTTCCCTCCACTTCAGTCTAGAGTGCACAAAAAGTCAAAACCACCGTCACGACAGAAAACTTTGCACGATAATCAAAATGGGATAAATTATAGGGATGTCTATGTTGCACACTGTTTCAATTATAAGTAGTATTATAAAACGGGTTCAAGGATGTAGCCGATAGCGAGTGCGTATGCATGTCACGTGTTCATGCTTTTATTCTACGCAACCTTCCAGCCGTGCATTTTTTGTGCAGCACTGTCTAGCGCGTAAAAACTGACACGCGCGCCATGAAATACGTGGTCTTTCTAGTTGTTATCACAAGGATTTTGATGTGCTTACTCAGGGGCGCACCAAGGGCGCATCACACTGGCTACACTTGTGATGTCATAAGAGAAAGCAGATGTTGCCTCCTTGTCTGTGCGATCTGAGGAAATTTGGAGTGGTTTTAACAAATTTTCCACTACAAAGTCATACTGCCGATCCGTTTTATAAAACAAATAATGCACAGATTTAAATTCGTGATGTTAGTGGCGATGCAGGCATCTCGGGTATTTACAATATTATGCAAAATTGTGCTAGTCGCATATTGTAAATACCCTCGAGTGCGCTGCATCGCCACTAACACACTCAAATCTGTGCATATTTGTATAATATTTCACTATAATCAAGTCTCTTATACTCAGGCCCCTAAAGCTCCGCCATTTTGTTTCCAGATCCATTAGAAGGCCGACTTAAGCACCATCAATATTCAATGATCAAAAATGAATAATTAATTTTGTAAGATGCTTCCAACTAGTAGCATTTGTTTGTACGCGTTATGAAACATAAACACGCATCAGTTTACCGTATGCCGCAGTTAATGCACAATAAATGCGCAACAAATGCGCATTAAATCAAAGTGTTAAAGGGAAAGTCCACCCTAGAAGTTTCACTATTTCAATAAAAGGAGATAAATTTGAACAGCATTTGAAAAAAGAAATGAGCAAATTGGTCAAAGAATAAGAAAATTATAGTCATTTACATTTTCTAGTAAATTACTCTCGGCTATGCAAATTGGCAACGTTGATGGCATCATATGCGAGCAGCTCTCCATTCACTTTGTACATGAAATTTCACATTTTCTAAGTTTTCTTAAAGTTACCACATTTTCTCACCCCCACAGTCAAAGTATGTTATGTAAAAAGCAATTCTTCTGAACATACCTTGACTATGGGGATTAGAAAATGTATAACTTCAAGAAACTTGAGAAAATGTGAAAATTTCATGTACAAAGTGAATGGAGAGCTGCTCGCATATGATGCTATCAATGTTGCCAATTTGCAGAGCCGAGAGTAGTTTACTAGAAAATGTAATGAGTGTCATTTTCTATTCTTTGACCGATTTTGCTCATTTCTTTTTTAAATTGCTGTTCAAATTATCTCCTTTTATCAAACAGTGAAATTTCTTGGGTGGACTTACCCTTTAAAATAAAAATGATACGCGCAATAGATATGAATAATGCAACAGTGTTATCGATATCATCGATATCATGGTGATAACGGTTGCTTAGCGGCCCCTTCAATGATCCGAAAGAGGCGGGGCCTAATGCCATTCACGTAATGATATCCGCTTTTTCGTATATGATATGCTTATCGTCTAGTAAATCTATTACATATCTATGCTTATACTTTTCTCCACCCCAATTCATAATTGTCAGAAGCAGTCGATTGGCAACTCTTGATAAATTGAAAATGAAGATAATGAAAAGATATTAGAAAATTAGAATTAAGTGCAAGTTCCAGATGAAGCCTAGGCTTAAGCTCTTCAGTAGTGCCAGCATATTTTTTGTCTAACTCAAATACTAAATAAGCAATCTAATAATAAGCATATCCAATCGCTACAAAGCTACACATGTGTAAATATCATAGCAGCTCAGTTACAGAAATGTACCCTAAAAATTAAGTGTTTTGTATTTGCAGAAAACTCCTTTATAAATCCAACTATTCACATTTACTGTTGTTGTTGTTATTATAATTACCAATCATTATTACCTTTGTGAACATGTTTTCATGGATGCCAAAAAGCCTTGTCTGTGGTTAAGACCAAGTTTGTTGTAGGCATTGCTGCCACAAGCCAACAAGCAGCCCATGTCAGTCAGAACATTGTACCATCCACGCCACATTTGACTTCTTGAATGAAGACAGGGTCACGGAGGGTCCACCTCCATTGGTTCACACTAGATAAGTGAAATCACATCATGTATGACATTATTATTATCAATTATTAAGTATTTGGCATCACCTGGGCCTGGGAGGGAAAAGGCAAACTTAATCACTGTGACCCTAGGGTCCTCTGCACCTAATAAACTAATTGGGATGTGCAGGTGTAACACTCAGGGTCTCCCCTACTCTTCTTGGAATAGTGCAGTTGGTTCTTTATATATAAAGGCAGTGACTCTCTTCTATGCATGGCCTCCATTTAAGGTCCTATCTGACGGACAGAGTGTTTTTTCACTGAAACATAGCCGGTTATCTATGAAACGGAGGGGCATGTTAACACACAATGCAGGCTTCAATCATCCGCCCAGGGTGAACTCGAACCCACAATCAACTGAACCAACTCGCCTCCAAATGGCAATATCATAATCATCAATGAAGAGAGAGGCAAGACAGGACAAAACAGACGATTGATATTGTATTTAGCAGATCAGCATTCTTCCTCTTCCCTCCCCCCTTTTTGCAAGACAGTCTTCCTTACTTATTTTCCCATCAAGTTTCATGCTTTACCTGGAGCCCTCCTATATTTAATTATGCTCATTATGCATTCAGCATTCATTTTCTCTTCAAGTAATGTATTGGAAAATAGTATACATTTCAGTCAATTGCATGATAAAGTAAATTTATAAAGACGATGCACAAAGCAATAATTACAAAATCCATAAGCACATATTAAGGCACGAAGTAATTTGAGCAAGAAGGGTGTCAGTGAACAGAGAAATAATACTTACAAATCTTCTTCATCTCCAAGTCCTAACCTTCCATCTTTCCCCTTGCCCCAAGCATAGATCTCTCATCTACTCCTACCACTACTACATGCTCAGGTCCACAGGAGATGCTTGTTACCATCCACACTGCAACACAAACAAAGTCATACTAAAACTGCATAATCAACACAAAAATGTCAAAGTGAATCACTGACCAACAGTGCCATTAAGCAAAATTCTTCTTCAGAGAAATAAACTTATGTAATCCCATGAAATCTTAAAATAAATTTTAAATGAAATTAGAGTTATACATTGTATGGCTGATATGCCAATGATATTCCCCTGTTCATTAATCTTGACTTAAAAATATCTTCTGTGGTTTGCAATCAAATGGTGGACTAAGTTAAACCAGGTTTAGCTTATCTCTATATTCTGTAATTCATTTCTATAACAAAATGGATTAAACATGAAGAACCTTATCATGAAATGAAAATGAAATATTATTTCTTGACATGATAAATATTCTAGTAAAGCGACGAGGAGGTTTGACAGTTCATATTTCATAGATCAGTAGACCAACTCTACCGACTTGGTCTGCATTCAATCCTTCACTCAAATTAGTATGCTTTTATCAACTGCAATAACTGGTTCTATGATAGCATGAGATATACATCTTTATTACTCATCCTGTGTACTTGGTTAATGATTAACCTCGTCCTGCGTTTTGAATACGGGTATGGCAAAATTAAGTGATTGCACTTTCAGAAGTGAGCCCTCTAGAAGTCATCGCATGTTGATGCCGCTATCAATGCACTGTGTTGGCGGCCGGAGCTCCTCACATGAGCTCAGAGCATGAAGAGGGCAGCAAATTTGCTTTGAATGATCCTGCCTAGTTGCATTATCGGAGTAGAGTAGACAACAATTTTATGCTCCAAATTTAACATTTCGAGCATGCTGATGGCAGAAGGACCAAGCATATTGAAAGGCCCAATCCTAAACAATGTGTTGGTAAAGTGAAATTCTAATTTTCTTCCTTATAAAGTTGATTTTTTTTAATCAGGTCAGATTACGTTGAATTGATTGAATAGGCTTGGCGGTTCCAGCCTACCAGTGCATCTTTATATGGAGGGCCATCATCATAAGAGATGCTAGTGAACTAACCTGAGTAAAGTCTCAATGAGGCGTGGTCTGGAGGCACTGTGGTAATCTCCATGCCCTAGACACCCTGAAGAACCATCTCCACATGTCATTACAATACCATTATCACTGCCAAACACACTGAATCCTGCTCCACATGCAACTCTATAGATCAGAAAAAAGAAGAAAAAGCATAAGAAGATAAAGCAAGATTAGGATAAAAAAAGGGGATCAGAAGGGTCAATCCCCCTTTTTACTCGCCTGTTTGAGATCTTTGGTAGAATGGAAAAACAAAAACAAAAACAAAAACCAACTGACGACCATGGAGTGGCAGAATATTTGACAAACAAGTTTTTCTTTTAGAATAAACTGTTTATCCACTAGTGATCCAGTGAACACATACATGTATAAAGGAAAACAGCTGTGTTACACACCGAGGTATTTTAAATATGAGGAAGCTATTTAAGTCAAGTCTTACAACTTGTTGTAGATGTACGAAGGCACAAGGCTTGAAAGAGCAGGTTCTAGGTGGCTTGTAAATAATAATGAATTGATCATAGCATTTTTAATTCATTTTTTATTCATTTTTTTGAATTTTGTAAGTTTTATATGCTTTTTACTCTGAGGCCACCATCGATATCAAGCAAATTGCTCATGATGACGGTCTCTTGCGTTTACAAATTCTGTTAATTGTAAAATGTTAATTTACCATATATACTTTCTGTGTATTTTGAAGTAAATTGTTTATGACTTATGTGTTTATATGTATATGTATATGTATATATTTTTCTGTAATGATTGATTCTTTTGCATTATGTTATTGAACGATGAATGCAGAAATACAGTTCAAACAAATAGAAAAACTTGTTGGGAGTGTTATTATCCAGGCAGAACAATTATTAATAAGATACTTTGGATGGTAAGCAAGAAAACCTAGAGGTGCTTTAAACATCTGCAATAATATTCAAAAGGACTATATTACAGATTTACAAGGACTTCCATTTTTAAAAAAAATGTATGAATGCACCAAATCAGTACATGGAGTCATATATTCTTTGCAAGACCATTAGTATTTTGATGGGAACAGAAAGCTTACCTTGTAATGGATTTTCCTTTGAGAGCTTCAACTGAGGTGGGTACCTTCCTAGGGTCAAGATCACCATGACCTAGCTGACCTTTGCTCCCTTCACCCCAGCTGTAAACAACCCTCTCATAGGTCACAAGGGAAATGTGAGAACTACTGACTGCAACCTGTATGGGCAGAACATGTATAAATGAATCAAGCCTGTATGGGTTCTTTGAAAGTAAATGAAGAAAAAAATTAATAATTGAAAATTAAGGCAAAACAAACAAAAATACATATATGCAACATAACAATAATTTCTTGTGTGCAGGTATGACAGCTAGACACTATCACAAACACATGCCTTAGAAATAAATAATATGCTGAAAACACCTTACCATATCAATCAATGTTCTTGAAAAAGGACATGCTTATAAATTTTGGAGAAAGAAAACCTATGGAAAGTCGAATTGAAAAGATAATCTATGTTGCCATGACAATATATGTACTTTTTGGGAAGTGAACTTGGCAAGATGATTTATGTCACCATGACAACATGTATTTTTTTAGAAGTTGACTTGCAAGAAAATGTATTTCACCATGACATAATTTTCTTGGTAAGTCGACTTGGTAAGATAATTCAATTCGCCATGACAACATTTTAACTTTTGGTGAAGAAAACTTGGCAAGATAATGTCGACATGATATCGATATCAAGTCAACTTGACAAGATAAAATATCTTGTCATGTCGTCAAGTGGAATGGCACTTTAACACTTCCGCAAAAACCCCAAAGGGATGGCCTATTTCTATTTTCTTACAGCTGCATGTAAAAATTCTACTCACCTGTCTAATCTTGAGTATAGAAGGAAGCTCAATCTTAAAAGGGATTGGTGGGATTCCAGGAAGAGATGTATCAATTTGATATAGCACAGACCTAGAAAAGAAGAGAAACAATTTTCAAGTGAATAATATGGTCATTATTACTCCAAGGTTGATCATATCCATTTAAAAAATGTGCGTGACTATTGTCACATAAAAAATTGATAGTTGAACAGAAATAACAACACTCTGGACAAAAAGGGTTACAAGGAGAAGAATAAAAACTGGACATTTTGAAATCTTCAAAAAGAAGCAAAGATATATTCATTGAAAAGTGATGTACTATATAACCCTAATGTGAATCCTTTACTTCACCAGAAATGTCAAGCACATGATATTTCTAACAAATTGCAATCTCCAGAGCTACAAAGGCATCAACTTTATCACATAACATATACATGATTTAATCATCTAGCTCCCAGCAGACAATATCAACCAATAGCATCTATCAAAAAGATGCACCATTTAATGGGCTCCTTCACTTTCTTAGCAGAATGCTCCCTTCTAGACATATTTATGTTTACCAGTAATGCACTGTCATTCTTTACTGTCATCCTGTGTCTGCCATTGAATTTACACAGATATGCTTCCAACATGAGTCAATACAAATTCTAAACAATACATTCTGTACTCTTAGGAACATACAGTACCTTGTTCTCTTCCTATGTGCACTGTCTGTAGAGGCAGCCAGCTCATCATCCACATCTGTTGTGGGGTCCATGAACTTTCCCATGAGCATGGGGATGTGGTTGAAGTGTAGAGCATTGGCAGAAGGTCTGTATTCGGGTTCTCTTTGAAGCATGTCTTGTACCAAGGACTTGAACTCTTGGGTGAAGTTTCCCTTTACAGGGGTAAACTGACCCTGCAATGGGAGATAGTGAATATTTAAAAACAATCTTGGTAATTATTTACAACATGGATTTTTATTACACAATATAAACCAAAAGAAGAAAGGAAAACATTGCTATCACCCACTAGCATAACAATGGATTCTTTCCATGACTCTCCTATAGGTCAATTCTACAATGACACAAGATTCATATTCTACAAATCTTGTACTTTCTGGGAAATTTATTCATACTTTAAATACATCATTCAAGTTTGGTTACTGATAAGCTTATGTCCTAAGCCCCTAGCTCCATAAGACATGAGTGTTTCATTGCTATTAAAAGGTATCAGATCCATACCAAATCACTGTATTCTAATCCTTGAATGGACAATTTATAAGACACAAAACAACAAAATATTACAAAATAAACTTTATAAAACTGGATTGATACGCAGGCCTGTTGATATGCATTACATCTGTAGAAAATCTAAATTCTACAAAGAAGTACATCATGCAATACAGGACTTCTCTCCTGAATTCTCTGTCATTATTTATGCCTCATGTTCCTGACAGCCCAAAACGTTGTTGTCCCAATAGTGATATTTCTATTACTGTTCCACCAGACACAAAGACATAAAGACATCCTACCTTCATGATCTTATTGACAAGTGCTGGTAGGTTGGTTCCTTCAAAGGTCTTCTGTCTGCAAGCCATTTCATACAGGATACACCCCAGAGCCCAAATATCAGATTTATCATTGTATGGCTTCCCCTCACACTGTCAAGGACAAACCACACATAGACAAACTTTTAGATGAGGACATAAGCATTATTGCATACAAATCTAACAGAGAAAATAGGCCTTCTGACCCATATCGGCAGTGTCTCCTTTTAGTAACACTTTTGTAGTACCGGTATCTTTAAATCAAGAATGATAGGAATAACACTATATATACAAGCAGAAAGAGCGAAAATCAAAGAAAAAATAATATTTCTTTTTTTTTTCTTCTGTAATTTATGATAACTGTAATCATATATACAATGTATATTTTGCGATTTCGTTTTGATTCTTAATAAAACATATAAATATACCGGTACCAAAAAAAAAAAAAAAAAAAAAAAAAAAAAAAAAATAAGAGTGATGATCTCCTCCAATCTGCGCGGGAAATAGATGTTAAACGATGATTATGATGATGATGATGGTGATGATGAAGCACAGCTTTAATCAAGACTAAAAAATGGCAACATTATTTACAGTACCAATTGCCTTTCTGGAACCATTTTGTATCAAACCGATGGGAATGAGAGAATTCAGTACTCAGTGGATTAAAAGATTTGACTCACTATTTCTGGTGAGATGTAGTAAGGTGTACCCAGCACAGTGTTTGCTCCTTGATTGTTAGATGATAACACCTTGGAGATACCAAAGTCACCTATCTTTACCACACCCTCCTTAGTGAGAAAGATGTTGGCCGTCTTCAGATCTCTATAATAACACAATAAGAGACATGATTTTCAAATAATCTAATTAAATTTGATTTATTTTGACATCAAAAATAGTTTGTAACATGTCAATATAGTATTACCACAAGTGCTTCTGAAAATACAGCGATCAATTATGTAAGTAAGATGTATGCTTTCAGGGGGGTGTAACATAAAACATACAATCAATCTTACGATTGATATCAATCGTAAGTCTATGGCAAACCATGTACTACAGAGATACAATTGATTGTAAGATTGATTGTATCTCTTTATGTTACACCTCCCTAAAAATACAAACTAATCACCTCTCAAGAAAAATATCAACACATATGAACGAAGAAAAATATGTCAAGTATACCGACAAAGCATTGAAAAACAAGAAGTAAATATTTCTTTTACACTGTACTTGTATATTCACTAAACCCTGAGAAGATGTAATTGTTTTCAATGGTCACGTCAATAATAAAATAGTAGTGAATACAGGTAATGTTCATACTTTCCACTAACATAGTATGGGTAGCATAAGGTACCAAGTAATGAAGCTTTTTCTGTGTTGTAGTTTGACAGTATACTATATCTTTCAAAAAAGTGTGCCCATTCTACTTGAAGAGACATGATAAATGCATGCTTAATAAAAATCATAACATCCTACTGAACTAATATTATATATACAGTTCTAAAAAGATATAAGTTCACTTGAAGATTTTTATAACTATATGGAAAAGTATTACAAAAACAAATAAGAAATGGTACAAACAAAAATGTATCATTCAGTGATATCTATAGAGAATTAAAAAATGAAGATCAAATCCAAAGGCTCTGTAACCTAACCTATATGTTATCATGCATGCCAAACAGCTCTGGAAATGGTTTATCTCACCTGTGTAGAATCTTGTGATCATGAACATGTCTGATACCAGATACCATCTGTTGAAACATGCCAAGAATCTCTCTCTCCTCCATCTCACTCTTACCCTGGTTACTTGCCAAGTACTGCGCCAAAGTCCTGTCAATGAAGTCAACATCAGGCGTATTCACACACAAGCGGAATTGAAATTTGAATCGTGATTCAAATCGCGATCAAAATTCAAATTTTATTGCAACCATTCAAATGCAAGATTAAAATCTGGATTGTGATTCTAATTTCGATTTTTTTTTTACCATTCACAGACACGAGGAAGGAAAGCCCACAAACTTTTCCACTTAAACTTCTTACTTACCGCGAGTTCGATTGCGATTAGAATCGTGATTACTAGTGAGATTATTCTGTCCACACACAAAATAAAATCGAAATTCTAAATGCAATTAGAAAACCAATTTTTGAATTTCACTTTTTACCTTGTGTGTGAATGCCCCGATTGTTTTTTCTTTTCTGTCTTTATTCAAAATCTTTTGAACGATTACACAATCAAGGAACAAAAAGTGACAAACACTGTAAATTTACATTCAGGTTGAGATAAAGGCAAGCTGTATCTAGAGATAAGGAATTCAAATCTTACACATGCTGTTAAAAAATCCAAAATCAAATTTTCTTGAAATGAAAGCTTACTCTTTCCATGAGCAATTTTGTATTCTACATCATGTTTCATTTTAACAAAATGTTGAAATGCTTCAAAGACAAGTGAGGAAATAAACATTCTTGTAAAAATGCTTTCATGACTCCCAATCATACCAAATTATATTGCCTTTTTGCTAATATTGAAAACAAGACAATTTCTTTATCAATACAATACCAAGAATACAAAAACAGAATGGCAAAAAGGCAAAAAATGGATTGGTACCATGTAAATTATACTTGTGACCAAAGCAGTTCTCAAATGTTGCCTTTGTTGACCACTGCCTCTTTAGAATAGCCTACCCTGTATCAACTAACTTTTTGAAAGTTATATTAATTGCAAATACAATTTTTTTTTTGCACCACTCTCTGCTGCAAAACAAGCATTAATAAACAAGGAAATACTTAACAGATTTTACAGAAGAACAAAAAAGTGTGTAATTTGATAGCTTACCCTCCATCTGCATATTCCATTTCAATCATGAGAGTACCCTCTTCTTCAAAGCTGTCATAGTAACTAATGATGTTGGGATGATCTAGCATACTCAATACTCGGATCTAATAAGATAATGAAAATAATTTGCAGAGACTTAATAATTCAGTCATCTAGATAAATAGCAGCAATGTTTTCATTTTTATTTGGGGGGGGGGGTCAGCAGGGGTATAAAAAAACACAAAGTATGACAGCACATCCTATTGCTAAAAAATCATAAAAACAAGGGCAATGCAAAGCAACTCAATGAACTGTGAACTTTGACCTTTGACCTACATATTAAAAAATCAAACTTAGGTTATATCTTCATACCATGTACCTTCTTACCAAATTTCATTAAAATCTGTCATACATTACCAAAGTTACTGAACGGAAACCTCATTTTCGGACATATAGTAGCTATTTCCGCATATCCAATGGGCTATGAACTTTGACCTACATACTACCTTCACATCAAATTTCATTAAAATCTGTCAAACATTACTAAATTATCAAACAGAAACCAGTGTTGTTACGGACGTACAGACGGACAGAAGGATGGACAGATGGCAGCGTTACGCTCCGACTTCGTTGGCGAGGGAATAATAACAACAACAAAAAATGTTAAGTATAACAATACAAACATCAATTTGAAATGCTAATGTTAATCATGTTGGAATTTGTATACCTCATTGAGGGCCATCTGTCTCTCATTTGCATTTAGTTCATGCATGTTGATTTCTTTGAGGATCACAAGAGAATCATCATCCTTTTTTCTGTATAGTACAGCAGCACCATACGCACCTGTAGAGAGCAAAAGAAAGAGGTCAAGTATGAAATGCAGTGGAAATCAATTACTGAAATTCAGCTTATACACAAACAAATTGAACTAGTTACCTTTCCATGAGGATATTAGACGTTTGAAAACAAAAGTTTTTAACAGAGTAACAGTAAATTAGTTGTTCAGGAATTAAATCACACTTCATCTTCATTTCTTTTCACAATTCCACAGGAAAACTGAGCTTCTTTCAGTTGCATGCTGAATAGATCATATGAAATTCAAGACTATATAAAAAAAATAAATTCTGCATATGAAATTTCATTAACATCTTTTTTCCCACAAATAATATTGCCCTTGTATGTGTTATGAAATAATACATTCCTGCAAGTATTCCAATAGTATTTTGTTTCATAAACAAATCATGAAAGCCATCTTTGATAGGTCAAGAGTATCAATGAGATTTACATAACTGAATGTTTTTGACCTTTGACAACCCAAAAGCCTGATCACTTTGTCTCTGCATAGTCATGCATACAAAATAGTTGAAATAATACTACAGTGCCAACAAAACTAACAAATCTTTGATTCACGCATAGTGAATCTGTAACCTTTGCCTTTTGACCTACTAAACCCAAAACTTAATCGCACTATGGTGAAGCATGGCAGCACCAAGTTTGAAGTCCATACCTTGGATGTTTCTTGAGATATTATGTTAACAAGGCTAAAACCTGAAATTTAAAATATTGATCGCCATGACCTTTGATGGCATACCCCAAAATCTAATCAGAATGACTTCCTATGGTGATACATACTGACACCAAAGTTCCTACCTCAAATCGTTCTTGGGATATCAAATGAATAAGGCTAAAACTAAAAGGCTAAAAACATCATTATGATGGTCTCCAGCATTCACAAATTTTGGTACTATAAAATGTTAATTTCCAATATATCCTTTCTTTGTATTTAGAAGTAAACCGTAAATGTATGAAAATATTTATATATTTCTGCAATATTAGATTATCTTGTATCATGGTGTCGAACATATAAACAAAATTCAATCAATTTGACCTTTGACCAATACACCCGAAAATCTAATTAGATCATCTTCCTATGGTGATACATACTAGCACCAAGTCTGAAGTTCATACTTCAAATGGTTCCTGAGATAATGCTTTAATGAATTAAGCAGGACAATTGGACGGATGGAATGATGGAAGGACAACCTAAAATCAAAGTAACTGTGGTTCCACCTTTGGTGGGCAGAGGCATAAAAAATATATATAATTTTTACCTTTCCCAACTGTTCTGATCCTTTCAAATCCAGCCAGTTTTTGGGGTTGAGGGCTCCAATTCTTCAATTTCTCTACTTCAAAGTACATCTCACCAACACATCTAAAAAACAAGAATAGTTTGTTGGTAATCCATGTACTTCGCAAATTTCTAGAACAAGGCACTCTGTGTAAATCGAGGAAGAGCACATTAGAATACGCTTAAATAGTGTAGTCTGTGGCTTGATGGATTGAGTATTTCACCTTTTTTTTAAAAATATGTTTTCTTGAATATGACATTCAATACTAAACAGGTGATCCATGAATCTTCTACCAAATCTAACCTTTTTGCTTCAGAGGCCTTTTAATCTAAAGTTTTGATCTAATTAAATATGATTCACATAAACACAGATATGAAAAACAGGTGACGAATGCCATCAAAAGAAATCAGGCAAAAGCAACTTGCATTTGCCACACTAATCTGTTTGTTAGTAAAGCTCTTGTCAGATTACTTACTGGTATGAGTTAGGGTTACTTTTCATTTGTATATCTGTTCCAAGAATTTCTTTGGATATACCCACTGGTACCTGGATAATGAAAGACAAAGAAATGTACATCCACATGATCATAAAATATTGTATTGATTATGATGATAAATACAAATTATACAAAATATCAGTCTGACTTTATAATAATAGTATCCTTTGTTTTCTATTCAAAATCTAATGCCTTTCATATATTGCTGTAAGTGTGTAAGAATACAACAATGAGTATCATACTCATTCATGCTTCATGAAGATGTCCAATGAAAATAGATCCTGTTTTCTAGATTTCTAGTGCATTGTATGTAGCATACGAATAACCATGGCCTGACATGCTGGTGAATACTAACCTGAGTGAAACTTTCAAATAGAGGTACAAGCTTTCCAATCTCAGGGGGTCTGAGGGCACTACAGGCAAGAAAGTCTATCCTGGCTTCAGGGGCAGTCTTGTCCAGGTGATTGGTTGTGAGATATTTGAAGAATTCCTTGACATTATTACAATTGTCAGACCCATTCCCAGATGTCAGTACCTCAAAAGAAAACAAAATCATTCCTATTACAATCCGCACATACAGCATACAAATTAAATACATTATTTGCATATCACATACAATTGGGCAATTCCACGTCGGAAAACAGTCACCTCACTTCACATTTATAGTAGAACAATCACTTTGATAACCCTGAATAGCCAAATCTTTGAATTAAAAAAAAACCTGAAACAATAAAGAATTCCACAATCTAAGTATGTGTTGGTATAATGCATGATTGATTTTAAAAGACAAGTTTGAAGCTTAAAATTGGCACTTTTTTTCTGGTAATTCTGTTACCGAGGTGTTATACCACAATATCATGAATGCACGAATAAAATTGTTGGAATGAAAGAGCTCACATGAAAGAATGGGCATACTTACAGAGTACTAAATGGTGAGAAGGGAGGCACAGTACAAAAGAGGCACAGAAAGTCTAAAAATGTTGGTAATGGAATCACACCCTTACCGTGGAATTGCCCAATTCCAAGAACAAGATGAATGCAACCATGTCTCTATTATGCCTCTGCATTTATTCAGTTGATATGAAGCTTCAAACTGCTCTTGAATTATTATGACCAGAATAAAACACCTTTAATGTTGATTGACTTTTGACCTATGACCTAAAACAAAAAAGAATAATCTATTTGTCTCCTCACAGTCATGCATACAAAAAAGTTAGAATATGGTGACAACCAAAGTAACAAATTTTTAATTTCATGAATACTGACCTCTATAACCTTTGACCTGCTAAACCCAAAATCCACTAGTCTTACTAAATAGTGATACATGTACTACCACTAAGTTTGAGGTTCATCCCTAAATTAGTCCTTGAGATACACGTATCTTGTTAACAAGACTAAAACTTGAAATTTTAGAGACTGAGCTCTATTACCTTCAACATTTGACCTACATATCCCAGAATCTAAACAGATTGGCTTCTGACAGTAACACATACAGCATCAAGTTTGAAGTTCACACCTCACATCATTCTTGAGAATGCACGTTAACGAGGTTAACACCTGAATTTTAGGAACTGACATCTATGACCTTGACCAGTGACCTAAGAACTCCAAAATCTACAAAAGATTGTCTTCCTATGGTGATGTATAATAGCACCAAGTCTAAAGTTCATATCTCAAATGGTTCTTGAAATAACGCATTAATGAGAAAACGGACGGACGGACGGACAGCCAGCCAGCCCGAAAACATGATGCATCCAGCATCACCTTCATAGGGCGGAGGCATTAAACTCATCTTGAAATGACTACCGTAAAATAAGATGGAAATTTTTCTTCTCTAAATATTCCCCTTATACATTCATATCATTTTTATTTTGTTTGGGTCTCATAACTCTTGAAGACAATGCAACACAATAATTTTCATTGTTAGGTCAAGTAAATCATATCAATCCTGTTTCATTTGTGCTTAGTGACTCTAGAAGATGATGTGATGTAATATTTTTTGTTGTCAGGTAAAGAATTTTTTATTTCATCATGTAGTGGAATCATCTCTTGTTGCTGCATAATTCCTGAAGACTGTCCAACCTGATGACAATAAGTTTTCATTTGAAGACACAAAAAAGATTTGATCTTAAGCATTTTTATAAGCATTTTTATAAAAAGACTTCACAAACTCAAAGGAGAAAACATCTTGTGAGCCGTGCGGCCCAATTTGTTTGTCTCTCCAAATAAATCCCCCAAGGGTGTGCCTTATATATGGCATTTAACTGTACGCAGAAAATATATTTTCTTTTCTGGAAAAATGGCTCTAAAAACGAAGACTTGGAAATTGACTATCGACTAACAAGCCTTGAAGTACATGAACCAACAGCATACAAGTGGAATTCAATGTTTGTCTACCCTGCTCATATGCATAATTGATAGTAACTTTTACCTTGAAGACTGTATTTTAAAAGATAAACAACGCAATATGAGAGTATGGAAACATATTCCTAGTTATATTCCTGATTGCCATTTCATGTACATTGTTATTTTACACTTGCTGAATGTTCACAAAAATTTCTAGAACCTCTTGACCATACCATTTAAAGACGCTAGGTCGTGGGCTTTCATGGGGAATTTGACACCATGGGTGCTTACCCAGTAACAGGTGTTGTCCATCACTGTGAGTTTTATGACCAACAGGCCTTATGTAATGCTCTGTATCTTCACCCTTTCCCCATATGGCACAGTCACTATCTCACTTTCCCTGGCCCGAGAATGCCCGAAGCAGGCCGAAGAATGTTTGTGGTGGGACAGCTTGTTTTGCTGTGCTCCAGAAATGTAGCTCTAGTACAGGTATTTTTCACAAAGTCTGGTGTCAGCAAATTATGATCCATTTCCCCACGAAAGCCCACGACCTAGCGCCTTTAAATCATAGAACTACCATGATAAAAGTTACCTCTCTGCAGTCACCACTGGAACAAAGTAGGATGGTTCCTGGCTTTGTATGAAGTACACATGCAATACTGGCAGCCTTTTTTCCATCCAGTGCCAGAGAAATATCATTCTTGACTGTCTCCAGTTTAACGGTCTCATACTTATACTGCACTAACTTGACATGAGGGAGGACAGCACTGACTACTGGCCCATGGTTCTTGATCTTATTGGATACCAAGAGCAACCTCACAGGCTGCGAGTTCTCTCCAGATGAGTCTTCTTTGGTTTCTTTTGTTTGTCCCTTTTCACTGGTTGTGTTATCATGGGGCAAGTGTGACTTAGCTTGGTCTGTCCCATCATCTTTTTTCAATCCTCCTGGGTCAAACTGATTCTTCTTGGACTGAGGAATGGAACCAGTGCTGTTTCGCTGCGACGATGGCCTGTCGGCTCGTGTGCTTTCACTTTTCCTACTGGAGCGACTACCTGAGGAATCATTTCGAGAGCGTTCAGACATCTTGGAGTTGGAGGTTTGTCCAGTCATCCACCAGAAAAAGGAACCCTGTCATCTAAGAGAGAATGATTTGACAATACTCAGATGATGGTAAAAAAGGTTTGTTTTTTTTTGTTTATGAAATATGAAGAGGATCTTTTCAGCCTTTACATACATGTATGGTGCGGTAAACCACACTACTTATGATAATAAACACATCAACACTCATATAAAAGAGATTTTTGCCAACAAAACATCTAGTTCGATTGACTGATTCAATATTTCAAGCATGTTGTCAGAAGAAGGACACAGCATTTTGAAAGACCAATCCCAAACAATGTGCTGGTAAGTGAAATTCTAATTTATATTCTTTATTTAGTACAATATCACATCATACATTCACAGTTTAGATTAGATTGACCGAGTCTATAGACTAGTAGTATAGTTTATTGTGTGGTTGAATACAGCTGGGTAGGGTACAGGCACTCATAAGGCCAAATGTATATAGGATTATAGCGAACATTCACCGTTGCAGCAGTCAAAAACAGACAACAAAATTGCCCTAAGCAAGATTTAATTTTTTTTAATTTGCTAGATTATCTGATTGAGGGTCCCTTCAACTCTAGATATGCCACAAATTTAGGGATTCAGAGTTGAAAATGGAATTTTATTTTTAAACAATTATTTTCTTCTCGTGTGTGATTTTCTACCAAGCCCAAACGCCTGGGAATACACACAAAAGCTATTGAGGCTTTTCCACCACAATGATTATTATGGAGTACAAGCTTATCTCAGATAAGCTTGTATGATTTGGGGTCCTGCGGGTCCTAAAGCTATGCACCATACAAATCACATACGTGCGCAATGCGACGCGTTCAAATCAGGGTAAAATACACACCAATACACACAGTCAATTCAATATCAAGATTTGCATTTATTTATTGCATGTGCGTAGCTTTAGGACCCCTTCATTTTTCGAACAAAGTTTGACACCGGCATTGATATCAACCTGAAAATATGCATTATTGACATTCACTCGTAATCTTCTCCACAAATCAACTTTTGAATATGTAGGATCAAGATATGAGAAGATAAAATTTGCACAAACCAATGGTTTTTTATGACCTGTTAGCTGTATGAAAACAAAAGTGCGTACATGTAGCTTTAG